>JARUPO010000007.1:0-1200000 GCA_039700045.1 Malbranchea zuffiana | reverse complement strand
TCACGGAACTGGCGATGGATGTCAGAGGACTGTTCTGTGGAGAGAGAGAAACGGGGCCAGGTCAGCATGCAAGCCAAGCAACGAGTTTGGGGTTGACTTTCAGGGCCAAGCTCTTGGCTTGAGGTGAGGGTTCAGACATCGCGATTCCAACTGCTCTGGCGGTGTAACGATGTGAAAAACGTGGTGAGGGCGTGGAGGGGGTTCACATACCGTTGGCAGAGAGGTCCTGAGTCGTGGAGAACCTCCTGATGGGTTTTGGTTCGAGCAGAGATAACCGTCGCCCTGAGAAGCTCATCGTGAATACTTGCAAAGGCAGCTTTCTAAAAGACCTTGACTTCGCGACGCTGATTCTATCAACTCTTTCGAGGTTGAAGGAAGAGGAAAAGGAAGAGAAAAGAGAATGAAGTTCACTGAGGGGCAGACAAGTAGGGCGATCCGAACAATGCGCTGTTCTCGAAAGAGTGTAGTGACGGGATCATCTCAAATCATTGACGCAGCGCAGACCATTTAAATAATAGCTTCCAATTGCACAAATCCACATCGTAGCACGAATGACAAAGGCTTATTCTTCGACTTGCTGTTGGGCACCAAAGGCACCAAGGCTGATATCAATCCCGTCAGCCCCTGTCAGCCTCAGAAAAAGCAGTCGAGCTAGCCAACAGCCCGAAGCTGCAAATAACCAGATTTGTTCGGGATGACGACGAAAACGCGACGCTTCTCGACCTTCCCTCTCTTTTCAATCTCTCACATTCCTCGGAGGACAACGGAGCATCGTCGTCGCACAATTGCTCTCAGCCGGTTCCGACATTCCGGCCCCTGAGCTTCCGATTCGAGCAGACAGCTTCGAGGAACCCGAGCTTGTCCAAGCCCTGATCTCAAAAGGCGGACTCCGTTTTCACTCATTTGTGTTCTCCTGAAACAAATTGGTGATTCATGTAGATGCTGCTGCGCCTCAATTCTACCCGGTCGCGGGTGTCGTCGTCTTGAATAATCTGTTCTGGCCTCCATGATATAGCTTCTAGGCTCATCTTGGACACGGAACACATCTTGTTTCACTACAGTGTGGATACATGTGGGACTGCGGCCCGTAGCCATGAAGAAGCTTTTCTATGGAAAACAGAAGAGAAGCAGTGATGAAATGATCGGAACTGGCTTACCCGACATTGACACAGGTGTGAAATACCCGGTGAAAAAAGACCGTTTGCCAAAACGAGAACTATCTCATAGATTCTAGAGCAGAAAGCAGCAATATAGCATTTATACACTTGAATTCCTCCCCTAAAAGGGAGGAGCCAGAGAGCCTGCTAAATTATCTCACAGAACAGAAGCAAGATATATATATATCCTAATCCACCACAGAAGAAAAAGGAAATAGCAAACAAAAAATGGGAAATTCCAACTTTATCTCTCTCCTTGCTCAAAATCGGAAGCCAGAACAGCCTATTTGCATGGGAAGGCAGGAGAGGGAGAGGTAAACAGTGTGTACGAATAACCAATCAATATTGTCCAAAAATGAATAGATGGTTATTCTGAGCAGGAGCAAAAAAGCGGAACGTTAAACAATAACAAGGATCACATACATATAGTCATACGGGTCATGTCTTTGGAAGCGAGGCAACGGTGTAAAGGGGAGGGGAAGATGCCGGGGGAAAATCAAAACGCCAAAAATGGGAAGGACCTTGCTTTCATAAATATAGAGATATGGATATAAGACGGTTTACCGTTGGGATACTCAAGTATTCGTCCCCATCTTGATTGAAGTACGGCCAACAGGCTCAGTTTTCGATCGGCTGACAGAAAAGTTGAATCTCGCCAACCTGTCCAGAGGAAAGCATATTCTGATGCTGCTCACGCCACTCCATGATCGCCAACTGAACAGCCTCGTCGCTATCAATCGTCACGAAATCGCCATCTTCATCCCGATAACGTAACCGTGCGGACTTCCCACCGATGGACCGGTCCGTGAACCGGGCCAGCTTTGCGTCAACCCGGTCCGTCAAGGAGCGATAGAGGATGTTGCTGGCGATCACGAGGGTCACGTAGTTGTCGTCGAAATTGACTTTTGCTTTCAGTTGGCTGGGCATGAAGGGGTCGTCTTCACCGTCTGAGTTCAGGAGAGTGAGATTTGAGGATGAGCCCGGGGTGAGCGAGGGAGGGACTTGGGAGCGAGGGGGTTGTTGTTCTTTGAATGGACCTTGTGGATGCTGCCCGTGGCGCGGCCCGTGTTGTGGTGGTAGCATGCTCGGTGATTGTGTCGTGGCACGCGTTGGAAGGGCGGCGCCGATAGGCGAACTGCTCTGACTTCTGTTAATGGGAGCTCTCATGTTCGCCATGTGAGCTGGTATAGGAGGGACAGGGACATTATCCCCCGTCTGCATTGCGTGCCCGTTTATATAGCGACGGGCCTCTGGATGATTGTGAATATCAGGGCTGCTCGCAGACCGCATGCGTGCCTGGGCCTGTGCGGCGTTCTGCGCAGAGTGTGATGAAGAAAGCGGAGGAAGAGAGGGACGTTGAGCACCACGCGGCTGGCCGTTGTAATACGGGGAAGAAGTTGGACCGTCTCTGGAACCGGATCTGGGCATTGCTGGGGCGGTATAGTGCTTGTTGTCTTCGCCTCCCCACTGATTGGATGGTGTTCCTTGACGGGAATAAGAAAATGCGGTTGATTGAGAGCTAGACCTAGTCGATGAGGCCGCTTCTCCAACGGGCGAGAAGTATGACCCTCCGTTCCGTTCTCCAGGGGATACCGCTCCCGGGGAGAACTGCGTAGCAAGCGACAGAGGTGGTTCGGTGGTCATTGGGAACCGTGGGAGACGGCCCAACGAAAGGGGGCCGGGAGCTCCTCCGCTGCCTCCCGTAGCTGAGCGTCCTCGGAGGCTGGTGCTGGAGCCGTTTCTGGACATGGAAAGTTCCGATAGAGCGGCGGTCTCTCGTGCAAGTTCTTCATCTGCATTATATTCTTCTGCATACGGATTCTGCATTTTGGGGGCGTTTCTTAGATATGTGAATTCGGTTTCTGACGTTCCATTATGTCTGCCATTTCGTTCCTCGACTTGGATCGCCCGCTGAGTATCAATGTCCTTGTACCACTTCCGCATGGTGTCCTCGTCCCTATATCTGATGGAGAAGTTGTCGACAACGCCCGGATCGCCTTTCCAGAATATTTGGATCTTGTAGGAGCCTATGATGTGGCCGCGTTAGCAGCAAGTAGAACAACGAGAGGTTTGAAACGCACCTGGGCGGTGAAGTGATATGATTTCCGTCACATTCGCCATATATATTCGGCCTTTTAACTGGAGACGAGGCTTTCCCTTCGGGTTGTTCGGATTGGGCTTTTCTTTGCCCATTAATTTGGACTTTTGTTTGTTGGGGTTTATGTCTTTACAACACAGGAGGATTCGTTCGAAAAGATAGATATGGTACTGTTTTCATATGAAACCAACTCGTTAGCGACACTCTGTATAGAACTGGATCATGGCCTATGTATATGGTTCCTCCGTGTTCAATGCATAAATTTGGGTAATCTCCTCAAGTTCGGCAACAACATGGAAGCTCGACATTCAAAAGGCAATATTTAAAAAACAGAAAACGTATGAGAAGCGAGTTTAACTCTCATCTTCTCGAAGGCGTCCGGGTGGTCGCAACCATTTTCCAACAAGTTGTGCAAAGGATATTTCGGCGGTCAGGCTGGACTCCAAGTCCTGCGCTTTTTGCCATCATTCGAGCCTTCTCCTTTCTTTTTGTTTCCAGGGATAAACCGCCCAAGAAACGTGCGGGCCCTCGATCGAGGAGCGGGAAGCTTGGAATCCCGCTTGCTTTCTTTTATAGGGGTATTACACGGTTCAAAATGCGATGACTTAGGAGTAGAGATAACGTCGCTACTCCGACGTGAAAATAAAGAAGAAAGTGAGCGCTTGGGCCTTGATGAAGACGGTGACTTCACCACCCTGAAATCAGAGCGCGCCGGGGAATGTTTTGCTTGGCTGCCACTCAATCGGCGAGACTTGCTGTGTTTCCAAAGAGAAAAATTCCAGGGGGCACTGCCTCGTCGACGTGGAAACAATGGTCGAGTCTGGCCAGATTCCCCTGAAGAGAAAAGCGAAGTTCGCATCCTTTCGCTAATCAAGGTGAAAATTGCGGCTGCCAGGGGGTCCATGGGTATAATAAGGCATATTTCGACAAATTCTGGATAGGAACTCTTCTTTTTGAGGCCGATGAAAAGGATTCTGAACAATGGTGCTGTAAGAAATAAACGAACCTCTCTCTCTGTATCCTTGCCGGAGTCGCCTTTCAATACGGTGAAAGTTCCAAATCGGAGCAGATCACCAAAAATCTCGACTCGAAGGGATTTCCAATCTTCGACGCGGCCGGAGAGGTCTTCGACGGCAGCCGCTAGGTGCTCTTTATCAATTAATTTGTTTGCTCGGTCCAAAACCGATTGGATTATATCGACAGCGGTTCCGAGATCGGCCTTGCGGTCTTCCCGTTCGGCCTGTTTCTGTAGCTCCTATTCAATAAAGTTAGCAGTTGTCTCCTCGGCCGCAAGTTTGGGCTTGGGCGGATCTCACTGTCAGCATTAGTGGGTATTTTGTGAGGCGCTGGAATGGTTTGACGAAAAATCCGTTCACGGTGGATAGCTGGGCCACCATTTGCTGGAGGTCGATTGATCGTGGCGCAGAGTGTATCTTGTCCCACTCTTTCTTACAGGCGGCATCGCAACGGAGTTGATTCGCGATGAATGGTTCGTACTGCCTAAATCCTTCTTGATGGTTGATAAACAGTTCACCCCAGTTTTGATTCTCCTCGCTAAGAGCATTGTGCTGCTCCATCCGAATAAGGAATCTTTGCGCAAAGTCGAGCAAATTATTGAGGTTGAGGAAAATCTGGTGGCTCGAATCACCGTTCAACGCACCCGTCTCTTCGAGTTCCTTTTTGAGGGCCTGGAGGTTCTGGAGATGATGAACGTAATCTCTTTCCGTTTCCAACATTTCCTTTAAGATGTGTTCTCGTCGCGTAAGTTTACCTTTATGACCCTCAGCAGGGTCGTCCGGTCGCATCACTGGTTTGTACAGTTGGCCCTGGATTTCGAGGATATCGAGGACTCGATTGACCATTTTGATAACCTGGGAAGACAGTCAGTCACTCGTTGCTCGCTCGGGACTTCGGAATACCCGCTGGGAAAGGGAATAAATGCCTTGACAAAGCCGTTTGTGCTTTCACCATAAAGATCAGTGATCAAAAAGCACTCTTGCTGAGAGAATTCCAGCTCCTGTAAACTCGCCGACAGAAACTTGAATGTGGCAGCCTTGGGTCTGCTGTGCTCGGGTACTTTCTCTTCGTCGAGTGATAACGGTGTCTTTGGTTGAGTCGCGTTGAAAATCGCCATCAATGGGTATCCGTTCCGCAAACACCGCCATACCGACGCCACCGGGTCAACAACCTCTTGCATCTGGTCCATTGCTTCCATCTCCCTCAAATGCGGTTCAAAGCCCGGAACTTCCGCCAATCTCTTCTTCAAAATCGCACAGCTTTGATATAGCGATTCGCCGCCTCGACGGTTTATGATATTATCCTCGGCCACCGGCCCTCCATTTGAGATATCCATGGCGACACCGGTCTCAACGGTTAACGAAGCACCACTCAGGATTCGCTATTCCCTGGCCAGATTCACTGGGCCGTAAGGATCGCTAGGAGCATCGATTTCGCCCCCGACACGGTTCGTTGCGATAGCGGTAGGGAAATCGGAACGGTTTCGGGACGGCGAGGGGTAGTGTAAGTCGCGCGCGGATCTCAACAACGGTCAGCTCCCAACACACAAACCAGCTCTGATCCGCTCTTCAACACACTCTGGATGGAATCAAATAGCCAGAACGCACTGTGAAAGGATGACGAATTTCACACAGTCAACAACGCAAGCTTCTTCTGTGATGCTTCCAGAATTCAGTTTTGTGGGGAGTTGGAGCCCCGGTGGGCATCTGGTAACGCAAGCTCAAAAAGTTGCGCAACCTTCAGCCCAGAAAAGCTTCACAGAAACACAGACGCAAGTAAACACAGGTTAAGAGGAGTGTTGACAAAGTGCTGTCCTCACACAAAAAAGGTGAAGCTGAATGAGCAACAGGTGTTCAGTGTTCAGGCTGTTTCAGGAGGTCCATGTATGTAATTTTGGATGAGGCCTGACACCCTTAGCGCCATACCTGCAGTGAATCAGGTTGGTATCGTTACAGTCAGGCAGCTGACACTTAACCCAATCAAGCAGCTGGCGTGTCCCAAACAGGTCTAGGGGCACGGTCCAGGTATGAAACGGCTTATGTCATCCAACCACCCTGAAGATCCCTGAACTAGGCCACATCAGGTTAGAGTTCTTCCGCCCAAACGTCGAGTCCTGACATGGGGTCCGACCTCAGGAGAACTTGAGTGAAGAACGCTGGATTTATCACTACTCGGCCAACAGAACAGTGGTAGGTACATAAGTTACTACTGGAGTCGTAAACCGCTACGACAAAAGGAAATGCTTAGGCGCAGAGTCTCTGTGCCCCTATGTACTGGTAGTTCAACACTGGCAGTTACATCGAAGACTCAAGAGAATGATATCAGCACGCCAATGTGGTGACAGACAGCAACGGCACGTCCAAGTAAAAGCAGCTTCGATGACGCTACAAACCCCTCCTTCGAAATCACTTCCTCCCGCCCGATTGATCCGAATCTAGAAAACATTCGCAGACTCGCCTCCTGCAGCCTTCTTCCTCAGCTGGCTGACGATCCTGGAAAGGTACCTGTGGACGGATCTGCGATAATACCCTCGTTCCGCTCAATCGCTCTCTCTCCTCGAACTCTCAGATCTTCAATCTTCGTCGTACCGACATGGATATTCTCAAAGTAGATGTGCACCGTAACCTGGCCCATTGAGATGGTCAGATGTGGCTCGTCGAAGTGAACTTCTCCAGATGCTGCAGTTGTCGTGCTATGGAAGGTACTAAAGAAAAACAACGTTGGAATACGTAACATAGTATCGATATTAAAGGGTCATAGCCGCCATACATGATCTTAACTGATGGTTTCCGGATTCGCGCAGCACATGCGTATGCGAAATGCTCAGTTGCTGCCTTTAGTGCGCTCTTGTTGAAGAAAAACTAATCAGCTTGCTCTTGAAGCTGCTCCTCGGCATCTTTGGCCCAACGCACGGTGATGTCGTCGATCTTGCCGCTGAAGGCGTCGGAAGGAAGACCTTTGAAAGACATGGTCAAATCTTTAATGGTTGGTTGCACAAGGAGGATAGTTATGATAAACTGAGGTTTTTCCTGCCACTGATGAATGAGAGAGGTAGCAGGTTTTATACCTCAGAGCGAAAGAATTATCTGGATGGCTGATACAGTGGCCACCCCGTTAGCACATCAAGGCCAAGGAGGACATGTGAGGGATTCGGGCGCGCAAATTGTGAGCAACGGCGCATTATACACCAATGCTTTCCAAATTGCAGGGTATGGCAATGCAGCGCGAAGGGTTTCCCGCGCATTGATGTTTGGAAATATCACTGTGTGATTGAATCGATTGGATGCAGGAGTTTCGGTGGCCCAAGGCTGCGGCGCAGGCGGCGAGGACATTTGAAGGAGCAAGATAGATATCTTAAAGTCATTGAGGCTGATTGACCAGGATGCCTTGCGTGTGCCAATGCAGGGGGCATTTCAAGTTTTGTTTAGTAAAAAAGAGGCAGTCCATGCAGAACTGTCTCATTTGCCGCCCATGCTGTGATGACCCCAGTGTGTACTTTCAACGTGTCCCCCAAAATTGAGAAAGCCATGTGTGAAAAAAACAATTGGCAGAGGATTGTGCTGGGCAAATTGGTTCATAACCAGTCCTTCCTGGCAGAGTACTATGAGGGCTGGTTCTTTTAATCACAATTCAAAGTTTTTAGGAGTGCTCTCTGGATGGGGTGATGGGAGAAAGCAGGATTGCGGGCCCAAATAAAATCCTGTCATACTACAGCAATGAGTTCACTTCACTAGGTAGTACTTGTGAGGTTCTTGTTGCAGAAGCATGATTGCTGTGAATTGCTGACTGATGGTGCAAAATAATGAGAGAGTGAATTCACCTATTATTGATCTCAGGCTGTCAATCTCACACTCCAATGAGACTTCCAATCTTGAAGCTCACCAGAGGACTGATATACGAGTGCCACTGCTCCTGTTTGAACATGATATCTACAGGTACCTATGCAAGTACGTACTAACTTGTTCAGGTGCCCGCTTGGTCCTGGTTTGAATATGCTTTTTCTCCCTCTACTTATTTGTTTTCATACCAGCATCAACTTTTTCACACTATAGCAACATAACTCCTATTCAGCAGATTTGAACTTTGCAAGATATCCACTAGACAGCCTTGAAATGATCAACATGGCGATTACAGCAACACCCCAAAGCAATGATGATGGTGACAATAGTGATTGGGCGACTTTGCGAAAACCGACTTGGATGAGGACGAAATTGTCGACTCTGCTGAGCCTTGGCACAGGTATGACAGTGAAGATAACTCACACATCTTTTATCCGATCTACATCGGGGAACTACTGGACGGGAGATATCAGGTCGAGCATAAACTTGGACATGGCGGTTTCTCCACTGTTTGGCTGGCTTATGATCTTGAAGAGAGGAAGAATGTTGCCCTCAAGGTCATGGCTGTGGGAAAATCATGGGAACACGAATACCACATTCAGAAGACGATTATTCGAGAGGTACAAGATATTTCTCACCTGATTACATACCAGAGAACCTTTGTCCTTCGCGAGGAGGGGCGTGAGCACCGGGTTCTAGTGTTACCTTTCCGAGGCCCATGTCTTTCTGTATATGACTTGAACGATAAGTCAATGGCTACTCGCATGTCGGCTGCTAGACAGCTACTACAGGCTGTGGAAAGCCTACACAAAGCTGGGATTGTGCACCGTGGTTGGTAAAACTCTTGCCTACTACCTTTATTCGGATGCTAACGTATTTATACAGACTTACAGGATAGGAACTGCATGTGGGGTGTAGCTTCTCTCAATCATCTTAACCGAACCGCTAGATACAAAGCACTTGGCCGGCCCCTGAAGCAAGTCATCTCAGATATGGATCTCTGGAAGCAGGGGGAACTTGTTAAAGCTCTAGTCATCCCTGGGCATCTGCGCACGGAGGCATTTTACCTAGGTGACTTTGGCCTGGCGATGAAGATTGGTGAGCCAGTGATGCAAGAGGGATATCCACCTAGCATTTACTGCTCTCCAGAACGATTCCATTAGCAAGGCCCAAGCACTGCTTGTGACATGTGGAGCTACATGTGTATCTTCTCACTGCTCTTCGTCGGCTTTCTCCCTTTCAACACTGTTGGCGGCGGGGTGGTATCGTCGATGGTCCGAGCCTTGGGGCCACTGCCTACGCGATGGAAAGGGTGTTTCAATAATCCTAAGATGAGCCGTGATTGGTGGTATGATCAAGATACCCGTGCCACTCCAGCAATCAGCCTTGAAGCATGGGTTACACGCCATCTGCCGGATATCGATGGTGGGGAGAAAAAGCACCTATTGTCTGTTTTATCAAGAGGTTTCCGCTATATACCCGAGGACCGCCTGTCCGCAACGCAGCTTTTACGAGATCCGTCCTTCAACTTTCTGGTGGATAAATACTGTTCTTGATGTTAGAGCCTCTAGCACGTTTTGTCTGATTTCTTTCTTTTCTTTTCTCTTGCTCTCCTTGCCCCTTTTTATGACCATAATTCTAGCCTCCTCCTCGGGGCAATCTAAGCTTCCTCTAGACTTCAAGTTCAGATAATATCCTGGATTCACTCCCTCCCTACTCAAGTACTAGTAGTACTCCGTCGCAATGTAGCGTTATCTGAGACAGGTGATCGTTGTAACTTGCTAAAAAGAACGAATGAGGCCGCTAGACACATCTACCGTCTTTCTCTGCCTTTCGAACAAGCGGCATGGAGGGAGGAGGAGCCTTACAAGTTGATATCAAACCAACCGGGTCGGCTTATGTAACCAACGAAGGTTCTTGCTGCAGTTGATCTGAGACCTCGAGCGCATTGTTAACACTTCTGGCTCAAGAAAGGCAGTTATTCGATTTAGCTCTATCGTGTCCTCTCAGCACCGAAGCACCTTCATGAACCTATAGATAGGTTTGACGTGGTTTGAATTTGTTGTGTGGACGTCACCCAATGCCCTGCGTCATTGTTGCCTCCGCTGCAAGAGCTCGCACGACCTAGCCGCCGCTGGCAGCTTTAGTGAACTCGAATGCGCGATTCCGTGGGCAATTGAGGGTGGTGGTCACTCGAATACTCATTTTTGCGGCGAGCTCCTTTTACTTTGTTTTTGAACTGCCTGTCTACCGTACCGCCTGATGGAGCAGGACTCGATGCCAACAAACGGAATACCGTACGCGGGAAAGCTCCAAGCAGGAAAATACAGGGAAGAGCTCGGGACGCAGCCACCCGTAGCTCCTTTTAAGCTCGACGAAGGGTACGGTGACGAGACACGGAGCCAGTATGGAGCTGAAGAGGAACAGGCGACGTTTGTTCTACCTCAATGGATCCTTCGTCACACTGAGGCAGAAAGAGCTGGTAGCTCTTCCGTCTTTCTACGCCTATTGCAACTTTGCTGAGATACTGACTGCGTTACTAGAGCTGGCATTTACCATTCTACGAACCCTCCGAACGTCTTCGATAGCCGCCGTCGTCGATCGCCTCACACCTCTCCTTCATATGGACCCTGTACAGAAGCTTCCGCCAGAGATAACAGCCGAAATATTCTCATACCTTGACCCCGTGACACTCCTTACTGCTTCGCTAGCATCCCGAGGCTGGAGGGGTAGGATTCTGGACTCGCGGCTCTGGAGACACCTCTATCTGCGGGAAGGATGGCGCTTGGATATGGAAGAAATCCGAAACTTCGAACGACGACGTGCGGCGGCTATACAATGCCCAAGAAAGTCTAGAACGAGACATTCTGACTCTGAAACTGGGCAGCCGTTGCTTAAAAAGCGTGCACCGCCAGATTGGAACATTGCGAAGGATCTCTCCCTGGATAGCGGTGCCAACATCGGAACGCAAACTTCGCAAAATAAAGATATGGAGGGCGACCATGAAATGTTTGATGTTGGCGAAGGCCCTTCGACACGGAGCCTTTCGGTGGATAGGACTTCGTTTTCAACTCAATCGTCTTCTTCGTCTACGCGAAAGCTGAGCAGGGGACAGTCGTCATCGGAGCCTCCTATGGAAGACATCCGCTCGACGGCTGTACATACCGGGGGGATGTTGGCATCCCCGCAGAACGATGCAAAGTTGAACTGGGCTCATCTATACAGGCAGCGACGCAGGTTAGAGAAGAACTGGCTCAAAGGCCGCTTCAAGACCTTCCAGTTACCCCTCCCGGAGTATCCGTGGGAGGCGCATACTGAGTGCGTGTACACTGTTCAGTTTATTGGAAGATGGCTTGTCAGCGGTAGCCGGGACAAGAGTATAAGGGTTTGGGATTTGGAGACGAAGCGCCTCAGAGGTGCTCCATTGCTTGGCCACACGAGATCCGTGCTCTGTCTGCAGTTTGATCCCAGTGAAGACGAAGACATCATAATATCAGGCAGCGGTGACCGAAGTGTCATTGTCTGGCGCTTCTCTACAGGCGAGAAGTTACACGAATTGCGAAATGCGCATCAAAACTCCATACTTAATTTGCGGTTCGACAAAAGATACTTGGTCACATGCTCCAAAGACAGGCTTATCAAAGTCTGGAGTCGTCGTGATCTGGTTCCTACAGACAAGGACTACCCGAGCTATTTCAACGGTATCGGCGTGAGATATCCGAGTTACATCGTGGATACTTCGAGCATATCTCCATCAATGCTCGAGGCTAATCTTGCCAATCAACGGTATCCAGTATTACCTCCATACACACTCCTAATGACGCTCGACGGACACGGAGCTGCGGTCAACGCAATCCAAATCAACGACAACGAGATCGTATCGGCATCCGGTGATCGTCTAATCAAGGTGTGGAATATTCACAACGGTTCTTGTCTCAAAACTCTCGTTGGACACCAGAAAGGGATCGCTTGCGTGCAGTTTGATGATCAGCGAATAGTGAGCGGAAGCAACGACAATACAGTTCGGATATTTGACCATGCTTCCGGGGCCGAAGTTGCTTGTCTTCAGGGCCACCAAGATCTCGTGCGCACCATTCAAGCCGGCTTTGGAGACCCTCCTGGCTCTGAAGACACGCTGAGATTGGAAGCCATGGCAGTGGATAGCGATTACTGGGAAGCAAGGCGCCGTGGTGACATCACGGTTGATGCGACGAATGGTCGTCGACGCGCCCACCAGCCTCGAAGTTCTGGTTCGAGAAAACCACGGGATATCATCGCCCTAGGAGCAAAGATCCCGCCCGGCGGCGGTGGGAGTAACTGGGCCAGAATTGTGTCTGGCTCCTACGACGAAACGATTATTATCTGGAAACGAGACGCGGAAGGGAAATGGGTAGTCGGACAGCGCTTACGTTTAGAAGATGCCGTTAGAACGGCATCTAGAATTGACGGCACACGCACCGCCCTAGACGCCTTGACTCGATCGTACGAACCCCAGATGCGAGAGGCGCTGATGAAGGGAGATATACAGACACTCCAGCTTCTTGATAGGCATTGGTGTCAGGAGATTTCCAGTCGAGCGTCCGCGGCATCCAGCCGTCAACCGCTCGATGATCAAGCGGTAGCCCACATGTTGTCCGTGAGAAACGCGCTTTCGGCTTCCATTGCACCACAGCCACAAACCACTCAGGAACAAACACTCACACAGCCGACCCTTCAAGCCGGCCCATCACAAACGGAACAACAACCAGAAGGACAAGAGGAATCGGAAGAGCAACCACAACAACCAGACATACAGCAGCAACAGCCACAGCCACAGCTACACGTCCCACCACATCTCCGAGTCCCTCTCACCGCCGACAACCCCTCCACAGCACGAATCTTCAAACTCCAATTCGATGCCCGAAAACTGATTTGCAGCAGCCAAGATCACAAGATCATCGGCTGGGACTTTGCGAATGGTGACCCGAATCTCGAAGAAGCGTGTCAATTCTTCGTTGGGTTATAATTAACTGATGCGAGACTCGAACCTCGCATCGCATTGCATCTATAAATAACATCCCCTAATATTTCTCTGTCCAATATGTACTTCCGTTCCTTCGTCGCCTTCTGTTCTTTATATCCCTTCTCAAGCATAAGTTTCCAACGATGAACATGAAATGATTTCGACGAACAGCACAAAAAGCAATGCAAAGCAAAGCAAACTTTTTCTCCGCAGAAGAGTATCATATGGATTGATAGGTGTTTGGACATATCTAAGCTGGCGCATTATATTTCAGAGCCATATTTCGAGAAATTTTAGTCTATAGGATTCCATTTCCCCTTTTATCTTTAGTCTCAATCCATTTGACTTGTCTTGGCCGCTTCGAGATGAGTCGAAATAAGCGTGCTCGAACCCGGAGACTTCGTATCTCACATGTAACGATTCTACAAAATGGAAACACCTGATGGAATCAACAGGACCCCTTAATACAGGGATGCCGCTATTAAAGGGAGTAGAAGAACCGCTGCATTGTTCTAGGATCAGTTACATCCATTTTCCCTGCGCGAGGCGCCCAAACACCCCCGATCTAATTTGGCTGACCAATGAAGCTATGAACATTCAGACCGATATTTGAAAACAGCGTTCATCCATTGAAGAAAGACGGCTGTAATCCCCAAGCCGCAAACCAAGCCCTGGTATTCTGCCGCGGTTTACTGTCACGGCTTGCTCGAATTGGTCGCGGTGCCTCATCCTGAGCTGCGTCGCCGGTGCGTGATAGCCCCGAACCACTGACACGCTCCGCATTATCGTCTCTAAAGCCACAGCATCTGATAACCCAAGAAACTAACACTCGTTCCCAGAGGCCGCCCTCATTATCTACAGTCTCTGCGATCGAGCGAATCCGGCCACGCTCCGGAGGATGTTTACGCGTTCCAATAGGGGTAGGCGACGTAGTCGCAACGCCATCCAGTCCAGCAACGTCACTGATGTTCGTAGAGTTCTCGTTGGTTAAAGTTCGCAGAGGTAATGGAGGCAAAGTGTAATTTGTGGTGGTCGCCCTGGGTGAGGAACCCGGACTAATCCGATCGCAAGTCCTGTGTGGAGGACGCAGATTGTCGCCCCTAAGTCTAGACTGTGAGGACAACGATGGCTGAAATATCATGCTTCTAGGCGGTACATAAGGCCGATGAAGAGTATCAGACGGAATAGAGAGGTCCGGTGAAGTTTGGAGCAGGGGTCCATTACAATTATCCCTTACTGACCTCGCAACAGGCAGAGTTTCGTGATGGAAAGGGTGCCTTTCCAGCGCCCCGGACATTGGGCCAGCTCCGATACCATGGCCGCTATGACGAGTGCCGAAACGGCCACGGACAATTGTGCCATCCTCCGCCCTTAAAATGGCTCCTGGCGGCAAGGCTGTGACTAGAGGAGCGTCTTGCGACTGGCTAATAAAAAGGTGGCGCAACCCGGAGAGACAACAGAGCCAGCTTTTCCTATCTCTGTTTTCTGAAGCGGTACTCGAAGTCAGCCGGCTTGACTGTGGTGTTCGTCCACGTCGAGAACTTGGGTTGGACGGAAGACGAAAATGGATCGCTTCTTGAGTACCAAACGACGGAAGTCCGGGGGGCGTTGGAGGTCGAACAGGGGGAGGATACAAAGGTTGCACTGGCTCGACGGGAGAGGGATGTTCGTCTAACCAAAAGCGGTCGAAAAAACTGTCATCGGAGGAGGATGAACGACTTAAGCGGTGCCTACTGTTAGGAAGTGAAGAAAAGGACATCTTAGGACGGGGAGTATGAATATCTAGGTCGTCAAACGAGTATATTTTGCCTCCAAACTGATTTCTCCGCAGCAGATGCGGACATGAAGCTGCTCCTGTTAATGAGAGGTGAGATCGGATCCTCCGTGTGGAAGGTATGGAAACCCGAAGCGTAGATACGCTTGGTTGCTCGAAGATAGTCTCGAGAGTCTGAAAGGGCCATCTCCTGCGATTCGCAGATGCAGACAATCCGACGGGACGGTTTTCCTCTTCCAGATAACTCGAGTCTTCCTGCCCTTCGTCTTCCAGTGCCCTTTGCTCCCTCAACTGTCGACCAGTATCTGAATCGAGGCTGGTCAGAATAGCATCGTACAAAGAACCATGCTCGCTAGGAATCGATTCGGAAGAGTCAAGATGCTTGCTTATGATCCGCATTGACTCGGTACGGCGCAGTTGTCCAGTACTTTCGTTTGCGCCTTCACTTGACGCCCGAGGCCTGTCGCAACCGTGGAAATCAGTGGAGTTGATAACGAGAGGGCCGTGTCCGCTCTCAGGGGACGCCATCTTTAGAACTAGGGGCAAACGAGAGACAACTGAAGAAGATAATAGAATCATGAATTGGGCACACTGATATACCGGTGCCAACTGGGATGCGAGCAGAAATTCGTATGCGTCGTATATATGGCGGAGCTGCCCAGGAAGGAACAGGGGCAGTCAACGAACCGAAGAAAGAACAAAAGCGGGTGAAAAAGGAACATTAGAGAAAATGACATTTTCGGCATCATAGCTGAAAAGAAATGCAAGAGATTTGCCTATGTTCATCTTGGTTTCCAGAGAGCCGAGACCGAGATATACAAAATTTTTACATGCAACAAACGCTTCAATTTCCAAAACAAGACCACCGGGGTTATATAAACTGGGAAACAGAATGAAAGGAAATGATATATTATGCGCTGTGGGATAGAAGGTTATGAAGCAACCGTGCTCTGGCTGAGGTTCGATTTGCCAGTAGGGTGTTCCTTTTTAAGCGTCCTGATCAAGGCTTCCAGCCTCCTTCTCTCTTCTTGTTCAGCCTAGTAATCATTAGCAACGTCTATATTAACTTGTGGGAGTCTTAGAAATAATGTACCTTGAGCATCTTTAGACTCTCGGCCCTAGAGTCCCGCATCATTTTCTTGAATTCAGTCTTTAACACCATCGTGGAAGTTGTTTCAGTGGGCATTCCATCACGGGTACCATTAGCACCCAGCATCTGAATCCGTTCTTCATTCAGCTGTGCTTCAAGGCCCTCGACGCGATCCCGGTATGAATCAATTACGCTCTCCAATTTGTCACGTTCCTTCTCAAACTCGATACTAGACCTGGTCATCGCTTCATAATCCTCAATTGTCTCGCGAAGCTCCCTCTCTAACATTTGAACCCGGTCCTGGAGGGCGGTACTTTGCGAATTGCTGTTGTTGAGTTGTTCGGCTTTCAGAATGGCGAGCTCTTCCGTTAGACTCATATTTCGTTCATTCAGCTCGTCGATCTCCTTCTGAATAGCAGGGTTGGCTGCTGCCTCGGCGGCACGCTGCGCTCTGCTTCCATAAGCGCCATCTAGCTCTGCGCGCGCAACGGTAAGCTCTGTTTGCAGTCTGATCATTTCACTCTCGAGGTCGGCATAGTCAGATTGCAATCGTTTCATCTCTGCGTCGGATTGTTCCTTGGCCTCGAGTGCTCTCTTGACTTCTTCGTCGCCTCCGGAACGTGAATGTCGTAGTTCATCTTCCAACCTATTTAACTCGCCTTCCTTCGCAGCCAGCTCCTGCTCAGTACGCTGTCGAGATTCTCTTTCCGAATCAAGCTGACGAAGCTCCTCCTGTAGCCTAGCCATTTCGTTCTCAACATTTTGGCGAGAAGCGTTTTCTGAGAGCAAACGCTGAAGCTCTTCCTCCAACCTCACTATCTCGCCTTCTTTTGCCGCCAATTCTTGTTCCATCCTCTCTCTCGATTCTTTTTCTGCATTTCCGCCGATTCCGCGATCAGAGGATTGTTGCTCTCGAATCATAGACTGTTGGCGGGCATCATCGAGTTGATCCATAACCATAGCCAGCTCATCTCGCGTACTGTCCGTTTCCTTTTGCGATGTTTCAAGATCTTTTCGCAGGCGAACTATCTGCTCCGTAAGGTCTCCGACATGTGCATCACGTTCCGCATCTGACTTGGAATTAAGCTCTCTCTGTTGCTGTATTTGAGTCGTCAGAATCGTTTTCTGGTCTGTGAGGCTCCCAATCCGCGCCTCGACATCATCGATGATATCCCCGAGGTAATCGAGATGTTCGGCCAACGTTGTTCTCATCATGGAAGCGTGCGGGCTTATCTGCGGCCGGCTGGAGCCGGCCATAACAAGGATATTGTCAATTCGTTTGTTATAAGCGCCTAGTTTTTCTGCGGCGTCACCCATCGATGGTTCCGCACCATTGCGCACGCCACTGCGTGTGCCGGCCATCGATTGCAAATTCTTGTCCAGGTAGTCCAGGCTTGTCTGTACCGCCATAATTGGATCAGTAGCAGTTCCATTAGAGAGATCCTGCGGGATTGGATCCACGTCTTGTTCAGGGTTGGCTTGGAGAATCATATCTCGTAATCGGCCGTTCAATTCATCTAGCCTCCTCTTTGTCTCATGCAAACCCGCCACGTCAACCGAAATACCTTCTCCTACCACTGCGTTGGGACCGTTCCTTCGAGTATGGCCTCCACCAACGTCGTCCAAATGTTCTGCGGTCTTATAGAGGCTGCGCTCATCGAATTCATCCATATAGTCTCCCCTTTCACCATAACTGTCTCCATTTTGGAGATGTTGATGGTTCGTGGCGCTCTTCTTTTTCAGACCCTTGTGCGTCATTTGCAGTACCCCCGCCGTGTGTTCTAATATCCTCCTTCGGAGCTCACTAGCTCTCTGTTCGAGTCTCCAAAGCTCCTGCGCCAGTTCTTCACACCTATGGGTGCTGAGCGCAAGCTCGTCATCCCGCTGATGAGAGCCACTGTGCCGGCCAAAGAAGCTTAGCCGCCTCCGATGAGGCTTTGGCGAGGTTTCCGGATCCGTTTCGTAGCTCTCCCGTTTCCCCTTCGAATCGTATAACCTACTTAGAGAAGCGGCCGCTTCTTGAAGTTTCATTTCAAGCGCCAGTTTCCTCTTCGACGCTGCAATCCGATTCTTGAGTAGGAATAACTCTTTCTTTAGCTCCTCCACCTCTTCAAAGGATAAGACTTCGAATTCAATACTATCACTCAGGGCGGTTTCTGTAAGAAGGTGCATGACGACGGGATCATTTGCATTGAGGAGGACGGAGCTTCGAGGGTGGGAATAATTAAGCTACATTAGAGATATACTGTAAGCGCATGAGAGCAAGCGGGGACTAGGAAGAGGATAATCATTTCCAATTCTAGGATCTAGAGCTCACAGGATTAAATCTTGGTGCTTCATCCTCAACCGGGTCGAGTATATTTCTGTAGCCGTCGACCAGCACTTTGGACGTCGGCGGGTGAGGAAACGCCCCCATGGAAGTAGACGTTGAGGAGAAATATCTCGGATCCCGACTCGGATAAGAAGATTCGCTAGACCGGAGACTCGTAATGTTCATAATTGCGACGGGCAAAGCGTGAAGTAGGGAGGCGGTCGAGTATTAACAAGGGCGGTTCATTGTCGATTGTTCGAGGGAATGTGCATAGGTCGTGCGGCCAAAATTCAAGTCATACAGCATAAATAAAATCTAATTACAATTAAATAAGAGGAACCTCATCGTCCGAAGGAAAAGGAGAAAAGGAAATCGGTCTGATTTTATGAATTATTTTTCTTGATTGGAATCGTCCCGTCTCCCTTGTTGGCGTCAGTTGCGCCACAGAAATGCCACCCCTGCACAGCCCCCTGCGAATCCTGGACGTCACGAGCCTACGGGGCACCAGAGCTTTGTTAAGCACACAGTAGCGCCAGCGCTTGCAATGGGCTAGTGCAGCAGGCATTGACCATTGCTGCACACACCCAACCTTATCCTCACTCACCGTGATCCCGTCACCTTTCGACGTCTTGAACCTTCTATATCCAAGACTTCACTATTTCTCTCGCAACACCAAGATCTAAACGAATATTTCAGCGGACGACTGATCTAAATCAGTATACTGAACAAGACCATCGAACTAGGAAATATTACGCGCTTTCAGCTCTTCAGAGCTCAAAACGTCAACAAACTTTGTTGCGCGGCCGGCCAGTTATCTTCTGACTTTCTCGGAACATATGGCAGCCGTTGCCACGTTGAGACAGACGATCGGGTATCAATGGTCTCGAACTCAGATCCATCCAAAAGCTTCCAATATTCAGGTCGCTGGACTTGTGCTAGCGCAGATCTGCCGGGAGAGCGTCCACCGTTTACAGCTCACCATCCAAGACATTTATAGTTTCGATGAAGCGAGACGCGATATTATTGAGGCTCTCGGATGATGGCTGAAGAATCTTTTCAGCCCTGTCAGGCTGTGTCTCCCTTTCCGGCTCACCCTCACACCGAGGGGGGCTTTGGACGCCACAAACCAGCTCAACGCATGCCCAGTCCGGATAGCAACCGCACCGGGACGACGATGCTGACCAGAAACTGTCGGCTTCGAGAGCTGCTTTTACAGGTGATAGGCCGACGGATCATTGAACCGTGGCCAATGAGTAATGTAGGGCCTCTGATGATTAACGGTGAACAGCAATGTTTAAAGACTTGGTGAAGGGAAAGGAAGCCCGTATGCTTGGTACATACCATACCTACTCTTCATCAGATCATTAATCATGGCTTTTGCTTTCCTTGTCTTTGCCTTCTCCCCAGCACCAACTTGCCAGCCTGCCTTTCACACCTTCAGAAAGTAGATTTTCAGATCTATTTTGAATATGTCAAGTCAAATCATCCAGGTCTCAATCAAGATGATCTATCAGTTTTTCAAGTGTTCAGCAGCAGAGACGCCCGAGATTCGTACCCTTGCTGACGCCCTCGAAAGTTAACTTTTCCACAAGCCTCAAGGCTGCTACATTTGTTTTAAGAAAGGCTGCTGGTTTTACTTTTATTTCTTTTTCTTCCTTACGCTAGGCATGTCGCCATGTGGCAGAAGCGGGAGTTACCAAATGGAGCCTGAATTCACTCCCCTAGAAATAAATCCGGGCTATCCTTTAGAAACAAAAAGTATATAGCCACGTGTAGGTATCGAACCTGTCTGGTGCGAGAAGATGATTCAGTCGGACCGCCTTCCCTGCAATAGGACGGCAGCGTGTTAAGACACGAAAAGGCCTTTATTCAAAGGAGGGTCGGGCCGATACGCAAGCCGATGTCCTCGTCTATTACAATGAATGGCGGTACAAAAAAAGCAACCGCCTTTCCAAATACCTGGCGACACTGAGAGCTGTTCGGAGATTCAAGCAATCTGTTATCATAAAGGTTCTTTATGGAAGCGCAAGGCTTCTACATCTTAGGAGGAGACAACATCCTAGAGCACGGCCCTTGGTTCTTAGTGACCGGTGATCACAAATCACAGCGCCAACAGCTGACATTTAGGAATGTTCTGGTCCTGAAATGGTGTGAATTGCCAAAAGATACATTGACATGATACTACGCCTATAAAAAAGACGTTCCTGACTTCCTGGAGCCTCTGAACCCCGAATCGTGGAAGGTAATGGGTTACATACCATTGCATCACCTTCGTATTTGCGTGGCTATATACTCTTCATCTTCTCTGTTGTGTTATGAGGGACGAGGGTCGGATGCAGCATGATGGCCTGAAGAAAGAAGAGTTTTACGAGGCCCTGTTGTTGCTGGCTACTTGATTGTCCACGGTTGGAGCAAAAATGAAGGAAGATGCGAAGCCGTGGGGAAGAGGTTTCTTTCTGAATAAATAGATGATCTCGATAATTATCCCATTTTATTATTAGAAAATATCCCATATATACTTGAACTGCCCTCAAAAACCACATGTAAAAAAATGGGGTATAAATCATGGGAAAAGTACACCCTCTATCCAATCCACATAATAATGGAACAATCCCTTGTCTGAAAACTCCAAATGAGGAGAGAATTAAGATATAACACAAAATGAAAGCAAGGTACCATATATATCATTACCCCCCTCTATAAATTTTTCGCTTTCCTGCCAACAGCACCCTCGTCACCTGACGTCCATCCATTCGTTAAGAAAGCAGGAGTCTCACGGGAAGTCTCATATTCATCAGAATCTCGTATTCTGGATCCCTGCTTGCGGACCCGCCACTGCCACTCCCAGACCACAGGTAAGAAGTCCCATAGACTAAAGGCCGGCCAGAGTGTGTCCAGGAAAAAGATCTCGGTATTCTGATGGCACTGCCAAAGCATAAAGTCGCTCAAGCGCTCGACTCCGGACGTTCGGATTAAGAGGTCCAGCGGCGGGTTGCCGGCGGTAAGCATGTGGTCGTTCAATGTCCGTGTGGTGATAGTTTCCGGGGACAGGAAGATAAATTGATCGCTGTTTGGTGGATATGAGGTGTAAAGTCCTGATACTGTAGAAGGCTTCTCTGTAGAATGTGTATGGTGTAGAGTCGTAGCAGACGATAGGGACGATGGGGAGTCGGTGTTGCGGTCGTCGTCAGTGTCTGATTCGTCCTTGGGTGCTTCAGCGCTAGGAGTCTGCTCGCGAATGGTTTGTGCAATGCGGGATTCAGAGAAAGGGCGTCTTCCTCCATTCTCAGGTAATTGAGACTGGTCAAGAGGGGTGCTGTACTCGATGACAGTATTCCGAATGGCAGAAGTAATCTCGTCTCTCGAAGTATATGGGAAGCAGATATTCAGAATAGCATCCCCATTCCGACTTGTCAGCTCAACCGCACGATCAATAGCTTCGAGCACATCCGGCTTGACAAGTTCCCTGCGGCCCAAAACACGAACGCTCGCTCCGTAACGGTCGAGAAGGTCTCCGTGCTGTGATAGCTGCGATAACTTCACCTTCGCCATCTCCATCAACGCATCAACCTCGTACTTTGACCGTTTAAAATTCTCAATACTGAACGCGTATATCGTCACAACTTTTACCCCGGTCTTATAACAAACCTCTAATATCTACCACCAGCAAAAATACCAAGGTCAGCTGTCCGCACGCAAGAGCAACAAACAGGTGGCTCAAAACAAACCTTTGCCAAAGCCTCGAAACCCAGATTATGTCCCTCCACTCTCTCAATAGCATGTGCCCTCGCGAACCGCCTGTTCCCATCCATCACAAACGCTACATGCTGCGGGATCGGCCCTTGCTTCAGTGCGCCCATCAGGAGCTCCCGGAGGTGTGAAGTAGCCCATTCCACAGGCGGCGACGCTGCTGCCCACCGCCGGAGCTTGGAAAGGTGCATTGAGGACGTCATGATCGATAGTTAAGGTAGGATGCGGAGGGGAGAAAGGGGCATGTGGTCTCGGAACGTGGTTGACGCGTGCAATAATAGCGGAGTGGGTGTAAATGGAGGAGACGTCGGAAGAGAGTCGCGGAGGACGAGAAGAGGGATATCAAGGTCGTCGAGTGTCGCGTAGATGTCTCGGATTTTTCCTTGGACGAAGTTGCGTCTCATATGACGAAAGATGTCAGAAGTAGCGACGTATACCGAATCTGCCCCCAGAAGAGCAGAAAATTTTTCTTCGTAGCACACAAGTCGCGAGCTTGGAGATCGATGTTGACAAAGGTATAGAAAGAAGAAAAGAAGCAGGCACTTCCCGATATTTACTGATCAAGGTCCCTTGGGACGGGCAAGGCAGAAGTAAAAAAAAGGAGAGGTGGCTTGTGTGTGTCGCGGCGAGCTCCAGGATCCAGGAGGTTCTCGGGATGCGCCCTGACCTCAGCCAAGGTTCAGCACCGCCATGGTGGACTCGTCAACCACTCAAGGAGTTATGGTTGGAGAACGCCGTCTGCTGCGAGAGCATTCGACGAAGTCTACAATATGATCGTGAATTTCACAGAGTGGCAGCTCATCGCCATTCTCAAGGAGTCCAAGGCATTGTTTTTTTGTCAATCAATTTTTGACATGGCATTGAACACTTCCGAGGTTATTTGGCAAACATGGAGCTATCTTAATATCTCCATCTATCCAGTCTACAAAGCTAATGAGCCGTTATAGAAATAAGGATTAAAATGACCCAAAGAGTCAGTCGTTACCAATGCTCGCCAGCATGCTGGCCGACGGGGCGAAAAATGCCGTACCAGTAAGAGGCGTCGAAAAATCAAGCAAACGGTCATGAAGGCCTCGCGGTTCGCCCACAAACATGCGTTCCAGCATTCGTTCAATCACCCACAGACGCCGTGAGTACCCAATGAAGTATGTCCCAAACTCGCCTGAGCCCGGAGATCCAAATGGCATGTTGTCCCGGACAATTTCAAGCTCGTCGCCGTTCTCATCTTCAATTGTCGTGAGTGATTTGTGAGACTGCTGCTTGCCGGATTCCGCGTCTTCCAGTTCAATGTTATCCAACTTCGTGCGGCCTAGCACTGCCTCCTGTTGCTCGACGGTGAGGCCCTTCCATGCAACGAGGTCGTGCACGTACTTTTGCACCACGATGTAGCTGCCACCAGCAGCAGGTTCATCCTCTTGGGCAACCAAGGCCGACTCCTGCACGGACGGGCCGACTGGGTTGGCCGTGCCATCGACAAATCCAAGAAGGTCTCGTACATCAAAGTAACGGAAGCCAACAGTTTCATCGACAACCGTGACCGCACTACCCAGGCGGTCCATCAGCTGCCTCTCAAATTCAAAGCATAGATCTCGTCGATCTGAACGAATGTGGAACAGAAGGTCGCCTGGCGTTGAGATGGCCGTATGGACGGCACCGGCGATCTCCTTAAAAGGATGCAATTCCCGCGGTCGGGGCAAGCCAGTCAGCCTATCCCACACGTTGCTTCCAATGCCGACTGTGCATGCGAATGGTGTCTGGGGATCGCGGAAGGCTATAGCCTTTGTGAAGTCACCGATGCTCGCGATTGTTGACCGTACGGTCTGGAATGCCTCGGGGTTAACTGAGATTGACAGGACGAGGAAAGTTGCAGACGAGGTGAGTGTCAGGTCAATCCGCTGCGGCTCGGGATTAGAAGGGCGATTTGCCATTGCCATCGACCGCTGGAAACGCAGTAGCCCTTTTTTTTGATTCCGTTGAGTAGAGAACTGTCTTCGATCTTTGGAAAGGGCCGTTGTTGCAGCTCGTCTTATGGCCACCGTCTTGAGCCCAGGGTAGAATGGAGGCCTTTGCACTCCTTGATAGAGGGCCTTATTCATATTGGTGTCACAATTGGCACCACTGGATGTTGGGAATCCTGCGTGAAATGGCGTGTTTGGACATACCACTCTGATTTCCATGCATCCATCAGGTTTTACCCGCTAGGACGTGGCAGAAGTAGAAGCCTGTGGATGCATCTGTTGCTACTCTCAATCCATGGTTCATTCGGCGTATATCTTAATGCTCCATGCCTTTTTAACTCAATCTGACATTTTGCCAAGTTAAATTTTATAGGTGATGCCGGGAAGCAGTCGCCGTACGCCAGATAGAGGGAATAGTTGGTCGTCAGATATCTGAAAATAATGCTTCTATCTTTTCAGCTTCATGATTCCAATTCTTTGAAGGATTTTTCAATTGTCCCTTCGTTTTAAGGGGTAGGCTCCATTAAATTTTCCCATATCATCCGTCCACGCAAATGGGAGAAGCACTACACATACAGCAATCCACTGCCAATATCAAAGTAAAGTTGCGCGTTACAAAGACACAACCATGTGAGCCTCCGTTACCTTCTTAATCTGATTTGCAAGCTCAGAATCAACGCGTGCAAACAGGGCTATGCCTCTGGATTAGCAAGGAACTTCAATGTACAGTGGGAGCCAAGGGTATTGTGATGTTCGAACGTACCATATACCTCCTTGCGCAAAGCCTCATTCTTGACACTCCGAAGATGCGCTGCGATATTTCCCACAAGTCTGCCCTGATGACCTGGTTCCCTGCCGATAACCTCCCACAGAGCAGCCGGTTACACGAAATCATCATCCACCATGTGGCTTGAATAGCTCGTCACCTCCCCTACCCATTTCTCGTGCTCAGTCAGTGTGCTCAACAACTCAGCTTGGACTCCCTTCACATCTTGGTAGAATTTAACAGGCCGGAGGAATGAGCCCACGTAATTGGGATCACCGCCATAGTTATCGTCAAATCTCATCTTTCCGTCCCTTTGAAACGGACTATAGACAGGCACCTTGGCCGCGTTTGTTGGAAGTTGCTGGTAGTTTACTCCGAGTCGATATCGGGCAGCATCGGCGTATGCGAACATACGTGCTTGGAGAACTGAAGAATGAAAGTATTTAGCACATGAAGGGTAATTCATATTGATCACCCACCTGGATCAGCTGACGGTGCAAAGCCTGGTACCAGATTGCCAGGTGAGAAAGCTGCTTGTTCAATATCAGTGAAGTAATTTTTAGGCTGCTCATGGCTATAGTCAGCTCTTTCATGTCTGTCATCCTATTTGTGATCAGAAGGAAAGCATACGTTGCGGTTCATTGTCAATTTGCCAATTTGCCTCAATGGGAAATCTTTGTGAGGCCACACTTTGGTCATGTCAAAGATATTCCATCGGTATTTCTCTGCCTCGGCGGGCTCCATCACCTGAACGTAGACGTTCCACACGGGGTATTCACCCTTCTCAATTGCCTCGAACAGATCTTGGATCAGAAAATTGGGGTTCTCGCCGGCAATCTTCACGGATTCTTCCCTGCTCATATTCTGGACCCCAAGGGTGGTTTTGATATGGATCTTGATGTATTTGAATGACCCGTCCTGCGAGTCGTCAATGATTCATTCTGTATTTAAAAAGGGGACTAATAGGGGCCTGCCTTTTTAGTGAACTTATATGTATGCCCGCTGTATGCATTAATATGGCGAAGTGACTTTGGAGTTCCACGGTCACTGAAAAAGTGCAAAAGCTCATGTATACCTTCCGGGTTGCCGACATGGAAGCTGGAAACGATCCTTAGAGAGAGCCGGGGAATACAGACAAACAAGTCAACTTACTCCCAGAACTGGAGCACGTTAGCTGTTGCTATACATTGTTGCTCAGGTTTGCGTTAGCCGCTCACCATAGTTGGATCCGGTCTATGTGTTTGAGGGTGCCGCTTATGAGACCTATTCATGGAAGGAAATTTGATGGGATCCCGAATAAAGAACACCGGCTATATACGTGTCAGTAACAACCATTATCAGGCTATTTCCTTTTGTGTATTGACCGTGTTATTGAAGACCCAGTCCAAGTTGCCTTCATCAGTGTACAGTTTCATCGCCCAGCCATGGATATCTCGTGCTGTATCCGCCGAGCCCGACTCGGGGCCTACCGTAGATATTCGGAGAAGAACAGGCGTTTTCTTGCCAGCTTGGCTCAGAAAGCTCGCCGACGTGATGTCAGAACAGTCATCTGTCGCTTCGAATTCGCCATATGCACTTTTCGAGATGCGTGAGCTCAATGGGTTCTTTCAAGGGCCCCGAAAAAAGGGGTTCAATCGTTCACTCACCCAGCAGCTTTGGCATGGACAACGCTTGGAAAATAGATATACGAGAGTTAGAACAAATAGTTTAAACGTCTTGAATGTTTCAAAACTCTTACCGCTCGGGGATTCTTTCACGGGAGAAATGGGCTAATGTTTCAAGAAGCTGTGTATCTTGAAGTAGCACCAGTCCACCACCGGATTGATTTCGCACCTGGATGCTGGTGCTGTCATTTGCAACGGGGCAGCCTGGTCATGGTCAAAGAGTAATCTTCAAGTAGATCTTCGATTGCAGCTTACCCTCAGCAAGGGTATAATAGCGCTCGCCCATTTTGGTATGTGCGAATATTTCAATCTAAGGCCAGCAGCAACTATGCCTTCACAGCATTAGGAATGATATACAATGGTAATACTACCAAGTAATCAACCTTACCAATGCCGGCTCATCTTTTTCAAACCAATTGATAATTGATAGCCAGTGTTCAAGTAAAGATAATATCATGATACTTCGGAGAGCAACCTGCTTGGGCTTCCTTTAAAGTCGGGGTTGCCTTCATGCCATCATCTCCCAATTTTCGCTTTTTTGAATGTGACTTGAAGTTGGTTCAGCTTTTCTATACCATCCGAACCAGGTCCAACAATCTCCAGGGCTCATCCGTCTGGTTCCGGCAGGTCAAAGTATCCTGAACCAGGATACTAGATAGTTCTCGACAAAGAGATTTCCTTGCATCTCATTAAGCTCAAGGCCTGGACCCGTAACGGTTCGTCTTACATGGCATGGAACAATACATGAGAAAGAGGATGCAATAAGGATTGCTAAACAAGCCACAGTTAGTTTTCATACTTTCTGAGAGATTTTTCAAACTATACTTAATCAAACAGAACATTACATATCAAACTCGGCAAAATAGATCATGGAGGACCGACAGACAATACTGATATCCTGCTTAGGGATTCTTTCCCTACTTGAAAATATCCTTATGGTCAGCCTTGATCATATCCGCGCCTTTTTCTCCGATCATATAAACGCTGTTTTGGATCCTACAGTCAGGGATGACAGGGATAATAGAGGCGTCGATAACGCGGAGATTTTTGATCCCGTGAACCTTTAGCTTAGGGTCCACTACTCCCTGATCGATATTCTTTGAAAGCCGGCAAGTACCACAAGGGTGAAAAGCAGTCTGACAGCGGTCCAAGACGGCTCTTTTCATTTCGTCATTCGAGTGGAGCGGCATTTCCCAGGGATATTCGGCCAAGACGATGTCCTTGAAGGCGTCTCCCTTCTTCAGGACGTCATAGCTGAATCGTATGCCCTCCCGCATTGCAATGATGTCAAGATCGTTGGAAAAGAAGTTCAGATTTATGTTCGGTTGAACGAGTGGGTCGGCACTCTTGAGGGTCACCTCGCCCGGGTCAGAGATCGGGCGCACCAGATCGACAACCACGGTTATATGATTTCCTGTCGGCGGGACCGGAAAGTGCCACTGGAAGGCAGTGCCGAACATGCAGACGAAATCAAGCTCGAAATGCGGCTGTCCCTCTGGGGAGAAAGGATCCTTTCCGCCATTGCTCGCCTTGGCTTTGCGGTAGTCTGGGTCTTTCTCCAGGTATTTGTCAATGCGCGGGAAGCCCACCAACTCAAGCAGGCCAGAGCCAACTGGGCCGGAACGGTCCTTCTTGTAGCGGCGCATAGCTTCGTCGCGCTTGGGCCCGTCGCGCATCAGGTAGTCCTCCATTCCATAACCGTCCTTCACACGCAGGACAAATGGAACACCAGGATGGTCCAGCAAATGCTGACCGACGTGACGAGAATCGACAATAGTGTTAATGCCATGCTCGGCCAACTCATTCTTCGGGCCAATACCGCTCAACATCAGCAGTTTCGGGGATTCAAAGACGCCTTGGGAAACCACAACCTCGTGGTTGGCATACAATTTGAGTTCTTTGCCGGAAGAATCGATCACGGTCACTCCTTTGCAGCTGCGGTCGGCCTCGTCGATGATCAGACGCTTGGAGTGGGTATTAGCCGCAATGGTGATGTTTGACTTTCCCTTGACAAACAAATAGCTCCCGGAGCGCTCGCCCTTGTATATGGTGTCACAACAGTGGGTGAGCCCATTGATCTCGCCATCGTAAATATTTTCTGTGAGTTTTTCTCCTCGGGATTTCCATGCTTTTGAGAGTGCCTCACGGAAGTCTGCCATCTTATCTATTAGTTCGGCATGGGAAATCGGCAATGGGCCTCCAGAGCCAATTTTCTTGAGGTCGTCCGAGTAACGTTTCTCATTATCGTGGTAAGATGGGCTTTTCCGGAAGTATGGGACAAGGGGGGTCCCAGCTCCATTCTTTGCCGCCATATTCTGCCCAGCGGTCAAATGTCGGACGACAGCCAGGCACCCAGGTAAAATAGTTCAAAGAAGAACTGCCACCAAGTGCCAGCCCTCTGGTATTGGGCTTCTCGATGCGCTCATAGTCATCCCGTCGAACCAGCGTCGACTTATAGGCCCAGTCATACTTGCTGCTACGGAGGTCCATTGCCATTGTTGGAGTCGTGATCTCTTCGATGTCCGTAGGATTTCCGATTCCCGCCTCAACGACAAGAACCGTGACGTCCTCGTTTTCCGCTAGCCGTCCAGCAACGACGTTGCCCGCCGTGCCACCCCCGACGACAATAAAATCGAAACGAGCCCCGTCAGTGATGCCCATGACTATCAATCTGAGAACAAAGATGTCTTAGCAGTCAGGGAATGGGAAGATCGGAGAAGGGAAAGGGTTCTTTAATCCCCTTTTCCTGAGGCACCGTTCTCCGGTGATTCCTGGTTTGATATCTATAACCTTCCACAATTCATTACCAGTATGACGTGTAGATAACCGTCAACCGGGCACTTCCAATCTTCAACATTTCATGAAACTGGTTTGGGCCGCATTGTAATTATGTGCCAATCCTCAATCGAATTGCTTAATGGGCCACCGCTAAGGGGGGTTCTTAAAATGGGCGGTTGAGTTATCAGGAACGCGCATCTGCAAAGCATCTAGACCGCAAATGACGCCGACTCCTAGAATCTTTGTGTTTGAGTTACTATCTAATCTGAAGTCGAAGTTAAATCAACCTCAAGATCTTTATTAACATAGGAGGGTTTAATCGCTAACCTGAAAAAGATTAAAAATATGTACGATGGCGGTGGCAATTGCACCTTTTGACGATCGTGAAATTTTCAATAGGCTCTAACGGAATGTCGATAAAGCACGAGATGCTCAACTTTGGTCAGTTTGCGTATTGTTACCAGAGAAACCCTGGCCAGGTGCGAAATAGACGGATTGCAGCTCCGGCTCTTTCGGAGGTGAGAGCTTGCCGTTGGAATCTAGCATAAATACATATGAGGGTGTTGTCCGTAGAGTCAACTTCAAGATTGAGACAGGAGACGATCACAGCCCTGAGAGAGTTTTGCTGGTTATCGCCTGCTATCGTCGTCGTTTGTATTAAGCGTGATATCCATGAGCGCAGCGAAAGATGAGCTAGCCCAGGTGTAGTCCGGTGAAACCAAAGTCAAGAAGCCGTGAAAAAGATCGACGGCACAAGGAGAGTCCAGATCAGAAGTCAAGTCCAAGAATTCGCTCGGGATACTGTGGGCAAGGTGGCCAGTTGGGATGGTAATCAAAGATATTTGAGCCATATCTTGATTGCGTGTATTCCACAATCACCCGTATTTGGCCCAGATGTCGGTATCTATGGTCAGTCATAATAAAAATATATTTGACCTGTTTTCAAACCAGCTTTTCCATGCATTTTTTCAGAATCCCAGTAAAACGCTGTTCATGAAATGTTTCACCTGCTTTCGCCGTCATCATAGCCAGAATCGTACCGCCAAACCATCGTCCGCATGTATCGAGCGATACAGCCAGGAGCTCCGCAGTCGAATGCGAACGTGGTTAAGTCATTGAGTAATACGACATATCAGCGGTCCAACAAGTCATGGAAGAACAGATGGCAATGAATGACAGGTTTCGGCCCTGTATAATCACTGGCAATGTTCTCGTTTTGCCTTTGTCGGCATCTCGTCGAGCCAGACAACCCGGGAAATCCCCCTTAGATCAACTGGTACGGCCATAGATCTGAACTTAAATGGCTGTCTTATATCATGATGTTAGCTTTGTGCCCTAAGCCTTCGTTCTGATGATGCATAGCAATGCCCAACGCCGGGCCTGATATGTCTCAAATGCAAAGGAATGTTCTCCTAAAAGGTTTGAATAAGAAATAAAGACGTCAATGCTCAACAGCTGAAGAAAAGTATGAACGGAAACCGCTTCACCAAAAGGAAATTCCCTTAGGGTACAAAGTCCCTAATCTATAATTCAACAAAAAGTACGGAGTAATGGTCTCGAGAATTGTTCGAGATGGCTGGATTGCTGTCAACAAACCCTCGGAACAATTGATGGCCGGCCCCGATGCCAAAATGATGACTAAACATAACTAACGCTGAGGCTGAAAAGGCACGATGAGCCTAACCTAAAAAGGTATAGGAGGACGACGAGCCGAGCCGCCTCAACCACAGCCTCGTCCGGAGTGAGAGACATCTTGATCATCCTTCAGGCAGCATTGTTTCCCCATCCTTGTCAACGGGCAGATCCTCAATCCCAACAGAGGAACAAGCCGCTAGAATTGCCAGAAAGAAAGATGAGATAGGTGGCAGATGCTGCACACGATTTGTCACGCAGCAAGGGACCTGAATCCTGGGCAAGTGTCCACGAAACGAGAATCTGGAGGGAAGAAACATGCTGCCTGCCTGAGGGCTGCATTGTGTCTTGATCTTTCTTTTTTCTTCCTGCAAACTCAACAGGCTGTGTCGCTCCGCAGGGCGCACCTCGGAATACATAAGCCCAAGCATCCCCCGCCTTGTCAACGGTTTTGGGAGCTACCATCTCGCAATTTGAGGGACAAGATCTAACTTTTGCTTCATTTCGATCGCCAAGCTGCATCTGTGTTGGCGTTGACTTTGATTACTGCGATTTATGGTTGAGATTTCTTCGCGGAGACACCGCTTAGCTGCCAGTCACTTGTTTCAAAATGGAGAGGCCAAACTCTTCATCAAGCGTAACCCCTCAAGAGCGGCAGATAGCATCCCAAAATGCCTCTCTACCGAGCGAACTCCCTGCTAATGAATTCCCCGTGTTTCCTTGGCGTCAGCAAACCCAACCGTTGGCATGGCGGTCAGACTTGACCTACGGCGTGCGTCAAAGTAGAGCATCAAGTATCGTATCGACGAGAACAGGGGCAACCATCGGGACCTTACAAGACGAGGCGAGGAGTCTGCGCAGTGTCGATATTGTTCTCGGAGACAGAACGTTTCATATCAATCGCGACGCATCACGAATATCGGTTTTGGACCAAGGAGTCTTGCCTCCTTACTCCCCGCCTACCAACGAGGGTCTCCTTCATAATAGGCCGGTGGGAGGCTCCTCGCCGTTAGGAAACGATTCAAGCCAGGGCAGGTCCTTAGGTAACGCAGCTCTGGACGTTAATATGTCAGCTTCTAGTCCTCATTCATCTGGGTCGAATGCCTCGAGCTTCTTGCACGCCACCCGCCATAATGGTAGCACCACTCAGGGAAATGAACCCCAGTCTGTTGGGAGGAGCTGGTCGTTTCGACCAGGACCAGACAAAATATCTGTTCTCCATAAAAGGCGATCTGCCTCCCAGGGCAATATCACCGATCATCTTTCCGGACCAAGCGGCAACATCAATCCCCGCGTTCAACGGCGGAACGGAATACGTTTGCCTAAAATCGTTACTGAAATTAGGAGTTCAGGAGAACCGTATTCAGCAGATACACTGTCTGGCGTACGGGAGACTGCGACCCCAAACGCAAATATCATCCACTCGGCTGGTCCCCGCTTGGGAGGTGGATGGTATCAGCCGATATCGCCTTCTTATATCGGCCACGAGAGAACAGATTTATTCCCAGTCATGCCTCCAGTCGCTTTTGGGAATCAGTTCTTCAGCGATCGGACCAATAACCAATCTAATCAGACAAGCACGCCCGTCCCTCAAATACTGACCCCACAAGGACCTGCTGAGGTCGAGGAAAGCCACGCAGATATGCAGCCTCCAGCCATGGACTCTGAAAACGACATCGGCATCCACTACAGCCGGCTGATCCGCAGCATCGATCGAGACAATCGCAGATACCTTCACCTTCGTGATACGGAGTTAGCAATGATGCGCGAACGATTGAACGAGGTGGACCAAGTGTATCGCAAGGAGCTAAAGGCAAGAGACTTTGTGATCGATGACCTGCGGAAAAGACTGGAGAATCTAGAAGAACAGATGCAGTCACGCGTTGAGAAAGCGCGGAATGAAGTGGAGGATTGGTGGGAGTCGAATTGGAAAGTTCGAGATGGGCATCTTGTCGAGAGGATGCGGCGGATGGAGCTGGATTTTCAGAAACAGTTGGAGCAGGCTGTCGCGGATCGAGATGCTGAGTGGGTGGCTGAGCTGGAGACGAGGTCCGGGGCGCTCCTGGCGAGCCTTAATATTGGAGGAAGAAGTGGTGCTAAGCCCAGCCTGGATGCTGGGTAGGATAGGTCGCTTCTTGGATATCAAACATTACATCGAAAAGGGGTCTTCCTAGTCATGATCTACCATTTTTGCAAGCCCCTGTTCTCAATTTCTTGTTGATTTTGGCGGTCATCTGATTAAATTTATAATGTTTAATATTTTTCTTGGAAGACGGCTGATATAGAGTAAGGAAAAAAACATACAGCAGCGGACAAGATAACAATCTACATCTCTCCGTACTAGTTGGCTGCGATCCCTTGACGCGGTCACAGATGTCCACTTCAGCCACCAACCAGTAGCGTGTTATCACATCCATCCGCCTACCTTTTGATGTTTAGAGGTTATGCCATTACCCAGCTCTCATCCCCGTCCCAGAAAATGGTATCCTCGCTTCTGCGGCCTTTTTCCTGGCTTGGACGGGCATGGAAACCGCTTAACTTCTCCAATCCGAACTTCATTCGGATACCCGCAAGTCAGAAAGTTGAAGAAGAGACCATCCCTGGCTACGTTGCTTCACGATACTATCCTGCTCGAATAGGAGAAATCTTCAAAGACCAATATCAAATCGTGGGAAAGCTGGGATTTGGAGCTACCTCAACTGCGTGGCTTGCGCGAGACCTGCAGTGAGAAACCCCGATGGCCTTGACAGAAATAACTTGATCTATATTAACTACTTGGATTACAGTTATCGTCGTTATGTTACTATCAAAATCTTTATCAAATCTTCATCTATGGGGCAGCAATTGGATGACGAGCTCAATATGTACAAACGCATGGAGAGAGCCTCAAAATCCCATCCAGGTCAGAATGCTGTTAGGTCATTGCTTGACTCTTTTGATATCCCTGGGCTGGAAGAAAAACATCGATGTCGCGTACATCCTCCATTATGGGAGAGTGTGTTGACCTTTCTGCACCACAACCCACGGCAGAGGCTCCCTTCACCAGTCCTTGCATTTGTGCTGCAGCGGCTGTTTTTGGCCCTGGACTTTTTGCATACAGAATGTCAAATTATACATGCTGGTATGTGTGCTTGGATTGTCCTGCTCCTCTTTTCTCACTCAAGAAATTTATCAGACATCAAGGCCGACAATATTATGTTTGGCATCGCCGACGATTCCGTTTTTACCGATTTTGAAGATAAGGAGCTTCAAGATCCTTGTCCGAGGAAGGAGGTAGATGGAAGAACGATCTATGTTTCCCGGGAACTCAGGGTGCCCAAGAAATGGGGTTCCCCGGTCCTATGTGACTTTGGCTCAGCTATGCCCGGTGACGTTAAGCACTCGGAAGACATTCAACCTAATATCTATCGAGCACCAGAGGTGATTCTGGAAGCCCCGTGGACGTACAGTGTTTATATATGGAATGTGGGATGCATGGTAGGACAATAATTCCATGATACTGGTGCAGCAATTTCTAAAAATTGTGTGAACAGATTTGGAATATTTTTGAAGGCGAGTCCTTGTTCACCGGGCATGATCCGGAGTTCCAGGCATACCGAAGTCGGGCTCACCTTGCCGAGATAATAAGTCTCCTTGGGCCTCCGCCGCTCGACCTTCTTGCGCGGGGGAACCTAAGCCATAAATTCTTTTCCAATGAAGGTAGGCTGGCTGTCTTCTCTGCTGAATCCAGGGGTCCACTCACATCTGACTTTCTAGGTGATTTTTGTGCTGGGATTCCATTACGAGATGGAAATCCGCTCGCGCAGAGGGAAACGACTCTCGACGCAGAAGATAAAGCGTGTTTCTTAGGCCTAGTACAAAAAATGTTGCAGTGGGAGCCAGGCAAGCGTAGCTCTGCTATAGAACTAGAACGGGACGAGTGGATTCATAAGAATTTATAAAAATATCCAGTTCTCCTGCGAGCTGAACAGTTAACTACTACCAACAAGCAACCCCTGCAATTTTTCCAGCATATTTCTTCGGGAATTTCTTCTTGATTTCCCCATGACGGTACGTGCCTGGTGCGGTAACGCTAAATGCATAACCTGAGCACACCGCATTCCCTCCATTTTTACCTTGTATTTCTTCTATTCCGTAACGCGTGTAGGCCCGACAGTGAGATGCAAGATGAGGGTTCTCCTTTGCATCCCAAAGATTAAGAATCCAAAGCTCATTGATTCGCAAAGTCTTTCTCTTTTTCTTCAAGATATTGCGCTGGAACCAGTTGAGTTTTTTGCCTAGCTTCGTTGGAACCTTGATGCATTCGCCGGCGCGGGCTGTCTTTGAGACGACGTCCGTTGGAGAATAAGCCAGTTCGATTTTTACTTTGCAGGATCCCACTAAGCGATTCAAGGAAGAGAGGTCAGCAATCCACTTGTATGTACCTGACAACCTACGCGAGGAATGTAGTTGACAAGAAGACTAATTTAACACTCGAGACCACATACTGTTATTCAGTGATGTACGCGATTTACCCGGGGCCGGCTTAACGTTCTTTGCTGGAAACCATGATCCTGACATATAGTCCTTGTACCACCGGATTCTAAGCACAGAGCAAGGCAGTGTTAGCTTGTTCTCCTTCTAGCGAGAGTACACATACGAATTTTGGCGGTATTCGCAGGTCATGGCCCTCTGCTTTTTCGGGCCAAGGGCGACGGGCGTTGACTTGCAACCCGAGAAGGGACATTGATAAGATTTCGCAATTCCTTTCTTTGAAACAGCAAAAACAATCTTGGGCACATCAGGATATCCTTTCTTTGCGGCGGACGCTGAAGCAGTGATAAGTGCCAGGGTAGCACTAAGAATCAAGGAGGCCTTCATAATGAAGATCAGGGGAGGACTCGGACTCTTTTGGTATGGCTGATGAGTATGAGGCGCACAACGTCCTTCGAACTCCAGTCAATCTTTGGGACCTCGACTGATTCTTATATATCCTTTTGAATGGGCGTGACTAGTCCCAAAAAGATCTGGGGCAATATCTCCATGGCCCGTTCTGTTGATGTGTCGCATGCTTCCATCTTCCATTGAAAGTATGATGCCAAATACTCCTGTCAGCCATCAGGCGCAATACGATGCATGGCACCGAATCTCACGAGGGAATTGAGGCCCAAGAATGTGTCCGTAGACACTTGACCAAAACTTCCCGTCATTGAAGCCGCGGTCAAAAGCTTAAATCTTTGACAGATTTGGAATACATATTCTAGCTCCGCATTCGCGACGTACCGCCGGCAACAAGTCGCGCTAGCTGCACCCAAAAACATGACGGGAGACAGAGAAGCCCTGTCCAAGCCCAATCTCCTGCAGATGGCATTTCAGAGGTTGAGCTCAGAATGAACATCTGACTGAGCGTTGCATTGGAGCGTTGGAAGTCGGAAGGTCGAGACAAAGTTATTTCAAGAATCTTGCACCTCATCACAGTGAGAAAGTCAATTCGAACAGATCGAGAGTTTCCTTAAGGAGATCCGGATACCTTCAAGTTAACGTTGTGGTGTGCCTCACCTTTGGTGATGGGGACAGCACGGCGGAGTGGCCTGTGCTTGATGATCACCTGACATACAAAATTGCCAAGAATAGGGGGGTGCCAAGACTTTAATCCAGCCGGACAACGACATCAAGAGCTGAGAAGGACGGCAATATGAGGAAACCTGATTTAAATGGCGAGTTGGCATTGTGGGATCAAGAGAAGAAAGTTCTCAAGGCCATTTTCGGCACGCGGGTTTTATGATTGAAGAGATCCAGCATCCGTGGGTTGCGGGTGGGCAGACGGAACGTACTACCACATTGTTCCCATTTGACGGAATACTTGCCTTCACGATGGACTGGGATCAGCTGGCAGAAAGAAAGTCTCAAGAGCTATATCTAGCTGGTTGAAACTCCTTTTCTGAGAATTCCCAGCCCTGCCTCTCCACCTTGCCTCTCAGCATCGTCCTGGTTTTCAAGCAATTAGAGCTTCAGATTTCACAACTGGCTCATTCAATATGTGCTGTACCGTCACCTTTGAAGATGGTTTCCAGGCTCTCGTTAGATTTCCCATCCTGGGCCGAAACCGCTTCCGCTGTGAAAAAACTAGTGATGAGCTCTTGGTGATGGCCTTTTTTGATCGGCAGACATCTATCCGCATCCCAACTGTCCTTGGAACAGGAAGCTGGGGTGGCGACCCCTACATTGTCACAACTGTCATCGTGGGTACTCTGCTTTCTAAATGCCTCCGAGATCCCTCCGTGTTGGCACCGAGCTTGAATCTACATGTCTCCAAGTCAGACCTGAAGATCGCCTACTCTGGGATGGCTCAAATTGTTCTAGAGTTCTCCAAGCCGGTATACAAATATATTGGAGGTTTGCAATGGGACTCTGGAAAGTGGAGAGTCGCAAAGCGGCCTCTGACTCTCAACATGAATGAGCTTGTACGCGTCGGAAATTTCCCTCCCAGCAAATTTGTTGATTGCAAACACACGTTCGAAAGCGCCTCCGGTTATTTCCAGCAACTGGCAGAGCAACAGTTTCAACACGTCAAATATCAACGCAACGATGCCATAACCGATGAGGATGACTGCCGGAAGAAATATGTGGCACGCTGTCTTTTCCGGCAAGTACCATAGCGAGTCAAAGTGCAACATGGCCGATACCACCTCTACTGCGATGATCTGCGCCCATCGAACATCCTTGTCACGGAGCCTGGTTTGAAAATCAACGGTGTCATTGACTGGGAGTATACATATGTCGCCCCCGCTGAATTTACTTACAGCGCCCCATGGTGGCTCCTCTTCGAGAGCCCAGAGGCTTGGGACTTGGACAATTTCATGGACCGATACCGCCCTCGCCTCCAATTATTCCTCGAGGTGCTCCGTGTCCATGAAGATGAACAGATTCGACAAGGCAGTCTAAGGGAGTCACAGCGTCTATCAGACAGGATGGCGCTCTCTATCGAGAATGGGCTGTTCTGGTTTTGTCTTGCAGCCAGGAAAAGCTTTATGTTTGATGAGATCTATTGGAAATTTCTCGACGAACGGTACTTTGGGCCTTTGAACTCTTTTGATGATCGGCTTTCCCTTTTGACCCGGACGAGCTGGACCATATGGAAGATTTCGTTCGGTCAAAAATGCAGCAGATAGAGGAAAGGAGGCTGAATGAACATCAAACGTTTGACGAAATTTTGAGCTTATAGTGTAGTAAATAGGGGAATGTCATCACTGCCGTTTCCTGCCTTTCATTAGCTGCATGCTTTCACGCCGTCATCCCGAGGATCAAGGGTCTCAGGACAACAGAGGTAATGAGTATTCACGCTGGAAGGACCCGTGATAGCTGGCTAAGAAGTTGCTGATGTAGTAGCAATTTGCTTGCCGGGCTCTTCTCTAACTCGAGCTTGTGGCTGCTAAATCTCGTTGCGTCCGATAGATGTCGCGCGCAATCTCTTGCAGCCGTCTATGGCCGCTGAGTACTCCTGAGACTATGTATCAGACGTTTCTCCTTGTAGAAAAAACCTTTGCTGTTCGTAGGTGTCTTGATGTTTACCCCTAGCCGTTTTTAGGCGGCCTGGGCCCGACCAGTTGGTCCAAGCTTCGCATCCCCGCTAGCCCAAGACCTGAGCAACCAAGTTCCATGGACCTCTCCTCGTCCTCTGGTTCTCGCCAATAAACCCACGGATAATTATTATCTCTGCCATTTAGGCGTCATACACTGAGATCTATGTCGACATTACTTTAAGGCTCCAGCGAATAATGACGACGGGAGTGCGCTGCTACCATCCCCGGCCCGACCGCACATTCGAACAAATACCAGCTCTACAGACTTCTTCTTCCTCCCTTGCACCGTGAGCTTCGTCGAGCTATGCGGTTTGCGATCCCTTTACTTCGGCATTGTTGAAATTCTCTGAGAATATCTGGCATATTATACGATAGGCGGTTGTGTTGCCCGTTTTCAGTCGTACAGACCTTGCGCGCCGTCTCAGACAACCAGTACTCGAAACGCCTGTTGCAAATCGCCCCTCCCCAACTCGTTTTCGACGCGTATCGCAACATATACACGCATCAGAGACATTCATATTCTTTTCTGCTGGGTAACTAGGTGGAGCATCACGAAATTTCAGAACGATCCATCTGCAATGGCGGGGAAATCGCAGTATAAGCCCATGATTGGGTGGCTGTACGACTTGATGCTATGGCTATTTTCGGTGCTCATTGACTTTTTCTTTCGAGAGGTGCATCCTCGAGGATCGTGGAAGGTTCCTAAGCGGGGCGCGATGATTCTTGTTGCTGCCCCTCATGCTAATCAGGTACGTTGTTTCGATTATACGACATTTACTTGATGGGACAAATTATCTAACGCATTATTCTGATCAATGCAGTTCGTGGACTCTCTAGTCTTAATGCGCGTTGTGCGTAGAGAGCTGGGCCGCCGAATTGCCTTCCTTATTGCCGAAAAGTCGTTTAAGCGGAAATTCATTGGATTGTTGGCTAGAAGTGCTGGAGCCGTACCTGTATCGAGGGCGATGGATAATATGAAAGCGGGGGAGGGCACGATATATCTTCCAGACCCGGCCAACAACCCTACACTTCTAAGAGGTATCGATACCAAGTTCGACGGCCCTGCATTTCAGGTCGGAGGCACCATCAACCTCCCTCCAGTCAAGGGACAATCCCATGCTGCGGAAATTAAAGAGATACGCGGTCCAGAAGAGATTATCTTAAAGAAACCATTTACAGCAAAGGAGGCGCTCTATCAACTTACCGGACGACACGATATCGACGATGATGGCAAGTTTACGGGCGACGCTTCTGACCAGCATCTCTCTGATTTCAAGGGCTCGAAATTCAAGGTTGCGCCACATATTGATCAGAGTGAGGTGTACAATGCGGTATTTGATACGCTTAATGCTGGTGGATGCATTGGGATCTTTCCTGAGGGTGGTAGTCACGACCGGCCTGATTTACTCCCGTTAAAAGGTACGCTGATAAATCAAAGGACCTGAGGCTTGTCAGCTAATAACTTCTTTAGCTGGTGTTGCATTAATGGCTCTTGGAGCACTGGCGGCGAACCCCAATTGTGATGTGAAAATCGTCCCATGTGGAATGAACTATTTCCACGCTCACAAGTTCCGTTCTCGGGCTGTAATCGAATTTGGAACGCCTATCGAGATTTCACCGGAGCTTGTTCAAATGTATAAGGATGGGCAGAGGCGTGAAGCGGTAGGTTCCTTACTTGACACTATATATCAAGCATTGGGTTCCGTTACGGTGACAGGTCCGGACTATGAAACGTTGATGGTATGTGCCTTCATTCTTTTTGAAACGAGACATGTGTTGACATTTCTCAAGGTAATCCAAGCTGCAAGGCGACTATATAACCCCACAGGAAAGAAACTCCCATTGCCGTTGGTGGTGGAACTTAATCGCCGCCTAGTGAAAGGCTACGAACACTACAAGGACGATCCACGGATCATAGAATTGAAGAAGTCAGTCTTGAAGTACAACAAGCAGTTATGGCTTCTCGGTATCCGCGATCATCAAGTTGAATATACAAAGTTCTCGATCGTCAAGGTCGTTGGAACTTTAATTTATCGCTTGATGAAGCTGATAATAATGGCCATTGGAACTCTTCCTGGTCTGGTTTTGTTTGCGCCTGTTTTCATCGCTACGAAGACGATATCCAGGAAGAAATCAAAGGAGGCATTGGCAGCCTCCAGCGTCAAAATAACAGGACGTGATGTTATGGCCACATGGAAACTCCTGGTCGCATTGGCGATCGCCCCTCTAACATACTCTTTTTACATCGTTGTTCTCACCTACTGGACATACCATAACCGCGTCCAAGGATGTGTACCACAATGGGTGCCGCTATGGCTCGTCGTCATTTTCGGCATGGGATTCTTCCCTTCGATCACATTCGCGGCTCTCCGTATTGGCGAGATTGGCATGGATATTCTGAAATCCCTTCCCCCATTGGTTCTGTCGTTAAATCCTACATCTGCAAATACCCTTGTCAAGCTACGTGCTCGACGAGCAGAGCTTTCCAAGCAGGTTACCGACCTTATCAACACTCTTGGACCAGAGCTCTATCCAGATTTCGACGCCGGTCGAATCGTAGCTGACCCCTTTAGAAAAGACGAAACATCTTCGCAACATGGAGAAGAATTCGACCAAGCAACCGTAACCCCAGCCGGACTCAGACGCGCATACACTTCCCCAGCAATCGAAGGCCAACTCCCGCGAAACGAATCATTCCCGGAACTCGCCAAATTCGGATTCTTCTCCACCCGTCCACCGAGTCGGGATGGTGCGCACAGTCGGACGAGCTCCAGCGGCGGATTGGTTGGGTCCGCTGGCTTGCCTGTGAAGACTCTTAATACCATTGACTCCAAGGAGAGCTTCGAGGAAGTTACCAAGCGGATTCGTGGAGCAATGAGAGAGCGGGGTCAGGAGAGACGGCGGCAGAGTGAGGATCTTGGGTGGTCGATGGCCAGCTCGAGATCAGAGTCTCCGGTGTTTATGGATAAGAAGAATATATAAAGATGGATGATTTGATATTTCCCTGGATCCCTTACAACCTTCCGTTGCATGCGTTTGCTGCCCTTTTCTCATTGTACATGCTATTACCCCAATTTATTCTTGCGTGCTGTTTTCTTTCTTTTTTCTTTCTTTGACCACCACAGCACTTGGATCTAACCGCTACATTTCGGCCACTCCGATTCACCCTACATACTCCGTTTATCTGTTTTTACCCAGTTGGGCGTTCTTATCTTTGAGGATCAGGGGGTGGGAAGAGGTCTACTGTGCGCTATGCCTGATGTGATATTTGATTATTATTAGCCTGTCCAGGCCTTGAACAAATTAAGTATTTTTAACTATTTTCTTTGATATGTTTGATTGGAATTCATATCTTTCATAAAACGGTGATGCGAAGAGCATGCGAAGGTCCTGGCTTGAAATACCTGCCTTTTGCCTGTGGAGTAGCAGTTACTTACTGACTGAGTAACATGCCCCTATGCTTAAAATTCCATACCCATTCAGTATTATACATGATTGTATGATGGCTGAGAATGCTTGGGGTGCTTGATAAAGATCGTAATCATCGTATAACTTTGGTCTCACTTTCCATTCGCTCGACCTCTAAGCTAGAGCAACTCCATTCCCTCAATATAGCAGACAAGCGTTGGGAGAACATGTGGAATATTTTAAAGAGAAGAGCAAAATATGAGAATGAGGTATACAACACCAGTACTGACCTCCAGATGATGATTGACCTTGAGCAATGAATAATAATTTTACTCTGTTGGTAGGTCCTGTGGCCAACTTCTGTGGATTTTTGTTATTGTTGCAACTCCGATTCCTTCTTTATTAGTTGTTTTTGGATTTAAATTCAGAAATGAGTTTCAACAGGCAGAAGAGGGCTCCATTTTGAATCCGGATCCAGAATCAGCCTGCGGTCCCGCGAGGGTAAAAGCAAAGGGAAAACATCCACAGCACGGCTATATCTCAATGCGGCATCACAATACACTTTTATTTTGGCCCGCGTTTTTCTCATCAAGGCGTGCCAGGAGGTTGAGATAGAATCCCACATCGCTCACGGCCAAGGGAGCGCCATTGATAAATCAGAGCCCATGCTGCGTCACGATCACCTCCAAGAAGGATTTCTACCTCGCGCTGGACGTCTTGATCAGTATACGGCCGGTGGACCAGCACAGCATCTGCACGAGGAGATATCCCCCTGGGTGTAGGCACATACTTCTAAAGATTCAGGTCGGGCTTTATCGGGTCTTTTTGCTGGAGATCAATAGCCACTGCTATGTGACCCTGTCTGAGGTGCTGAAGATGATCAAACATGACATCGTTCGCCACAGGCACCAGACCATCGGGTTTCAAGAGGAAGCGGTGTGGTCAGGAACTCCATGCTTTTTGTCACCTTGACCCAACTTTCATCTTGTCAGTTCCATTTTCAGAGAACTTGGTTGAGTTCATCTGGCGTGTAGACTGGTGTTCCTCCAGCCACGATTGTCCTCCCTTGGACATGAAGCTCTTGAATTCCTCCCTATTAGTATACAAATTAATCAAGTCTTGCAGCTGGGGGGCCACCTGAGCTGCTGCTGAGATGGTTAGGGTGAACATACCCTACTACTGCAACTCCAAGCAGTTTCCCTCCCTCTTGTACCTGCTTTCATTGTTCCTCCCTCAAATTCCTGTCTGCGCCTGCTCTTCTACAATGGTGGGAAGATCAAATTGCGGAGTTCCGGGCCAGGCGGCAGTAGGTGCCGTTGTCAGGACGGCAGGAGCAATCCCGCCAGCCACTGCAAGTGTCAGTGTATCCAGTGCCGGCCACCTCCTTTCGGAGCTGATCTCGGTGCCTCTTGCCAGTGCGCCTGCCAGGACTAGGGCTGCCGTAGCAAGGGCGATGGTGGCGGCTTGCGTGGTAGTAGTATCGGAAGGAGTGGCAGGAGTGATCGACGATCGTTCCATCCTGGCATAAGCATGCTCGCTGCCACTGCTGCAGTTCTGCAAATGTGAACTGCTCAAGGTCATCCAATTTTGAGGCGACGTAGATGGCGAACGATGTGCATAGGCCTGTGCCATTTCCCCAAAGGCTTTTTAAATCCGCGTGCCCGAGTGAATCAAGAGCATTGCGTATAGCGATTTTGTCCAGAAAAGTGGCACCAAGTACGTAGTCAGATAGGGGGCAGCTCGAGTATCATCAAGATAAACTTGAGCATCAAGAACGAAGTGGTAAAGCTTTCTGCCTTCTGCTCCACACTGGTGTTATCATTTGACCATTCAAAATGAAGAGGAAAAAATTGCTGTAAAGCTCATCTCTTCTGTTTATTGTAAAAAATAACACTGTTCTTAATTCTTTGTCTGTGAGGTGTTCTGACATTGTTACTGTTCAGTAAATAAATGTCAGCTAAGTCATCTCAGCAGAGTATCTCTGACATCATTTTAACTCATTCATGTATTTTCACTTCCTTGAAGTCTGATGATATCAAATTGTCCCTCGCAATTTAGGCATCCAGTAGACCTTCTCTCTTGCTGGGGTCCCCAGGTTATATTGGTTGTCGAGACGCGATTCAAGGTGCTGATGGCAATGCTCGGCTAACTTGGACTCTGAGTAGTCTCCCATCTGCAGAGACTAAAATGGTGCACATGGACGGACGGCTTCTCGGGGAAACGAAGGAGCCATTGGTTGTGGGTGCCATATAATGACTGTGAGATGGAGAATGGAAAATACGAGTAATTTGAATGAATGGAGATGACTGCTGAAATGGAGCCGGGAGCCAAAATGTTAGCTCTGATAAGCTCCAAGACTCAATTCACTTCCCTGGTTTTCAACGCCGTCCAAACAAGTGAATCAAAGAGCAAAGGGAGGATGAGTTGTCGTCAGTGAATTGATGTTTGGAGCTCCTGATGAGGCTCAGTGCCAAGCCCCGCTAGGACCGGGTAAGCTACGCCCTATTTGGTCTAGTTTAAACCCAGTGAGCTGGGAGCCTGGAACGGCCCGTGGTCATCATGTTTAATATGACATCTTCAACCTCTCCCCGACATCCCTTTTGGTGAGTCCGATATAAGCTCTGCATTGACTCACCCAAGCTGGGTGACACTGGGTTGAGTCAACGGCGGACTCTGTGGCAACGGGAGGAGGTATAAATAGGGGCTCAGTCCTCCCAAAGCCGCTCCAATGTTGCTCTCCGTTCGTCCAGCAGCTCGCGCCTTGACCCTTCTCTCACATCCAAGTATAAGAAGGTGCTTCTTTGACTTGAAAAAAAAGATCTTTTACGACCTCGGGATTACGCCTGGTCAGCAACATGGAGTCTCAACAAGCTCAACGTCCGAAGCCGGCTTCGACGATGGCCTCCAGCTTCCCGTGCCTCCTGCCAGAAGACCCAGCTCTGTTTATGAGCAATGCGGAATTCGAAGCTTATATCTCCAACTTACTCCCGGGTTCTACTGGTGCTGAAAATGAGGTTGATCCAATGCAAATTGACGAAAGCAACCCGCGCCAGAGTAACTCGCCTAAGCCAGGAGTTCAAGGCCTTAAGGGTCAACCCTACGCTGATGCTTTAACGGAGGCGACACCGTTGTATCTAAGGAACCCCACAGAGCTATCTTCTAGAATTCGGGCTCTGACGGAGAACCGAGGAGTCACGTTTAGCTCCACGGAATCACCCTTGGTCGATCTCTTCCATACCCTTGACGGCGAGTGGAGTTACGAACTGGAAGAGAAGCTGATTGCGCTACTCGAGGCCTCTTGGAAAGAAGATCCGCTAGCCTGCCTAAAATTGATCTGGAATGCTCGAAGTATTCATCTGGGCAAGGGAAACCGACATGTCTTCTACATGGCACTCGGCTGGCTCAAGGAACGGCATCCCCGTACGCTTCTAATTAACCTCCAATGGCTCTTCCGAGGAGTTATCGAAAAGAATGCCAAACCCCATGCGGACCAGGATAAAGGGCTGGTCGAACAGGTTGCATCCTCTATCGATGATCACGACGTCGTACACGGTGTGTCTCATGGGTACTGGAAGGATCTCATTAACATCCTGGCTCTTTCCGCGAATGGTAAGCTCAACATGAGTGACCCACGAAGGATACTTTTAAAGAGAGCACTTGAAGCGAAAAAAGATCGGTTCAAGTATCGGCAACGATGGCAGCGACGACGCCAGCGGAAGGTCCGGGTTTCTCGGATGAGTGAGGCCGAGTTAAAGGAGTATATCTCGACCCGGGAAGATCGTATCAAAGACGCATTATCCAAGACTCAGCTAGAGAAGGTGCGTGCACAGGATAGACGGCACGCTGAAGAGGCCACGCGACATCAAGCTATTCTAGAAAAGCTGTCGAGCGACCCTTTCCACAGGGCACTGCACTTAACCGTGGCACGGCTCTTTGCCGAGCAGCTCAAGAAGGATGTATCCTTGTTGGAAACGGGAACCGAAAAGCAACAACGGGAAGTGAGTCTATGCGCCAAATGGGCACCATCTTTGAAACATTTCCACGACAAACACACCCGCGTTGCTTCGACAATTGCGGAAATACTCTTTCCTTCGACTCGAATTTGCAGAGACGGCGATACAAGAGAATTGTACTTGAAACGCGCAAGAGAGCAATACCGACATTTTGCACTTTCGAAACTCCGCAAAACGCTCCAAGTTGTCGAGCGTGATATCTCGGCAAACAACTTTTCAAATATCAAGTACGACCGTGTCCCGTCGCTCGCTATGGACCAATATAAGGAACTCTTCGCCAATAAAGACCATGACCGGTACGAGGAATACCTTCTAGCAGTGGCTCAAGGGAAATCAAGAATATCAGGTGCCGTACTCACGCCTGGCCCGCTAGTGGCTCAGGTAAGGAGCCTCAAACATGGCAGCATTATGCAGGCCGTTGTGAACTCCCAGTGGAATGCCTTGGTCCAGCGTATCAAAGACTGCGGCTCGCTTTCTGGATCTATCGCGGTGTGCGATGTCAGTGGATCGATGACAGCTTGGGCCTCGTCGGCCTCGTCGCAAGGGGTTCGGTGCAGCTTGATGGACACGGCTATGGGACTAAGCCTAATCATTTCAAAGGTCACAAAGCCACCATTCGGGGGAAAAATCATAAGCTTCTCACAAAGACCTCAGGTGGTTGGAATCGGGGGTGACGATGATCCTCGTTCACTCGCAGACCAAATCGCAGATCTCCAAAACGTCAACTGGGGAATGAACACGGACTTTCTGAAAGTATTCGAGCTTCTCCTCAGCATTGCGCGGAAACACGACGTTCAACCCGAGGATATGATCAAGCGGATCTTCGTCTTCAGTGACATGGAGTTCGATGAGGCTCGGAACTCGTCCAACGACATCTGGGCAACGCATCATCAGATCATCGAGAAGAAATATGAGGAAGCGGGCTACGAGGTTCCGGAGCTGGTCTATTGGAACCTGAGCGGCAGGCGCCGCGCTCATGCGCCCGTGACTCACGATATGCCTGGGACTGCTCTGGTCAGTGGTCAAAATCAGGCGATGATGAAGGTGTTCCTGGAGAGCGGATCACTCGGGGAAGAGAGTGAGGGAGAAGAGGAGGTTGAAGTTGATGTCAAAGAAGAAGGAGAAGACTGGGACATGGTCGAGAAGAAAAAGAAGAAGAAAAAATCTCTGATGACGCCGTTCTCCTTGATGAAAAAGGCCATCAACCACAAGGCCTATGAGATGCTTGAAGTCGTAGACTGAGAGCTACATCGACTCGAATAAAAACCTCGCCACCTCACAGGCCCGGAAGCTGTCGTCGCAATCTCCTCTCCTCGTCCAGAAAAGTAGGAGGACATCGTTGTATATGGCGATCTATCTACTCGTGTCTTGAAATCTTCAACCGGTCACAGAGCCATCTGAAGTCGGGCCTTTCTGATATAAATCTGGAATTTTGCCTCTGCTCTCACTACCACCGAGTGTTATGTATTTTAAACCCTATGAATACTTGAAGAATAGCTCTGGCTGAATCAATTCTACTCCAAAGAAATCACTTGAAGAATTTCATCAGTTAAACCATTTACAAAGACCATTTTGGATCCAGATTCAGAATCACTTTGTATAAGATCATCATCCGTTGGTAATATATATATTATATAAAGGATCATACAGGTTCTTCGCTAGACAGAAGTACAGAGAGACCGGATGTCGTTTTCAGAAAATATTGCTGCGGAGCCCAGTTCAATTTAACTCATTGTCATCGTCCTCGCCATCACTATTCTCTTCGTTGCTCTCCTCTTCATCATCTTGCGCAAGGCCAATCTGCCGGGTTGCAGTAAGCAAAAGCAAATTGTCTTCTTCTTTTGTTTCTTCAGGATTTTCGTCAGTTTCCGAGCCATTGAGCAAGTTGTCGTACTTATGGCCAAGCTCGTCTGGCCAAGCTCGTCAACAAGCGCTAAAAGCATATTCCCTTTGATGTACTTTCCTAGTGATGGCCAGGCAGATCTTTCGAGCTCGGGATCTCGGAGGCTTTGTCCCTGAAAACGTTCTGTAAAGGCGCGGCGCAGCATCTGTAAGCAGTAATGGAAGTACAGATATCGAGCACGGGAGCGGTAGTCACTCCTGAAGTCAAGTCCTTTGCCATCCAGCTGGGACCACGGCACATTGACGTAGGGAATTATTCGGCTAAGTTTTTTTGGGTCGTTGTTGATTATCTTCAATTTGTACTCCTTGGGCGGGCGTTGTAGACTTCAATCAAAGCAGGGTGTGGGTAACTGTATTCACTTTTTTTTTTTTTATTTTATTTTTTTTTTTTTGCAACCAGCTTCACCATCATATTAGATCTGTCGCATTTGTTCCCAGGATTTGCGTTCTTTTGAGCTTCAAAACTTGAAGCTCGGCCTCTAGGCGCTTCGTGTCTTCTGTAGTATATAGCCCAATCTTCCTCCCTGCCGCCTGAGGTCTTGGGCTCCTTAGTAGATATTTGCTTTCAAATGTTATTGCGGGTGGCTTCACTTGGGACAATGTCCAAAGCTGTTTTCCAATATCATGTACAGAGTAGTTCTAGAGGGAAAGTGAGCAGCAGCTGCCAGTAAACATGTTCCAAGTACAAACTTGCTCAGGGTCGAAGCTGCCTTTGGGCTTTAATTGCCGCATCTTACGCGTAATCTCGTGATTTATATCATCTAACTCGTCGCGGAGGTGTTTGCTTGAAGTCCTCGGCGGGATCAGTGGCCTGGATGTCATTATTTGCTATATTATTTGCAGGTGTTGCCTCTGTCTTTTGTGGGTACTGTCAACTGGCTGGTATCAGACTGTAACGTGCTGATAGCGAACAAGGGGCGATCGAGAGAGTGTATTGAAAGGGCTGGGAAGATTCAAGAAAGAATTCAAGTTGCTGGTATTTGCTGTAGACTCGGACTTCTGAACCCAGTGTTCCAGATCAAGAGTGGATGATGCTCTGATGCATCAATAAGATTGTATTTGAAGTGTGGAGTGGGAAACCGCTACGCCAAAAGGAAATCCTGAGGCGCAGAGTCCCTGTACTCCGACTTATACTCGTATGATGAGTTCAACAGATTGTCAGTCAGGAGGAGGCACTGACCGGAAAGTTTGATGGGTGCGATCATTCCCCACGCTAGTCAGCTAAGTTAACGAGTGAATTTAAGCTCGTACAGGCAGCAGCCTGTCTTCCTCTCCAAGCCTCACCTTCGCCCAAGTCGCGTATCACTTCTCGCAACCACTTCTTTTACTTCCCTGCCTTACCTCTCTCAGGAGCTCTACAAAGACCACAGTTCATATCTGAGTTCCCCAATAACAATTATGGAATCCTCACCCAAGAAGGCCACAGTCTCCGCCGCGTCCGATGATGTTGATGCATCAAAACAGGCCCCGCCTATGTCCGATGAAGCAAGGGCGCGAGAGATACTAGTATGGATGAGGGGTGTTGTCGAAAAACTCCGCAAAATGACATATGAGCAGCTTCGAGAAGAGGTTCTTAGGCATGGATTGAAACGTATCTTGTCTGCTAGTTTACCCTACTACTCCTGGTGTATCACTGACTGAATAAATAACAGCTTCTGGAGAGCCAGTCCCCCATGATAATGGTGAAGACTTGGAATATGAATGGGGCAGTGGGCAATGCCCCCGACTTTCCCAGACGAAACTGTAGTGAACAACGCCCTCGAGCTGCTCGAGCATCCGGACTTGGAGCCTTTGTGGGAAAACGGCACAGGGCTCTGTAGCAACGGACGCCATATGACAAGGCAGGGGAACCAGGACTCTTCGACTCAAGAAATGGTTTGATCATTGCTCATGCTGTTGAAGACATATTCAACTCTGGCCTTCTCCTAAAGTTTAGTTATTGTGCCTGATATTCGTGACAATCTCGCCGCCTCCAATGTCCAGACCGGACCAACGAGAGCACAAGGTGCGCCTTATCAACAAGAAGCATCCCAAGGGGAATATTTTTGTTCCATATCTCGGAAACATCTGGGCCCCATTGAATGGAAGAAAGCTCAAATTCAAAATTAACTATCATCTTAGAGTGTGCTAGTTACTTGTTCTTTCACTACTGCGAACAGATCCTGCGCATGGCCTGGAAAGAGCAATTCCATGGGTAGGTTGTGCTCCAAGACCAGAAGCTGGCGAAACCGGTCTGGGGACTTTGGACGGCCTCTCCAGGAAAATACGTTAGCCAAAATATGTTACTTGCTTTCGGGGAGGAGATCGGACGCGAATATCCACGACTCGGACTTTTTCACCATGGGAGAAGATATGAAAGAACCGGCTGAAGAATGCAGTGGAGATGATGATCTGTTGCTGCTTGCAATTGCAAGACAGGCCACCCAAAACCCGCTGGACCATGATTCAGAAAGGGATTCCAAAGAGAATGACTTTGTCCAGATGCCCTATCTGCGCCTTAAACTGCTTCCAGTTTTGAGTTCAGGGCATTAGATGGTTCAATTGGATGCTGTGATCAGCATACTGGTCACTCTTGATAGACTGTTGTTTCCGTCCTGGCTTCTGATTTTCTACAGCAGCACTGCACATGATTGTTCAGTTACGGGTGATCCGGTACAGCACGAGCTGGATCTCAACTGGGAGAGACAGCATCGAGCTTTTACCACCAAAACCATCAGCTGGTGGCAATCGGTTCCTTCCTTGATCCTCAACTCGCTGCGTAGATGAGGCAACCATGAATCGATAGGCTGGGTCATCCAGAGGCACGATTGACTTGCTGGGGAAAGGCAGGGAGGAGGCTGTGCCACATTGCATCAAATCAATATATCCCATGCACCCTCACAGATCGGAATCCATTTCCAAGTCTGGAGCAGAACCCTGTGCTGTCGGACAAATGGGAAATCCAGCGGTTCGGGTTGGCCCAAGACCAAAAATCTGGGGTTCTCATGGAGGATATCAGCAGCTTGTAATCTCTCTGCTTCTTCGTGGCTTCATCCAAACTTCCATACCGAACCACGTGGATAAAGATGCCTCATACCCCAGGAAGTTCTGTCGAATCTTGCTCAAATGCAAGGTTCTAGTCCGGGGTCGGCTGGCATTCGCAAGAATAAGCTCTTCCAAGACGCAACATTATTGTCAATCCCCGGATATCCGATTAGTATTTCCAAGTTGCAGCCCACGACGATCCCAGCTAACAAATTTGGTCTAGCTCATGTTCTCGGGCGGAAGGGTGCTCATCATGACAGCGGAGATCCCTGCGGCTTGTCGAAGGAAGATCCCAACGATCCGTGTCCGAAAGAAGCGCTGGGTTACAGACTTGCGAACTCAGCCCAGTAAAGGATGTTCCAGAAAGACCATGATGCTTTCCATTCTACTCTTAAATCGTCCTTCAGATCAATCCTTGTCGCTCCGCTTGGCGCTCTGCTTCTTCCTTCATTAGCAGTTCGTCGGCTATTGGTGTGCTGCTTAGCAGTTGAGCGAATAATAAATTTAAGTTCTTTAAGAAACTTCCACGTATCCTCTATAGTTGGATAATTGTTCTGCCCGCTTTGACTCCTGCTGCAAATTGATACCAGGATTCGTTGTCGGGGTAGGTTTTTGCTAGGTTCAGGGCTGTTCAACCAACCCATGCTTCGAGAACAAATTCCCCTGCAACATCCAGCAGGAAATGAAGATATCCTTCTTCCTTTGGTTATCACACCTGCCGCTTGCTCGAGAAAAGTATCCTGAATGCTGTGAGCATACGTAAGCATTCTCAGTGGCGGCTCACGATAGAAGAGGTTGTCGTAACTTCAAACTGACCTAAGATGCTGCTTTCTCGAATGAAGTCCCTGAGGAGTCGGTCGAAACCAACGTCTGTGCCTTCCAGAATTTTGCCGATCATTGCTAGGGTTGATGCCGAAATGTGAGGAAATGCAACCCCTGATCCGCGGGGGGCATCCCTGACTATTCACCAGTGTGTCAAGAGGTACGAGCGTTCACGTCCCTCGAATGGCATCACTTCTCCGGGCAGTTTTACCTTCTTCCTTTGGTAGGCTCAAATCGCTCGGGCTCCCGATTCATGCAACTATCGGCTGTTACTAAGGGGTGAGATGGGTTTAATTAAGGTAGAGGAGGAAAGCGATCTGCAACGCATACGGTTTCTGGAAGTGCTCCTGACCAGTATAATTCTTTCAATTACCCGAATCAGACCTCCGTGGAGTCGCTTCACCCTGCATTCTTCGGCCCGAAGCCGTGAACACGGCTGGGAGGCGACGTCGGCGCGGCTTATACTGGCTTCGCAAAGGATATGGACGGATATTGTAAAGGATTTCATATCTTCAACCCGGCAAAATGCCAGGATGGCTATCGACAGCCTGTCGATCCAACACAAACAGTTCCATGTTTCTCCGTGGCGCCGCAAGATATAAATCGCTGCAGCCGTCGCGGTAGGACAGGATCCGTTGTCCTTCTGGCATCAACATCTCAATCCTAGTTTCCCAGCCATAAACTGCAACGATGTTGTTCTCGTTGGCTTTCACTGTCCTGGCGGCAATCTCAGTGCCTGCCTCCTCCCACGCTGTCCCTCGGGCACCTGAAGTCGACGTCCAACTTAGCCGTCTGGGGAATACTCGTATCAAGGCTGTCGTCACGAACAACGCGGACCACGAGATCACTGTTCTGAAGCCAAACACGTTTCTGGACGATGGCCCAGTTAGGAAAGTCGACATACGCAAGAATAGTATGTTTGTTAACCATCAATGAACGAAGACATATCCTCTAACCGTAGCTTTTAGACAAGGCTGTCAAGTTCGAGGGTATCTTTAAACTTTTGAGGACGACCGGTCTCTCAAAAGACGCTTTCACAAAGATAGCTCCCGGCGCAAGCATCGAGGCGACCCTCGATATCGCAGAGACCGCGGACCTTTCTGAGGGTGGCTCCTACGTGATCTCTTCCAGCGGCATACTTCAATTGGCAGACGCCTCCGGGACGAAGATCGCAGGAGCAATTCCGTACAAGACCAACGAGTTAAAACTCAATGTTGATGGAGCAAAGGCCGCCAGTGTCCCGAAGCCCCTTCAGAAGAGAACCAGTCTCGATAGCAGGACGTGCTCCAGCCAAGCAGGATTAATGCAAGCTGCCCTGCGAAGATGCGCCTCGCTTGCCGCTGCCGCTGCCTCTGCGGCATCCAGTGGTTCCGCAACAAAATTCGAGGAATACTTCCGCACGACTAGCTCGCAGTATCGTCAAATAGCCGCGGCACGACTCCAGGCGGTGCAGCGCGAATGCAGCTCCGCCAGCGGTGGCGCCACTAGATACTACTGCTCCGACCCATACGGCCAGTGCCAGTCGAATTATATTGCATATACATTCCCGACCCGGAATGAAGTTGTGAATTGCCCGTACTTTTATCGACTCCCCGCGGTCGGAAGCGGATGCCATTCACAAGATCAAGGATATACTGTTCTGCATGAGATGACCCATGCAGCTGGCGTGTATAATCCTTATTGTACGGACCATGCTTATGGTTATGACAATATTCGTCGCCTCTCCGCACAACAAGCCATTCAGAATGCTGATACACACAGCTTGTATGCCATTGGTAAGTTTGAATCGATCAAAATTCTTCCCACAAGCAATTTCAGGCTGACAATCCCTAGCCATCGAAAAGAATTGTTGAAACTGGGTATTTTGATGAAAATGATGGCAAAAATCGAATTGCTGATGAGAAATGTTCTTGCAACGAATGAGAAGCAAATGTCTGTCACGAATTAGCTTAGTTTGCCAAATGCGTGGCTTGGGCAATCAAACTGCTTCCATGCACAAGTTTATCAGGATCCTGCTCCCTTCAAGATTTCAAGCTGTTCAAATTTCTTCCGCCGTTCAAAATCCCACCGTTCCTTGCATCTTGCCGTAAATCCCAAACCCATGCCCCGCTAGCAAAATCAATAGTTCATGGTAATCAAGTGGGTTCAACCCGCTTTCACGATTGAGTCTGTGCTTGCAGACGCGCAATGCGCGGCTCGGGAGGAAAAAGAACGGAAGGTCAAGGGTGGGAATGCATGTGCCAGTGATTGACTTCAGCCACCCTGCTTGAAGTGAAAAGACTGCTACTTACAAAAAATCGCTACTCGGGCGTACAGTACTTTGAAGGCAACGCCTTGAGACCAGATCACCAGCTCAAGGCCTTCAGCGGTTGGGTCCCTTGTCATCCATGCTCCTCGAATTTCACGGCAGCATCAGGCGGCTGGCGTGGAAAGGGCGAACTCAGTGGAGGCAACGCTGCAAGGGTACGTGCACTGCACTAATGTGCAGACTGGGGCCGAAACGCGACACAAGTGCACATCGATCGTGGAGCAAGCCGCCAGAGACGAAGCTCATCACACTAGCGAGGTCCATCGTGGGCTAGAGCATTTTGGCATGATTGAGCGAGCGGGACAGCGGTTCCTTGAGATCGCACGAGTAAATCAGCTGTCATGGTTGTTCCTTTGATAATATATGAAATATCATAAGAGTATCCTGTTGACGTGTGAGGTTGAACAGATGGATGAAGCTGAGGAGATGTGGGCAGGGGCAGATGCACCTCACTAAATGGCACCGTCACTAGTTGCTTAGTAATGCTGTCTAGAGCGGCCTTGTCTCTTCCCGCTGTCACATCCATCGCTGGAAACAGCTTCAACCTCGTCATCTTCAACACCTTTGACATCTTCGACATCCTCAGAGAGCTCATCAAGAGAAGGCAGACAAGTTGAAGAGTATTGAAGATCCACCGTCCACACTTAACCCAAGGACCGCTCAGGATCCTGACGTGGATCAAACAAAATAGTCCCTCCCCACATCGGGACGGGGAACTTTGGCTTGCCAATCTACCAGCATCAACTTGATAAGTTACAACGACTGGTCTCAGCCATCGCCCAGCGACGCCGTTCTCCTATCCTGCATACTTTTGCGAGTTTCTCGAATACATCCATACGATCAACAGATCACTCCGTTATTCGAAGAATCATCCTGGTCGGCTTGCGAAGCAGCCACGTCTTGCCGTCATCGACCGAACTCAACGACTGGATTCACTCTCTTGTCCCTTGGGTTGGAGGGGAGATTGTCTTCAGGCAACGGTTCATCACCTGCTCATTACGCATTCCGACTGATTCCATCCAATATGATTTGCGGGAACCCCAGTTCTTGAAAAGGGCTCCCTGTCCCCTCAACGCAGACATCCTTCATCCAACAACACACCTACAGTTCGCACTCAAGCACGGAGTACAGTACAGCAACACAAGCTAGCGGGGCTACCGTTTATTTGCTCGCCGCTTTGGACGATCTAGCCCACTTTGCATGTGTCTTTGAATCCGGACGCCTTAGCTTCGCTTCTTGGTGCAAGGTATCGCAACTTTAACAGCCAACGCGCCAAAGCCTACCCCCGCCTCGAGGCAGTCAAGGAAGCCGCTTTAGGAAGATCACGGGCAGCTCCCCGAGAGAAGCGAGATTTAATCATGTCTATAAAGTATGTACTACCCTACCGTTCAAGCTTTTCTTGTGCAGTTATCCAACCCCTCCATACGACTTTGGTTATTTGCGCGAGGCAACCCCCTCTGTCAATTTCTGCTTCATTACTTTGATGATGGACCGCTCGTGTTCTTCCAAATCACATGAAACTAGCAAACGGTCAATACTAAATAAACTGCGGCCAAACAGCTGGGTTATGCTTGACGAAACGCAGGGCTTCGTCCGTCTGCCGAACGAGAAAGTCTTATATACATCACCGCCGCGAACGAGTATTAGATTGCAGCCTGTTGCAAACTCAGGAGGCGAACCCTTCTCAATTCAATGCGGTACAGGATGCGTTCATCTAACAAATCAACGAGTATGAAGCCAGGTTCCCTCACTCCAGATTTTATCCCGCTCACGGGTTAACTAGATTGTCTATCTTCCGGCACACGCTACCCCGGAATTCCAGTCGTTCTCTGCACCCATTTTGAACCTCCACGATACACACGTTTCAGCGCCGTTTTTCGGACCAAATGTTTGGACATCCGTTGTTCAGCCAGTTGCAGGAGGTGGCATTCCGCCATCGCACATTGCTGTGCAATTGAAAATGACATTTAAAGAAGGAGGCGCATTCGACTTCCACTCTGGCTTCGAAAGAATCAAAGAGCGACTTCAGCAACTTGTCGAGAACGGCGACGGCTCACACCGTGGCGTCGGCCGCGGCGCACCGTCCGGGATTAACTTCTCCAACGTCCATCTCGAAGACTTGCCTGCTTACGAAGGTCCTGGACCTGGTGAACCAAGCCCAGTGGACGCATCGGCGTCGGGGACCTCGAACGTCGAAGATAGATTTGAACCACCGAATGAGCCGCCACCGGGCTATGAGGAAGCTCAGCAACAGGGTGTGGCTAATGATTTTGAAGATCGAATTCGAAGAGCCCAATAATCCGATGGATTTTTATTGAACACTCCGTATCTGCCCTCCAGTTTTTAAGATTGCTGGACCATAGAGCTGAAGCCTATACCACCCGACCACTCCGATGTATGATATAAAAATTTAGCTTCATAGCTTCTAATAAATGTACGATGCCCACCCGGAATATATATCGAATCTTCCTATTTCTCAACTTGTGAATTGATGAGTTTCGCAATGAAACCCACCAAAAATATTAGATTCACGTGACTCTGAAGAAAAAGGTGCTCCCTGACCAATCACACCCAGCCAATTGAGTTGATAATTGGACCCCATTATTTGACGAAGCCAACCAGCAAAACATCCATCAACTTCCTCAATTCAACCTCAATCCAAACCCGACACTCGCCCGCTCCGGTCCCCCGCCCTCTCCCTCTCCCTCTCCGCATAACAGCGAATCAAACAAAAGGAAACAAAACACAATGGGTCTCGCAGATTATTTCTCAGAGCTCGTGAGCTCGCTTGGTTTCCCGGAAGCGGAGGCCGAAGCACCGCCCGCCGCTGCTCCCGGTGCAGATGATAGCATGACCCCTTCTTCTGAGTCGGAGCCTGAGGAGTCAACTAAGGAGACGCCCGCGGAGTCTGAGGCTGCGGAGGAGCCGGCTGAAGAAGAAGCGGAGGAGGAAGAAGCTGAAGAAGAGGAGGAGGAAGAGGAGGAGCCGGAAGATGTGGCGCCGAAGCTTCAGGAGGGTGAGTTTCTTCTTTACTCTGGGGAGATTGATAGCCACTTTTTCTGTGCGGCTTGTGAGAACGGCAGTTGTTGGAATTGATTGCCTACTGCTTCACGTCCGCTTCACACTTATTGAACTTTGGGGAATTTGTGATTTAAGCAATTGAGCGAAATTGACTGGCAAAATGCTAATGACTATTTTCCTATTTATTTAGAATGCGCAAATTCCAAGCAATGTGCTCCCTACAAACACCATTTCGACGAGTGCGTCGAGCGCGTTACCCGGAACTCCGAGGATCCTGACTTCAAGGGACCCAACGAAGACTGCGTCGAGGAGTGTGAGTTTTCAAAAAGACTTTTTAGTTCTTGATTTCGAAACTGGCCTTGATTCCTTTTCTTGACTCACTATTTGCGTACGTTGCTAATTTTTACGGGCTTACCCGGTTATCATTCTAGTCTTCCATCTCCAGCACTGTGCTACCCAATGCGCCGCCCCTAAACTCTGGGCGCAATTGAAGTAAAGGATCTCCAAGCCCCAGTTTGCTCGCCCTCCCGTTCGCCCGGCTAGACTAGTTTCCCCCTCCTTTCCCGTCTTTCCAGACAATGATTCCCGCACGAACGAACCCTTTTTCGCCCTACTCCACCACCGCTCTTGAGGGGAAGTTGGAGCACGCAGAAATTTTCCCCCAAGAATAGGAATAGGAGCTGAAGAACGAGAGACGGGAACCGTGTGTATAGAAAATGTATTGCAAAAGATATCTATTTTTCGTTGTTTTTACTTTCAACTATTTTCCAGGACAACACTGGCCGGGTGCACGGCGAGATGAAGTGCAGCAGAGCAAACATCTGTCACTTTTTTGTCAAGCTCAGAGGAGGCAGGGTGGAGGAGATTGACCATAGGTTTTTACTGCGGATATCCTGTTCCGATTCTTGATATCCGAAGTTGACTCTTATGGCATACCTTCTTTCCACCCTGCTCTTTGTCCCTCTACTGTATCTATGTATGCATGATTTGTCCTTTTTTCCCTTTGTCGTCTTGTCCCTTTTGGCCCTTGAAAGAATCTCTCCCACTTGTATTTATACAGATACATGCGATAGATTATGTGTTTTGTCACCATCTACGGAGTACCCCCATACCTAGGACTGCAACGCAACTTATTAGCAATACCTGTACTGCATCCCTCTCACTCCCGCCTCATAGATTCTTGTGCCTAAGGATTTGTGTCCATCTACTCCATATTAGATCCGCCATTGCCTTGATGGGTATTGGCTGAAACCGGCGGCAATTAGGTATTAATCACGTGCAAATAGCGCGCTAATCCAATGTTTAAAATAGACGCGCGGTTGAATATTCAGGCTTGAAGATAGATAGTATGTGCTCGTTTGGGTATTTGGGGGATATCATACGTGCTTGGGAATAGAAGTATTATCAAAGAAGAAGAGGAAGAAGAGGAATAAAAAAGGGCAAAAGAAGAACTTAACCTATCTCCTGACCAACCCCCCAAAGAATCCCTTCTTTGGTCTCTCTTCACGACTCTCCTCAGCAACATCATTAGCTTCACTCGCTCTACTCCCTACCTCAGCCTCAAGTCTCCTCTTCCTCACATCCCTCCCAAACAAGCCCAGGCACAACGGCAACGGCACAACCACACAAGCCATAACCGCCTGGAAAACAAGCGCCTTATACATATTCTCCGGTGGATCCGCCTTAGGACCTGCCTTCAGCTCGTTCTCAATAATCACAAACACCGCACCCAGAACCTGTCCGCCAAACCAGCATAAAGTACTAGGTAGCTCTGGCGAAATGGGGTAAGTGATTTCAACTAGATACTCCAGGATGACGGGGAGAACTGCGAAATTTGCCGCGCCCATGAGCGCTGCTATGACGAAGGGACCTGCAACGCTGGTAGAGTGCGATGGAACGAAGACGAAGCCGATATACGTGGCTCCAATGATGGGGACGAGCACCTTGATTGTGCCTAGGAAGTGTTTATGTCGATCTGTTACGGGCGCGCAGATAGCGGCGGCCACGAGACCGACGACGATGAGCATTGCACCGGTGATTCCCGCCTCGTCTTCGGTGAAGCCGTATGGTTCGAGGATCTGGTTGAGGAGCGAGGATACGCTGTTGAAGAGGCCGACGTACATGCTGAAGGGGAGGAAGATGAGCCAGAATTCGAGGCTGCGGAAGAGTTTCATGGGGCTGTCGCTGAGGGGAACGCGGACGACGTTTCCTGCAGGGCTGGGAGGTGTGGGTGGAAAGGCGGGGATGAAGAAGGAGGGGACGGAGGCGACTGTTGACTGTTTCGATGGTTAGTAGCTGTCTCGAGAGAGGAGGTGATGAGGACGTACAAGAATAGAGACGTAGAGAACCATATTAGGGACTTCACTCGCTTTCGACGCCCACATCGGTCCTACGAGCTGTCCCAATGCGGCGCCCAGGGGATTGGACAGGGACGTGACGGCTGTGGCGCTCGTGCGTCCGCGATCCGTGAACCAGAGATCGCTATATCTCGTGGGAGCCGTCAGGACGAATGGCTGCGCGAGTCCGATGAGGATCTGTCCGAACATGGCGACGCCGTAGATCCCCCCCTGCGCCTTGGTGCCGGCATAGCGGATCCAGTTTCCGACGAGTAAGAGGATTGCGGCGATGACGATCGAGGGTTTGGGTCCGCCTTTGTTCAGAGTCCATATCACCACACTATGCCCTGTATTAGCCTTATCCTAGGCGTCGTTGTGGGTTGTGGTGGACTCACGGCGTAGAGGCACAGAACGCGAACTGGAAACCAATGCTCATCCAATTTATCGCGCCCTGGGAGACATCAAAGTATTCCGCAGCCGTCCCCGACAGGGCAGAGAAGGTCAGCCACTATTGAAAATCGCCATGTGGTCAGCAACGTTCCCATGGGAGTGGAGGATAGATTGCTTCTTATTGCACAACGTCGACTTACATCCCAACTGACGACGATGTTCAGGAGCACCAATTGCGCCAGTCCGAAGAACCGACGCTTATACACCTTGTACTGCACCTGTCCATCATCGCGAGAGGTTTCCGGGTCGTCTGAGATCTCTTCTCGTTCTTCGTATTCGGCGGCTTTGTCGCTGGAGGACTCGTGTGGTGTCTGGTTGTCCAGCGTCTCCTCCGCTTGCCGCCCTCTCACCCTCTCAGAATCCATCGCGGAGCATCAACAGCAGCAAAGTCAGTCAACCGACGAGGCGTGATGGGAGGAAGAAAAGAAATTCTCTCGCCAGAACAGCAACTTGAACCAGCGAGGAACCCCTCTCGACTTAAATAATGATCATTGCCCACAAGACTACAAGGAATAATCGGAGCCAACCTAGCGCAAGGATCAGCCTGTCTGGGGTTTGCGCCTCCGGGTTTCCCACCAGCACAAATTTGCGGGGAGATAATATATCAAGCACCCAACCGCCTTATTATTGGGAGAGAAAGCAAGCTGTTAGATCTATCACAGGTGCTTTAACCGTGGCGCATTCGGCCCCGCGAACAAAGCGTGATACCTTTACACTTTCGACCTAGTTCTTTGTCCATTGCGACTCTAGACTCGACGGAGGAGTCAAAGAAACCATGCACAGGGCACGAGCAGCCCCCAGATCCCCGAAGGATCGGGAAGTTTCCGATTCCGTTCGTTGTTGCTCCCGAAGCCTCCAGGCAGTTATCCCGCCCTTCCAACCACCACAGCTATATCACCTTCAATAGACACCTCTCGAACAGACTGATACTCAGATACCTAGATTCAATGTCCGTTTGGTCTCACCAACGACTTTCCCATTTGACCCCCGCTACGAGCAGATGCGGACGACCACTCGTCGAGTTGTACGAGCAGGTCGCATTTTCACCAGAGGGACGCGTGACCAGAGCCAGCTTCTTCGCCTGCCAGATGAAATACTATGGCAGATTACAGAATTAGTTGCAGCAGCTGAAAAGGGGCGGTTTCTGTCCCAGTTCGCGCTTGTCAATTCAGAGTGCCGGCAGCTTGCGCGCCCATGGCAGTTTGCCGATATATTTATCATGCGCAGTGAGAGATGTTGGGCGTTTATCCGGCATTTGCTGCAGGGGATTAAGAATGTCCGGCATGAGCATGAACCTCAATCCATTGGGGATTGCATCCGCTCGCTGTCTATCACGGTGGACTGCGAGGTCCTTTGTCTTTTGCAGGGGTACCGTGGTATCTCAAATGAGGAAGAGGAGGCGTATTATCAGTGGCGCCAGCCCTGGCAGCCGTTTGTTGACGATTTGACTGAGGCGATTGAAATCTCCATGCCGAATCTGGAGCGGGTGTACTGGATGGATACCGGTGACCTTGAGGTACAACCTCTTTTACGTGCTATCTTGCGGCATTCTTATTCGACTTCGACGAAGGCCCGCTTGCATGAGCTAGCTTTTGCGGACAACAAGTTCGATTGGTGGGAACTTCATCATGTTTTAGGGGTCTTACCTCAAGACCCTATGATCACCCTCAACCTACGATCTTTCGCCGTTGGCGACGAGGAAAACAGCGAGAGTTACAGAGGTAACCCCACAACCGAATTTTATGAGAATATTCTACGCCGCTCCGCGACCACGCTTGAGGAACTTGTCTGGAACGGAGGCCCTGAGTACGAACATACCTTGACGACGATTATGATTCCAGGCTGACATTCCAAGACAAACCGATCGAGTTTCCGAGACTGCGCAAGTTCTGGGCTGGTGTTGGTTATTATGGGGCCATGAAACCAGATGCCCTAAAATGCCTGCTGGCTGCACCTCTTTGGAAAGTTTCGCTCCCTCTGGACTCATTGCCTCCATAATGATAAGCAACAACTTTGTGGACATGTTCCCGCTCCAATGCCTCCGCACATTTGCCATAGCCGCGCTGGACGGTCATGATGAAAAAGTGGAGGAATGTTACCGCCTGGCAAATCTTTATGCTGGACAGATTCAGGAGCTCTTCATCTATCAGTCGGGGTCTGTGGACCAAATCAGCACTCATTTTGGGAGCGGCAAATTCTGCAACTTGCGGTCTCTGTGCTATACATGGGACTCCATTGCGGAACTCCAGATGCTCCAGGCCATCGCCATTGGATCATCACTTACCACCCTTGAAGAGCTCGCCTTTGTCCCCAAGCCCTCATTCGACAGGGCCGGAGACGAGAATATCACCTGGATCAAAAGCAATAAATTCTCCAACGATGATTTTATAGCGGCTATCTCTCCGCTCCAGAAACTAACCAGGCTCTCTGTGCTTGGCGACGAGTATATCGCGCACTTGTGCTCCGATGAATGGTCCCTTCACCGTTTCTACAAGGAGTGGGTATGGTTCAATCAGGGGCGCGCTTTCTCTCTTCCGCGCGAGAATGACAATGGCGAAAAGTGCTTTGCCAGTGGAGAATGGGGTCATCGATGGCCAGGCGATGCAGAGGACAGGCCTGATTCGCTTGCGGCTTGGGTCACGAATGGCGCTGACGATCCGCGAGCCGCGATGGTGGGGGTTGCGGAGAAATATGCGGCTGCGTTTCCGGAATTAAAGAGCTTTATTTGTGGGAGGATCATGTTGGAGATTACTCGAGAGCCTGATCTTGAAGATGTTGCCGTTGAGAAGACCTTCCGCGCCTTGAAGGTCTGAGTCCACTGGGATAAGTAGTTAGAAATGATTGGAGTGGAAACCACTACACCAAAAGGAAATCTTTAGGTGTAAAGTCCCTGTCCTCCATTAATATTGACCCCTAAGGAATCCTAGGAGCCACTACATTAAACCCGAATCGGCAGTCGTTTCGTACGAAGCTCGCTGCGCAAGGTGCCTATTCAACAGAAACCCTGGATTTTTGAGGCACGGAGACTACTTTCCCCGCATATTGCTATTCTGCTTCGAACAGGGATCCTATTAGCTCGCACCGAAACTACTCGGACAGTTCAACCATCGGATACAAAACGAGCCTCGGCTCTTCACCACAAAAGGCGGATGCATCACACTTGGCATGGTTGTGATACCAGAGTCTCGGGATCAGTTGGAAGGGCACTGGTAGGGATGCTGGAACCCCAGCACCCGACTGCCAGAAGAGAGGGGAAGTCCGCGATTCTCGAATTTCGACTCAACGGAGTACAGACACCCGGGCAATATGGACACCAGTTCCTGATCCAGCGCCTGTGAAACGCCACCATGGTCATACACGAATCATAACGATCAAGGGCGGTCTGACATTGACGAGGACGCAGGCTTGTCCTCCGCTTTGCCCTGTCCTTGCAAGGTGTTTTATTCGAAGCGGGATGTGATGGTGACGACAACCAACTTGCTGGTCCCCAACTGCTTGTCATAGACCCAGTGTTTATTGTCCAAGACCCCATGCTCTCGTTAGCCCCCAATATATGGCTGACATGAGACTGGTGATTTCGCCGTCCATGATTTATAAAGATTGACGTGAACGCAGATGACGCTCTCAATTAATTAGTAAGTATAACTATCTGAGACTGGTAATTATGTCCCATACACATAGCGAAGCAGGTAAGCACCCCCAGCAAATTGATCAATAATCATAATATACAGCAAATTTCAACCTCATATCCCCAGTGCATTTATCGCCAACTGTCCTTCTGTGTGACCTTTGTGACTCCGCATTTCTTCGGCACCGTATATAACCTATTCGAACCGCTCTCCCACGATGCTCCCCCATTGCGACTTTTGAGAATATACTTGTATTGAAACTTGGCTCCAGCGGGCAAGTTCACAGCGCTTTGCCACAAAGGACATGAGCTAGTGTAACCACCGGCATTAAGTGGTCGGGCTTGGTCTGGGTTCCAGGAGCCCAACTGAGGAATCGAGCCAGCCATCAAAATCGTATCACCAAAGTTGGTTCGCGCAATCGCATGGAATGTGACCATTACACTGGTGGGAGTTGGACATGGGGGCGATCTTGTTGGTGTAGGTGTTAGAGTGGACGGCCAACCACTGATTGTGGCAGTAGCATAGGGTCCCAGCGCAGAAGTAGCCGAGCAGGTATTGGGGAGATTGTGAGCAGACCTCTCTCCCCATGACGCCGGCATGATTGAATTTCGCTTTTCGTGAACGCTCAACAGGGCGGCATACGACCACGTTAAATCTCCAGCAGATGTCGGTTTGCCATCCGTTTTCGTAAACTGCTCCGATAGCATTCCGGTGCAGGGAGTGTATTTGCGCTGTTGAGATGACCACGAGTAAGCACAAGCGATATCATTTACGGATAACTGACGACTTACCGCAACATCGACATAGCCATCTGCGTATTTCCGTACCGCTGAAGTGATAATGTAAAACTCCATAGTCCAAGACCAGTAAGTTGCCACCTGTGCATATCGGTATATATCCCGGAAAAAGGCCAACGAGACGGGGGTGATGAGGATGAAACCAGTTTTATTCCATTGGTAAATTGCTTCGTAAAGCTGCTCTGCCGCAGCAAATGTTGTAACATACCAAGGATTACCACCAAAGTAGATATCCTCAGGGTACCGGCCGACCGCGACTGCTGTACCCTGTGGAATGTTGGAGTTGACAGGATATATCGAACGAAAGGCATCTGTGACTTTTTTGTGGGTTGCCAGCGCTCGAGGCGAGCAAGGTTGGAATGTACGATCATCGCAGTCAGCCTCAGGGTCAAAGTTATGAATGCTTCCAAGGATCGCATTTGCATCGATGCCGGACCGATCCGTGCCTAAATTAGCAATAACCACGGATCCGTTCCAAAACGACTGCAAGAAACAGCGGATGTGAGGTGCCTGAGATACACAATGCGGACATTCTAGTCCAAGTCGACGTGCAAGGATGTTTCCTTCCACGAGAGCACGGTGCTGAGCGACGGAGGTGAAAAACGATGAAGCATTGACTTCTTCCCATAGGTCTTCAAGATGTCAGGAAATGTTCAATTATACTAGTTGGGTTTACATACCAAACGAAGTAGTATTCCAGTACTGGCTGACGTATGAGAGGTCGTTCTGTATAATCGGCCACACCACCGATTTTGCTGTTGCTCTATGTCCGTTGGCCTTGGGAGATTCAGCTCTGGCTCTGACAAGTTATTCCCACAGGGTTGAAACCTACAATCAACCACCTGGCGTAAGCTATCATCGCCGTAGCCCTGAGCGGAGGCCCATCCGCCTGGGGACGTCCCCAGTCCCCATCGAACCGAGACTCATCCACATAGAACTTTGGCTCTCCGAGGCCTCCCGTTGAGAGATTCCCAGAAGGGTTAGAAACAACTTGTAGAATTGCCTGAGAGCTGATATAGTCATGAATCCTGCCTTGCAGGTCATAGTTTCCGGCAATAAAGGCATCGACGAGGTATTTAAAGGCGATGGCAGAATCCCGAATCCACGTATAAAAGTCTAGACCCATATCAGTTCAATGGCCATTCTGGGGCTGAGGGGATATCGCACAGTCCGGGTCATTTTTGCTTGGGCTTGCCACAACCACGCCTGGGCGAGCACCCTTTGCTTTCACCCCATCTGGCCCAATGTTGTCTAAGATGCCCTGGAGAGCATGCGTGGCCTCAGTCTCCAACCACTCGTCCAAGGTCTCCGCTTTCTGGATTTCAATTGGGAATTGAATCCCAACAACGATCTGACAGACGACAAGGGCAGCACAGAACGTGCGAAAGATGAAGCTGACCATGGTGATAGATGGGAAGAGAAGAAACACCTGCTCAGTAGAAGTACTAGAGCTAAGCAGAGAAGATATTCGAGACGCAGCAAAAGATGATGCCGCGATCTCCTTGCCCGTACCCTCTCTACTTGTTATCCCAGGACACTCAACGGTCAATTACAGGCCTTGTAGCAAGCCATGATAGCCAGATGGGACCTGATCGGACTGGTAGCAGAGGGACAGTAGACAGAGCAGAGGGATGAAGGAGAAAAGATGAGGTTGTCGACGACCCCTCCCCGCAAGCAAGCACGTCGTGCGGGAGTCAGGTGCTTCCTTGCATGTGCATAGGTACCGCCCATACATTCTAGAGGTACAGAGTACATTGTCACCATAGGCCGATAGAAGGCACGATTGCAGCCGAGACTTTGTAGATCACGTACCTGCACACGTGTGCTTCAATCTAGCAGCAATTGTTGAGCTTCATGCCTAGGTTCGGCTATCAAGAGGTCAAGTAATGCATGGAGGGCGAACAGAGAAGTACTTTGGCCAACTCACGCTACTGAATCAACATTATTCCATTTCGCATTCACTCATGTTCTCATTCCTATAACATAGTATCGCCCAGTATCGCCCATGACGGGTTCACGATATCCTTCTATCTTGTCCCTCCTTCTGCTGGTACTCCAGAGAATCAAAATACAACGCCAAATCGCTAAAAATTCACAATGCAGTTGACATGGAGGAACTTAACCCTCGTAGGTGTTTTTCGTATCTCGTCTTGAATTCCGTTTACACAATGGAAACGTTTTCTTCAGAAGGCGGAACGATTCGTCAGAGGGACTGGGATCAGAGCACAGTGCCGAACCTAGAAAAAATTAATATAGGAAAGGACAAAGCTACAGCAGAGGAAGCCACTTACCCAAATGTCTGCTTGATACTCTTGACGTAGTATCCCTCCCAGTTATGCTTCACCACATCCTCCTGTCCAACGGGCACACCGTCCCACTTGACATGCAATGTGGTCACACAATCAATATCATTCTGATCGAATCGGATCTCCTGGGTACTATAATGACCCTCGGGCCACTGGGCGAGACGCCACTTCTGCACAATCAAAGTAGGTTTCTCCAGCTTGACGTATTCACCGTCGACATTCCCGTCGAAGATGGAGAACTTGCCACCGATCTGGGCGCCGTCGAATCGCCGCGGGGGAGCACGAGTAAATGCAGCGAGACGCTGGGGGTCGGTGAAGGTGGTGTACAGCTCTTCTGCGGTGGTGCGGAATTCGTCAGATGCTGAAACAGTCACGGTATTGACGGATTGCTTCGAAGTCGAGACGGTGGTTGCTGGTGTGGAAGTTCTGGAGGTGGATTGGGTGCTCTTGGGGATATAGGTTGGAGTAGCGAAGCCGCTGGACGGGTTTGAGCCGGGAGCATGCTGGATATCTTTGCCGTGCTCGGCGATGAGAGCTGGAGCAAGCTTGCCGAGTTCGGTGCGTAGTACGGGCACAAGCTTTGTGCGAACGAGATCCTTCACGGGCTGCTTGGAGGACGATTCGGAAAAGATGCTGATATCAAACTACGCACGAGGAGGTTACTATGCTGACAATTCGTCTCAAGGCGAAGGGAAACATACGACATACTCATCCTCCTCGGTGTCATGCGCAACCTCAGGGATTTTAATGGAGCCGGAGACATTCTCTTCCTCCGGCGTTGAACCTACTCACTTGCTTAGTTTCACTCTGAAAAGGCAAAAAAAAGACAATACGACCACGCTGGGCTCGCATACCTTCATATTCTAATTGCAACTTGACATCAAAAAGTGTGATAACCTTCCCCTTCCTCTGGCTAACGTCAACATCTCCGTCCATGCTAGATACATTGGTGATCTTCGCAGTGACACCATTCTCCTCCACAGAGATCTGTGTCAACTGCTTCTGCAAATAATCCTTTGCCCACGCCGAGACATCCTTATTCACCCAGTGCCAGTTATTGGGGTTGTGAAGAACCATCGTGAATGGCTGATAAGAGAAGAAAGGTCAAGAATACAGATGCTTCCTATCCACAAGATTCATGTTAGCCCTTCAAGGTCAAGAAACGAAACATCTCTTTTCCCGTCACACAAATCAAACGGTTGTTTTGAGAGCCAAATATTCAGGAAATGGGAGTCTAATCCCGCAAAGCTAGTCCGCAGCAAACAGAGAACAAGTCTTTCTAGGACTGGTGCCAGCTATAAGTCTCATCATAGAATGCTCTCACCAAAACACAGCGCACGGCAAAGGAAAAGAACAACGATAGAAAAGGTACTTACCACTTGAAAAGCACTTTCGCCCGAGCTGACAATCTCAGAAGATACAAAAGAAAAAGTGCAAAATAAGATGAAGAGGGCGATTCAGTTTTGAGAGAGGAAGAGAAAGCAAAGGTGAATGGGAGGGGGAAGTTGAGGAGATGGAGGTTTATTTCTTCCCTTGCTTTGGAAAGCTCTAGAAGATTTAATTCGACGGGTGGAGCTGTGGGATTTGCTCTGGTCACGTGATATCCATGATGAGAATCGAGGTCAACATCTTGCTCTGACTGGAGTACTACGAGTACTACTAGTATTGCTCAGAATAGGATACATAAGATGAAATCAGTTTCTGATATGCAAGAGAGTGCAACGAGTATTGCCCTGTTATGCCATTTAGTATATACATGGAAAAAATGACTGCACTAATGAGGCGTAGGAAATCCACGATTACCTCCCAGCATAAATACAGGAGGAAGGGAATACAAATAGCATAAAGCCAGAAATCAGAAAACGAGTGAACGATGGGGTATCTTACGCTGGTGTAAAACTCACCCAAAAAGGCATCAGCAGAGCAGATAAACAGAAAAGACAGAGATACACAAGTATATACCGTGAAACAGGAACCGGGGCCCGAGGTAGATAGGCAAATAGATAACCAGAAACAACTTCACGACTGCTCAGTCTGCAGAATATCATCCCACCCGCCCTCATCCACAAGCCACGCCTGAACCCTGCCCTTGACAGCCTCCAGCTGCGTCCCCAGCGCCTCACGCCACTGCTCCTCAACCATGCCGACCTTCTCCTTCAAATCCGACGTGAGCGCCCTCTCCTCTTCTGCCCTGGACTCAGCCATCTCACGTGATACCCCTTCCTTCGGCTCCCCGGAGCTAATCCGCTGGATCTCCATGAACTTGCAATTGCTCACCATCAGACCCGTCTTCACTTCATGCAGAAGACAGAGGAGGTTTGTTTGCGACTCAATGAATTGGTACGTTGCTTTCCCGGCGTGTGAGAGGAGGGAGTAGAGGTATTGGAGAGGGAATTGGTAGTAGGCGGGGTTCTCGCTGTATTCCTTTTGCGGGATACGGACAGAGAAACCACGGAGGTCTTCGGGGACCTTTTGTAGGACTGCGAGGAGAGACGGGGCGATGTCCCAGAAGGCAGAGAGTTGGGTCTCCACACCTCTACTCACGTTTGATTCGATGATGTCCATGAACTTTTCGAAGCGCTGGAGCGTTTCGGCGGCGAATGTGGCTTGGCGGTTCTGCGCGTCCTGAGTGAAGAAAGCGTCCGTTTCTATTATCTTTTCTTGATTTTTCGATTGGCGGTATGGGAGAGATACGACAGCGCGGAATTTGGCGTTGCGTTTACTCAGAAGGTCAAATTCCTCGCGGAATAATTGCTCCCGGGCTTCAAAGAGCCATTTTAGCTGCGTTAGCTTTTCGAGAAGTTCGGGTCTTTCGTCGCCTTCTTCCTGTGCTTGATTGGGGTTTTCATGCTGTGCAGCATCGAATAGCTTGCTCTGGAGTTCATTGATACCCGCCGTGACCACATTTATCCGATCCTTAAGCACGCTCTGCGTTGGCTTGAAGACTTGTTCTTGGTACGAATCGAATTCCTGCTGCACTAGTTCTTTTTCCCGTGCGTCTTCTTTCACCCTGTTGGTAGTTTCCGCTTCGGCAGCCTCGGCATAGGAGATCGTACCCTGTGCTATCGCTTGGTTCATACGGGCCCTGAAAGACTGGCGACCTTCTTGCAGCTGCATGTTGTATTCTTCCCGGCGCGCTTGGAACTCCGCTTCATGTTTCTGCGACATTTCCCTGATTTCCGAGAGATCAGTCACGGATCGGACTGTAGTTCGATAGTAAACGAGATCGGGATGGTTATTGTTAACACCGGGATAGTGCCGTGGATATGGCGGCGGAAGGGTAATTAGCCTCGATATATCAAGCTTTTGTGCCTCGTGCGATATGGAAATTGAGCGGGCCGGTACCGGTTGTTTCTCCTCATGCCAGCCCACTTTCTCCGGAGGATATTCATTCGGCCCGTAGTTGAAAAACGGATTGTTCGATGGTTGGTATGTAGGCTCGTTTCCAGCCACTCCGGTCGCAGCGTAATCGTTCTGCATTGCCTCTCGTACCTCCTTTGGAAGACCCATATATTTAGATTCTCTCTTGGAACGGCGCACTCTTTGGCCATTTCCACCACTCTCCGAACCCGTTTGCGATTCCCACCAGCGGCTGGGTGCCCTGCCGCGAGAACTCATTTCATCATTCATGCTCATGCTCGCTATCGGAGACAACACTGGCCGATACGTGTTCCACAAACTAGATTCATTGGTTGATTGCCTACCGTTTGGAGGAAGACCCCCTGGTGAGGGTGGTTGTGAAAGGCTGCGCGAAGTTCCAGTTTCCATGGTATTCAGCCTTCCAAGTGTACGTTGAGGCTCTTGAAACAACTTCGACATCATACTTTCGTGATCAAACGAACCGTCCCTCCAGACAGCTGGATATCGCTTTCGCCTGATTTGAGATTCAGCGATAACGAAATTACAGAAAAGCTTTAGCGCGTCTACATCATTGTCTGCGTTGACCTCGCGCTGGAGGAATTGGCGATATCGGAGCTCAGCTTCGCGAACAAAAGTCTCGTTTGCACTATTGGAGCTTCTGCTTGTAGATCGACGTCGGAGGGACGCTCTCCTTGGGGCAAGCGGCGGGTCAGACGGAGAAGCATCGTTTGGAAGATGGAGGAGGTGCGAGATTGGCCTGTCTTGGCTAGTCATAAGGGGGGTCAAACCCGCCATCGGTCCCGCATCTTTCTGCCCCAGAAGCGGTGGTGTGGGCAAGGCCTTAGGCGGAAGACTCCGCGGCGTCTCGTCAAATGATGGCGACTCCGGTTCACCCGCGGAAAAGGGTGGCGTCTCCGCATAAAGCCTCCGCTGCTCCGGCTCCTGGTTCGGTATATTAGCCTGCCTAGGTGTAGACGACGCGCTGGTCGATATTAATTTGCCAAAAGGAGATTTGCAGGAGATGGCACTACCGTGGTCTTCGGCAGGGAGGCTTCGGGCGCTGCGCGGAGTTGATTTCGTTACGGTCCGCCGACGGACAATTCCTGGACCTGAAGGGCTACCCAGAACCAAATTCGATGGCCACGAGCCGTTCGAACCTTGAGGTTCAGCATCATTCTGCGGATCGGCATCCTGCGTTCGCCCATTCCTACTTGCAATGCGTCTCTCTCGAATTTCACCGGAACTCACAGCTCTAGTCATCGGTGACGGTGACACCTCATCCGCAGGCCCCAGACGATGATTGATAAAATCCCTGGTAGGCTGGTTCGTAGGCAGAGTGCTGGGCGGGGCCCTTCGATCCTCTGCGCTGGCGAGTGTACATGATTGTTCAGGAGCCGCACTGTTTGAAGGCCAACCGGCCCGGCTTTGATGGGTCGTGCTGTCAATCCCCGGCGATTGACTCTGCAAACGTCGATGTGAAGGGTTCGAAGCGGATGTAAAGGATTCGTTGGAGGATTGTCGAACTGCTGAAGGCCTTGCAGGAGGCGGCGGTCCTGGTGGGGGTGGTGGGAGAGGCATCCCAGGTTCCCATCGTCTTATGCTGGAAGCGGATCGTGGGTCGGTATTGATATGTAACCTCGTAGATGAGCCATTTGGATTGATATCCCCGGTGGATGCAGCTCTTCTAGCAGCCGGAGCGATCGGCTCTATTCAGTTATACATTAGCTACCTTCTAAGATATCCCGTTAAGGTCCATTGGGCGAGGTATACCGTTAAGGCTTTGTATCCTTGAGCTATTGACCTGGGGTGGAGACTGTGATAGATAACCACTTGGAAGTATATGGCCTGGAGAGCGGTGGGAATTATCCATCACTAGACCCTGATCAGCTATGACCAATATGTAACGACACAGAAGAGAGTAGAATCGCCATGGTTAAAAGGCGGACATACCAGCAGCTGACGGCACATCCCGTTGAGGCGGTATCGCAGCTGGGGCGGTCCCAATCGCCGGCGAGATCGCCATATGCGGCGATTGAATGGGTATCGCTTGTGGATGCGATCGCGGAGGGGAGTACGGCGGAGGAGGCGGCGAGGTGGATTCTATCAACAACCAGCTCAGCACTGAGATATATCTATCAAACGGAGAGCAGCATACCTGTGGCACGGTTGGCTAGACTGCGTCGCATGCCACCACCCCCGCCCCCGCTGGGCGAGTATCCCCTTCCAACTAACGGCGACGAACCGGAAGCGATCGGACCCCATTCCTGAGGGTTATAAGTCGTATTGTAGGACGTTGGTCTCGACGTCATGGGCGTCGCGACAGAGACACCGCTGAACGGGCCCGACGACACGAAGGGTGAGTTCATGGTTGTCGGCGTAGGAGCGTAGCCTCCGCTCGAGGGCTGATTGAGAGACTGGAATTGAAGCCCGCTCAAGGATGTCATGAGTGCGGGAGGTTGTACCACATTCTCTCGACGACGCGGGGTAACAGCGCGGAATGGAAGTGCAGGGACCGCCTGTTGTTCCTGAACTCGCGGATCCCCAAAGGCACCCGGCCTGCTGGCTGGCGACGTGCTAGTAGAGAACGGCTCAGTGTCAGAGCCCAACGGCCAGAGAGAGGAGAGCGGCAGCCGGGAGAAGGGGAGCAGAAGAAGAAAAGAGGAAGAAGGGGAGAAGAAAAAGAGGAGAATGCATACTTATTCATCATCAATCGCCAGGGTCGACCGGAGAGCACTGACGGCGGCCACTAGGCTCGATGGAATGCCCTAAGCGTCCAGGCCGCCAGACACGGCGCGATCAAGAGAGGACAGGATAAGCGTGAAACGGCATTCATAGCGTGCGGGAGGCATGTTCCAGGATCATCGAGCAGCCCATTGGTGCCTCCAGGCTGGGAGAGGTCTGGCAGAAGCGGTGTTGGGTGGACGAAGGGAGAGCGTTCGCTGATGAAGCCACGCGGGCTATTTTTATCCCCATACACTCGCCGTCCAGTCCAGCGGCAGCAGCAGAAGAAGAATGGGGTGACACGTTGCACAGTTCCCTCTCCACGGACAGGGAATCCCTCCCAGCCGTTCTGCGCCGGTCTATTAATAGCGGTGTTTAGCGTCTTGTCATTGCAACGTCCAAGACGTTGATATCTCAACCACCAACCAGGGCGAGGCATCATCATCCGGCTTTGGGCCGACTGGCTGCTCAAAAAGCATCTTCAGAACTGCTCAGCGGCTATTGCAAACCATTGATTTGCTGAAGGATGGCTGCCGTTTGCACATGGTCTGCTTGTAGTGGCGAACATATAAAGAGCGTGTTCCGCTTGAGATGCGGCCGGCGAAATTGAGGTCGGAAGATGCTTGCATCAACTTTGAGAGGGCGCAGAAACGTCGAAACCAACCGAAGTTTAGATCCTGCTGTCACCTCAGGCGCTCGCTGTTGAATGTCACTGTTGGTGTTCCTGCATTGCAAGCAGAACGACGGTGAGGCAATGGCTGCTTTATGTCAGGCATGCAGGAGCACGCCCGGTTGGTTCACAGCAATTTCAAGAAGACAGAAAACAATGAAAAAGAGTGGCGGTGAAGAACGAAGCGAATTGATTCTCTATCTCTGCAAGGCTACATATATTTTACGATTTGTTCGGAGTGCCTCCTGCGGCGTATCTGCTCAAGCATAGCACGCAGTCTGAGCCGCCACGCCACTCCACCTCGCTGACACACGAATCTGGCGCCGCCGGAATCTGGCAACAAACAGTCTCGACTGACAAACGGCAAAACGGAAAGTGACGACGCTAGATCGAACTGCCTTGCGACTCCGTGAAGTCACAAGCCTCCGAGGCACGGTTGCTGCAAGCCGGCGCAGCGACCGCACGCGGTGCTTGATTACGGAACAGACGCTGGCAGACCTTGAATCGAGTTAGCATCATGCAGAGAAACTGAAACTCCTCAAACACAGCAGAAGGTCGTTTATCAGATAAAGCCTTGTCACAGGCGATGGTCATCAATATTAAAGTTATGTTGACCGTCGTGATAAAAATTAAATAACTCATCATTAAAGTGAAAAAAAAAAAAAAACAAATACTGGGATAGGCAAAGGGTTCTTACCATTTTCATGCTCAGTGAGCCCATCCTTAGCCTGGTATGTTACTGCTCTGCATCGAGCAAATGTTAGAGCGGATTCGACCAAATTAAAAAAGCTCAATCCATAATGACGGGAGTTGATCAGGTAAAACAGTATCGTCTTCGTCGACATAAGCCGGCTTGGACATATGCTTGTCTTTATTCGTTGTGTTGTATCATCATGTAGACCGTCGCGAACACATCCATACTTCCACGTACATTTATCACTTGTCTGCTACTGCAGGGATACCGGCCTATGATGTGGAATTAGCCTTGGTTCTTGTACAACACTGAAGAAGCATTGCGTAGAAAAAAGTATCAGGAAAGCATGAATGGTATTAAGAAAGTTTGTCCTCATCGAGAATTCGAATAGGACTCGTCATCTAGTCCTCATCATATTACTAGACTAGGGTAGAAAAGAGAATTGTACTTACTCAAAAAGAGCAATGGATAAGTTTTGTCTGTCTTGCTTCAAAGTACTATGTACCGACACTTGTCAGCCACCAGTCCTCCGATATTGAACTATGAATGAGCTATCCGATGACCAAAGGTCAGTGGGCGAGGTTTTCTAGGCCTGCCACAAAAGGGCATATCCATCATGACCGGGTTGTTGATCAACACCGTCGGAGCCCAGTGCCATTCATCATGCGATGGTTCGTTCGCGTCGCGAAGGGGAACGGCTTACCGGACAAGTCACCAAGGGCTTGAAACAAGACATTTCAAGCCCAGAAGGTAGACAGCGGCATATTCTAAGAACTGTTTCTTTCCTCTGTTAGTTATAGTTCAAGGAAGATATTTCAGAGCAATCGTGAAGAGATGGGACCAATCAGTTCTCAGCCATTTTGTATCGTCAAAAGCCCGAAGGCTTTCAGCCGGTAATTTCCAGCGTATATATTGAAATAAAAGAATCATCATTGGAGATGTGTAGAAAGAAAAAGAGTAGTCCTTACCTAGAGCCAACCATCACCGATGCATCGTATCGAGTCGAATGCCTGAACTAAACTGTATTCTTGCGGGACGTTAGCAATTGGCCACGAATGTCCAGTATAGCAATGTGTAAACAGGCACTGATGCCAATGGCGATCAGACTGACGTGCAATATACAGTTTCATTCCAAAAGAGGTCAAAGACTCTAGTTTGCGGTTGATACAAATCATCACAGAAGAGTGCGAGTGCAGGCAAAAGGAAAGGGTATCAAGCTTACCATAATCAGTGGTTATTGAATTGGCCAATACTCTGTTGAAGCATGGAGTGCAAAACCTCGTGCATTTGAGGCATCATGGCTGAAAATTGCCAGTTGTTGTGGATGGAATATTTTGGCGAGAGAGCGAAGAAATTTTGAGAGCAGCTGCTTTTGTAGCTGAATTATGTAAGCCGCTTTGCCTGATTTGTACTAGTGTGCATATTTCTGTTTGCATTGTTTGGCTGTCGTGGGCCTCGGCGAAACCTCAGGAGAGGAATGAAGAGGGACAAGAAGGAGAGAGTATGCTCAAGCGTTGGAGATCGTTGTCTATTTCATATTTCGTCCGTTGTCCTCCTCCAGGAGAGACATCTAGCTCGCACTCCCAGCAATCAAGCCACACCTCGCCGTTGTCGACTCGGAAAACCTTGCGCATCATGAGGTTCTTCTCCACTTTTCGCACCAGGAGACGCACACATGACAAACGTCACAGCAGGTGGCCAATGATGAAGCTCTCTCTGTCCGTCGGATTTTGCTTGCGGGCAACGGCTGGCTCGTCCAGATGTCATTGTCCACTCTGAAACCAAAGTAGGCTATGGGTCGGAGGCAACCGGAGGCCGGAAGCTATCGAAAATATCCCGGGCTACCGGAGAGCTCACGAGGTTGAACGCGGGGGCATCTGCCGCTTTTTGAGAAATCGTTTGCAGCAGAGATGGGAATCTTTCTCAGGGCACACCCGTTTGGTCGACGGCAGCGGGCAAACGTTCCTGAGAGGGGCTGTCTTGCTGGCCGAAGACCAGGCCGAAGATAGCAGTCTACAGCTCAACAAGTACCAGTGACCGCCATCAGAATCCAATTTGTGGTCATCGGCCCATTTATTATGCGGCGGCTGGTCGCGGGGGCAATCCTGCTTGCAGTACCCGATACATCATCAGGATTTGTGCGTAAGAGGTTCCGCCCGGTTCTGGACCGGTGACGTTAATTGCCGTGCCCTCGGCATTGTTATAGAGGGCCTGTCCTCTCCAGCTCTTCAATTATTCTCCACAAAATATTCACTTCACTACTTTTGATTCTCTCCTAATTGATCGCAGCGAATTTAATCAATTTTCTTTTACCTACAGTTCTCACATTATAGATCATGGCTGAACGAAACGGCAACGGCACTCCTCCGCCGGTGGGCCAGGAATCGATCAATACCAACATCGTCACCCTCACCAGATTCCTCACTGAGGAACAGACAAAACACAAAGAAGCCACTGGTGATTTCACGTATGTTATTTTCTCTTGCAACCATTTGATCCCGGCTAACAATTCCCACAGCTTATTATGCCATGCCCTCCAATTCTCCTTCAAGTCTATTGCCTACTACATTCGACGTGCCAGCCTGATCAACCTGACCGGTCTTGCTGGCTCCTCCAACACCACAGGAGACGACCAGAAAAAGCTCGACGTGATCGGAAATGACATCTTCATCGAAGCAATGCGCAGCTCAGGCAAATGTCGCCTCGTAGTATCCGAGGAAGAAGAAGAAGCAATCGTCTTCGACGAATTCCCCAATGCCCGATATGCCGTGGTCTGCGACCCCATCGACGGTTCCTCCAACTTAGACGCAGGCGTCTCAGTCGGCACCATCTTCGGCGTGTTCAAACTCCCCGATGAAATCATCGGCCCCAACAAAACAGTCACCGCAAAGGACATCCTCTTACCGGGAACCGAACTCGTCGCCTCCGGCTTCACAATGTACGGCGCCTCCGCCCAACTCGTTATCACCATGCGCGAAGGCACCGTCAACGGCTTCACACTCGAAAACTCCCTGGGCGAATTCATCCTCACACATCCCAACATGCGCCTCCCCGAGAAACGCGCCATCTACAGCGTCAATGAGGGCAACTCGATGTACTGGGACGACTGGGTCAACGCCTACTTCCATAGCGTGAAATTCCCTGGGGAAGGCGGCAAACCGTATAGCGCGCGGTACATCGGCAGCATGGTTGCTGACGCCTACCGGACGCTGCTTTACGGTGGTATCTTCGCTTACCCGGCTGACAAGAAGAGTCCGAAGGGCAAGCTTCGCATTCTATACGAGTGCGCGCCCATGGCGATGGTGTTTGAAAATGCAGGCGGGCAAGCAGTGAACTCGCGGATGGAGCGTCTGTTGACAGTTGTCCCGGAACATATCCACGACAAGAGCGGTATTTTCATGGGCAGCCATGCGGAAGTGCAGAAGGTGATTGATACACATAAAAAGCTTGCTACCAACTAGGGATATCCTCTCGTTGAATCCATCCAGTTCCATTCTTTTACCCCTTGTACATAGCATAGCACCCTTGCATCGAAATGAAATACATAAACAGCGGACATTCAACAATCATTCCTTCTCCTGACATCTCTGACCAACGACTGACCCCCGCATTCCGAGGGGGGCCAGGGATGGGTTTTATTTAGAAAGCGGGGTTAGCATCGGATATCCCGTTCAGCCATCGGAATAGCCGGGTTAACCCGCCCACGAATGTCGGGAAATATTAGGTAACATCTACTTCTTCAAGAACAAGGATTGTGGAAATCGCCATCTGATATTGAGAATATCGAATCCTACGAGTACGGCCGAGCCAAACACGGCTTTATCTATCCCTCCCGCACTTCAACATCTCCCCACCACACCGCGTGAGAACCCGATCAACGCCAGCAGCGTAATTCGACCACCTTGCAGAACCACAGTATCGCGAGATCGTCTACCCGCCATTTCAGCACGAGTAAGCCATGAATAACGCTCAGCAGATGGAAGAGATCATACCCTATCTCCGTCACAGAAAGCAGCACAGCATCCACTTAGCTGCGGTGCGGTCCAGGACCAGGACTTTGCGCGGAAGGGCATTCGATGTTCGCCGCTGGAATGAGTAAGGATTTAATCTCTCTATATCTGGTATATCTAGTCTGGAAACGGGGGTGGGAAGTATTACTCGTCAGACTGTCCGTTAGACCGTTAGCGGGGGATTGGTCTCCTCTTGATCCAATTGAGGACTTATATAAAGATGGTGGTTACTGACGATAGACACTTGCTGTCCTCCATAATTAGGCTCACTCCATACTGAAGCTTGGTATGCAGTTGACGTTGAAGCTGCGAGGAGGAAGGGGAGGAAGGTAAAAGGCTTCATAGCGAAGATATCTGATATCACGAGAGCAACGGATGATGTTGAAGCTGAGAATCTGAGCAGCTACGGGACGAATGACGGCCTATATACCCGGTGGAAACAGCTTGACCTCTCGAGCAGTCTCCTGAGCATTGATCATTTTCCACAAGATGTATATCGGCCGTGCAAGAAGATACTATTCAGGGGGCGAAATGACGCTACAAATGTCCGCGTCGTTGTCCAAAAGCAGTAGAGATGCTAACAAATATTTGCTACAGTTGCAACTCATAGCAAACTTGACTGGATAGGGGAATTGGCTTTTGAGAGGCCCAAAAACCCAGCCGAAGCAGAACCATGGACATCCACGGACGGGGTTGTCTTCTGCCCGGGACCTGTTTGCTAGAACACAGTGTACAACAAGTTCTATTTTGTTTGTCTTTCCGAGTCATGAAGCTGCTGAATGGTTCGACTCGTTTGAGGCGTCTGGTTGAGTGTAACTTCAATATCAAGAGTTGTCGACGCTCTCGGACAAGTTGAATGTACGACTTCCAATGGGTGGTGTGTTTGCTGTAGACACAGGGGCGGGGGATGTTAGTTTGTATTGCCAAAAACCGATAACTAAAGAGGCATTTCGGAATATTGTCTTGTAGACGTATATCCCAGTATGAACGGTTGAATGAAAATACGTCTGGGTGAGTGGACTTCTCGAGGTTCCTGCATAGTATAATGGAGGCTTCTCGGAGACAGGACAGTATAAGCGATTAAAAATATATTCAATTATTTCAATCTTATTCGAGTCGCTATACCGCCAAGTGGATAATCTGCATAAAATAACCCTCTATAAGCTTATAACTCCATGCAAATCAGATATGCATCACCGCCCACAGAACCCGCCATCGACCTGCAGTCACGTCAGAACAACTCTATCTACTAGTACCTCAGTCCAGGAAAATAAAAGGATAATCTTACCGTCAAAATCTCCCCGCTCACATAATTACTCGCCTCACTGACCAAGAACAACACCGGCCCCTTCATATCTTCGGGTGTCCCCCATCGTCCCATCGGAATCCGGTCCGTAATTTCTTGGTACCACGTCTTATCCTCAGCCTCATGGACCGCTCGATTGATATCCGTTGCAGTATACCTTATATAAGTCAGCCCGTGATCCGAACTTTCATCCCATGCAGTAAGATAAAACTCACCCAGGCGCAATGGCATTGACCCGAATCCCTTTGGGCGCCCACTCATTACTCAGAGCCTTGGTCAACTGCCCAACACCCCCTTTACTCGCCGCATACGAAGCAGTCTGGATCCCCCCAAAGAAAGTCAACAAACTCGCCACATTCACAATCTTCCCCTTGATCCCATTCTTAATCCAATAGCGTCCCACGTCCCTACAGATTCCGAACATCGCGCCCAGATTGACCTGCAGGACATCATCGAAAACATCCTGAGGATGCTCCTCTGTCTTGTACAGATGGAGGATCCCCGCTGCGTTGATCAGGATGTCGATCTTGTGGCCGTCTTCTAGGATCTGGGGGATCAGGTTTGCGACGGAGAGTTTGTCGGTCATGTCGCATTGATAGCTGACACAGGTGCGTCCTATATTTTCAATGGTGGCTTTTGTTGTAGCGTCGGAGGAGAAGCCCTGGTTTGTCTTGTCAGTATACCTAAGATATGTGCGTATGGGGTTGGAGTAGATGACTGACCTTGACCACGATGATATCGGCGCCCGCCTCTGCCAGCGCAAAAGCCATGGCCTGGCCGATTCCCCTCGTCGCACCCGTTACCAGGGCGGTCTTGCCGGTTAAATCAAACATGGAAGCTGCCATGTTTGTGTGAATGTCTTGATCGTTCAGTTGAGGTAGTTAATGGATGATCGTGTGTTTTGGGCCGTTTGATAGGCCTCCTTTCGCTTCGTCTTTAAGTATCCTTGGTAGTCCTCCATCTTTATTTCAGAACGGAGCGATCCCTTTAAATGGTTTTGAGCAATATGGCTCGACTCTCGCATCGTGCTTTTTTCGGAGTGCATCATTTCGGGATCGCTCGCCGGTTGGGTGGGGTGAAGTTTAACGTTAGCAGCCTCATAACGTTATTCTTTCGTCGCCCAACACCTCGTATTGCTTGAAGGTTGAGGGGACCTGTTGAGTGGTGAATGATGGAAGTCGGCGTAGACCGGAGTCTTGAATATGTAACTTATTGGACTATTCCGAAGACGGCATGTCCAGCCATCAAAGAAGTCGAGAGTCGAGATTCAAAGGAAATGTATTGAATAAAACTCAGAAATAGTACATTACAGAAGAAATCAATCGACGGGCTCCTCCTCTAACAAAGTCTTGAAGCTAAAGGGCGCAAAAGGAATGCCGTCGCCCTGGAAATGTTTACTCATGGCCTCAACCCAATGCAAACGAAGGGAATGCAACATGGCGCTGGTCCCCTCCATAACACAGAGAATGAAAACAGTCAGGGTGAACCACATGTAGAATGTGACAATGATCATGACCACTCGGGTGGCGGGCGATGTTTGGCTGAATGCGCCGCCGAGAGTCATGGACCAGAGGACAATGGAGAGCTGTTGATGAGCGAGGGAGAGAGCCCATAACCGGAGATACGAAGCGGTATGAGACACGCAATTCAAGCAGAATTCTGCTCAAAGTCAGTCACCTACTTTCTCGTCCATGCTTGTTGGATAGGGAGTTACTCACCGATAGTATGGATGACTTGATGGATCATTTCGTCTCCAAAATCAAATTCCTCGTGCTCCTCTTCACCCACGTCCTGGGCGAGCATCCCGACACCTTCACGGTCACTTGCCATGCTATTTCGCCCTGAGATATTGCCATTCTGCTCGTCTTCACCGTCCAAAGCGCTGACGTGTGAAACTTCGCCCAGACCTCTGTAGCCAAGAGCGCGAGCACGATTGTGCTCCCAGCGGAGATAAAACGGCTTCAGAAATAGGAGAATGGGAACTTGCACCACGGCAAGAAGCAAGAGAATTATTTGAACGGTCGCTTGGCCCTTGTATAGCGGGTCTTCGATTTTGCCGGGAGAGAGGAACATGAAGATTAACATGTTTAGCAGGCTGGGAGGCGCCTTCCCGATGGCATTCCAGTCAACACACCACTTATAGACGATAGCAAAGGCGAGGTAGCCGAAAATAGATTGGAAGAATATCATCCCAGGGATAAAATTTCCCCAGATTTCAATCGGCTTCTTGAAGTTCCGTGCGTTGATATAGGATAGGCAGAGGGAATATGTCATCTACAGCTGTTAATGATCATAACAAAACCCAAGCGGACGTGTACTTACATGAGCCCAGCCAAGGAGGATACTCAGCTTCATCTTGTAGCTATTGCTAAAGAGCAATGTGTTTTCTGTACCATGCCAACCCCAATCAAGGCCAAACGGATATCTGTAATCACCCTTGAGAGACGCCGCCAATGCCTCATTCTTTTCAAAGTGCTCTGGCCATTTCCAGGCACTCGGAAAGATATCTAATGACCTGGAGAATATATCGTTGTAAATCAACCCAGTATAGATGGAGAAAATGCCCATCAGGAGCATAATGTATCGGCCGTAGAAAGCCATCTGGGTGATTTCATCCAGCTTCGCTTTGCCCATCTTCTTTTCAAAGAAAATCATGGCAAGAGCCGCCATCGCCATGAGCATTCCATGACCACAGTCTCCAAACATGACGGCGAATAGGAAGGGGAAAGTGACAACGGTAGGGAGACCAGGGTTGACCTCTCGATATTTTGAGGTACCGTAGGCATTAATGATGGTCTGGAAACCCTCGGTAAACTTGTTTGTTTTGACATATGTCGGCGGAGTCTTGTTCGTGCGGATCTGATTGACGATGGTTGGGACCGAAAGCCCAGCCCGATCATTCACGTCCTGGAGAGTGGCCTTGATAAGTGCGAGGGAGTTTGTAGGACACCATGCTTCTGCGATCAAGGTTTTCCTGGCCTGGTCGTACGAAAATTTGTTCAAGGAGTGATAAACTGCCTTTTCTTTCTTCACAATAATCATCCAGGCGGCAAGGGATCGAGCGATTTGAGACAGTTCCGCATCCAGTGTAAGCTTGGTGTTGCGCAACACGCTTTCGACATCGCTCAAGCGAGTATTGACCTCGTGGATCTGGTCCCTACGAAGCTCGCTATTCTCATCCACGGAGTATAGATCGGCTCCCAACGACTCGGAGATTTTTCTGATCTTCGCAACGATTTCCTTTCCGTGAGCGAAAATCACAAAGACATTCTTTTGGATCTCCTCATTCGTCGCAGGGTCCACGATTGGGTCAGGGATCTCCGACTGGTTCATGTAGAGATTGCCGCGCAAAGTGCGCCATAGAATGCGTTCAAAGGCGCCCATGCGGTTTCTCGGAATCACACCAGCAACGAATCCAATGTCCATAACCGAAAATGAAGCTTGCTGTTCACCACCCTGCCCTCTTGATGGATGCTGATGTTCGACGTCCCGCAGAAGAGGTGCTTCATCGTTATCTAAGGATTGCCGGATTTCTTCGGTATGTCCATGAGCCTGCCCTCTATCAGCTTCTGATACCCATCACAACATTCTTGCATAGCGTACCCTGTCAAAAAATCCACCAGCTTCTCTCAGAACCCAGCGCCACTCAATCAGTTCGACCTCGCGCCTCTTCAAGGCTTCATAGTTCTCGTTCAGCGAGGAAACCCTTTGCTCGAGACTTTCGCTTCGTTGGGCCAGCTCGTCGATCTCGGATGCCATAGGAGCAGCTAGGGTGTTCTCAAACTCGATAGATGGCCTCATCTGGATATTGGCCTTTCCCATCTGGGTTTGGAAGTATCCTAAGAGTATTTAAATCAGCAACTCCTCCCAAATCAGGGTGCCCGCAAAGCCATACGTAGCTGCCTCTCGACATTATCCAGTCTTCTAATCTCGTTGGTAAAGGTCCGTTGGAAAGCCGTGGTATCTTCGTTCAGCTAGGATAGGACGGTACGTTAACATCAGTGATCCCAACGACACTGCACCGGATCAACCTACATCTCGAAACTGCACCAAACCAACCTCCCCCAGAGCACTAACAACCTCTCTACCAATCTCATTCGCAATATAGAACTGCGTCAAGCTCATATCCGCGGAGCGGAAGAGCGTATCCTGCGACGGCCCCATCTTGCGGAGGGCGAGTCCGTCGGACGTCACGAAGCGCTCTCTAAAGGAATATCAAGGAAACAAAAGCGGCTAGCAAAGGAGCGACATGTGTGTATATGAAAAGTCCAATTATCCAAACAGCAAACAACAAGCCGGTTGCTGTTCTGCCGCGAACCTGACGATGCCGAACTTACGCAGCTACCTGGGCGATGATGCTGGGAGGCGGCTGATTGGTGAGACCACGTGCTCGATTTGCTTATCTAATCCACCCCTGGTCTCACCATCGGATCGCAAGGAATATAACATCGCAACCAATAATGACGGGCAAGTCGCTCACTAACTAACAAAGGGAACGGGTGAGGGGCAGTTACCCGCTGTCTGGAAGTTACCCGCGCCCTTCCTGAGAGCGGGGAGACGGGGAACAAAGAATGAGGGGAGCATAAAACTCGACTGCTCGCTCATCTTCCACTGATTACAGCTAGTACACCAGAACCTATGAGAATATCGTCTTCTCACCTCCAACTTAAGAACAAAAACAGCAGCAAAAGGGCAGAAGAAATGTCCGTCCTCAGCGTCAACACCTCCTCCACCTATACCTTCTCCAAACCGCCCGTCCCAAAAATCACCCTCATCCCTAACCTCGGTGTCGAAGGCGACATACACTCAGGAACAACCGTCAAACACCGTTCCCGTCTCCATCTGAACCCACTCCCTCCCAACCTCCGCCAAGTCCACCTCATACACTCTGAAATCCTCGCCGAAGCAGCAGGAGAGAATGATGGCGTTGACGAGATAAAGCCTGGTGAACTGGGTGAGAATATCACCACGAGCGGAATCGATCTTCTGGCACTGGGCAAGGGGACGAAGTTGCGATTTGTAGAGGAAGGTGCTGCTGCTGACGATGGCGATGTTGCGACGATTCTCCTGACGGGGTTGCGCAATCCGTGTCCGCAGATCGACAAGTTTCGAAAGGGGTTAAAGGAGAAGTTCGTGGTAAGGGATGCGAATAGGGCTATTATTGCTCGGAAGGCTGGGATTATGAGCGTTGTCGAAGTTGGCGGGGAGGTTAGGCCGGGTATGAAGATTGTTGTTGAGAAGCCTGCAATCTATGAACCGTTGCCATGTGTCTGATGAAATGCCGGCCTGGGCTGCCAATGACATTACTTCGCTGGAAAGATAAGGGGAATCAAGAGAATTTTTGTCCTCAGAGCATTATTTATTATAACTCGGTCCATCAATCCATATTCCCTGAACCGTATATTCAAGAACAAATCACAAACCGAGAAATCCGGTCAACAGTAACAGATGTCATCAAACGGACCGCAGTGAATCATAAACATAAGATCCGTGGTCCCGGGGACAGATTGTATGATTTTCGACTCCGGTAAATCAGTGTTGAATCAAAGACTTCGCTCCATTACTTCCCGCCTCATGACTAGACAGACGAAGGCCAAAATACTTAAGCAAAGTAGCTCTTCCACAAAACCCCAGCGAGATCTTCGACCTGATCAGGCTCGAATGACTAAGTTCCGCTGCATCAGTACGTAGTCTATCACAGTAAACGGGAGCGTAACTTACTTTCACATCAATGTGCCAAGTATCCTGCCTCGTCTTCTTGAACTCACTAATAATCGATTTGACGCTCTGCCCGACAATACCTGGATCCCCTGCTGCTTTGTTGCTCAGTGTAACGAGCGCGCCGGGCATCCAGTGTGGCGGTGGACTCATGTAGGGGAACGCCTGGATAAGTGCACCGAGACCCAGTACGGCAGCATGTCTTGTGATGACAAGTTTCGTATGTTCCGGTGTAGGTGTACTGGTACCTGTCGAAGTTGCGGAGGAGAAGCCAGACCTAAAGATTCGTGGCCTCTTGGGAAGTGGGTGTTCGATAAGGGATTTTGTAAACCGGTCTAAAAGCTTGAGGACCATAGGATCCCGAAGCGCAACTGGGGAGCAGCGAATCATGCCTGAAAGCGTGGTGGAAGCTCCAGCTCGAACTTCATGCTGTGAGTCCCCGAGCATAGTTGCAACGCAGTCGAACAGCTTCTCGCGATCAGTAGAGGAAAGCAGGAATAAGCGGCGGAAATAGATGATTTGCATGTTTATCATAACGCGAAGTCGCTGATGCCACGAGCTGGAGGTGAGGCCAATCCGGATGAGGGAATTGACAAAATCTGAATCCTCGCCAGGGGGGTGCGGGACGTTCGGGAGGTGGCGGAAGACATGATAGGCAAGGGTTTGAAGTTCGGGGTCTTCTTTGACGTCCATCATGTGAAGAAGTTGTTCGGTAAAGACATCAGGGAAGAATTGAAGAAGCTGGGTGCATTCGTAGGAAGAAAGTGTCGCATCCAGCCAGAGTAAGACTGTTTTGCTGCCAGAAGTGTAGGAGGAGGGAGTTTGTTGACCAGGCGTCCTCTCTTTTCGCCATTGTTCTATTTGGTTAAATACTTTCACCACCATTTTAGAGAACTGCTCGGTTGGTTGATAAGCACGGGAGCCGATAGACGACGCCATCTTCTGTGAGATGATCAACTGATCCATATCGGGGTACGACTCGTGATACCGCGTTCGGAAGATTGTCGCAAGAGTGCGTCCCATTGCTTCTCTTACGCCCTTATATGGGTGATCCAGATGCGCAAGGAAATCCTGAACGATCGGCTTTTCTAACTGAAAGTGCCAGCCGCAGTCGAAGATCGCTTGATGGAGCATATTGATTTTAGAGCTCTCCTTAAACGCGGCATTGGACGACATATCGAGCCTGAAACTGGCCAGCCAGTCCACCAGGGGCCACGAGCGACGGGGATCGCGGAATTGGAGAACCATATGCAGGAATTGTGTCCAATAGTTCGAGTTTTCCGGCGTCAAGCCATCTGAAAATATCTTTCGTAAGATGGGGAAAGCATATTCCCACACAGGTGTACATTTAGCGACGCTGGTATCCGCGACTGAGCCGATAAGCGCACCCAAAATTTCAGCGGTCGCTCGGTGCTGATGCTTATCAGTACCATCTTCGTAGACAGCAGCGATTTCCTCCTTAATTTCGTCGAATGTCACCGCGGCGATCCCGTCCCGTAGCAAGAGCTGGAAGATATACAGCAGAGTCGTTGCGCTCGACAATCGGAACTTGTCTGCTGATGCGTCTCTCGGTTCTTGTTTTAGATATGCAAAGAAGGACGAAAACCATTTTCTGGTGAAAAGCTTTCCCATTTGTTTTCGGACCTTCCATTCCAAGTCATCATATTCAATGTCTTTGTCCACGTTAGGCTTATACGCCGGCATTGTCTTGTCCCAGATCAGCCATCCAGGATGCTCATGGTCGACAAAATACTCAACATCCGGATTGGCAAAGCTCGCAAGGTATTCTTCAGTCCAACCTGGTTCGTACCGTCGCGTAGGAACCTCGAGTTTGGCGGGGAAGTACTGCTTTCCGAGGATGTAGTCTTCGTACTTGTGACTGCACACCGCGCGGACATCAATCATCGTGAAAATCGCAACCAGAGTTTGAGAATACATTCCCCGAAGGCCAGGATGCGAGTCAATAGCTCCCGATACCACGAGATCTATGAGGTTCTCACTGGCGATATGGTCGAACCTCATGCCCATCCCAATAACAATCGCCGCTGTCCGACTAGCTTTCTTCCAGTGAGATGCCCTTGCCACATTCACCAACTCATCTGCTAAATCAGCCTTCTTCTGCTCAATCAGAACCCGTTTTTTCTGAATCGTCTCTCTCTTTTTAGAAATTATGCCATTCACATTCTCTGCCGGGGTAATGGCAGCCACAATGTCCTTGTCCAGGATGGCCATTCTGTCAGAATCGCGTCCATAGTCTATAATTGAGTAGAGGCCACTATTGCAAAGTTTTTGTATAGACGGCTTGTCGACAGTGCTAGCTTCAATGAATGTTCTGATGAGCGTAGGCGTATATTTCCAATGGCGTCCTAAAGTTTTAGATAAGCTGCTGTAGATGAGAGAGTAGAGTGCTCCCTTGATGCGATCGGAATCTTGTTCTTTGACACCTTTCTGCAATGCCTGAATCAAGGGTGGGATCACAAGAAGACGAGATCCAAAGACAGCTTTCAATGCGGCTTCACCAGCAACCTGGGCGCTCCTTCGTATATCCGTGTAGAGAGAGACACTGGACTCTGCGAGATCCAGTAATAGCATTTCATCGAGTTTGGACCTTGGCCTAGGAGCTGAATTATTCCGGACCCGTTGCAAGTGGTAGACATTTGCCCGCCGCACCAGGAGTGGACGCGGATAGTCCTTTCTCACACCACTCATCTTGTACGGGTATACATCGGCAGAAAGTAGCTTCGTCACTCGGTCAAGCACATGTGCTGATCGTTCCATTCCGACATCGATAAACCAGGATCGGTAAGCCGTATACAGGGCTGAAAAGCAAGCCACATCGTCCTCCTGCTTTTCTACCAAGAACCTATGTACGCTGTGGAGGACGTGTGCTATACGCTCCCTGATTTCATGTATCGCGACGGAGAGCGGGTCGTCAAGTGTCAACGGATAACCTGTCGGGTAGGAGAATGTGCGCCGAATAGCAGTGTCATCCGAAGCATCAAGCGCGGAGTCAGGGTCATCCTGCGTTGGTAACTCGCCGCCGTTTGAATCCGTCATCTTGCTATCGATCTCCGCACTCTCACCCTTAGAGATCGCATTGTTATTGAACAGAACTGAGATACCAGAAATGATCAGCCTAAGAAGTATAATGTTCCGCGCTACTTCGTCTGACCACTCCTTGCCACTTCCATCGCGTCCGATACTTGGGTTATCGCCTATTAGATTAGAAAGCTGCTCCAACGCATTTTCGGTCTGGGAAGTAAATAGTTCCACTGCGAAGTCCAATTCTGCCCTTTGTGGAACATGCCACTTGAGAGTGAGATGCTTGGGGTCTTGTCTTTGGCCCCATTGCTCCAGTGTGACTTGTTCAAGATCCTTCGGTTCGTACATGGAATGGTCCACGATATATGTGACAGTAAGATTCAGGAGTAGATGGTGGATAAAGTTCGAAATATGGATCGTCGGGATTCCCTTGCATTTCTGCTGCATGTATAGAGCAATATCAATGAGGTCTTGTTTGTACTTCAAGACTTCGCTGCCGACATGGACGACGCACATGCTAAGCATGCTAACGTTCCAGACAAGCCCGCGGTCACGGGGTAAGATATCTGTCCCAGTCGTCCTTGTTGAAGCCGCTCCATTGTCATCAATTTCGGTCCGAATGGATCGAATTAGAAGGGGGATGAAACGCCTCAACGCTTTCTCGGGATTAACTTTGCAGAGGGCATTGCAGATAAAAGCGACTGCATCACGGGCTTGATGGAGGACGCGATCCGACACAAATTCAACCATATGGTTCAAAGCGATGTCATATAATTCGGGCGACAGAGATGCAAGGAGCGGTAGGAACGTTGCGGGCAACGTGTTCAGGACATTTTCTTCAGGAGAACCGCTGCGGACATGAGCGGCGTCGGGTAGATTTTCCAACAAGGTAAAAACCCTCCCCAAGAACGATATTAGGAACTCCCCGAATCCAGTGGTCGACGAGCGCAGGATCTTCTCCTCGTCCTCGTCACTGAGGTCGGTATCGTACCTCATCTCCACCGCTGCTCCCTCTTCCTCCATCCTTTCAATCTCGCCCGTAATCCACTGCATAGCAAGCATGTTTCCGGTCACATCATCCCGGCCTTGGGTCAGATCTTGCAGTGGTATGTTGTAACAAATTGCTTGAATGAATGCAAGAGAATGCAGAGACTTCTCGAGGTCGTTTGCATCAATACCCGGTAAGGCGAGCCCGAGCAACGTGGTAACGTGGCATCTGAAGCCTTTTGTCCTCACCATAATCCTGGACAGGACCTGTAGCGATCGAAGCGAGGAAGCAGTCCGATGAACCTCGACCAAGCCTTGCATCGACGGGTAAATCCGCTGTAACGCACCGGGTAGGATCAAGTTTGGTTCCAGATATGCCAGACTTTGCAGCGTAGATAGCGAGTAGTTCATCGCCGTGCCACTCTTTGAGTATATACCCAAAAAGGTTACATCGCGGAGGCACGCTACAAACCGATGCTTCAAGGCGTCATTCAGCCTTCTTTCGGGAGGAACCTCCATTTCCCCATTCCTCTCTCGGTTCCATCGCATGACGAAAAAGTCGGCGAGGTAGTTGACTAATTGCGACAGCGGCTTCGACCACGCTCCTGAATTTGAGGGATGGAAGAATGTCTCCACTGCTTGGATAAGGCCTTCAAGGAGGTGCAAAGTAGAGTCATCGGATTCAAGACAGGCAGGGGAAAGGGACATGACAACCAGCCTCGCAATATGGTGGGCAACAGGGTGACTTCTTGAATCCCTGTCAAGCATTATGCCGAGTCCTGCGCATAAATCAACTACACCGCTGTACGAAGAAGTAGATTGCCCAACGGGGATCTCGAGTAACCTCAAAGCAGCGGTAAATATAAGCGAGGTTTGTTCAGCCGTAAAGATTCCGAATTCCGAAAATGGAACATGTTTGGCAGTGAGCCAATCGCGGCCTAGCCGCGATAGCAGATCTATAAAATTCATATCGAAAGTCCTAGATCGATTTACCGACGACCAAAGATGAAAATATGTAGGCAGGTAATGTTGGGGGGTAAGATCGGTTCTGGTTTCGGGCCCTGGGGCCGTCGGCAGAAACAGGTTCATCAGACCGACCACAACGAAGGCACTCTCTGTGAATGAGGTAGTAAAGTGAGGGAGAAATTCTGCCAAAATAGTGGGGATCTCCGTTGGGTCAAAAAAGAGTTGTGCAAAAGAAGAGAGCTTGGTCAAGGTCTTGATATTGCGTTTCGAACTCGTCGAATGCACCAGCTCTGATTCAGATGGGAGAACAAAGACCTTTATTTCCCTGTACAACGGCCTCCAATCTAGAGTGACATCCTTGACCGGGCGAAGGTAGTGTTTTCGCCTGGTTTTTATTAGCTGGTGTAGACATCAACCTGAGGATCGAGACGTACTTGGTGAGAACCATAAACATGCTTGCAAACCTCTCCGCCACACTTGGGTCAATTCCGGGGGCTAGAGCAAGCTCGTAGTACAATTTGACGAGCTTCGCCCTCTGTTCGCGAGTAGGATCAAACTTCAACGACAGCCACCCACGGAGCTCCCGTGTCCAGTGCACAGCACCAGGACTGAAGTCTCCCGCTTGAATCGCAACATAGAGATGTTTCAAAATCTCATCAAGATTCTTCCGGCGCTCATCTTCGTTTTCAACTCCATATGGAAGGTATTCGAAGTATGGATATGTTCGTGGTCTACTCCGAGCCTTCTTGTTCGGATCATCGAGTTGAGTTCCGTTGGATTCCGGAGGCTCACCGCCAGGAGAAGTTGCACGGGAGAGTTCATGACCAGCGTGGGAGAGGGGAGCTGACAGATACTCCGAGAATCTGTCTCTCGAGTGATCCATCCTGAATACGGCGCAGCTCGTGCTCGATGGGCGACTTTATGTTAGAGATAGGGAAATTTGGAACTGTGCGAAATGGAATTGTCAGCAACGGGAGTGGATGTGAGGGTATTGACGCTGCTTCGATGACAAAGGCCGGGAGCCTACTTCAGACACGTATTACGCGACCCATAGACGCCTGATCAGAAAGACAAGCCTGACCGTCACCCCCGATGCATCGAGCTAGCGTACCTGGGAGGCGGAAAGAGCACAAGGGCTGGATCAACACGCAAATGAGGTTAACCCAAGGTGAAGATGGAGCTGTGCTGTTCAGCAATTTCAACTAGCCATTCAACATCACTTTGTGGAAACCAGCAAAGTGCGATGATGTTGAAATCCCGACGTGCAACGTTCGAGCTCTCGTGTTGTGTCTGTCCGGCAGCTCAGCTTGGACGTGAGGTTCCACCGTCTTGGCATGGCAGGCCCAATAACAGCCCAACCACGGGGCTACAGTGGCTCCGGAACATTAATAATACGCTCCCTGCGACCAACGTCACCCATTCGCTGCCTGTTGAATTGGAGTATACCAGTCGAAGGGAGCAGTGATACAAAATCGGGGGACTGGACAGTCGACTCAGTTGCAAGGGGGACTCTTCTACTCGCTATCCTGTAGTTCTAGAACTCCAACCTCGAGAACTGTCCCAGCCGGCCGTCATTTAGTCGCTGTGATGGAGGCTTGACAACTTGAAAGCGCTTCGGCGAGTGATACTGCTCTTACTAGTCGTCTACAACAGCTTTTATTCCCATATATCCAATTTCTAGGCCATTCTACTTTATACCATTGCCACAATTCCTACAAAACTGGACAACTCCGGTCGTATCCTCGTTTCTCACACGCGAGGAGCCCCAGTTTACGCCAAGCTTTCTGGGGTGGAGAAAGCTGCATAGACGCGCGGTAGTTTAAATTCACGCGTGGAATAAGCGCGGGACACAACCAGACATAAAATTGTACTCGTAGTCGTTGCTATTCATTATTACAGGAGGTAAGGAGAATGGGGAGATGCGAAGAAAAGCAAATAGGCAAGCCACAACGCACACAACAGCAAAAAAAGATAAAAGACCAGCACAACAGAGGGGAATCCAAAAAGCAAATTGAAGGCAGGAGAGCACGAGCTTCATGTGATGTGTCGAAATATGGCAGAAAAGACAAAACATGAGCTAAAGCAGAGGAAATCAAGCCCTGTCTTGGCCGTCTATGGGACCATGTCGTCCCCCCACTGACACACCAGTTTGTCGGCTCAGCAGTGGAGGCGACTGGTTTTAATCAGGTACGAATTTTGTACGCTCTCCTCATGAATCGGTCAAGCTGTTTGATGCAGTAATCATCCAATTTCTCACCCTGTATAGGCAGCGGCTGATTGGTGATGCCACAGGGGATGCTGTGGATCCAACGTACGAAGAGCTTGTAGTTCTCCTTGTTATTCTCCTTAAAATCGTAAAACTTGCTCTTGAGAATGTGAAGCTGTTTCCCATCGTGGTGGGCTTGCAGAATACGCGCTTTGGACCGAAAGATGGAAATGACAAGAACCTAGGAATAGCCAAGTTAGAAGACTACGTTGTTGGATGCAAGGAAATGATGGATAAGATTGATAATACTGAGGTATATTGCCCGCGTGGGAAATCAATGGCGAGAGGGCGACTTACGGGGAAAATATAGTGTTCTATATAATCGAGTTGTCGCATCCTCCATTTCATATATGCGACGATAGGTAGAACTTCGCTACGACGAAGAGATTCCTCAGGTTCCGCGTAATGGATCATCCTGAAGCTGCAATGGGAGATAAAGGGCGACTCTGCTTCAAGCTCTCCCCGAGTCTGCCATTCATAAGGGGCCGGGGGATCATATTCAGCAGCGCCAATGCGGGGATTCTCGCGATAGCAGCTGCCGGGGCAAGGAAACGTTCAACTAGTTGTATGGAGATTCGGACCCTGGGGGTTGGGTTAGGGTGGGCTAGGAACTTAGGGACTTGGTTAGAGGTAGGGAGGATTAGGGGGCTATGAAATGTGGTATCAGTTGCATCAGAGTTGGGAAATTAATTAATTGCGTCACGTGATACACAACGGTGGTCGCCTCAACTCTCCGAGGAGGTGGGTTCTTCTGTATTCACGCTCACAAGACAACCCTCAGCATGATGGCCCCGTTTCGCACCTCAACTTCGATTGACCGGGGCGTGCTTTTGATTGAACGATTGGGGGCGGTAAGAACTGTGCCTCCAAATTTAATAATGTGTCAGGGCCGTTCCATGCCCTCGGGATGGGCTCAGCAGCCAAAAACCACAACGCTTACAAGCACGACCAACGAATGTTGGCGGCAAGCTGTGCCATATTTCCTGGGTTGCCGAATGGAAGAGCCATCGCGAATATCTCCGAGGATTGATCGTTTATATTTAGCAACGGAGAGTCTGCTCCTCGGCAGCGATGCTCTATCGAGAGCGCTTAGATTCTCTGGTCGCTGCATGTAAGGGGGGCGATGCCGCCTTACAACCACCAGCACTCGCAATCTACCACTTCATTCCTATTTCCAAAGTCCACGTGTTTAACTCTCACCTTCTTGTCATTATTGGCCCCGTGTGACTTCTCAGTCATGTCTATAAAGTCCTTAGCTTTTGAAGTAACGACTCCGCAGCTGTGGGAAATTTATGCGAAGCGGCACAATGTTGAGAGTTCGAGTATCTATCAACTCCAACGTTACGATTCGGCGTCAAAGATTGGCGATCCTCAATATCTTTCTCTAAGAGCGCTGTGGAAGGAACTTTTCGCCACCAATTTTGACCCACAGCAATGGGGAATTCAAGGCGTGGGTGCCGCCCGGCAAATGCTGAAGGCCCTGCCGCACTGGGAACACTATCTCAAAATGGTTCCTAAGCACATCCCCATCGGCGTTATGCTCCCCATCGAAAATTGTCTTGGAGACTTCAAGCTCGTATGGTATCATCAACAGCTCATCAGATGGGGTCAGAGCACGCCAGATTGCGAAGACAACCTCAACTTTACGCCAGTTGCGAAGCGAACGCGAGCACAAGCACCGAAAGATAAACGAGACATTTTTCTTGTAAACACCAAGCCGCGTCCGCTCCAAAGTGAGTGACCTTACAAAGATATTCAAACAGGTTCGTCTCGAAGAAGCAGAAAAGGAGGAAGGGGCTTCAGCCGCCACAGACAGTGATTCTGACGCCGCCTTGGATATCCCCGAGATGGACGCGGATTTCAGGGACCGGCAGGTAGACAAAGATACGTACCCTGCTGTGTCCGACGAAAATATCGTGAATACAGGCTTGGTCACTTTCGCGAGTGCTGTGACCTTTTCGATTAAAGGGGTAAAAGGCCACTGGACACAAGAGCGCAAGGGGTACAAAGTTGGTGAGAGTCAGGGAGCCAAACTGTGCGAGGCGCGGACCGACGGACATCTATATTTACCGAATCACAAATATTCGAAGGTCATTATTGAGGTGAAACCTATGATGCGAGACGAATCGACAAGAGTTAGGATGCAGGAAACCGCGCAAATGGCTGCTTGGATTCACACAGAGCCTGACTCCGTTGACGATAAAAAACCACGAAAACAGCAGAAGTATGTCAACTCCCCCATCCTCGTCGCTAATTGGCTGCTTGCCTCTCAGCAGAGCACATCCAGTTTGCTAACAAAGCGAGTGATCAGGGTCCGGCGTCTGTTGCTCTCTCAAGATCGACACGAGATATACATCATCGTTGCGGACTATGATGCTGATTACATTGATTACGTTACAAACCCCAATCGTGACACCCCCTGCGAGTCCTTCTTGACGATGAACGAGTTTGGTCCATGGAACATTTCGGACGCACGGCATGTTGAAGATATTGCCTCGATTATATTAGCCCTGACTCTGCAGTTGGGCAACGACGTGCCTCTTGTTTAAGATTCACACAAACTAGTGTGAGTTATTCATTAGCGTTTGGGCCTCTGTTTATATTGCTACCCTTAGCCTGTTTTTGTTTGTCTATATATATATATATATTCAATTGCTGTTTGCTTCTTGTTTTATGATGTACCAGCATGGGCCTCCTTTTATATTTCTATCCCTGATCTGTTTTTGTTTGCCGCTATATACTATGTATCCAATTACTTCCTGCTGTTTCGTTTTATAAGGTACCAGCAATGGACTTCTTAATATACCCAATATGCGTGGAACCTGTATTTAGTTAATAGGTCTAATATTTATGAGTAACCATTCGTCAATAATGTTGCAATTGCCTCTGATGCCAGTAATTCAGATCAAGGATTAAGGAGGCCTAAATTGACCCATCGATCCAGTGTCAGTATTGTTTTTGATTCTCTACCACTCTCTATCTAGATACATTAAAGCACAGTACAGTAAGAGCAGTAGAAGGAGGGCACTACCTCTGGTCAGTGCTAGAAGCAGAGAGTTGAATCCCATTGTTCACTTCTCCATAAGAGATTTTCTGAAGAGCCTCCAAGTATTTGAGGTTGATATTCATCGGGGTAGTTGCTGATCCGACTCCCCATCGCTATGACATGATCATGAGTCAGGGTTCTCTGTAGGCTAGTGCTGACTCTCCTTAAGTTTGTTTGGACAAAAAATTATTGAATTGAACTTCTGTGTATCAGCTTCAAATGCTGGTAGCTCTTTCAGCCATGATGTGGCATAAGAGAAAGTTGAGGGAGAAGCTCATTCCTAACTCAGAGCTCCAAAGTAGGTCTTCCCATGAGTATGAGATGTATGCTTCCGTATGTTCCAGGTAGCTGTTCTGTATGGCTCCAACCATCTTCTACCTTCCAGCTTTGTCACTTCCCTGGGGGTAATCACGGTCAAGGCGATAACTTCCGCCATAAGCATACGAGGGTAAATGGCCCGTCAATCATTTCTTTTATTTCTTTTTGATGTAAAATTACAAAAATGCTAGTCCAATCTAAAATAGGCATATCTCTAGACCGTTATATACGGAGGTGCCGACAGAATGTAGTCCTCAATGCAGTGTCCTCTACCCGCCAGAGTAGTCCAGAAGCAGACACACCGCTGAGTAGATAAATCTTGTGGCACTCAATCAGAATTTCGTAGACGACAGCCTGCTACACGTTATGCTCTCTATGAACGCGGAGTCCTTGATAGATCCGAAACTCAAGGTGCATCTATCCTTCCCACCAATTCTGCATATCTCGCGCCAGAGCCGATTCAAGGGAAGCCTGAAAGTACCCTTGCCGATTCCCACCTGTTCAAAAGTGCTCATTAAACTGTCAGACCGTATGCCAGTGAGTAGCGGTTCAGCGGGTGCTGTTGGTACGCCTGCAGCCGGGCGTCACCGCATGCGAAAGGGATCACAGGGACGTACGGCTGTCCCCTGAACGGGAGCCGAAAGGAAGACAGGAACATCAGGCTGGTGGTAGGAAGGAAGCAAATAGAGCTCCCTGGATAATTCCATATAACACAATTCCCCGCAGCACGAGACTCGGGCTTATAAAACGAGGACGCGCGAAACTATATTTTTCCTCTTGCAATAAGCACGTTGCGAGATACCAGTACCATAATGGGTACCCCGATGCTAGTCTCGTGATGATTTGAACATGGTAAGTGGTTAATGCGAGGACAGCAAGGGTGGCTTGCGGAAAGGCAAATCTAGAGAGGCAGGCTTGCGTGTGCGAGGCTTCGTGGCGTGTTGACGATTTGACATCACTCTTGCCGTTGGACTTGAGAAACCACTCGGAACGGTTTAACGCCCAGTAGGACGAAAAGGAAAAGATGAGCAGCATCGGAGTCGCAAGTAGGAAAAGAGGAAGATTCGAGACGGTCCAGTACCTCAAAAAGCCCACATTCCTAGATACATGTCAGTAACCAGACTTAAGAAAAGTGTAGAATACCGCATACCAGTAGTGACTTTGGACGAAAGTATACACACTCGGAATCGTCCTCACACACCATTCTCTCGACGTAGTAACCTGGCAATACTGCTTGTACGCAATATACTGAGGGCCAACGATGCCAATCAGAATCATGCTGCCTCCAAGACAAACCACAGCAAGACGACGAACTATCGAGAACCTAACCCCGTTCCGAAGGATGTTCCATGTGTCGATAACCGCGTCAAAAGCAAATAACATGCCGCTCAACACTCCATTGCTCCGGAAGGTAGTAGCAACAGAGAATATACAGCCGGCCATAACAAACTTGACATCCCTTGAAGCCAAGAAACCGCAGCGGCCATCTCTCAACGCCGAAGCATAGAGGTAGAATCCAGTAAAATTGAAAAGCGAAAACACCACCTCCGTGTACGGAGCAGACAAAAATGCACCTGCCGGGCAGATGATATGCAACGCAGCAGAGAGCAGTGGCAGTGAATTATTGTGGCCCTTCTTTTGTTCGAAGATGATTTTACTCATGCGATAGAGCACCAGAACGGAGAGATAATGGCAAACATGGGAAAGCCAAATACCAGCTAGTGCGAGTGATGGAATTCCTCGCTCGGATCCTGTTCAACGAGTCAGAAACGGTACCCCAAAAGAGAAGCACAGGAGCAAATTATCACTAACCAGACGCTAGAAGGGACAGGATCCTCGTATACCCATAGCCCCACGCCCACTCATGTTCGAAGAGATATCCTCGCTGTGCAACTTTGAGGAAGTGTATAGAATCCCATCGTGACAATTTCAATAGACTTGACTGCAAGAAAGATCCTATAGCACCAGCCTGCAGCCGAGTATCCACACCGTCAAGCGAGAAGAGAATGGTTGTCGAAGTGTCATATCCTGGACCGGGGCTTGCAAGGGCAACGAGGAGTAATATCAGTTTCCATGCACAGAACCATACTGTTAAGCGTCGCACCGCATGGACACTCATCGTGGCTGGATGTCAATTGATCATGGTAATTTCTTCGACGCTCCCAATATCTTACTCGCGTGGTGTCTTTTTGCAAAGAGAACCTGGTGAGGATTAAGGGGAGAGTTCTCGGCGCTTGCTCGGCTGTTTTCTTGCCAAGCTTAGCCGCTTAGCCGCGCAGCAGCCGCCTGGCCCGTAAAATGGACCAGAAATCTTCTAGAGGGAGCAAAAGAGCTTGCACAACGTTTTTATCAGAGGAAATGTCTTTATGCTCTTGTTCTTGTCTGACAGATTTCGATCTCCCGAAGAGGAACCTATTGCCCCTGTAAGGAAGATGATGTAGAAGGAAATGACCATCATCTTATCGAACAGATCTATCAAAAGTCCAACCGATTCCTTTCCCTCTATCCCCTCAATTCTATCTAAACCTAAACCCACAGCCCAAATTCCTATACATATACACCCCATTCTTCGGATCATCGATAATTTCCTGCAGAACCTGACACCGCTGATTCTCCTCCCAGAAATCAGTCTGAGCCTCAAACCCGCTCAGCGAAACAATAAAGACCTTCTCCCTTTTCCCGTATCTAGGCCAATCGGCCAGATAGGCATAGCGTTTCCGGTTCCTGTGGCCAGTGACGAATCGGCGGATGTATTCTTGGAATTCTCTTGCGAGCTTCACGCTGTCAACAGGGGTAGCGGCGTCGTTTTGGTAGAACCAGTCTAACATCGTTATTAGTTATTTTGTTCGGAATAGGAGAGAGCGGGAAACATACAGCTCTGGTCCAGTGCGCGTGTTTCGCGGGTGGGACTGTCATGATGTATCTCTGTGCCTTGTTTCCATACGCCTTTGCGGTCCAATACGCATTACACGCAAAAGTGATATCAGTCATCCAGTCTCAGCCAAGTTTCTGCGTCAGGTCCGCCGGATACTTGTACAAAGCACGAATACGCTCGACAGTCGCATTATCCGCTTTCGGAAGATTGCCTCGAACAAGGTAGGGGAAAATAGCCGGGACGTTTTCCTCTGGCGCTATGCCTCGTCCCTCTGCTTCTATTTTTGACCTAGACCTTCTTTACGCGGCGGTGGATTTTTTCCTTTCTGAGGCTGATGGGGAGGAGGTCCTGGATGTACTCGCCATTAACGACGGGGGCGAATCCGTCACCTGGACCCAAGGGTCCGGTGTGGCCCGTCGTGACGTTGACGAGGAGATATGCATTTGCGTCAAAGAGAGCTTTTGCGAGGCCTTTCTTAGACAAGAGACGGAATCGCACTTTGTGGCCTTGAGGACTTGCTTGAATACATTTCTATGACGGGCGGGGTCCTTGCGAGGCCAGAAGGCGGGAGACGCGATGAAGGCTTGAATCCTGGTTAGAATCTCTAATCTATGTTATAGTGTGGGCCATACATGATTGAAGGGGAGGTTTTCGTGTCCTCCTTTTGCGGTTAGGAGCATATTGATCATGCCTGCACCGGCACTATCGGTAAAAGCTATGATTCTTCGCGGATCTCCGCTGAATTTGTGAATATATTTCTGCGTCCATCGCAGGGCAGCCAATGTATCGTGCATGCTGACATTTGCGTCCATGTCTTCGTCCGGAGAGGAACTCCAGCCAAACATCCCCTTGCTGCCCTACCACTTAGCTTTGGAACCCAGATCAACGAGGAAGATACTTACCGATAATTAGCCACAACGTAGATGAACTTCTGCGACGAATGCATCTCATCAAACACACCCGCGTCTCCAGAGTACGCAAAGTCCTTGCTCCCATAGCTATACCCACTGCCATACACCCAGTGCAGAACGGGGACATTATCACCCTCCTTGACGCCCTCGGGCACCCTGGCATTGAGAAACAAGCAATCCTCGCTCCCCCACGCTCTCGAGGCAGACCAAGGTCCGGAAAGATGTTGGGAATCGCGCTGACGCAGTCTCTTGAGAACGGCGGCGCAGAATCATCTTGAACACCGCTCTGACTGGGCGGAGGGGTCTTTGGACGACGGAAACGCAGGTTTCCGAGAGGTGGGTGCGCGAAACGGATGTTATTGTAGCTTGCGTACTTTGCACCGCTGGCCGTCTCGTTGATGTAGGTTGGGACATGAGTCGCGTAACCCAGGTGGTTTTTTGGGAACGAAGAAGCAGGCTTGTCGCATTGCGCGGTGAAGGGGAGAGATAGGAGTGCGAGGACGGTCAGTCCTGCACGAGCGAGGGACGGAATGGTCTGTTCTTTGGATCTGGATATCTCTGTACTGCTTATCTGCCTTCGAGTCTGAGACTGCCCTTGCAAAGATTTATATACCCCGGTGCCTGAGCTGCAGGAACAGCCTGCTAGCTGGTTCCCCCATGTCAGTGAGGACGACGATTGATCTCCTCGCATCGCGGATCGAGATATCGACAATCCATCTTCCGAACTGCGATCTTCGCCTTGTAGATCTTGTTCGTCATGTATTCAGCTTCGATGCTCTCGCATTCCGCACCTCGCCCAACTTTTCGCGTGCTATTTCCAAAAGGTCAATTGACAGGGGCCAGCGGCCGCCAAGTGACGCTATTGTGATCCGCTTCCACGATCGATATCTTGGGGGCTCCAGAGCTTCAAGTTCCCATGGTCAGGCTCGTATTTCTCGATGCCTGGATGCCAGCCTTGAGGGCTGTGTCGGATTGGGCGCCCTGGGAGATCAGCCAAGGGCGATTCTGCCAGAAGGGTGAAACTTCTTTTTAATCTCTCGGATTCTCGGACTTGTGTCCAGCAAACGGGGAAGCTAAGAGAAAGCTCAAAAACAGCATGACAGCCACCACCAGCACCACCAACAAGAAATCTCTCGGGAGACATTCTCGAAAGTCGCGGGGCGGCTGTTTTAACTGCAAGGCCAGGAAGGTCAAGGTGAGCTTTTGTCTCCTTGATATGATACTCCTGACTGACTCTTATCAAGTGTTCAGAGAAACGGCCGTCATGCGAGAACTGTGTGGTCCGCGAGCAACAATGCATCTATCCTTCCAGAGCAGAGCAGACAGTCCGCCGACGAACTTCCCGTCACAGCTTTCCATCAACCCCTGAACCAAGTCTCTCTCTCGTCCAGCTCAATCCCACCCCGACGACCTTCAAGGCCGCTGATTTCCAGTACTTCCACCACTTCATCACCCACGCGCATCCGCATCTCCCGCATGGGAATGATCAAATCTGGAACACCGAGATCCCCAAGCTCGCGCACCACGTATGATCAAACCACCTCTTTATTGGACCCAAACTGAAAGAAACAAATAGTACGAACCTCTTCTCCACGCCGTCCTCTCTCTCGCAGCCACACACGCCGACGTCCTCACCCCTAATCCCAAATATGCCACCGACGCCCTCGTCCACCGCGGTCTGGCCTTCGAGGGCTTCCGCACCCTACTCGCCAAGGGTAATCACACACCTGTCGAATTCGACACGCTGCTAGGAATGTGCTACTCTCTCACCGTGCAATCCGGCTTCATGGAAGACGGGCTCACAGACTTTCTCACCATGGTGCGCGGCTGCGCCCTGATCACAGTACAGATCCTCAAGACCGGTTCGCCCAGCGCGTTTAACCCGGACCCCACGGAACATTTGAAAATGATGGCGGGCAAACTGCCTGCGAAACCTGTGTTTGAACCAGAGCTACTAGACGCGGGTATCAAGGCGTTGGAGGGACTAGGCGCACTCCTCACTGATAATGCACACATCTTGTTCTACAATTCGTTACTGGAGACGCTGCTGGCGGCGCAGAAATCTGTTATCGATGCCTATCTGCGGTTCCGGGTGATCTACATGACCTGGTCAACGATAGACCACGGAACCTTCGCCTCCTTTTCATCCCCAGATAACATGCTGACACGAGCACTCTTCATCTACTTTGCAGCCGTGATGGTAGTGATGACACCGTATCTTCACCTCGAGGTACCCGAACGGATGTCCAAGGTGCACATGTTTAGCTCGACGACGAGATGGGTGCATGGGATCACACGGAATCTGCCGCCGGATCTGCGGGAACATCTGAAGTGGCCAGTGGGCGTGGTACGGGCGTTTTTCTTCAGCTCAGTTTTTGTGGATGGAGATTTTGTGGGCCATGTCCGGGAGGCACTGGAGATTGTGGATGATGCGGCAGATAGTCCGAGGTTGGCGATTCGGGCACAGAGACGGACTCTGAGTGTGGAAGAACGTGATGATTGAATTTGTTCCTCGGTAGATTTTTTTCCAATGTATTTCCATCGAGTTGATCTCTGATATCGGCTCCATTAGGGAAGCCGAGGCGTCCGACAAAGCCCTCCCAGAATCCACACCAACATCGCATTCGTATATGAAAAAGGAACGTCATGTGCCAAGTCGTGAATTTACGATGAGAAAGAAAAATCAGGAAATTTTCCCACTGCACCTTGTCACCAGCAGGGCTGAGGCGAATGCGAAACCTTCGAGTACGAGGGAATAATTCACCAGCCGAGTAGAGACTTTACACACACCGGACTTCTCGCACACCGTGGCTGTACTCCGGACTCGTTGCGACAAACGAATGCGACAAACGGAGAATGCGAAACAAACACCGCAGGCAGCGATATTTTTCCCTCTTGCTGCGTCATTTTTCCTCGCTTTCCTTGTCTGCGAAGGGGTTGAAACACTTATCTCCGGACCAGACAGATGCAAGAATAACAGTTATGCGCAGTGCACGGTATCGGACACTACTTGGTCCGATCCGACGGGGGCGGAGAGTCACGAGGACCGGCGGGAGTCCAAGCTTCGTACTGAGAGAGACAGCCGATGACGTTCTTATTTTATGATGTGAGTCGGCGTTTCTGTGTGAGATGCCGTTATGTTGCGATCCGGGCCGGCAGAGACCGAATGTACATGTGGTGAAGAATCATGAATCCATGAAAAGCAGCCAGACCGAGACCGATGAATGAGTGAAAGAACAGGGCCGGAGGAGGAACTAGCCGAATACGACGGTGGAGCTGTGTTTGAATCTCGTGGCGAGAGTTGGACAGCCTTGGAGCTTGCGAGCCAGTGAGGAATAAATAATCCTCACAAAAAAAGAAGACTAATCATGAGCAGCGAGTCCCAGCAGCTTAAAACTAATCAATTCTCTGGTGGAGCAGCGCGGTGATTGTGATGGTTCCTCCTCCGAGCTGCTTCGTACGAGCCTCCATCGACCATCCGCCCTGTCCGAGCTTGCTGGCTCTCTCTTGCTCGCTCTTTTTCTTCCAGCCTGTGGTGAGCGGACGATGGCAAATCTCATAAACCTCATCCTTTTCTATTCTTAATTCTAGCTTCTTTTCCTTCCACTCGTTTGATCCAGCTCCTACGTAGGTCTTGCTGCAGACACCCGTTCATGCCACCACACACCAAGCTTCTATCTTGATACTCCTCAGTGCTCGCTGTCCTCGAACTCGTCACCCAGTGACACAGATCCCCGCCGTCGTTTGGTCCTGTTTTAGCTATCCTCTTGGCTAGCTCTTAGCCCAGAATATCAACAAGGTGGTGGTGTTGTCGAGATAATGCGAGCGCATCTTGTTTGACGTTGAACCAGTAGCAACAAAAGCTGGCGTCGTGTGTTGAATCGGGCTTCACGACCGCCCAACAAGCTTACGTCTCTTCCAACACAGCTTTCTGCAGCAAAGAAACCCATGGTACTCGGAGGAGCAGAATCCCTTTGTTTTGTCTGTGTGCTGCTATGCAAGTCACATTGGGTCTGACGGCGGATGCTGTTGCGGCCCATAGGTACGACCACACACCGCCCACAAAGGAAGAACGCCTTAACTACTCGTGCCTTGCCCACGCCTCCTCGCTGCTCTCTCTCGGGTTGATGGCATCCGCCAAACGTGGTGTCCTGCCCCTGCCTGTGTCCGGGGCCATCAAGCCCACCGCCCACCACGCTTCAGCCCTATCTAGTCCTCGAGATTCAACGGAGCTGGAACGAGAGCAGGATGACATTCGCTCGGAGGGTCGAATGGACGACGATCAGTATCCGCCTATGAGTCCAGGTCGAAAATCGTGCCGTCCCAAGTCGTCGTTTCGATTTGCCCTTCCACCACCAGCCACGAGGCATAAGCGGTTACGCATTCGTCCTCGATTACTCCTGCAACTACAACGCGTTTCGCAAACCGGGAGGCCCGTTCCGACTCTCGATGTGTTGCCGTCCACCTTGTTCAGGGGGAAACCTGCGCGAAAGCTGTCGAATCCATGGAAGGGAAAGGATCGCATCGGGCCACATGATTTGCTCATCATGCCAAGCGAGTCCTATGACTCGTTAGGTGTAGAGCAGGAACAGGACATGTCAGAAGAGTCAGACGCCCATCGGAATGTCGTCGCGATAATCAGCCAGCCTCGCAAAGAAGACGCCAAACACAGAGGGGTTGGAGACTTGTGGTTGGAGAAAGGAGGAAACTGGACAGTGTCCCCCCTGGCGTCTGGTGGGTATGAATTCATATCGAACGAGAGCGGCGTGCAGAAACGGGTCCGCTGGGTCCTGCGGAACAAAGCGATGAACCGTCGTTCCACCGGATCATCGACAGGATTCGAGCCCTCGTCGAACAGTAGACGATTCACCTTTAGCATCATTGATCCGACCACTCGACGGCATCCAGTAATTGCGTGGGCTTCCAAACATGGGATTGACGTCCTGGATCGATATCCTTTGCATTCCGAGTCAGCCCAAAGCCGTGCAGCATCGCCAACGTTCAGTGCTCCAGCACAAGAGCAAAAGGATACCGTTGAAACAGACGAACAGCTGCGGACGCTGATTACCGTCACTGGAATCTGGGTTGCCCTGCGAGAAGGGTGGTCAGAGCATCCTATTTCTAGCGAAGGCGGCTCTCTCAGTATCCCACGCGCGAAGAGCACATCCAGTCCTCCACCTTCGCAGCGTCGCCATCGATTCTCCGATTTTACCAACCACAGCACCGAGGGCAGTTCCTTTGCACAGGAAACACATCCGCGCAGCCGTTCATTTATCCGTGATCGAGCGCGACGGGACTATACCTTGCGTAGATCCTCTTCGCACGGCACCGAGCCTCCGGACCCATCTCCCAGCCGTCGACCACCATCCACGACTCCTCCTCGCTCTCACAGCCTCGAGATTGACAAATCCAGCCTGCAATTCTCGCCACCAGGCCGGCGGCACAAGAGACGCAGTATCCTATGCCTGGGTCTGCATTCACATACCTCTGAATTGTCCGTCCGGCCGCATTCCTCCGCTCCACCTCATGGTGAATCATCCAATACCAACGGCCACTCCGTCATGCTCACAGCTCAGCCTCCTAGCATCTCCGCTCCATCCAAGAGACGAAAATGGTTCAAGTTGGGAAGCTGGGTACCGAAGCGAAGACAACAGCGTAGCTGATTGTCTCTTTATCTTCTCTTCCTGAATAAATTCCCACCCCTCCTTCGTTCCATCCTGTGCTCGGCACGCTTTTGGGAAATACCTAACTCGTTGGACCACTCTCCCCTATTTTCTTTTTCACCTACATTGAGTCGGGCACTCTGTTTGCATACCTGATACCTCACTACATTTTCTAAAGGCAAAAAATAAGTAAATAATATAAAGTACTCTCAACCAAGTATCCTTTCTCGGATCTATAACTAAGATGGTCATCTACGGGATGGTCAGATATTTATATCTCTTGCGTGGGGGAGAAATACTCTGGGGAGGGTCGCATCGCAAACCCCTGTAGGCTTGTCACGGAGAGTTTTCTTCCTTGTCTGGTGGGATGCCCATGGTGGCAGGGGGTCGCCTCGAGATCTTTATGGACGGGCCCAAGGATCTGAATTCGTGCTTCACATCCTTCTCCTTCATGACGTGAGCGAAGCTCCTGGAAATTATTTACCGGCCGGCCAGAATCGGTGGTTGGAGCCGATCCCCTCGGTGTCTTGGCGCGGGGAGAAGCTTGTTCTCCTACTCTGCAGGCGCCGGTGGGAAGAAAGATGAAGAAGAAAAGGAGACGATGAGTCCGTTGGGGTGATTTTGATCCCTTTTCTCTATAGACTTGGAGTAACTCCTGCATTGGCTGCAGATGAACAAGGAGGATAGATGTGATCTTAAGAATTACGTCAGTTAACTAGCTCGTTGGTAACTCGGCCCTGAGGATCCCAACAAAAATCGATCTGCGCGGAGTCAATCGACCGAAAAAAAGCGCGGTACGAAGGGAGTAGTTATAAAGTTCGCGCACCTCATCCATCATCCATCCAAAAAAACTTGAACCCAACGCAGAAACCTATCCCCTCTCCTCCTTTCCTCTTCTCACCATTTTTTTCTTTTTCGGTGACGTGATCAGTATATCTCAACGCCCCGCGCCAATAGACTGGGGTGTGCAGAAGCCATAGCAGCCATCCGAACAAGCCGTCAACGTTGGAGCTGCACGCTGGTTGGCGGAGTCTGCTCCGTCTGAGTCGGACACGACTTGAACTATTGCCCCGCGCCGCACCAGCAGCGTCCTTCTCGACCACGACTCCCGCTCTGCATAAAGATAAGAAGGACCCCCCTTCTTCCCCGGGAATCATGCAGCATACCGTCGTGCCGGAACTGAGGGAGAAGATGGCGACTCCGACGACTAGGAGTCCTGTCCCGGGTATGTTCACCTTTACTTCTCACCCAGAAGACTTGATCTAATGGAGAGTGGAATAGACACCTTCCAGCAAGCCCTCGCGAAAAACAGCCAATGGGCCTCCAAAACCAACGCAGAACAGCCCCTGCTCTTCCCCAAGCTCGCGTCCGGCCAACATCCCGAGATCCTCTGGATAGGCTGCGCCGACTCGCGCTGTCCCGAAACCACCGTCCTAGGCCTGCAACCGGGAGACGTCTTCGTGCACCGCAACATCGCCAACATCGTGCAGTACAACGATCTCAGTTCCGCCAGCGTCATCGAGTTTGCGGTAAACTATCTCAAGGTCAAGCATATCATTCTGTGCGGGCATACCTCGTGCGGTGGCGTTGCGGCCGCGCTCGCGAATAAGAAACTTGGTCTGTTGGATACCTGGTTGATGCCGTTGCGCAGGCTGCGGGAGCAGAATCTGGATGTGTTGGGCAAGCTTGAGGCGAAGGAGGCGGCGAATAGGCTTGCTGAGTTCAATGTTCGGGAAGGGTTGAAGGTGCTAAAGGAGAATTCGGCGGTGTTGGATGCGATTACGGAGCGGGGACTAAAGTTGCATGGCTTGATTTATGATGTGGGCAGCGGGAAGTTGAGGGAGCTGGAGACGGATGAGCCGTTGGAGGTGTTGACCAGGAGGTTGGCGGCGTTTAAGACGGAGTGATATATTTTTTTGGATTTAGCGTATACCCGTAGATTGGGAATATCTTCTTTTGGTAAACCAGGTATTCTTTACTTATACATGTAGAGATTAATAGCATTCCTTTTGTTGTTGTTAAATTGGCCAATCCAACATCCAATCGACCTACCCCGCGATTTCGATATCAACATCAACAATGGACCCCATACAGGGACAGCGGATCGTCCGCGTGGGAATCATAGGGTAAGTCTTCATCTTACCAGTCAAACTTCCATCTAGTTACTAGCAATTGCTCACCTTGTAAAGATGCGGCGAAGTCTCCCAAGTCGCGCACATCCCTAACCTCCTCTTTCCTTCCCATCTCTTTCAAATAACCTACCTCTGCGACATCTCCCCCTCAACCCTCTCCCACTGCGCATCCAAGGATCCCCAACGCCGTCCACACATCCCTCATCGCAGAAGAAGTATGCCGCTCCAACAATGTCGACGTCGTCTTCATCGCCAGCGCAGACGCATTCCACCTCGAGCACGTCCTCCTGGGTCTCCGACATGGTAAATTCGTCTTCGTCGAGAAGCCTATGGTCCTCTGCCTTCGGGACGCGGATGAGATTATCCGTGTCGAGAAAGAAGTTGCCGATGCGGGTGGGAGGGGCAGGGTGATGGTTGGGTATATGCGGCGGTATGCTTCTGCGTTTGTGGATGCGGTCAATGAGATTGGCTCGCTTGATGAGATTCTCTATGCACGCGTGCGGGATATCGTGGGCCAGAACTCGACGTTTGTGAGTCAGTCTGGTACGTTCCCACGCAAGTATGAGGATGTGAGTGCATTGGAGGTGCGGAAGTTGAAAGAGAAGACGGATGAGATACTAGAGCAGGCGCTGGGAAGGGAGTTGGGGATTGAGGCGGTTACGCAGGATATGAAGGTTATGTGGAGGCATTTGGGCAGTTTGGGATCTCATGATTTGAGCGCGATGAGAGAGGCGTTGGAAGGGATGCCGGTGGGTGTACGTGGTGCAGCGCTGTGTTCAGGCGTCGGGGAGCCGTTTTGGAGGTATCTTCACCCATTCTATTGGGTATTTGGTCAATGCTAATATCCTACAGCGCAATCTTCCAATATCCCAAATTCTCCGTCTCCTACGAATCCGGCATCGACCACGTCCCCCGCTTCGACGCCAGTATAGAGATCTTCGGGAAATACAAGACTATCAAGATCTGCTTTGATACGCCGTATGTCAAGGGGTTGCCGACGACGATGCAGATCAAGGAGGCTACGGGCCCAGATCGGTCGACGTACAAAGAGACGGTTGTGAGGAGAACCTATGAGGATCCGTATACGGTGGAGATGAAGGAGCTGTATGCGTGTGTTGTTGAGGGAAAGCCGATTAAGACTACGGCGGCGGATGCGAGGAGGGAAATTGAGATTTTTGGGATGATTATGAAGGCTGGGTTGCAGAATTAATTTTGAGAGACTCAAGTCCTCAAAGTCCTCGTGATCCCACAATCATCATGTCTTCAGAATCGGCTGTGCCTGAAGAATCATCGCTCTCGATTAGTGATCCCTCGGCATTGCTCTCCCCGGTCCAATCAGATCGCATTAAACCTCGTCCAAATGTGCCAAGTTTACGCCAAGAGCGGGATGACGTCATATTTCCGGCGGTCGATGTTCTATTTTCGTCCTGTCAGTGTCAGATGTTCGGCGGAGCCGCGCCATTGAAGATCGACCGGCATGGAGGAATTGAAGCGACCGGAAAGTGGAGATGTGATAAACTTCATTTAGGGCAGGGAAGATGTCGGCGGACGGCCAGCTGAATGGCCGCGATTATGAGCATAAATTGCACGCTGGAATACGAGTCGCCGAATCAAGTTGATTCCGCTTTTTTCCGACCTTGGCTCCCCAGAGCGGGATAAAGGATCTTAAAAGGGGTCGGAAAGAGGGGGAAAGTCACCCGATCATTATTCTCTCGAACAGACCTTTTAATTCAAGATTGTCCACAAAAAGAAAATCCAGCGCATTTCTATCTGTGCTTCCTCCATCCTAAACCCACGCCGCAAACATCAATCTCCAACCTCGACTGATTGCGCAAAAATGCCCCTCTCATCGCCCGTCCGAACAGGGATCCTGGGCATCGGGATCGCCGCCAATGCACTCACCCTCATCCTCCACTCAGGCATCGGCCTATATTCCGTCGTCCCCGAACTCGGCGCTTCGCCAGATCCACTGATTCGACTTTCAAGAATCTGCTTCATGCATGTTGGCATCGCGCCGTTGATGAGCAGTATGTGCCTTCCAACTATATCTCTGAGTAAATGATGAAGTCTAACGTCTTGCAGTCTTCCTGCAATTGAAGTGGGCGCGGTATGGTCTTGAGACCCCGTATGATCGGGGATTGTTTGTGAGTTGGTTTGTCGGGAATTTTATCCTTGGTGTATGGTATGCTTCGGAGGGGACGAAGAGGGCGCTGGCTACGACTGTGCTTGCGCCGGTGGCGACGTGGCTTTGTTTGCCGTGATGAACGGGGCGAGGTCATTCTGGATTAGCGAAAGGGCTCGGAGTTTTTGGTTATGTACGATATGAGGGTCGGAGTTTGGATATCCCTTCTCTTGATAGATGTTATGTTATCGTGTTTCAACGTTTATCACGTACATTCAAAGATCCTATACCGGTATAAATCACGATTTCGAATAATAGTACAAGCTGAATTGATACCGCTGCGCAGTTTAAGGGGGATATAAGATGTCATATACAGAAGTGTGAGCCATGGGGAGATGTTCAAAAAACCAAGACATGTGCTTCATTCCACTACCTTGAAGTCGAACTCTCTGCTTCGTCGTTCGATTTCTTTCTGGGTGTAGGACGGGGCGTTGACCAGACGCTCTCATCAAATAGACCAAAGACAAAGTCACGGAACTAATACATAGACATTAATTAGCCATTCGCAAAGGCCCTATCCGCAGTACGATCCAGAGTAGCCGCAAATAGAGTAAAAGAAGAGCGTAAAGCATAGGTTAAACACTCACCGGCTGAAACGGGCTTGGCTTATCAGTATTTTCCATCTCCAAGAACAGCACACAGTAAACTATAAAGGCTACAGCAAGTTAGCCCACCGCCTCAGCACGAGCATCAAATAAATCCGTTCTTGCAGCATACATCCAATCACCCCCCATTGGGTCAACTTTGTCCATTTCGTCCACCTCGGCCTCGCCCACTTTAGCTTTGCGCGTCGCCTGTATTTCTTCTCAAGCCAGAATTGTTGTTTGGGCGTTAATTTGGAGATGTCCGGCGGCCAGGTGCGTTTGGCTTTGTATGGACTTGTGTAGACTTCGGAGCTGCTGGAAGAGGGAGCCGAAGACGGGGCAGGAGGTGATGGCGCTGTGCTGTAGGGGGATTTCGGCGAGAGAGAAGGGAGCGATCGAGAAGGTTTGGCGGATATTGATGGGCGGAGACGAGAGAACTGGTTACGGCTGAAGAGGCTCGTGGGTTTCTGAATAGCCTGTTAGCTCACTTGTCTTCATTGTTGACTGGATATCATGAGTTTCGCGAATGACATACGATTGTGGTCACTGGCCGACACCAGGTCTGCTGCTGCAGTCGAGCAAACGCTCTGAAAGCCCCCATTACAGGGGACTGTCCGATTGGCATGTTGGAGAATAAAAAGTCATGAAAAGGTCATTGAGCACGGAGGACTCAATCGTATATCTCAAGATGTGGCACTGTCGAATGCGCGGAGCTTTTTACGTCGGAATAATTGAAGGAGCGCCAAGCCTGAGGCACGAGAGACATGGTCCGTGCGTATATGTTCCACCTTTCTCAGGCTCTAAACAGAGGAGAAGTACATACCAGTTGCTCCAAGAGGGTCTAATTATTATGAGAGGCATTCTAGCTGTAGTTCTCTGGTAGTCAAATGATACATTCATATAGGAGTCAGGCTATCCCAGCACCACAACATCTTCATATCGAAATCCGGGGAGCTGTGTTGGGATTTACTGTAATTCTCAACAGCGAACGAATTCCACGGCATTCCTGCTCAGCTTCAGACTCATTCTCAAAAAACAATACATAAGAACTTAATGAAATCACAAGCATTCAAGTTGATAGATTGAGATCACATGCCCGGCACTTTTCAGTGAACCGACCCACGTGACGCTGAAAACGGAATAACAAATGTCCCGGGAGCCTCGGCCCGTCGAAGCAGCATCGGCGCATCCTGCCAACCAGCACATATAAGAACCGGGCATCCGAAACGCCTCTACTTTCTTCAATATAATCCCTCCCTTGCTGTTGATATCAGAATACATACCCCTTGACTCGAATATTCATTCCGTCTTTCGTTTCATCACTCCGAGTCTCTCAGCATGTCTCAAGGTCCGTCCAACCCTGATGTCATCCGCATACTTCGGTTCAGCTACTGACATGTGAACCTCTACAGCTGCACAACGCCTCTCCCAGGTGTCTTCACATCTTGCCTCCATGGCAGGAGGCTCTTCGTCAATCACCGCCAAACACCCAGATGACATCGTCGTGACATGCGCTCTCCGAACAGCCATCACCAAGGGCGGTCGAGGTGGATTCAAGGACACTGCCGCTGCGGACCTCTTGACTGGCGCGTTCAAAGCTTTGATCGACAAATCAAAGATCGACCCGGCCCTTGTTGAAGATATTGCTGTTGGAACTGTGCTGGCTCCAGGCGGTGGCGCTACCGAGTTCCGTGCTGCAGCTTTGGCTGCTGGATTCCCTGAAACAGCCGCTGTAAAGGCTTTGAATAGGCAATGCTCTAGCGGTCTTCAGGCAGTCGTCGATATCGCCAATGCGTTGAAGACAGGCATGATTGACATTGGCGTTGGCGCCGGTGTCGAGAGCATGTCCACTCAATATGGGTAGGTCCTGGTAGCTTCATGGCAAGTCATGGAACTAAGTCAACTAACCATGTCTTAGACCCGGTGCCGTCACCGAGTTCTCCGAGCAGTTGGAAAGCCATCCAGAAGCTGCCAACTGCAAGGTCCCCATGGGCGTTCTCTCCGAAAAGATGGCCAAGGATCTCAAGATTTCACGTGCTGATCAGGATGTCTTCGCTGCCTCATCCTACCAAAAGGCTGAGAAGGCTCAGAAGGAAGGCCTTTTCAACGAAGAGATTATTCCCCTCACAGTCAAGGTTACCGACCCCAAAACAAATGAGGAGAAGACCATCACCGTCAACCGTGACGACGGCGTCCGACCTGGAATGACACCCGAATCTCTTTCCAAAATCAAACCCGCCTTTGCCAAGGATGGTTCCATCCATGCCGGAAACTCCTCCCAGGTCTCCGACGGTGCTGCAGCAGTGCTTCTCATGAAGAGATCGACAGCTGAAAAGCTAGGCCAAAAGATCATCGGCAAGTACGTTACCGCCAGTGTTGTTGGCGTGAAGCCGCTCCTCATGGGCCAGGGACCATGGGCCGCTATCCCCGTTGCCTTGAAGAAAGCTGGTATCTCCAAGGAGGACGTTGATATCTACGAGATCAATGAAGCCTTTGCTTCCCAGGCGCTGTGGTGCGTGCGGGAGCTTGGCTTGCCGATTGAGAAGATCAATCCCAAGGGCGGTGCCATTGCTTTTGGCCACCCGCTTGGATGCACTGGTGCGCGCCAAGTCAGCACATTGATGACTGAGCTGAAGAGGACGAATAAAAAGATTGGAGTCACGAGTATGTGTGTTGGGACTGGTATGGGTATGGCTGCCGTTTGGGTTGCCGAGTGATCGGTTATATTTCTTCTACTTATGACGTTTTCCTTTATCGCGATATCATGACTGAATTTTTGCATATTTCCATCCCGATTATCTCAGGGGATTTTGTATAAATAAACCTACAGCGCAACCACATGGATTGGCCATTTCAAGAGCTCGTATTTATGTTCGTTTCCAAAAGGGGATATCCAAATAAAAAGCAGATTATAAACATCTCTAAATACTCCGAAGGTCAAGTACCTCTGTGCTTCTTGAATGCATCAAAAACTTTCGAGCCGTTTGCAACATCTTCCTTCACCCAATCATCTGCGGCGACGAGTTTCGGCATCAAGGACAGCACCTCGTCAAGGAGGCCTATGGGGATGACCACGACTCCATCTTGTGGATCGCAGAATAAGACGTCACCCTAAGCCCGTTTGTAAACATCTAGCATAGCGTAGCAGTAGCCCAAAAGGATGAGAAGGCAGCAAAAAGTCAACATACCGGATTCACTGTCACGCCTCCAACATCAATGGGAACATTCCTTGACAGGGCCTTCGCCTCTGCGGCTGTTCCAACAGTTGATTGCCCGCGTCCCCAGACCTGCGCATCACCATCACCTTCATCAGCCATGCCAAATCACTCTCCCAAAAAGCCCAAATAGGGAAACCAACCGGCAGTCCCGTCCCCCTCAACTCCGCCATATCCCTAACCCTCCCATTCACAACCACGCCCCTAACACCCAAAACCTTCATCCGCGTCGCCATGATCCCACCTAGAATCGCGCATCGCTGACCGGCGGGCTGATCCAACAGAACGATAGTATCCGGTTGCGACCAATCTACCCAGTGAGTGCCTGCGGGGATCGAATGCTCCTCTGCGATATTATCCGGGACTGGTTCGTGCTTGGAGACGAATTTGAAAGTTGATGCGAATCCGACGATTTTCGGTCTGGATTCTGGGTCCGAGGTTGGTGGGAAGGGGGATGGGGGGTTGTTAGAATGGACTGGTATCGGCGGGTATGATACTGTGAGCTGCCCACTTACTGAGGTCGCCTAGGCAGCCTGCGAGAGGGACACTGCCCGCAGGCACTTTCTCGAGTTGGATGAGGGTATCAGATATCTGCCAGTGGTTTAGTTATTCGGTCAGAGGTATTGCGTCGCACGGCAATGAAGAAGAACAAACATCGCAGGCGGAGTACTTTCGGAGCACGGCGAACTTCTGATCGATTGTCTGGGACATGGTGAATCGAGAACAAGAGGGGAATCAATATAATTCAGACGATTGACTTAAAAAATAAGGTAGAAAAATACAATCGCAATGAATGAGTGTGTCTCTTGCTCAATTCCCCAGCCGGCCCATTCGACTCCACCTTGCCTTGAACCCGTTCCCCTGATGACGTCGACGGCGCTCCATATTTCAGAGCCAAAGATCGACAGAACTGTGTCTGTGCCATTCTTCGTTCGTCTTCTTTTCTATCTTTGCTTTAAAATCCCATACTTAATCTCCCTCACCACCTGTCTATTCTTAGGCCGAGGGAAAACCACGAGGAGAGCCACGTTTTGTCCCCAGCGAGGTGACCTATTTTTACGTTACCTTCCGTCCCCCTGTCGATCTAGATCGCGGGGCTTATTTATCAATATTCTCTGCTTTGAAAAGCATCATTAATAATAATAAACCAGCATGAAGGATCTCGAACCAAAGGGATTCCGCCCTTCAAGCCACGAAGATGTTTTCAGAGCAACAGAAGCTGCTCCCCGCGGCAAAATATTTAAGCTACCTAGGTATTAATATTCGGACTCCGCGCTGAGCTAGGGCCCCTGTATGAAGTCCGCCTCCACAACAAAGAAGCTACCCCGCGCGGAGAATTTGCTTGATTGCTATAAACGCAGCTATATATTTTGACACTCAGCGAGAGATATCGTCATCTCTATTTCAACGGATCTTCTTGTGAAAATGGCTTCCCATCGCCCAACCCTCTCCCGTGATCAGGTCCTCAAATACATTTCCCGCATCTACGAATGTGAGCCGTCCCAAGCGCCGGCCCGCCTCGAAGAGGTTGAGCAGCTAATCCAAACCGACCCATTGCGCGCCCTCACCGATCTCCAACGACGCCATCTCTCCACCTTTGCGTTTGGAAATGTCGCACTCCAGTACTCGCAGCACCATACTATAACGCTGGACCCGGATGCGATGTTCCATAAGCTTGTTGAAAGGGGCCTAAGCGGCTACTGTGTGGAGAATACGAATCTGTTTGCGACGCTGTTGAGGACATTGGGGTTTACGTTTTATACGGGGGGTGCGAGAGTTACGTTGGATTATGAGTATGAGAAGAAGACAGGTGACTTTCATGGATGGTGAGTGAATGGTTTCGGAAGGGCTATTGCTGTTAGGGATGATTCAGCACGGGAAGGACTAACCAAGCCCGTCGATTTAGGTCCCATATGATTTTGATAGTGACGATTGGAGGGGAGAAGTATTTGGTTTGTTGGCCCAGTCTCTGATAGAGGTCGGTCCGAAGTTGCTGACGGTATGGATGATTAGTCTGACGTGGGTTTCGGACCCTTTAACCCAACACGCCCATTGCGAATTCGCGAGGGTGAAATCGGCATATCAGTGACGCCTTCGGAGACGAGATTGATCAAGGAAACTCCTGAATGCTTCACTGACAGCAGCAGCCCAAAACCATGGATGCTCCAGACGCGGATGAACCCGGAAAATGGCTGGAGACCGGCATACCACTTTTATGAAATCGAATTCCTGCCCAACGACTACAAAATAATCAATTTTTATGAAAGCCAGGACCCCACGAGCATGTTCACAAAAGGCTTTATTTGCTCGCGCTTTGTCCTGAACGAGGCCAAGGACGACATCGTGGCATGCGTTTACATTACGGGACCTGTCGTGAAGCGGATGGAGGGTGGAGAGACACAAATTGTGAAGCAACTGAAATGTGAAGCGGAGCGGGTTTCTGCGCTGAAGGATCTATTTAATATACAACTTCAGGAAACAGAGGTCCGCGGTATTCATGGAAAGGTATCAGAAATACGGGTCAAAGCCGCATGATTCGAGCCTTCGTGCTCAGGACCAACGGAGGTGGCCCGGCGCGGTCTCCCAGGTTAAGGATGGGTAATCATAAATTGTAGATAAGACGTCAAGAAGATATCTAGCATATCCGCTTCTCCAGCTAGATGTTTAAATTCAATTAGTTCACGTTCGCGCCGTACTCGCTTTATCCAACTCTCACCTTCCAAGGGTTATTCAATTCGAATCCGGCGGGTGCGGTAGGATTATCCGTCTGCCCTCGTAAGGAGCCCGTAAGCCGTAAATCTCGTTCCATCACTACCACAATATTAGTCCGGCTGGTTTCGGGTTTCTCGTTCAATCGCGAAGAGTACATACTTTGCTGCTCAATTGTTAGCAATCCAGTCAATGAACCGGGTGACAATTAGCGACTTACTCTATCCCAAGCATCAATGCCTCGTCTGGGGTTCTTCTTTCCGTTCGCATAGTATCTCACGGTCGACAAGCCGAAACCAGTCACTGACATTAACTAATCGCTGGTTCAGCCTCCGGCTTCTCGAACTGCTTGGTCGGATGGGAAAGTCGGCAAAACCTACCCCGATAATAATCCCGTACGGGAGCAAAGCCTCAAAAGGCACACCCATTTTTCGTTCACGCGAGAATAAGCCTCGTCGATAATGAAATCACGGCGAATTCGCTGGATTGACTATGTAGTTGGGATTGAGGTCGTTCGCTGCGAGATGTGAAGCCGGCAGAGGCGATGCCATGCCAAATAGGGCTTAGCGTGGTGGGAATCTTGGCAATGATAAGTCATCAAAATCATACCGCAGAACGACCTCACCTGTGAAAGAGGGGATGGAGAATTCGTCGTTTTGGGGGCTAAATGAGCTGGTTATCGAGTCTATTTGATTCAATTTACGCGTATACTCAATAGCTGCTGTGAGTCTAGTGTGTCTTTTCCCAGTTGGTACTGTGGTGGGTGTTGTTGGATCGCGTTTTGCGACAATTCCTCCTTTCAAAGGTGCGCCGTCTAACTTGGATCTCTGTCGCAGGTTGCTTGTATAAGCGTAACGGCACATCTTTTGTGTCGCCTGGGAGTTCAATCTCCTAAGCTGAACCGCTACGCTGAGCCTCCTTTGGCTCGCTCTCTCCGCTGCCTAGTCTTTGTTCCTTCGTCGAGCTCGCATACCAATCTACGTAAACTTTTTGGCGGGGCGCACAAGGGTGCTGGTATAGCTAGGTATAGTGCGCTGTCAAGCTGTCTGATGGTGTTACGTAACTGTCAATCTGGCGGCTGTGGCAGCATACACGATGGCGGCGAGTATGCCGGCCGCTTACGAGAACACGACCACCGTTGACAGCAACACGAACTTGGCGGACAGCGACCAAGATGCTGAGGGCGAGGAAGATGTGGAGATCTATCCGATGTCTTTCCCAGAACCTGCCTATGGCGCAAAGGACGAGAATACCGATGATTATCCGCCCGATACTGTTGATCGGAACGGGACCGCTGAGCCAGTCGAAGGTCCAAACGCGGCCGATAAGGAGAATATCAATACCGAAGATCTTCAAAATGGCGCGGAAGCTGATCAGCTCACTGAAGCAATAAAATACCCTGATGCGGAACCAAAATCTGAAGCCGATCTCGACGACGACGATGCGTCTTTTACAGGCGAGACCGGCGAAAGCGCCATGGAAGATGCCGTTACCCATCAGTCATCCTCATCGTCGGATTCCGAAGCTGATCCAGAATGGGAGGCCGAGAGTATAAGCAAAGATGATGCCGACGATAACGGCATCGCTGAAAACCACTGCATGTTAGTGTCTGATATATACTTCGCAATATTTTAGGATATCACGTTAATATATCAGCAGAGTGTGTGGACAAGACGATGAAAATGATCCTGGCGAGGAGTTTGAAGAGCCGTTAGGTTGTGCTGTTTGTGGTGATCACTGTAAGTTCTACAAGTTCGGCTTGGCAGGGACGCGCCAAACGGCTTAACTAAACAATTTATAGGCCACCGTCAATGCGCTCGAGAACAAGAATATCTTAGCGAAGACGAAGGTACGTCGATCCAGCCGGTACTATTTTCATTAGGAGCTAACGGCATTTTAGACGCAGAAAAATGGCGATGTCCAAGCTGCGTCAAGAACAAATTGGAACCAGATGATAATAAGAACACTGTTGCTGCACGAAGGCTGTCGATTCAATCTAACATCGCAAAGGATCTGCTACCCGCACACCCTGACGGGCTAGGGCCGGATTCTCATTCGATATTTAGCTCCTTGATTGTGGAAGATGATCCGCTTGATGGCTCTCGTGCATTGCGAAAGCGAAAGGTTTCTACTGGAGAGGCAGATGGCCGTCGACCGATTACGCGCAAAAGGCAGAAGAGAACAGCCGAACCAGACGTCATTATTCCGACAACGGAGCCGTTTAGCAAACCTGAACAATCGGATCATGATACTTCTAGCAGAGCCTCGCGCCCCAGGAGAATCAGAAAAACTCCGAACGCCTTATGCAACCTGTTAGCCAAGCAACATGGCAGGCTCATACTTTCCTTTAACCTGGGTGCTGAGAAGTTGAACGCAATTTCGAAGCCTCGACCGCGACCTCGGAATAATCAACGGCGTAGACCCCCGAAACCTCCGCCTGTGGAAGAACCACCGCCTCCTCAGTTCCCCTCTATCACCCCTACACCTTATACTGCTCCCTTCTATTCCTTTCACGAACGGGAAGAGCAAGAAATTAATTCCAAACCATATGGCGGCATACTCTCAGAAGCAGATGCCGACACATCTCGTACGGTTCCTCTTGGCGCCGACAGAGAAAAATTTGAAGCAGCCCGGCAGAAAGCGGAAGAGGAATGGAGGCAGAAAATGGCACTGGCGGAGCAGAACGGTCAGGGCTCGCCAGTGGCTTCGCAAAAATTATCGGGACCACCGAGTAAGATAAAGTGCGTCAGCTTTGGCGGTTTCGAGATCGAAACGTGGTATGCAGCGCCGTATCCCGAGGAGTATAGTCGAAACAGGATTCTCTATATATGCGAATTCTGTCTCAAGTATATGAATTCCGATTTCGTTGCATGGCGCCATAAGCTCAAATGCCCCGTTAAGCATCCACCCGGCGACGAAATATACCGTGACGGCTCAATATCTGTATTCGAGGTTGATGGCCGAAAGAATCCGGTCTACTGCCAGAATCTATGTCTGCTCGCAAAGCTCTTCCTCGGTTCCAAGACTTTATACTACGACGTTGAGCCTTTCCTATTCTATGTCATGACTGAATACGACGAGCTAGGGTTCCATTTTGTGGGATATTTCAGCAAGGAAAAGAGACCGAGCTCGTCGAATAATGTTTCCTGCATTCTAACATTACCGATCCACCAACGGAAGGGGTACGGAAATCTACTAATTGACTTTTCCTACCTTCTCACACGTCTAGAGCGCAAGTGTGGTTCTCCGGAGAAGCCACTTTCGGATATGGGATTGGTTTCTTACAGAAACTATTGGCATCTTGTTCTTTCATATCAACTGAGAGACCAAGAAAATCCCACTAGTATCGCTGAGCTCTCAGAGCGGACTGGAATGACGCCGGATGATGTCGTATCTGGCCTGGAAGGGCTACGCGCTCTGGTTCGTGATCCGGTAACAAAAACGTATGCCCTACGGCTGAACTATGCATATTTCGAGGAGGTCATCGAGAACTGGGAGCGCAAAGGATATGTGAAACTGAACCCCGACGCGCTGGTTTGGACTCCCTATGTCATGGGTCGCAGCAACCAATCACACTACGATCGAGCACCGCTCCATGCTGTTGCTCCGCGCGATCAGCACGAAGATGATGTCGAAGCCGAGAACAAGGGCATGGGTAATGGTTACGAAGATTCTAACCATGGTGCCAATTCCAATGGAGCCACAACGCACAGGGAGGAAATAGATGCAGCCCAGTCGGCATTCCCTCAGCTTGAGCCGCCCGGTCCTCCATCCATGGACGTTATGTCACTCGCAAGTGCACCCCTAGGGCGATGTCACAGCTATAACTCGGCGTCGGTGACCTCAAACCCAGCTGCCGACATTCCTCCCACAAGATTTGAAATTTTCCCGCCAGTTCACGGCACGGTTGGTAAGCGCAAACCGGGTCGACCGTTCGGTAGCACCAAGAAAACTCGCGCAATTGCGCCGGGTGCATCGCCTTCGCGCCCAAACGGACGTGATACCCCGAGGAGAAATGCCAGCCAGACCATGAGCACGCCTACGCCGGCAATCCGAGCATCACCTAGAAGAGGAAGGAGTAAGCTCTTTGAAGATGGCTTACAAGTTGATGGCTCTGTTGACGGGGCTCTCGATAATACCGTGGTTGATCGATCCAGGGGCAGAGACGCCGATAATCAGTATGCCCAGGGTGCGGAAAACGACATAGCTGGACATAAAACTGAGGCTTCCGACATGGTTGATACGAAGCATCCATCTCCAGATGTTCGAATGACAGGACAAACCGAAGGCAGTGCTGCTGAGGGAAATGGGAATGTCTCAGCGAAAGCCGAGAGTAAAGACCATGCATCCATTCCAGCACAGATGAACGGCGTCAACGGCAACAAAGATTCTCCAGGAACCGACACGAGTGATGGACCCAATGCTGGTTCCTCCAATGACGCCAAAGCCAAACTCCCCAATACCGATGATGGCAGAGCCCACTCCTCAAAGAACAAGGCGAACAAGGCTAGTTGACAGTCGACTTGAATGTTTACCCGATTTTCACCATATGATTGGCAATAATATACTATCTGACGCCAATCCAACACAATATAGGCATGCGCAACGATCGTGAACAGTTGTGTAGTTCTGAAGCTCGTTTATCTCCAAAAAGCGAAATACCCTACCTACATCGACCTACTTCTACTACACAGGGAGCACGACGGGACTGGCGCAATAAGGAGTTTCATCGAAAGTTTGGGGGAGTTGAGATGCCATTTCTTTTTTTATTATCTTTGATCTCTACAACGAAGCTTGAAGGAGATCTAGAATCTACATCCTCACTGTATTCTTCTTCTCTCGCTCTTTCTTTTTCCCCCAATATCCTCCCATCAGCCATGCTAGGGGCATCTTTTTCTCACTTCTTCTCACTACCTGTCTCCCCAATTCCTCGTCGATTATGTAAAGATTGTTAGTCTCCGTCTGGGCTCTCCAGGCGTCCTGGGTAGGTATGTTGCATTGGCCTGACCGGGCGATTCTACCTAGCACATGCACCTGTATATCCTCTTATCTCCTTTTGCCCCTTTTATAAGCTAACAATCGCCCCTTCCTGAAACCCTCTTTCTTCGCTGTCGTATTCACTCATCAATGATATCTGGGGCTGCTTGAGATATCCTTGTATGAATAGCCGCTGCGCCTTTACTACTTGATAATTTGCTAAACCATAGCTGGGGAATCATACATATGCTAGATTAACTGTATCATCCCTTGACTTACATTCAAGTACGGAGTAGAGAAGAAAGAAATCCGAATTCAAAGATGTTTCAGAAGACGAGAGCAGGAAAAAGGGCTTGTCAAAACCGATGATAATACCTCTCAACCCCAAGAGGGAATCCCGCGCAACATGTGGCGAATTCCTTACCTAACTCGAAGGTTTCGCGATCAGTCAAGAAGTCCTTTCTTGCTCTGAGCCCAGCAGGCTTCCGCAACTCACCGCAAAAAACTTTGCTCCGCCACTCCCTTTTACTTCCGGGCCTCTGAATCAGGCATATACTCCGGAGTAGGAGAATGACATTTGAGGAAGAACGGCCAGATGGGTTAGTAATAGACTCTGAAAAAAAAATGACTGACGAACAGGGAGAAATAGCGCGCTTCGAGTCCAGAGTCGGTGAAGGCGCGCGCTCCCTTGCAAATGCGTCGATGCCATCATTATTTTGGACAAAACTCAACCGGAAGGCTCCGGCGGCAGATTCAAGAGCATGATCGACGGTGCAGTCTCATAAGCAATTTTGATCCGCCGACTGGCGGTGGCCCCCTCGCGATTTGCGGAGCATTTTGTCGCGGTGACCTCTCTGGGCTTCTCCCTCGCATGTTTCTCAACGTTGTGGCGGAATTGATACATCAGATTTATTTCCTTCCAAGCCTTCCTGCCATTGGCCATGCGCCATCGCCTTGTTTGCAAGCAGGCTGGCTTTTTTCGGTCTGATTGGCTCTCTGGCTCAGTTTGTCGTGCTCGCTGAATGGGGTGAAGGAAAGAAAGCGGCGTTGCGACGAATTAAGCCTGAATTTTCGAGTCTATGATGTATGATGTTTCTGAACCTTCTAGGCTCCTGGGCCTCCCTGTAACCCCTTGCATCATCGAGTCAAGGTCATCTGTCATGTGTACCAGAGGATCGGGGCATATGCAACTGCAGCCCATTTTTCTGTGGTTCAAAAAGAATGGAAAGTCCAAAGCCGGTCCCGCTGATCATCAGTTCCTTTTCCCAGGTTCGTCCCCCCGGCATCTCGGGATCTTTGAGTTGTTAGCCATTCAGCTCTGTTCCAGGGTCGAGAAGCGGGAGATGAGACAGACGATTATTTGGTAACTTTTGCTGCGCTTAACCTGGTCCTCACGTCCGTCGTGGAAACAGCTGTCAGTCTTTCTCATCCCATGGAATGCTCCCGGAGCTTAAATTAGTATGCTGATTCGAAGCTTCGATTTTGTTTTCGAAGGAATTCTTTTGAACTTGAGTGTGAATGTCGAAGAAAACAAAGCGTATCTTTTCGTCTTCGATGACGGGGATCACCCGGGCCAAGACAGAAGTGAAGTCGGACAAACAGTCTCCTTTGCAGAAGGTGTTTTTTCTTGATTTTTAGGCCCTATGATTGGCCAAATATGAGTGAAATACTTTGCATATTCCTTTTCGAGTACCCAGGAGAGCCTTGGCGAGATGGCGCAGGCAAATCCTCAGTGAAAGAAAAGGCCCCTTTTGTGCCGATGTGCGACCTTGATGGAACGATTGTCGCGCTCTGAGAATCCAGCGCTGCACCGCCATTGACGAGAACAGCTCACCTGATGAAAAATGCGAATGGGGCAGTCAGATAAAGGGAGTGAAACTGGTTGCACATGAAATGTCTGTGTCCCCAATCTCCGTATCTGCAAACGCGTCGAGATGAGGCTGTCTTCGATAGGCTCGCGTCCAGCGAAGCCAACTGACAAATGATGAACTGGATATTCAAGGGAGCCCGGCGGCGCTTCCCCGCGCGGAGAGAGACAGCTTTGCGCCGCTACCCCAGCGAAAGAAATTTCTGAGACGCCATAACCCTCCGAACTGATTGATGCTCATTCATGATACGGAGGAGTTGCAACCTCGTTACTCCTGCTGATGGTTCAAGAGTATCGAAGGGGCCATCCAGCAGCCATACCGAGGGACTCCTCTGCTGGCTTCTCCGCGCTGTGTTCACGTTCTCAAGAAAAGAGTTGATGTCATCAAGCCTGCTCTCAGCCGCTAGTCAGATCAATGCGCATGCCAAGCCGAGTTAGTAAATTTCTGAGTGTCTCTCAAAGAAAGGATCCTCGGAACGTCACGCAAGCTGCAGATATTGGGCTGTCAAGAGAGACTAGCTCGATGAATGGCTGTAAATCAAGGCAGGGGGACCATGATATGCCCGAGCGCAAAGGCAAATCATCGTGACGCCCTGACTCAGCTCATCCCGTCGATGCAAGAACATCGTTCAAAACAACTTGAAGTTTCTAGGAGGAAGAGCGGACCGCTCTCCCAGAAAGTGTTGATTTGGGACTCACGAAGTTCCGTCTAACATCAACCTCAGAGCCTCGAGAACTTGGCGATGAACCAGAAACGGGCAACTTGGGGAGCCTCCTAGTAGGGAACTCGAGATACGGACAGCTTGTTATTGTCCGACGATGCTCAGGACGGCAATAGAAACCTCCCGGATTGATCTTTTTTGAGGCTGATGTAGGCCGACGCTGGACTACCACTCCAAACGCGAATGGTCTTCCACTGGGGCGTAGTCTTAGCTGATAGGGCCTGGTGGGCGAGCACGTATGTATGCGGAGTACGGGCGGCGTCGTGAAATACGCGGATGTTGGGGACGCACAAATACGGTCGATTTCACTTGTGGCAGAATCATGAATGTTGTCCTCAACAACACTGGCAGCAACGAACGTGCTTTGAGGAAGAATTAACGACTCTCATAGATGATTTCGTCGAGGCCGTTATTTGTATGTATAATTCAGTTGATATTGCTGTAGGTACCCGCATCTCTAATTTCCACGGGACATGGGAGTCACAATACGGATCGGCTCTGCGTACGGGCCAAAAGGTCTTGCTGTTGTACAACCTTGGTGTGTGGCTTCTGCCAAAGGGCATTCAAAGTGTAGATATTGCCTGGAGGATTCGTCCTGGGCCGGGATCTCGTAACCCTTGCCGTGCTTCGTTCAATAGCATCAATCATCATCTGGGGAAAAGACCAGTTGGCGTCTGCGGAGTTTTTGTGCGCAGGAATTTGACGGATCAGACGGCGAACGCCCAGTCAGTGGCTTTCGACATTGTCCTCAGAGCTATTCGTCCGTGCATTCTGTATTACTCTGCAAGCATATTCTAAACCCGAGCAATTGAAAATGCCTCCTGTTTGAAATACGCGGAACACGACATGAACTTACCTTGTACCCAAGAGGCACGCGGCTGTCCAGCAGTACGTCCACACACATGGCAACATTGGCGAGTATGTAACTCAACACGCTGACTTGAGTACAGTAGTTACGGGGCGTCCACGTCCTCCCGCCCATCTGATGCCCTCGAGTGAGCATCACAGCGAATCTGCACGACGACAGACTCGGTGTCTGCTGCGAAGCGGAAACGACCTGAACAGAGAAAGGAGGTCTGGCTAAGACGCACTAAAATCAGTTATTGCCTTGAACCCTGTCTGAAGGCGCTTAAAGGATTGGGCGACGATCTGGACGCGCCACAAAAAGCATGGAGGGAGCCAAAGAGTCCAGAAGATGGAGGTGCGAGACCGAACACGACAAACCAAGTGCATGTCAACGAAGTTTCGTTGCTCTGCTCGGTACCCAGAGCTCTCTCAGTCTCCCGCTCTTCGCTATGGGCGAACAGCTAGGCGCATGTTTCATGTAGGGACAAGGATTCGCGGCGGGCATCGAGGCAGCTAACCTCCGTTTGAGCCCTCAGCTCTCACCCGAGTCAGGCCAACATTTTAACCATTGGCAGTTTCTTTTTCAGGCCAAAGTCCCACGACACAGGCCAAGATCTGGAGGCTAGAGCTTCGATCGAGCAACTCAAAGGAAAGACCCCGAATTTCCTTTGATATCACTGGCTCCTGTCCATTTTCCCATGACTGATTTGTGATGTGATCCGTCCAATAATTCGTGATTTCCTGCATCCGGTCGATCTCTGCTGAGATGCGTGAGATTGATCACCGTCGACGCCAGGAGAAGAAGGCCGTATTTCGGCCGATGTTATTATGTATAGGTGTATAGTGCCGTTTGCACTTCTAGGAAGAGCAGCCATCCCAGGATCCAATTCTCCGTATTTCACATATCCTTTCAGCCCCATTATCAGGTTCTGGTGTCCCTTGTCACTCTCACAGCCTTTTTAACCTTTCCGAGGTCGCTGTCGGCGTCCGATAGGGCTGCTTTTCTTTTAGATCGACAGATACCCGAATCCGAGGCTAGGAGCTAGGTTGCTGGACAATACTCAGAGGCCAAAAAGGGCGAGCGTGGGGTGTCATCTTGCCCATATTTATCCTTCATCTGTATCTGCCTCTCTGCACCAAGCTCCCCTACCCCACAGTGCCGGTTTATTTCGCCCGGTGTCTGCCACTCAACAATCACGGCCAAGTTTTCCCGCATCAGCAGCTCCGTAGGAACCTGAGAGAAGGGGATACGAGCTGAAGTCTCTCAAGAGGCGCGTCGGATTGCGTTGCTTGTGACAACCTCTGTCATCGTCACCAGCGTCATCCCTCCCGAGTCTCTCCTCTTACTCCTTCGCACACGAACTGCTGTGACAGTATAAGTTCTGCGTTCAGACTTGGTGTCCTGAGGAGGAAGTAAACGAACGAAGCTCATCTAGGTGGTTGATATCCGGAGAGTCTCATAGTCCCGAGAGGTCAGAGGTCTTTTTAGACGTCTCCTGCTCCCTCTACCCCCCGCCCCCTTCTCCGCCGGCCTCCTCCCCCCGCCATCACCACAACGTCAACCCGCCAGCCATCAGCAGCTCAACACCAAGGAACACCTGCTTCAACAATGTGCTGAGTTACGGAATCACCGCCAGACAGATCTTGAGGGGATGGTAAGGAGACAGAATTGCGACCACGCTACGTTTACGCGAGAGGTGGCAAGGGGCTTTGAACGATCTCCAGGTACCCTTCTTGCTGGGTCGTATCCACGCACGCGAAACGGGAGCCAGAAGAACACTCGCTTACATCATATATCAGGACTTGTCGTTCTGCTTTTTTCACCTCTGCTGCTTCATGGGCAGCGCCTATGTTTCTGGTACTGTATATCCTACGTGCCCCCTGACGCCTTCTAGAGGCATTCTGGCTGTTCTGACTTGCTGACTAGAGCCCGGGGCTCCCCCCGATCCACTAGCAAAGGTCTTCTCGATACCTGTCAACCACGCTGATTCTTTGGCACCCTAAACCTTCGAGGCCTCGAGGCCGCCTAGATATTGGGCTTTGAGTTTGTAATCGCTGACCGTCGAACTCAAACAGGGGGGCGTTTCTTGGTTCATAGCATCCCTTCGTCGCAGAGATTTACGCGGAACTGGGCGAACTCTACCACTTCTCTACTCTCTGTCAAAGCGTCATTGCCGGCTACAAGACTGAGTTTTGCCATTCTCCATCGCCCATACCCGTGGTCGAGCCTGGGCGGAAGAACGAGCTGCCACCCTGGAAGCCGCAGGACCGAGTTTGGTCCACCCCGTACCCTTCCGGAGCAGGAACTGCCTTCAAACAGTGCTTGCCCTCACGCTGTGGCGGCCGTTGCGCTTGAGCTAAGTTCGGTGGCCGACCGTTTTGTGGGTTTGATAAGCGCAAACGTCTGACGACACTACTTTTTAACTCGCCTCCGATCTTTTTGGACTGGGCTATTCCTTCGGATTCCCCACCCATGGTATAATGCTCGATATTCCTTACCAGCAGCCGACTTAAATCAATATATCATAGACACCATTACTCGTGTCATCGATTTCGGCGCGTTCATTCTCGACAGGACAGGCAGCAGAACATCTTCTATTGTTAAAAACCTGCCTTTATTCCCTGGGTGTTTCTCGTTATATCTAGGGAAGAGCTTTCCTCCTGTGTGCCTCTTAATTTTTTCTTCCATTACCATAGACTTCATGAGTGCTCCAGCTTATCCAGGTGACCAGACTCCGCACGCAGGCCTGCAGAGGTTAGTATGCTCTTTTCTTGGACTGACAATGCGCCCATGGGGCGAGAACAGATGTGCTGATAATGGTTGCGACAATCTAGCAGTGACTATCACCTCACGGTTCGTCAAGATCCGGATCGGGCCCGTGTGGCGGGAGCAAAGGAGAAAGGTACGTGATGCTACAGGCAGCATTTGAAAAGAATCCTCCAGCTGACATTTACCGGCAGAGCGCAAGCCGGTAGACCCGCCTCCTATTGTCCAGCTGCGGATACGGGATGAGTGTGATCCAGCCCAGTATGTCCTCTCTCGGGCTGCCCAAGCCTCAGGTAATGACATGCGCTGACTTCAATTCTAAAGCAACTATCTGCAGAGCCCGTACTATTTTATGTGCTGCTCGTTGCATCACGCGACAGAGGATGAGCCTGCGTCGACTCCCGCGTCGTCTTCCCTTTCAGGGACTTTAGTTTCGTCATTGCATCGATTAAAGGACGTTGACAATAGCGGTAAGCTGGTCCTCGCGTGTCTTGCTCCTTCACTTGACCGGTTCAAGGCTAACGCGGTTGTATTTTCTCCAGATGGCGGTTTTTTCGTCTTTGGCGATGTGTCCGTCAGAGTGGAGGGTGAATTCAGATTACAATTCAATCTCTTCGAGATGCGCAAGTAAGATTTCGCTCTGAAATTTCCTTGAGGAAGGCACTAAAGTGTTATTGCAACAGGACCGAGGTTGTCCATTTGAATTCTGTTCTCTCAAAGCCGTTCAACGGTAAGAAGCCTCGCGCGCCCTCTCGCTTTGTGCATCTCGCTAACTCACCGCAGTGGTAGCGGCGAAGAACTTTCCTGGAATGACAGAGTCTTCGTTTCTGTCAAGGTCGTTCTCCGACCAAGGCGTCAAGCTGCGGATTCGTAAAGAACCACGGACACTTTTGTAAGTCAACCGTCGCAGACTTTGAAGAACACGGACTGACTCTTCTAGAAAACGGCCTCATCCTCGACCGGAAGAGTACCCGGCGCCATTACCTCCTCGCTACCCGGAGCAGCGATTGAGCCCCAGTGTGCCTAGTGTATCCAGTGTACCTACTGTGCCCAACGTACCAAGCCAGCCGGTTACCACTAGCTACGCGGCTTCGGATACTCGAGACTATTCATATTACAACGCGAAGCGACCGAGGATGTCCATGGAGATGAATCCTCGGGGGTTTTATGACAACGATAGTCGCTATACACCGCGGCCGCTGGACCCTTACCAAACTCAGACGCATCCAGCGAATTATCCAAATCAACCAGGGCATTACTGGATGTAATTTTACAGGGGCAATCTATCTGTGTTTCGGTCCGGAATGGCGTCTGGTGCTTCCATTCTTTTGGTGTTCTAAAATTCCGATGTACTCTGGTGACCTCGAAATATTCTTATTTTTTTCCCGCTTTGGGGTCTCGTTTCTTTGTCGCGTATCTGCCTTTGGTCAGGATTTATGGTCATTCTGGGTGGCGGGCTGGATGTCTGGTGTTGTTTGCTCACTACTATCAGGCTGCTTTGTCAGATGGGAATGGATGGTTGTTGGTTGTGAACCCATGGCTATACCTGCATCTTCACCAGGTATTCTGTTTTGCTTACTGGCAATTGTCTTCAGGGGGCTTAGAGTTTCTGGACCTTTGGTATTTATATGGTTCATATCCATACTCTGGTGTCAACATGTGTTGGTTGGGTAGTGATTGGGTTTATGGCTGGGTTAGAGAGGTGTTTACAGATTGGACTGTCAATTGTGTCTTGCATTTGCACTTGCGTTTGATTTCTGGACCTGGGCTGATAGTGAATGAATGCAAGTTGAATCAATTGTTATTCTTTGTTGCGCTGGGTGTGGACATGGATATGGCGACAGGGTGGACCTTGATGCTGGCCTGTATATCTGCCGTTAAGGCTCTGTTTCAACGCAGGAGATGAAGAAAGGGGGGAGCTATATGGGGATAGATCTATGGCACAGGAGAAGAATCAAGAAGAGGAAAAAGAGAAATTCCTAACAGGTGAAGGAATCGGCCATTTCCCTTAGGAAAAGTCTCACTGACAACACAAATTGCTGGCTCTTTCCGGATTAGGTAACACTGGCACAAATAAACAAGTGGCTAGCTATTCTGCTTCTCTCTCTTTCACTGCTCTCCTCCCTTTCTCTTATATCTCTGGACGATTGCATTTCTCAGCATCACAGGTATTTTGAGGACATACTGAGCGATTGTGGTCTCTCAGGGGAAGAGCTTGTGTCATGGAGTATGAAGGCAGCGAGAGTTTGCGTGCTATTCTGAGAGGGGATCCCTTCAGGCGTGAAATCACAATGTCAAGGACGCCTTCCGAACAATCAGCACTGCCACTTGGTCCAGCTAGCTGTGCTGGTGGTGGCTTGAATGGGGCTCTTGAAGGCAACATCACGCTTCACTTGAAGATGAAGGTTAGCAGGTTAAATTGCTGCGAGCACTTGGGGGCTGACACTTCATGAATAGGTCATGGCAACCCCGAATGGAAGCATTCCGGTTCTCAATTTGGGACCCGACTTCGTGATACACGTCAAGGAGGACACCGCATACCGCGTGGACGATGAAAAAGACCAATCTGCCAACCAGAGTCCAACCAGCATCCGGGAAACACCAAGGAGGCTATATAGGAGCGACATGCGCATATCTCCTTCCCCAGTGAAACAGAGGTTGTTCCCTGATAGCCCCGAGAGCGATAATGGCGGCCATGGCGACGACGATCAGGTGCCTCTCTATGATATGACGAAGGGAGTGGCTGATTTGCGAGCATGGGACCGATATCTAGAAGAATCCGGTCAGCTGAAGACCACCGATAGCAGTGAAGGAAATCAAAATCCCGGGCAGGATGAGAAGGAACGTGAATGCGATGGCTTAGCCAACCTGGAGGCATTCCAGTCGGACAGTGACGAGGATAAGGAAAACACGCCCCCTGAGCCAAGACACGGGGAAATTAGGGGTATACACACCAACGAACGCGCGGTGTTAAGAGAAACCACGGTCATTCACTGGCCAACCTCACTCCTCGACGGCGGTGAAACGCAAAACCAAATGCCGGAAAGGGACTGCAAAATATCTCCTTCGCCGAGAGCTGCCGTGACTATTCCAAAGAGGGATGCAAGGAGGCAAAGCTTGCGTGAGTCCGTCAGTAGGATACCAGTGAAAAGACATAACGCTGTGGAATATGGTGCCGTCAACGCGCCAAATGGGCCTTCACCTGATAGTGCTTTCAGCCTTCCCAAGACTCCTATGAAATTGACGAAATCGACAAACAGCAATGCTCAGGTCTCCCCAGCAAGCCACAGAGCTTCACCCATTGGCGACGCATCAAGTTCGATAGCGCGTAGGAAAACACGGTTCTCGCCAGTCAAGTCGATCAAACGTGTAGCAGCGGTCATAGAGAAGCCCAAAGCAAGCTCGGAGCCAAGACGGCCTGCGCACAAAGCGAGTCCCTTTTCTTTAACCACGCCAACTAGGCGGCCCTCAAGGACCACTGCGGGATCTATTTTGGCATTCGATTTTGCAAGGCCTGAATGTGCAAACGAGAGTGCGGTAACTAACACCAAGGAAGTCGTTGACCTATTTCCTGGAACAGAACAGGGTCACTCGTTTGTCGCATCGTGGCTGCGCTCGGGTCACGACGTGGAGGAAACGGAAACGAGCCAAGCTGATGAGCCGCTAGGATCGATTCACGGATATGAACATGCGGAAATCGAAAGAGAAAACCCATTCGTAGGCCCCGGCGGATGGCACAGCGAGGAACGCCCTGGTTTCTGCGGTCCAACTGGCCGCCTTCCAGACGATTTCATTAGCCTTCCAAGCCCTTCACCATCCTCCAGGCTAAGCCTCCCCTGGCATTCAGGAGCTAGTATAGCAAAACGCATGTCGGTTACTCCCGTGGAAGAACCCAGGAAGCCAGTACTCAAGAATGTTGCGGGTATTTTAACGATCGAGTTTCCAGAAAACGCGAGAGCCGAGATGCTCATGTATGAAGCCGAGGTTTTGCTAAGTTTGGACGCATCTGTCCCGGACGATTGGCAGGCGATTAACATCAACGTTCCAAGGGCCGGATTCGAACGGCCATCGGGGTTAAAATGCCAGGTTGAGTTCGGGCAACTGAATCCAAACGCTGGTGGCACAAATATCTTCCTCTCAACATCGCATCCTCAAATAGATCTAAGAAGGGTTAGAAATGGCCAGGAAGACGCAATTGACCAGTCTCAACTTATTGCCATCTCGCCCAGATCACCAAGGACGAGTATAGGGTACCCTGGTAGCTCCCCCAGTCAAGGATGGTTAGCGGAAACCATTGACACACTTTGGTCCAAAAGGAATTTATTCACATCCCAAGCCGCCGTCAGCACTGGGACTTGGTGCGAGAAAAAGCTAGACGCCTGGATTAAGTTTCTGAAGCAGTTGGCCTCTGCTTTTAGACTAAACGAGGCGGTTCAAAATCCAGGGCAGGCGTTAAAAAGAGGCCTGGCACAGTTGTTCGCGCTCCTTTTTACAGTCTTCGTGATCTGCACGCTATTCAATCAGTCGGATCCCAGCGGCGGCCTGTCTGTTCGCTCCAGCAGCAACATTACGGCCAAAAGGCCTGAACCAGGGTTCATCCACAGAATCCCCCCAACATGTCCCGCTGGATGGACACTGCACAAACGGAACCGACACAGGGGTATGTGCCTGAATGTTTGGGCAAACATGCCTAGTTTGCAGTCCAAACCAAAAGCAGATTCATCTGTAGCTGCCGGCGTGCCTGCGAAACTTCAGTCTGTTACCGGGAAACCCATATCCGTCGCACCATCCATTTCCCAGGGAACAGAAGGACAGGTACTTTCGCATGAGGTAACTTCTGACGAAGCAGACACCTTGGGTAAAGAAAGGGGAAAGGAGACTATCAGGGACCGGATTGACAGGTTCCTTGGGTGGAAAGGCCCATTGGAGATATAAATACTAGTATTGGATTTGGACAGGTTACAAGAATGCTGGATTGCATGTTGGAAACGGAGTTGTATGTGACAAGAGCTGTTCTGGGGTATTTCTTCATGGATTCGTGAAGACTATTTGTAAAAGTAACAGGATGGAGCTATAGGAACGTTTCTTTTTTCAGTCAGGACTGATTGAGGACGCAGATTACTCGTATGGACTTCTTTGGAAGATGATTAGGGGGGGAATCCGTGCACCCGGCTGAGTCAGCCGACTTTCGTCTTTGCGACTATGGCGCAGAGCATCGACAGCCACACCGAACCTCCAATACATCAAAAGCAACAAGAAAAAAGATATCGCTGGTATTTTAGGGCTTCACATCCAAAGGCGGCTGCTCTAAGGTTTAAACATCGGAGGAAGGTTTGATTTTTTGAATGCGATATCCAGTTTAATCACTGTCATAGACATTTTCATATGCTTCTTCGTACGCCTGCCTAGCATCTTCGAGTGCTTCGACGTCGCTGGATGACGCGTCTGAGGGAATCGGCGCGGGTTCTGCGATGTAGCGGGGTGCATGGTGTTTTTCTTCGTCATCGCTGGAGTCGTCCGCTGGAGATATACGTTAGCAACCGACCTGCCGAAAGATAGCTACTGCGTTGCTGTTAGGACTCGACTTACCCAGTGCATGACCAACGAGAGCACCACCAACAGCACCAACGGCTAAACCAGCCGCACCGGCTGCAAACATCTTGCCAGCATCGCTACCCTTATTCTTCTTCTTTTCGTCCTTCTTCTCCTCGCCGTGATAGGAGTGTTGTTCACCGCCGTACCCCTGTCCATGGCCCTGGCTATATCCACCACCGTACGGTGCAACAACCGGCGGCGGCATCTGCGGCTGCGGTTGCGGTTGCGGCGGCGGCTGTGACATATCTGCCCCACCATAATACGAGTCCGCTGCGCCGCGAGAAGACTCGGGACCCGGACTGGAATTGTAGTGGGGGGCCTCCCACTGCGAGCGGCCACTAGCTTGCTCGAAGAAGTAGGCGCGCTGAGTGTTTTGGTCCCAGTGCTGGGCCCAGCCTACGGGGAGAGATGGCGGGGGGACCTCTGGCGGACGGGGGTATGGTTGTGGTAGTTGCTGCTGTTGTTCCGGTGGTGGTGAAGGGTATGTTTGCTGTTGTAGTGGTCCTGGTGGTGGTGATTGGCCGTATCCTGGCTGGCCATATGGTGATTGTGCGTACGGGGGTTGACCATATTGTGGCTGTTGGCTGTACGGAGGTTGTTGTCCGTACTGAGGCTGTTGTGGTGGTGGTGGTTGACCGTAACCGCCGTATGTGGTGGGCGGTGGACCATAGTTCCCTGGGGCTGGAGGCTGTTGGCCACCATATGGATCATATCCACGAGTCTGGTACCCTGGAGTATCGGCTCTTAATACGACGGTCTACCAGATGGGCCCGGTTCAAAAATGCAGACGTACCTTCATTTTTTTCTTCTTTGGGGCCGAGGCCGAACTCCTCGAACTTCTTGAAGAAAGACATGTTGGTGTCTCTTGAGGCTACGCCGCGAGTTTGCGGAATATGGAACGGATCGGCTAGGCTCGAGTCTACAAAAGTGAATAATCTATGGGGACAAAACAACGAAAGCAGCTGGACTTTTTTAGAGAGAGGAGGGACAATAAATGAGGGGCAGAGGGAGAGAAGCGGTGTTTTTTATAGTACCCGTTTGCCAGCCAGTCTGGAAGCGGATAGTCTGTGACGGAAAGAGTCAATAGGCATATCAACATGTGGCTAGTGTTTTCTTCCCCCGCTGGAAGGCCCCACCTCTACAGGACAATACGGATGAGAAGGGATGTGAGCAAAAGCCCCGCCGTGTGGCCTCATTTTTCCGGTGTCCAACACTTCTCTCAGCATCACAGCCGGCATTTCCGATCTACGTGATCCCTTCCTCAAGGTTGTTCAGCTCACGCTTGCATTCCATGTATCACAGAGCTGAGAATCGAGGTGCTGCCATCGAACTGCTCTTCAGAGGGCCTAACCGCCGCTTTACCCACCTGATTCTGACTCTTTCCGTGGTACGATAACGTTCGCTGCATCTGGGTGGGGGAGGGACAGCTCGAGCCACATATCTAGAAAATAGTGTGGCTTTAGCTTAAAATGTGGCTCAAGCGGGACCCGTGCCATTGGCAGTTTCACAGATGCAATGTAACTATATGGGGCAGGGAGTCGACGTGTCCGCACTGTCCGGCAGACGTGCCGGGGAGGAGAGGATATGTTTGTGTAACAAGTTCAGCCGGTTTACTCCCGTGGGTTACTCCGGGTTGTCCATTATGGATGGGGAAAACAGATACGATCTCTGCTCCCCGATTGCTTACTGCCCTTGGTGGCCTTCCCGCGGCAAAAACTCGCGGATATCAAAACACGAAAGCCCTACAAGGCTCACGCTAATATCTCGGCAGAGACCGGACTTCTCCCTTTTGGACCGAAATCGACTGTTGGCCAATTGGAATGGATTGAGGTGTGGCTCGAGAGTGCGTTCTCAGCTGAGATGGTGTGGCTGGAAGAGCTAGAAGGGTTTTGATAGGTCGCCCTGCTCCACCGGCTGCATGTCTTCTCAGGGGTATGCTGGGTTCATGCGATGGGATCGATTCTGATCTGATGTTGGGGAGAGATTGGACGGAGTTCACCATTGCATTGCTGTGCTACAGGACTGCATTCAGCTGTGACTCTCTTGAAGGTGCTTTTTGTGATGTGCTGCCTGACCTCTTCCCCTGCTCTTCAAGCAGGAAGGGTGCCGGATGATTGGGCCAACTGTCATAGTATTGACTGAGGAGCCATTTTGCTGTGACAAACTTTTCAAGGTTATCTGGTTCATATCTCAGAATGATGTCCTTTTCTGAAGACCGTGACTGCATCAGGTTGCTAGCCACCTCATGCCCAGATCCACTCCTGGGGCTTTTTGTTGTGAGGAACTGGTTCATTCTGTGTCTCGTCGGGCAGCTGATGTTCCGCGCTCGCGTACGCATGCAATCAAGTTACCTAGCATGGACAGGTTTTGCAAACTGCTTGATCCCTTCTAATAAACATGTTGAAGCCTATCAGTGCATTGCTTGATGGCCTGCTTCTGATTTCTGTATGTACCGATTGACCACTGGTATTCCCGATATCCGAAGCTATTATTCGATCTTGACAATGCCGCTATCGAATAGTACGAGTGCAAGTCCTGGTTTAACCGAACATGTCCGCGCACGCGACGAACGAAGAGACCTCAAGAGGTATTGAAGTTGGAAATTGAACATATGGAATGCATGGTAGTAGTATGTGAGCATTCTTTTCAGCCCTCAGTCCTTGTTTACCAGAGATATCCTGGGGGCATGGGATCTTTGAGGGTGCAATCCGAGAAAGGAGGCGTCAAATTTGCTCTGCTGAGCTGGTTTCCCTGCTTTAGTTTCCGCGGTTGGACTTCCTCCAATCAAACAGACGGGTCAGAGTGTAACATAGCGTCAGTACTAGCTAGGCGTATGGACATTTGGGAACAGCGGTGGAATATCAAGACATGTAGCAGGTAAATAAGGAGCGCTTCCCGCGATAGACGCCAGAAAGAAGCACAGTATCCAGGAGTCTCAGAGACCTTCATAAAGGGACAGCCTTTTATAGAAATACCCTGGATGTCGGCAGGCAGACTAGGCTGATCGTAGCAATTGAGCACTGGAGTCTTTAAGCGCAGAGCTGTCGTTATCCTCGTCATGGGGTTCGGATCTATCCGTAGTTGTACGGGCTTTGTCATTGTTCCACTACGTTGAGCTTAACTCAGAACCTCGGACCAAACATTAGAAAAATAGATCACAGTCGATTTCACACAAGGAGCTCAGGCAACAGAAAGAAGATGTCAACTTGAAGGTGACGAAATTTTATGACGAGTCAAATTCCGCGAGAACAACGGCTTACAGTACTTTGGGCATGGGGTTCTCCACATTTCATTGGCGCCGCATCGTTTAGTTAACCCACGATCATTTCTCATCTTCACCTCAACTCTCAAGCTCTCAGGCGGAGCTTGAGGAAGGATTCACTCATTTTTGTGTCTCTCTTTTTGCTTTATTCTTGCTATTTAACATCTCCACATCATTCACTTAGCTCCATTCTTTCTGATTGTTCACCTTTCAAAGCTCATTCACTGGTGTTCGGTAGCAACCCGAAGAAGCCCATGCTACTTGTCTCAAAGAATGAAAAGAACTAACAGCATGAGTGACAGCTTGAGCCACTGGCAGCCTGACGTCTTGCCAGGGTTAAATAGTATGTCACTTTTCTCCTCAACTGCCTTCTCCTCTCACCTTTGTCGACTCCCTGTGCGACTGACTGACTACTTCTCCTCCACCAGGTCATCAAGATACCCCTGCAACCCAGCAACCAATTTTTTCAAATGATAAGTTCAGTTTTCTTCAGACCGCCTACGACCCATACAACCCGCTCATTGAGGACTACCCGTACAACCAGCTTCAGCGTGTACAAGGAGTCAATCCACCAGATAATTCCTCACCAATGGGGGACTACCCTTTGAGGGAACAAACCTCGACTCCAAACGAGGACGTATTGTTATCAAAACGAAAAGCAGTGATAGCATCGCTTTCTCAGAAGCGTCGTGCTGGATCCCTCGCTCCAAGTAACAAGGATAAGCAACAAGGAGAAACATCGCAGGCAATGTCGACTCACAATGAACAAAACGGTGAACATGCGGGAAATTCAGAGGTTACGGGCTTATTTGGCTCAAATTCGATGCAAAAAGATGGGCACATACGTCAGAGTTCTTTGATTGCTGGAATCGATGGATTGCTTGCGGAGGAGAAAGCGGCTGCCAATGCTTCTGCTGGCGAGAACAATAGCCCTAGGGGTTATGAGGGCGGCCAAGATCGTCTCGCACCGCCTGATGCGCCGCAGGAGGAGAACGGCTCTGTGCAAGATACTGAAAAGGCTCCCCAGAACAGTCACGAGGGAAGTTCCCGCGAGAAGCGAGTCATGTCCCGTTTGAACGGCCAATCGTCTCAGTGGAAAGCTCAGGCGGCTTCGCAGCATCCAGATCGTCGACTGTATGAGCCACCCAAGAGAACACCGGCACTTCACGATGACCATCCTCAGCCCGGGAATGGCACTAGCAATTGGAGACAAGGCCCTCGGATTGATAGCACAAAGGATACCCAGTCAGACTGCCCTAAAATGCTTTCCAGATCTGACAGTGATCATGAATTTATGCATATGAACAATATCGATGCTGAAGAGCTCCGAGAGTGGTTAGTTTTGACTGGCTATTATGACGAGCAGTATCGCCGGAAGACTATTCATCGGCATAAACGTCTCGCAGCCCTGGAGAAAGAGAAGGCTGAATTAATGAGGGAGGAGCAAGATGAACGCGAGGCACTTGTGAAACGGCACGATGTTATGCATACTGCGTTGCCCCCAGCATCATCTGTCAGCGCGAGCCCTGCTCCCAAAAGTCAAGCTATTCCAGCAATCGCAACTTCAGCTAATTTTACGCCGTTGAACTCAGTACCTAAAAATAACAGCAGTGCAGGACTGACTCCGTTTACGCGTTCTCAAAGGGTGCCAGAGCAAGGTATGGAGCTTGACGATCAATTAATTCACGCCTCGCGGCAATCAAATTTGAAACGGGATGCTGCTTCGCTGTCGTTGGATGAACAAACTGGACCGCTAAAGGCTGCCAAGATGGACAGCATGGAGAGGAGGGACACTCGAAGCCGACCCAGCCAAGGTTGATGAAGATCCTCCCAGCCTTGTTGCCTGGTGCTAACCAAAGCCTTAGATGACGGCGAAGCTAGCTTCAAGAATGGTTCTGCCCCCAGCTTTCCTTCCTGGGAGAGGACGAACGGTACGAATCCGCTGAGTTCGTATTTCCGAATATAAAAGTAACTGACATCGTTCCATAGATCAAGGCAGCCAGCGGGAGGTCGGCGAGTGGAGCAATTCGCCTGATTTCCCAAGCCGCGAGTTCCCCTACTCAGGGCGCGGTCGTGGCCGGGGACGCGGCACTTTTCGTGGTCGAGGCCGGGGAAAGTACATTATAGGGGGATATCGGGAGCGTGCCGATACTTCGATGACTCTCTCAAATGGGCCTATGACGCGCTATGTGACTGAGACGGGGGGATTGCAATTGGAAGTTGGAGGTAGGTTGTGCCGGTAACGCGCACGGTCGACGGATCATTTCTGACGTGGCAAATAGAGGTGGCATTCTTCATGATAAAGAGCATCTCTTATCAATTCGTGGAAGCTTCCCAGCGAGAGGTACCTGGCTCTCAAGTTGCGCCAACTTAAATCAGTGAGCCATACTGACAATGATGCAGGGAACTTGGGTAACTCAACAGAAGAACGTCGATAAGATCATTGAAGCATATCAGCGCTATCGCCATGTTATCTTCTTCTTTTCTGTCAATTCAAGCAGGGCATTCCAAGGCTATGTATGAATTGGGACGGTTAATTAACATTGTTTAGCTGGCTGACCTTTCCACCTTTAGGCAAGAATGGAGTCTCTTCCAGGGGACGAGAATGTTCAGAGACCACAGTGGGTCGACAAACTCAGACTCGAAGCCAGCCTCCCATTCCGAGTGAGATGGCTGAGTATCACTGAAACTATCTTCCCGCTTATTTCGCATCTCATAAACTCTTACAACGAAGACAGCCCCGTCTTATTCGGACGGGATGGTCAGGAGGTAGAGGCGCATTGCGGACTGCAGCTTTGCGCGGTGCTTGACGATCAGCAGAAGAAGCTTGGACACCCTCCAGGCCTATGAGCCCGACGCAGTTGTGGTCTGTGCCCTTGCTCACACATCGCATGCTCTCATTCGTCGCAATCCATTCCAGACGACATTTGGAAGATTGCAAATCCATTCTTCAAGATATTGCGTTGCGTCTGAGAGGAAGGTTACCTAACCAATAGCGCCAGCCATTGCCCGACATACGTTACTTTTCCAGCCATTTAATAAATGATGGTGCGCCTTTTCCTAACTGAACCATTTCACTAATTGTTTGTCTTATTCCTTTAATATGGAGTGTTCAATTCTCATTCAGACTTTTTTTACAAATTCAGCACTGCATACAATTCAAGACTGGCTTCTGAGAGAGCTGAGATACCTTTGATTGTGAAGCAGCTAGAGATAGTTTAGTTTACTGACTTTAATATGATGTTCTACTTGATTATGTCGCGATGCAGCGAAGGACTGATGAACGGTACCCCTGAATGACTAGCACGTGATTTCGAGTTTCAGAGTGGATACCAACACGCGACGCGTCTCGAACAACCTCCAGCCGGCCAATACTCTTATATTCAAGACATCTTGTTAAATATATGACGCTGCATGATGGATCCGCCTTCCCGCGAAGAATTAGACCAAGACGCAGAGGGATTCAAGAGTACGATTGATGCATTCATCAAAGGATTGCATGATCGGGATCTGCGCGTTGAGAGGAAAGAATCAGAGCTGAACAGTCGGATGGATGAGTTGGTCGAGCTGCGACGGCAAGCTGAGCGCGTGGAAACGCTTGAGCGGGAGAATGAGGGACTCCGAAACGATATCGGAAAGTTAAGGGAAGAATTGGGCTGCGGTGGTGTTGCTGATGATGGCGGGGAGGAAAAGCTGCGGAAAATGATGCAGAGATATGATGGTATTAGCGTTGCGGACGATTCTAATCCCGCATCGTCGTACGCTGAGCTCTCGAGGGCGTTCCGAGATCTGCGGAGGGAAACGGGCGCGTTGGTCCAGTCTTTTATCGCTGTGAGGAGGAAGATGAAGAGGGATAGTGGGAGGGTGGCTATGTGGATTCGATGCTTTGAGAAGGATACGTTTGATGTCGTTGTGAATGGGGAGAAGGTTGTTTTTCAGAGGGTCGATATTGGGTCTCGAGATGATGGGGCAGAAGTTGCGAAAGTTGGATCGCCGACTGGGTTACCACTTACTTCTCGACGGGTTCATCGAGCAGTGAACTCTCGTGAGCCTGTTGTCCCAAGGGAACCTGATTTGGGCTCGACTCAATCACAGGATCCCCGATTCGCTGCCCCATCGCGTCCTGTTCCCCTGACTGAGAGTTCTTCTGATATCCCGGTGGTCGTGTTTGAAAGACCGATAAGGAGGGGAAAGGTGGAGCTTGATGTGTCCACGCCTCCGCCTACTTTCGATCAGGCCGCTCTGCAAACGGGCAGCTTCAACAGGCCTGTTGCTATCAAGAGCGAGTCGTCATCTGATGTTTCTCGTGACACGCTGGCTAGCCTCGCGCAGAGTAATGCGACAGATGAGACGCAAGATTTGAACGACGGAGTTGATACCAACGTGCTGCAGACGGCTTCAATCTCCAGCTCAAATCAAAATGGAGGAATTCGTGATCAAGCAGAGGTTGTTGGAGAAAGTTCCGGTGAACGAGAACCTCCGGGTGCAAAACGTCGTCAAGCGCTACAACCACTTGATAGTAATGTCCTCTCCACTCCGCGACGTGATGCCGCTGGGTCGAACTCAAGTGCGAAACGAAGAAAATTCGTGTCTCGTGGCGAGGCCGCGATTCCCAGCGTCGCGGAAGACGGGGAGGAGGAGAACTTCCGGCCAGAGCGGCGATCCACTACGACGCCGGGGTCAAGTGTTCGTTCTAAGAAGACTGCAAGTCGTCTTACGGACCTGCTAGAGAAAGGCCCTACTCCGAGACCTATCCTTGCTTCGACACCCCGGCTCCATAAGAGTGTCTCCCCAAGCCGTGCGCGCGCCACTCCATCACGGAATCCTCTAGCTCCGTCAGTGACTCGCAACATAACTCCTGGAAACAAACAATCGATGCTACGGTTCAATCCAGCTACCAAATCTGCCGGATCTCCTGTTGATGATCAATCCGATGGGCACGCCAACCCAGAAGAGGAACCCTACCGGGCTCGCCCTCTCCATCGGTTGAACCTCGATCATTTCAAAGTGAACCCCGCGCATAACCAGGGATATAACTTTGCGTTTAACGAAGTTGTGCGAAACAGAGACGCTAGGAAATGCCTTCCAGGCTGTATCCGGCCTGCATGTTGCGGGCCTGTCTTTCGAAACATGGCCAAAACTGAGATTCCGGCCGTTGTGTCCTTACACACTTTGAATAGGGAATATAAACGGGTCCTGGAGGAGTATCTGGGTGATGACAGATCTCGACTCGCTTCATTGAGCGATGGAGAGTTATATGAGTTGTTGGTTGAAGCGAAGGCCTGGGAGCTTTCCAATCAATTTGGCAAACATAGACATGCTGCTGGGAGGGCGCCCACGCCGCCTGGGTTTTGGCGGACGGATATGCCTACGACTCAGGAAGAAGAGGAAGATGGAGAGTTGGCGAGGAGGATGGAGCGGGAGAAGGTACAAGAGAGGTATCAGGAAGCGCTACGAGGAGGATATTGGATGTTTGCAGATGAATAGATTTCTTCTTACTGCTGTAAATATGTAATAATATAATCTGGACATATTTTGTATAGCCCAGTCAACATTATAACATCTCAAGACTTGAACTGTGATCAACCCCTTTTCGTGTTCTCCTTTTCTTTGTCGCCGTCAACCTCGGCAATCTGGGCATCACGTGGCGGACCAGCCAACTGACGACAGTGAATGACAACCCCGAGAAACAATCAGCCTTGTAACAATTCTGATCTTGATATGGCTCAGAAATACACTGTCTACTCGATACGACACTCAACATGGCGTCGCTAAAACGACCCCACAAGCAGATCTCCGCAGCCCTATCTCAGCCTGCCAAGTTGGTTGGGATGTATGAGGAGTTCGTCACGAAGAACTCCAGCTCCGTCAGTCAGGTTGAATCGGCGCTGAGATCTCTCACATATATCATTCCTGGTTGGTCCTAACCTAGCTCTTTTGCCATTCTGAGCGCGTGTACTGACGTTTGCCTATCGACTAGGACGGTTTCGAGAATCTGAGCTGGCTTCAGAGTCTAGTAAGATCGAGAAACGCCGGATATAGAGAACACGGCTAATATTGTATAGTTCATTCCGGTGTCCAGCTTCTCTCCTTATACCATGATTCCCTCGTTGCGCGCGTCATCTCCCGTCTCCCCGTCACTCAACCGCGACCCCCTCCGACCCCTCATGCGCGGTATACCAAGTACTGGTCCTCGAACTCCTCACTCTACCATCGGGTCTCCTTGATATTACAGATGATCAAATATACAGAGCTACTCTGGGAAATGGTGGCGCGCCGACGAGGAGAGAAGATCCGTTGGCGCGTAATAGTATTTATCGAAGGAGTGAAAGCGCTATGTCGATTAATCTTACTACGAATAACCGGTTCGAGGCCCGTTGTTAATCCGCCTCTTCCGGAGCGCGAGATAGACCCGCGACCGGAGGAGGAGGAAAATGACACGGGTAATTGGAATGGAATGGATACACCCAGGAGCGAGGCTTCGTCGGACGCAAGCTGGAGGATGCCCAGGACCGGATTCTCTATGCCCAATTTGCCGGATGCGGACGATATATCCAGCTATCTTATATCTAAAGTGCTCAAGGCGGACGACGTCAAGCCACCGCGGACCTTGTTACATCGGGTCTCTGGACTTGGTCAGGTAGCGGAGGTCCTGTATATTCTTCGCCCGCTCATCTATGTTCTTGCGCTTCAAAAGTGGCAAGGGAAGAAGGGGACTTGGGCACCCTGGCTCGTTGGGTTTGGAATGGAATACGGCTGCCGACAACTTGCGAAGAAAGATTTCCGAGAGCGTGTGGCTGGTGGGTTGCGCGGTATGACAGGGTTGGAGAGGGAAGAGCTTAAGAAGAGAGGATGGGGAATGGGATGGTGGATGATGAGGGGTGCATTTTACGAAAACATTACAAGGTATATCGCGTGATTCCTGTGGCTATTGTGGTACTGTACTGACATTCTGGATAGACCGTGGATACAAGGCGTTTCCGGAAAGATGCGCGGAAAGTTTGGGCTCGATTTGGTGGGGAGTGTTATCGAAGATTACGAATATCTCTGGGATAATTATTATTTCTCGACCGCAACGCTCTAGCACTGCGGTTGTTTCTTTATTTGGGGACGGGATGTTTTGTCTTTTTACGGATCATTTATATGAACTTGGGAAAGCGGTATACCACCAGTGGGAAGGCGATTGCAGGTTTTATTTTGATCGTGGGTATCATTATCTAATTAAATATTTATTGTGTAATGCTTCACAATGTTGTTCAGAAGATTTCTTTTGGTCTCCGACCATACCAATCCCGTAACTCATCTTGTGCTTCCTGATTCTCAGACGCGGCTGACACGAAGAACTGTGTCATTAGGTTTGCTTCCTCGTCGTCTACCGGCCAGTCAACCTTGAGCCCGGATTTCACCTCCAATAAATCTTTTGCCGTTCCCCAACTAAAGCGGCATTCATTTCCCCATCCAAATAACGGATGCATCTCCTTCTTCAACCAGGTCACGCATTTCGAATCCGAGGGATATCCGCTCCCCCAGCCTTCCGTGGCCTCCGGCTTCCCCTTCGTTAACGCCTCATAGCACACCTCCAGCGTGGCATCTCTGGTAACTTTCGCACAGACACTCGCGGCACTAACACACGGGTATAAAGAGTCCGCCTTCTTCTCCACCGTAATCTTCATGGCCGGGAATATCCGTTCCAATTTCTTCTGATACGTGGCCGGGTTTCCAATCGTATCGATATACACTTCTTCCACATTCACGCCTCTTTCTTCAACAATGCCTCTGATAATTTCCACCGTGGCGTCCATGGCTTGCGCGTTGAGGTTATACATCGCTGCTCCCGGACGCTGCATGCCAGATGAAATATCGCGCGCGGACAGTACTTTGACGGCCCATCCGCATGAATCATGGAGCGGTTGCGAAGGCGTGCAGAGGAGGCGCATGAGGTTCGAGCGCACTGCTGGCGTGAGTACTTTACTGTCGTCGAAGTGATGCTCGTCGGCGAGGAGGGAGTGGTGTAGGTGTTTCGGGAGGTAGAAGGCGCTGTAGACCATGGGGCCTAGGACGGGTCCTCGTCCGGCCTCGTCGATACCAAGGACGCATGGGGTGGGATCGATTGCAGTGGTTTCTGAGCTGGATTTGGTCGGAGAGGGTGTTATTGCGGGAGGACAGGGAGAGTAGTGGGCGTACGAGTGGCCGGCAAGGAATGTTTCGTAGTGGACTGAGGGGGGGATGTAGGTACCAGAGGTGTGGATTTCCTGTGAAAGGTCGACTTGGTCTTCCTGGGAGTCCTCCATAATGAAGATTAGGTCCACTGTATACTCGATGTAGCTGTGCAATGTCCCGTCGTGAAGCTCATTGAGCTTGCGCAGAGTGACGTGACGGGAGGTCGCGTCGCAGATGAATTGGGTTTAGTGCGGCCGGTTCGCGTTTGTCTGTGGCTGGTGATCCAACGCAGAGCAACAAGAAGACATCTCGAGCTCGACACCACAGGAATATCCAGCGGTTTCGCGCCGTTTTTGTTCAGATGATAGCCGGTGGGAGTTTGGACCGTTAACCTGCGCTCATTCAATTGCTTCGAGCTTCTATATCTTGAAGCGCTGTGGTATTCTTGGCACACCTTGAACAACGCTCCGTTGCGCGCAATCGTTATAATTTACTCGATACGATGGCTGCACGGCGACCGTCGAAGGCTCGCGAATTCGATTATTCGAATGTTGGGAAGGCGGGAAGGTATTGTTTACTGGAGCCAATCCCATTCTACAGCAGCTCTTCTACAGCTCTGCTACAACAGGGATGCTAACCTACTTCCTTCATAGGCGAACGGGTATCACGTTGAAGGAGGGAAGAAAAGATGAACATGGCATGGAAGAAATTGACGGAATGTTCTCTTCGCCAGAGAAATCGCCGGTTCAAAATGGCGTTGGGAATGCAACGCTCGTAGGGTCCGAGGATATGGAGACCGGGGGTAGTACGTACTCCTTATCATCATCGGGCTACGCGATTTGACAGCGCGCAACGATTTACTGACGCGAACTGGATAATAGGTAGCAGTATGCCAGAACCAGCGGACATGCTCTCAGCCCGGCGCGGTGGGCGCAGTTCCTATCTCCCACCCCCTCGATCTCGCTCCCCTATCAAGACGTTTCTGAGCGGGTCCCCACGAAGAACGCCGGGGATACGCTCTTCGCCAATTCCGAATAGCGACCAGATGTCAAGTCCCATGGCCTCAAAGAGCAAGAGGTCGCTTGATTTCTCAAAAGCCCAGTCCTTACTAGGTCGATCAGCCGCTCAACAAGCGCGCGCCAGCTCCTCGCCTCCAGAAGGATCCAGCCCCCCTGGGAAAGGAAACGAAGAGACAATTGATGAAGGCCCATCGCATGCTCCTGACTTTTCTGATGATGGAAACTACTTGGAGGACGAATCGGCTGAAGAGGAAACCCACTATGCTGAGCCTCCCGGCGACTACCATGAGAGTGGGATTGACGGTCATACTGAATTCCCACAAGACCAGGATGATGAGGTAGAAGAGGTAGAGGAACAAGAGCAGGATGAGGAGGAGGGCGAAGAAGCGAGAGCCCATGCAGATGCCCCTGAGGACGATGAGCCATCTCCTTCTGTGGTAGCCAAAGCCTCGAAAAGAGGTAGAAAGCGGAAGGATGCGCCCGTTGAAGCTCCTGCGCCGAATGGAACTACCACGGCGAACCCTACCGGTAAAAGAAGGGGAAGGAAGCTGAAAGAAGCACAAGCAGAAGATCAGGCCGGGGCTGATCAAGATGCAAACCCCAGACCATCAAAAAGGACAAAAACAACTGCAACGAAGAGCCGCGGCGAAGATCTGCAAATGTCGGTTGAGCAGGAGAACGAATTAAATCAAGTGGTAGACAATATCACGAAACGGGATGGCCCTCTGAACAAAAATCGAAGCTTGTACATCCTTCGACGGGAGACTCCGTCTGATGAAAGTGTACGACATACCCGTTCTGGACGAGTGTCAGTACGGCCTCTGGCGTACTGGCGGAATGAGAAGTGCGTATTTGGCTCTGGTGAAGCAGAAGTCGGACAACGATTTCCATTATCCACTATCAAAGAAATCATCAGGACGGAAGACGTGGAACCGACATCTTCCAGGAGTGGAAAGCGTTCAACCAAGAAGAAGTCGAAATCGAAATCAAAGAAGAACCGTGATGAGGCGTCGGATGATGAATCGGGCGATAATGCTGAACCATGGGAGTCGGAAGAAGGGGTCTTCTATGGGCCAGTTAAAGTGTGGGATCCTGAGTTGCAGGCTGGTAGCCAAGAAACGGAGATGATGGGTTGGTACTTCTTCTCCAAGATTGAGTCTTGACTAACACGTTAAATAGATGTCGCCTATGCGCCTGCTGCAATACAGACGCATGAAGTTAAGGATTCTACGTTCCGTTTTGCGAAAATTCTCAGCACACCCTTCCTGGGGTCGGGCTTCGTGGAAATGCCGCCTGGCGCTGTGAAGAAGCAGAAAAACTCGAAAAGGATGCACATGGTATTTTTCGTGTATCATGGCAGAATACAGGTTGATATATCAGGACTACAATTCAGTGCTGGGAAAGGTTGTGTCTTCCAGGTTCCAAGAGGTATGTGATGTTTTCCGTGTTGTTAGATTAAAACCTGACGGTTTCTGACTTCAAATTGCTCACTTCATTTTAATCACAGGAAACAATTACAGCTTTGCGAATGAACTTGATAAACCAGCCGCCATCTTTTTCACTCAAGGCTGTATCCCTCTCGACCCCGAAGGAAATATCGACACAGGGGCCCCTGCTCCTCCGATTCCGGACCCATCCCAGCTGCCTCCCGAGCCTGAACCTCAGCCCCCGGCTCAAGCGGCCAAGAAGCCAGGGAAAACTGGGAAAAAGAAAGGCAGGCCAAAGCAAGCAGCATAGCGCGATCCTAGTCTCGAGAGTCCGAGTTCCGAGGGATTCTATCGAAAAAGACTACGTCCTAGCTGTCATTGTAAAAAAGGGAATCGCTACGCTATCAATTTATTTAACCATGAAACTCGATATATTGGGTTGACAGCAAATTTACTATTTTGCTGCGGAGCACACATCTTCCTGGCAGCGACGTCCAATTCCCCACCTTACCGGAAGGAAGAATTCAACCGATGCTCGACGGTAGCTCGCTGAATAACAAGTAGTAGGGCATCCTGAAGGAACGGCTTTCGAAGGTCAAACTAGGGATGAAAAACTGCAAGATATGTACGCGTGCTGATGCGTCTGTCTCGGTCAGCGACTATGGCTACTCCCGCTGGCAGTGCACCCAACAAATGGGGATGAACTCGATTCAAAAGATGAGACTTCTCAAGCCAATCAAGCCATTTAAAGAGAATAGGCTTATCCCCACAGCGCCGCTCCGATTCGCGTGTCCATTGGCGAATATGCGAAAGCAATGCTTGATTATCACCAACTCGATCAGCGGCGATCGAGACGAACTCCAATACCCCAACTGTACACAGTGTGTGTCCTGGGCATCTCCAGTATCTCCTGAACTTGGGCTGCCTTGCGGCTTGGTCACGTCGTGGCGACAACTGTGTGCGCGTAACTGTTTGAGCGGAGCCATGTTTGGATCTGGAGCTGTCTATATTGATGGTTGCTCAGAGTTAACTGTTTTTAATTGATTTCTCGAGGTGCATGTCTGGGTTCGGTAGCGGATGAGGTGCCTGGGGCAGGGGGTTTTTGGGGCTTTTCTGGTTGGTGATTCAGAGCAGGCGCTTTGCAGTCTATTTATTACTACCTAATGCATGTTCAAGTCGCTTAGCGCTGACTACCGCGGATTCCCTGATAAATTCGAGGAAAGGTATCACTTATCAACCATCCCAGAAGTTCACAGGATTTAACAGAAGGAATCATCTGTCTAACCTCATGATCATTTCAGCATCGCAACAATTGAAAAAATTCATAAATCATATTAATCAAATAAAGTCTCTCTGCCCCTCAAAGGGTATATTCTAAATTCATAATCACACCCCTCAAATCTCCTCCATATCCTCATCCAGATCCAAGCCCAGCGGCGGAAAATCCCCCACCTCAATCTTCGCAGGTTTCACAAACACTCCGCAATTCTGCGGGCACGTGAAGTACCGTTTCCCTCCGACGCTCCCGTCGTTTTTCCCCATTGGTTCGTCGAGCTCGATGCCTACCCAGAGAGGTGCGGGTGCGGAGGGGTCCGGGTTACCTGTGCTGCCGGTGGGTGAGGGGATGGTGGGAACGGGTCCTATGAAGCGGATCGTCCCACGGCGGATGTGTGGTGGTGTTGAAGGGAGAATTATGGCTCGTTTCGAAAGTTCGATGTCTGATGCGATTGTGAGCATTGTAGTTCGTAGATGGAGAATGCCATGTTAATCAACAGGGGGAGGGCTAAGCTTACTTCGCTCCTTGATATCATTTTCATCCTTCTCAGCTTGTTGCAATGCGAGATCCTCTGGAGTCAGCGCGTTGGGATCAAAGCGGCCTAGTTTCTGCGCTTTTTTCCATGCGAGAACGGTGTTGGGCATGGATTCGTACGTTGATGTTGGGATGCTGTATTTTTCTACGGATGAGACATCCGTGAAGTTTGGTCGTGCTGCTGCGGGCCGCAAGTCATGGATCTAAAGGCATGGTTAGCGAGGTGTAGGAAAAATTTTGTATGTTCTGCAATGTTCTAAGAGAGAGATATAGTAGAGGGAGATACGCGATCACAGCCACATTTAATGCATATGACAATCTCGTTCTTTCTAGGACTCCAGAAATACAAAGTAGGAATTCAGATAAGAATTCCGCCTCTAATTCCAGTCATATATGGCATTTCAATTGAATAGGCAATGTCCACAGTCGAGGTGCTATCAGATCTCGGGCAGTGCAAAATAATAAACAAGGTGGCATATAGAACCTTGAAATGGAAAGACAAACCTCAATCGCACATCCCCTTCCAAGTCCCCAATCTCCAATGACATTGTCATCCCCGCCATCCACCCACTGGTCTTCACGACCAGGTGCCTTGAGCCGCAACCTCTGGCTGTGCGGCGGGATACCGCACATAGTCTCCAGCTTCGCCTTCAGTTCAGAGATCGTCCATGTTGGAGTGACGCGACGCTCTGTGGCAAAAGAAGAGCCGCTGCCAGCACCTCCGGCGGAATCTGATGCGACGGTGACGACCACGGAGATATCTGCGGGGGTTGGCTGGAATGCCATGGTTTTCTTCCTGCGTTTCTTCGGTCTCTCTTCGTCACGTTAGGGGAATAGCTTCAGTTCTCTTTCTAACATTGGCAGTATGTCTGTAAATTGAAAAAAAGGTATTCAGAGTAATTCTCAATTGTCTGTCAAGCAGAAGAGATATTTTCAATCTAGAGGAGGTGATGGAAAGGACACCCCTGGCTTATATAATCACACTTCGACGACACCAAGGCGACTGACGACAGTGATCCCAAGCCAGTAACCAAAAAAATGACAGCTGGCTCTATTATTTTATATAAGACAGACAAGCAGGATATCGGCCTTAGCATAGTCCATGGACAATGAAGCTTCCGATCTAGTCGATTTGATCATCTCGAAACGGCCAAACCCTCTCCCATTGTCTCCTCTCCTCTTCGTTGCTGGCCGTATGGTCCAGAAACCGCTTCTTCACCACCTCCAATTTCGTCTTCAACACCTCATAATCCTCATGACTGGACCAACCCTCCCAGCCATTCTCCGCGCCTCCTAGAGCCTCCAGTACATCTTCCATCATGTGCACTCCTTCCTCCCACTTCTGCTGATCAGCTTCTTGTGCTGAAATATCAGCTGGTGTGACCTTGAGCGGACAAACGGGCTCATTGGGGCCTGCAAGCTTCTCCCATTCACGAACGGCTTGGATCAATTGGCCCCTTATGATCGGTTCGCCGTCATTGAATACCTGTGAAATCAGTGAGATTATTTGGCTCCCCAGGGTTTCTGTATGCTGTAATGCTTTGAAAACAAGCATGTTCTGGCGGGCAGATTGCACTTCGTATAACTTATACAGGGACTACTGGGACTGTAATTCTTCGGCTTCTTTTTGCTCCGCGGGGCTTAGAGCCTTGAAATTATCGGGTAATGAGGGCATGGCGGAAAGTCCCAGTGCCGGCCTTGGACCGTTGAATTCCAGGAATCCCGGGGTTCGAACTTGCTGAAAGAGTGGCGCGATGTGAACGGCTTGCCAGTCAATAATAGAGAGGATTTTCGATGAATCGTCGGGGTCAACAAAAATGTTATCGTGGTGTAGATCACCATGCCATAGAACCGGAATATGGACAGAAATATCTTTGGGGAGGAGATGCGAAGCCAGCTTTTCAAAGTCGTCCAGGACCGCGAGCTTGGCTTCAGCAGTGGGTTTGTAACCTACTGGGCCGCCAAATATCCCCTCTGGCCTTGGGAAGTTCGGATAATTCTTAACGCATTCTTTTTCTCGCCTGGCGGAAGCCATAATGTATTGGTAAGCATCGCACCCTATATTTCATGATGGAACTTAGCAAAAGGCACTGAAGGATTTCTGAGTGGTAATATTAAAAAGAAAAGGCTAACATGGTCCTTTGTCTGTGCCGATATCTTTCCGCCCTTCTTGAAGGAATATCCTTGCCGTTGTCGGGCCGACAACGAAACCCTCGTACGTAGACTTGAACAATTTCTGGTTGTGCTGCAAACTCGCAAGATCGGACTCGTAATATACACTCCCAATATGCCGAAATGGACGGGAAAGAAGCGATTTCTCCAGAGAAACGACATTTTGCATCAACTGGATTTTCTGCTTTTTGTTCATTGAAGGCCACTGCGAGCTTAATAGGACGCCCTTAGCTTTCTCCATGACAATATACTCTGCACCAACAGGGTTACTGGCTGCATGGGAGCTCCAGGCATGCACCTTGGGTACAGGCATGCCAACAATGGTCCTCGCCTCGAGTAGTAGTTAGGAGATATACTATACACGCTTGCTATGTGTTCAGAATGGGAGATGAAAGCAATTAGCTTACAAAATCCATCGTGGCCACTTCACTGGCTGTGGTATAAAAAGGTAATCCCGCATTGGGGTTAGGGACCTTTGCAATCACCTGCTGTCCATCCTGCATCGTGAGAAGAAAGACCTTGTTTTAGTCCCCCTCTGGCAGTTTTTCCACACTGATGCAGGATGTGGCACTGCAGCCCAGACTTTTGGCAGCAGTCTGCACCAGTTCTGCCATGTTGAACTTTACAGATCGTGCTGCGAGCTGCTTTTCTTCATTGAAAAGCCAACGGCCACCTGTGTACCGGTAGAAGCTTTCATTATCCCAATGAGGGCCTGGACAGCGCTTTAGATAGATGAAATCCGGTTTAGAAGAGTTACAACTCACTTGTATGTGCTGATAGAGACGCTTGAGAAGTGGATTTTAGGGGGTAGGAGTGGCAGGTAGAATGGCGAGAAGCTACGGAGCACCTGAAAGAAAAGAGAGGAAAGTGGTGCAATTTGGGTGCCCGCATATTGTAAAAATAGACAATGAATTTCAGCTAAAAAAGAAAAGCAGGCATTGCACTCCGTTGTGATCATGGCTGAGAGAGAAAGATGGCAGCCCTCCAGGACTGTATGGCAGAACCAGGCTAAAAACAAACGCCTCGACCATTTTCGAGGCAAGAGTTTCTCACAAGACATCAGCCACAAAACTAGCTAAATCAAATCCAGGTGCGAATAGCTAACGTTACCTTGCCCTGCGAAATCATGTTAGGCAAGACGATGAAATGCCGAACGAGATCAAAAGCGGGCGGATGGAGAATGTAGGCGGTCAGGTGGACTTTACGGGAAAGGACATCGCATATTCAAGGCACAGGCTAACTGGAGAATAATGCTTGTCCTTGCATTCAAGATGATAATACCTAGACCGACTCCGCCCACTCGATCACCTAGAGCCCTCGAGCCCAGTGTATGCAATGCGATTGACTGACAAGGGACATACTCCCTTTCTTCATCCATAACATTTTAAACCCCCATTCTCAATTTGGCTAGAGGAGAAAATAACAAAGGATGGAAAACATATGAAGAGATAACATAAAAGAGAAAAAATAAAAGACGAAAGAAGAAAAAAGAAGAGGCATGCAGGCATTTCAGTATCATGACATGAATCGGCGTGGATAAATTTCGTAGTCGACATCATCCCCATTTCCCTTGGTTCGTTCTCGTTTCAAATAGCCCTCTTGTGTTTCCGTTTTCGTTGCGCTGCCATGATTAAGATTTCTGTCTCTCTCTCTCTCGCTTCCTCCCTTGCCCCCACGACATCCTCACACCAACTTAGTTGGGGCAAGCGGCCTGGACGTGGCCAGCCTGCTTGCACTTGTAGCAAACGCGCTCGCCCTTGGCCTCGGTTGGGCAATCCCGGGAGACGTGGCCAACTTCGCCGCCTGTAGGTTGCCTATCGTTAGAACTCATCACTGCAGGAGGGATTAGAGCAAGTCACGCACAGTTGTAGCACTTCTGTCCCTGAGTGCAGTCACGAGCCATGTGTCCGTATCCACCGCACGAATAGCAAGTCTGGCCACCACGGTTGCCGCCGTATCCACCACCGTAGGATTGACCACCGCCATAACCACCGCTGCTGTATCCAGTATTCTGGGAGCAGTTACGGGCGATGTGACCGACTTGGCCGCACTTGTAGCATTCCTGACCACCGGATCCACCGAAGTTTCCGCTGTCTCCAGAGGGAGCCTGTGTGCAATCACGGGAGATATGTCCGGTCAGACCGCAGCGGTAGCATGATTTCTCCTTGGGAGCTTGGGTGCAGTCACGGCCTAATGAACGGGGTTGCGTTGGTTAGCATTAGAGATATTGAGAGGCCTCGCCTCCCCTCTGAGCACAATTTTTCCCACTCACTAACGTGTCCCTGTCCTAAAGCGTAAAAAGAAATCGATGGTTAGGCACTGCATACTTCAGGTATCAACGACAAACGATTCCAATCTCAAACATACCACCGCAGTTGTAGCTTTGAAAAACAGTTAGCTTCAGCTTAATAGCAGATATAACGGACGGTTGGAGGAGAGCTCGACATACCAGGTAGGGGTTCCCTTCTTGGGGCAGTCACGGGCCTAAGGGGCACATATTAATGATATTCCTCCACCAAACAGAGCACTCTCATAATAACCTGATGGGACGATTCGCCACCTATAACACATATCAGTAACAGAATTCACATCAAGTCCAAGTACCAGGCGCATTGCAGTAGGATCATGGAGGGGTAGATGGACGAAACGAAGGAAACCATCCCAGAAATCCCGCGCATGAAAGCGCATCCACACCAGAAAACAACCTCCAAGTCCAAATTCATTGCGCAAGGCCAGACAAAGGGCAAAGCAGAAGTTCTGTTTGGAGGGGAGGGGGAGAAGGGTAAACTCACAGTTGAAGCATCCACGGCCGCTACCACCTTGATAATCCATTTTTGCAGAAATTTGGTTCAGCTGTCAATCGACGAGGGATAAATGAAGAGTTGAGGAGACGCTGGGTAAGCGACGAGTCTGTGATCTGGCGTTAGAACGGGGAGATTCCAGCAGCGAAAGTGAGCGGAGAGGGGGAGGTTTGTGGGAGAGGCGACAAGCGAGGGACCAGCGGAATGTTGGTGGGGGGAAGACGAAGAGATGAAGAAGGCGAAGGCAGCGCGATAGAGAAGACCGAAGAGCAATAACTTACAGAAGAGAATCGAAAATGGGGAGGAGGTTGTTCTGGAGAGAAGAAGTGGTGGTTGAGACCGAGAGAAGTCGCAGCAGAAATTTTGTTGTGGTGGTGAGAGGAGCGGGCGAAAGTTCTGAGCGGCCACAGCAGTCCGCCAAAGTGGATTAATATTTAGTTTTCGCAGCAACATCAAGTGGCAGACAAAACACACGGTGGCAACAGTGCAGGCAGCTAGGAAGAAAATCTCCTGGCAGTGCGCTGCATGGATTTTTTCTGCTTCTCTTTTGCCGCTCCTTTTTCCCAGTATTTGTTTTCCCCGCCAACTGATAGTCCCTTTCGAGCTCTAGCAGCTGGCAGACAGAGACAGTGGTGGCGGTTTTTGCCTCTCAGCGCTCTTGGGATCGACCAGAATGTGATAAAACGGAGCAGACATTCTCTAATAAGGGCGGCTCGTTGCCTTGTTTTGCCCACAAGGACGATCTCAATTGACGTGTCTCTTTCCAGTCCGCCACGAGCTGAAGACGAGAGCCTGCCATGCTGAAGGTTGGGGCGATATGCGGCGGAAGTGGAGGAGACGGAGGACGGTGACTATCCATCTCATAATTCGATCATTGAATGACAGCCGAAGATAACCCAACAGAGGAGACTGGGAATGCGTATTCGTGACTCTGGGATTGCAGCCTTCGCCGGAAACATTTCAATCAAAGACCAGAGGCTGGATGCTGAACATCATAGCTGTCCAGACGAAGCCAGAGAGAAGGCCCCGAGAGGTCGATGGCCTTTTGATGACCTGCTCTCCGATTCGACAGCGTTTCTCGCGGCCTATGAAAGTCGGAGGTGATCGTTCCAACATCCCTGCTGCCTTGTCGCCGCCCTGAGCGGTACATTGGTACCTTTAAGACGAGTGAGTACGAAGGAGAGGATTTGGATAATGAGATGCATTTTAGAAGACTCGGAAAGCTTCCATCGTGGGGGGATTTTGAACTTATATACTATTCCCCATGAAAGGGGAAAAAAACGTTTGCCCTCAGGGTACCTGATCCCGCAAGGTACACGGGAAACTTGACCGGTACCTACATAACGTATGATGTAGATACGAACAAGGAGTTGCAATGTGCCTTACACTCCCATCTACTTTATATTTTCGCCTATTTGCTTTGAACGATGTCATCTGAAATCATAACAATCCAGCAACTGCACACCCAGGCCCTGCTCCCGCAACACCACCACCTGCTCATCATTGAATCCCACCCAGCCGCCCATCCGTCGAAATTCACTCGGAACGTCCTTGTCCACAAGCCACTTCTTCATCCCATGGCCAGTCTCCGTTATCTCAGGCCTCAAGACCACTACCCCGGAATCCACCTCCACATCTATCGGCAAGGAGGATCTTCGTTTACGCGGCGGCTTGCCTCCCTCGGGACTAACCTGCACGCTCGGATCGCGATGCTTGCTGTGCTTCCTGGGCGTTTTGGGCAGAAGAGAGGATGATACCACGTCCTCTAGCTCCCAGATACGGATGTCGTCTCCTCTTGAACTGACAGAAACCGCCTTCCCACGGCCGCCCACTTGAACACCAGAAACGGAGGAGGTATGACCCCATAGCCTTCGAGCGCTGCTGATCGCGAGATTGTTGGCTGTCGAAGAGACGAGATACATCGTCAGGGTATTGTCAGCATGTGCTGTAAGTAGGTATGGGTGAGAATATGATAGAGACGTCGGTGCCTGCGTGTAGGACAGGTAGCCTCCCGAGCCTCGAGAGGCATGGTGCGAACGTATATGGCTTTTGGTTGGTGAAATGCCCAGAAGTAGCTGGGAGTCCACGGATGTAGCTAGATGAGACCCTAGCTTTTCGCCATGCTGACCCCAGCGGAGCTCTTGTAAGCCGACAGCCCAGCCACAGCCGATCCGAGGGAAGCTGTATGTTATAGATGCAATGATGTCCGTTGAGACCGTCCGAATAGATAAACAAACGGGAAATTGGACATTGTTTGCCTGCAGAGATTCGATTAGCTGTAGGGAAGACTCCTTCCTATCCAGTCGGTACAACGAAAGCGTCCTGTCTCTTGACAGCACAAGCAGATACCCCGGGCAAGACGCCAGCGCGGTGACTTCATCCCCTTCCAACTCATACGATGCACGATGCGTAAACCTCCCAGCATCACAATCCAACCCGTAGATCTCAATCTTTCCCGATCTAAACCCCACCGCAATATCGAATAGCTTCTCGCTCCCAGAAACCGTAATCGCGGTCGGTATATCAAGCTTCCCAGAACCAGCACCGGCGGTGGTGAGGCCCTCATCTACTAGCGCAGCACTCGCAACCGGCCTTTCTGCATCCCCCATCGACCAGGCCCGCAGTCCGTCCCGCGGATCCGCAGTAACCACCACCCGATTCCATAACCCCACCAGCACAGGCGGAATCGGCGGTTGGGCAACTTCAATCTCAGTAACTCGACAGCTCCCACTCGACCAATTATGCTGCAACCGATACTCCTTCATCCAATTGATATTCTGTTCTCCTCCTCCTCCCGCCGCCGCCGGGGTACCGCCCGCGTATCCCAGTGATCTCCGCAGTAACGACCGACTAGTACCAGCCTCCAACCATCTCGACACCCGCGACGAGAAGGTACTAGTCGTACGTTTCAATTCGCCATTCGCATCTGCGCCTGGTACAGCGGACGTAACGTGTCTCGCACGCCTTGTCCGCGGTAATATCCACCGGGAATAATACTTCCGTTTCCAGAGCTCCGAATCCCCTGCGAGAGAGTGGAATCGACGAGATAGTCTCTGGCAGGTGATCAGAGATCGAATCGGTAGAAAGCTAAGGATGTGCAGGAGGAGTTCGTCGCTGAGTGGTGAAAGGCGGTCTTTTGCTTGGGCCTCTTCTTGTCTGTGATATGGTTCCTGGTGATGTGGTAGGGGTCCAGGGGACGGCCGGAGTCGTTTTCGGGATGGTACGTCCTGTGCTTGATCGCTTCGTGTGCGTTTGGGCATCGCGTTGAGAGCCTAGATCCGCGAATTCTGGGTGCTTTATGCTTGTAGATTTGACTCCGTGTCTCCAGCCCTGAGGCTGTCGAGATTGCCTGGGGATCGCCCGCGCCGCCATTGTGATCACGTGATATGACGTCCAATCGGAACCCTCTCGTGTTCAGGAGAACCTCAACTTCAGATGACCCCGAATGCATTCGAAAGAGCTACGAAAATAACAACTAATCGCTAAATACAAGGCTAATAGCTCAGATAATGACAGATGGCAGGAAATACAGCGCGTCTTCCCCTTCAAATCATAAAAACCATGAAAATCATTTGCAAACTGGCAAGTGACAAGCTCAAGATCTCCCCCTGAAATTGCTATTTGCAATCCTCATCGCCTCACCCAAATCCATATCCCCCACAATCTCAATCTTCCTTCCCACCTGCTCCCCTTCTGCCTCAAGCACCACACAATTGGGCCCCTGGAATTTATACCTCTTGCCCCTGGCCGGTTTATACCTGGGAGACGCACATGCCTCTTCGTACGTTGGGATGCCGCGGCTACGCTGCACAGCTTCCTCGTCTTCGTCGCGATGCTGTTCTGCAGACTCGTTGATGGCGCGCTGGAGCTCGTCGTGATTGGATTCTATGCCTTGTTCTGTGAAGGGGCCGCGTGGGAAGGCTTGGGAGCGGCTGCGGGCGAGTATCTCGTCGAGAGAGTAGTCTGCGGGGGATATAGCTGGTCTGCCGGCTAGGGCAGATTGTCGTCGTCGCCGTTGCTGCTGCTGTTGTCGTCCTTGGGGAAGGTTTACGGGTACGTATGGGATCATTGTGGATGTCATGGTGGGCGGATCGGGTTCACGTATACGAGTTGAGTTGTTCCGGCTAAACGGATTGTTTCTGGTGCGGAAGCTGGAAAGACGACGCATTCCTCGTCGTTGTCTTGGAGAGTTTGGTTCAGATGCAGGCGAAGTCTGAGTTGTATCGATATCTGACACCTGTGGTGTGGTTGCTCTCCTACCTGGTACAGCACGAGGTGGTGGAACGTCGTCTTGTGCACCCTCCGTCTCCCCTTGGGTGTTTGGAGCAGTATTATTCCTCCTTATTCTCGATAGAATGCCTCGAGAATTCTGCACAGCAGCCTGCGGTAAAGTCTCACGTCGATTAGGCGCAACATTCCGACCACGCCTAGCCGGCGGTACAACCTCCGCAGCCCCCCCAACAGCTTCTTCATCAGCAGCTCTCTGACTCTGCGCACTTCCCGCACCGGCAAGCCCGGACCCAAACTCCCTATCCAACCTCAACATCCTTTCCCTATTCTCCTGGATCCTTTTCGCTCTAGCTTCTTCCGCAGCGACGCTCTGCTCCATGGCGAGAATAAGCTGCTGTTCCTCATTGCTGGCAGCCTCGCGGGCCCTAGCTGCCGCTGCCTCTGATTCACGGACGACTCGCTCTTCTGCTTCACGGAGCTCTCGCTCGGTTTCTTCGCGGCTCTGTTGCCGTTCACCATTTAGACGCATGTTTTCTGCGAGTGCGCGTCGGAGCATCTCCTCTTCATCCATGGTGAGGGTGGCTCTGCCTTGGTGATGACTTGGAAATCCGAGGGAAACTAAGTGGTTGAGTTGTTAGTTCTGTTTGTACTTGCGATGGTTGTTGATGAGGAGTTCCTAAAGTTAAGTAGTATTCCTTTGGAGATCAGGCCTTGTGGTCATGATACATGATAGGCGTAAGAGGTGATGCAGAAGTCTGAGAGAGGCATGGTGGAACATAGTCCTTATACTCAAACATCCTAGAAGATTTTCTGAACAGTGAAAGTATTATCCTGTTCACGTGAAAGAAGCAACTCGGAGGTCAGTGACAAGAGGTGTATGAACGATGTTCAAATGTTCTAAGAGCACCCAGGCGTAAGAAGCCAAGAATGTATGCTCACTGCATCCCAGCTCCCATCAAAATGATATACAAAAAAGGCCGTCAAATCGAAATTCAAACTTCATGAGCTACAACTGCACATGGTCATCCTCTTGAATCTAGGCACATCTCCACATAGTCTTTCTTCTTCTTCCTTGTTCCATCCCCATTCTTCCTGGAATGGATTGAGAGCCATGTTCATGACACGACCGAGGATTTCTCGATCGCCTTTTCGTTCGACTCGCTCAATTACTTCATCGAGGATCCATGACCGGGGAAGAAACTGGTATTAAGTCAGAATCACGCCGTTCAAGAAACAAAGGTCTAATGGAACCAGCTCTCCTGGGTTCCGCAGTGACGGAATACTCACCTTTGGATTCACCGCCTTCATCGCCGCCTGCCTTTCCGCATCTGAATCGTTTCCCCAGTCTTCAAGGATCCTCTCTCTCCACGTGGATAACCACCTTGCAATCCGCTCTCTCGCAGATTCTTCCGTGTTTCCGATCCCTCCGACTCCCTCTTGATGGAAGAATACGGCAGCGATATCTTTCCTCTTCTCATCAGTTTCCAAATCACTCAAAGAAAAGCCAGATAACTTTCTGAAGAAGTGGTTAAAGTCAAGCTCTAACGCCTGGAGGGTATCAAGAAGCTCTGAAAATAACTTATCAAAGTCTGACTCTTTCTGGGTCTTCAGGCCGAAACGGGCGGTCATTAGTCGTTTATATTCGTTCAGGAACACGGTTCTATATTCGTTGGAAGTCTTATCGATGATGGTTTCTGCGCGTTTGATTAGGATCGGTGCGAAGTCCTCTGTGATCCCCTTCGTCGCAAACGTCTCCTCGTCCACCTTGTCGCCTGCGCCGATCAGTTCGCCTAAGCATTCGCCGAGACGTACTAGATTCCACCATATTACTGACGGCTGGTTCTTATAGCAGTAGCGTAGCAATTGATCATCGTGATTAGGGGTATAATCCGGGTCAAAGTTGTCCATGAAGGCGAACGGGCCATAGTCGAGCGAGAGACCAAAGATAGAAGTATTATCAGTATTCAACACCCCATTCATGAAACCGTAGGCCTGCCACGCTGCCACTGTCTTTGCATTACGTCGTACGACCTCGCGATACAGTCGAGCAAATCTGTTCTGCTCTTCCCCTTCACCTCCCTGGATCTCATCACGGGGAACACCTCTTGGAGGATCATCGACATTTTTCGGAGCTGGCCCTCCTTCTGGGAACGACAATGCTGCCGGAAGCGATTCCCAACCAGGAAAAACATCCTCGGCAACATACGTGGCAAGCTTCCGCGTTAAATCCCGGTCGCCGCGAGAACGAAGAAGGTCAAATGTACCCAGCCTAATCCAAGTCTCGGCAAAACGGGTGACAATTGCTCCTGGCTCGATACGTTCACGCCTCACAGCAGCATTGGGGGTTAGTGTAATAGCAAGGGCTCTAGTAGTAGGGATTCCAAGGGCATTCATAGCTGACCCTTTAGTTAGATGCTACTTCTATAACTCCAAGGCAAAAGGAGTGTTGAGTTTAGAATCTTACTCGCCTTCTGAAACGACATATTCTCGAATACTCGACCTCAGTACTGCCTTGCCATCTGCAAAGCGCGAGTAGGGAGTCCTCCCAGCACCCTTGAGCTGGACTTCGTACCGCCTATTGGTGACCGGGTTTATCGTCTCAAATAAACTAATCGCCCGCTACATGTCAGGTAGGTTAATACTTGCTGTAAATATATTTGCTGGCCTCGAGTCAACTTACGCCGTCTCCTAGCTGACCCGCCCAGGATCCACTATAAATGATTGTCAATACATGTCAACGGCCTGCTCCGCATAAAACATTTGCAACATACAATTGCCAACCTCCAAGAGCGATGAATGTTAGCTTCGAATCTCTCTCTGGACATCTCAAAAAGGGGGAGGGGGGAATGGACGAACCCCCATAACATTGAGCCCATGGGTATATCCCCCCGTTCTCTTTATCCCAAAATATCCTATTCCCCGCAACCATTTCGCGAAATTCCGTTGTATTTTCCTCCCCTTCTTTCAATCCAATATCCCTCATCGCCCTCCAACTCACGCCCAGTAGCTCAGGTTCATCAGACGGCTCGGGGCGAACAAAGGTATATAAAGCACCCTTTACGATACGTGGCCCTAGCGAGTCGCGGGGAGCATTGTGTGAAGCTTCGGGGGTATCAAAGGCAGGATCTGGAGGAAGTTTCGAGGTAAAGTTGTTGGTTTTGCGGATTTCGTCTAATGAGAGGCCAGCGACGGTATTGTTGCCTTTGGACTGCGGCGCTGGTCCGTTAGATAAGTGAGATGCCATTCTTGCGAGCCTTGTTTGAAGAACGGTTGGCGCGTGTCGATTAACGGCTTTTAAAAGCATTGAAGGCCTGAATGAGCTGCTGACATCAATCCGGTCGACGAAGGCGGGGACTGGCGGACGAGAGCGGTAAAGAAGGTGTGATAATAGTAGAATCGAGCAAAGCACCCACAGCATGTACGGGATTGACAATTAAAATAATACTCTCTTCAAAAAGCCGTTAATTGAAGACAGCAGTGCAGTCCTCTGATGAAACGGGAGTTCAAGGAAGATGATCTTATCTAATCACGATGACGTCACTTTCGGCTTTTTCACCGTGAGTTTCAATCGCCCCCGATGGAAGAAGACACACAAGAGCTCCTCATTCAAGACCTTGGGGTGGCACTGGTGCTGAAGAATCATCCGGCTGTGACAAGCTGTCCGAACGATATGCGCGGACCGAACCCCTGCCTACCATTGGATACGGGTCTCCGACGAACCTGGCCCCTGTGGCGTTTGTACCGAACTCTGGAGCCGGTCCGCAGAAACGAGCCTGAGGCTTGATGCCACGAGCTGGGGGCTGCACAGCTTGTCAGGTCTCAAAGCATTCTGGGTGTTGACAAGAGGAGGAAGATCAAATGCCAGATCGAACAGCCCATAAATGAGTCCCTCCGTCTCTCAACTCCAATTCAATCGCAGGGCGCGAGACGCAATGCATCGGCGAAATGGCGCTGTGATTGTGGTGAACCCCCACATACTCCGTATCGACCCGGACTCGTGAATAAGCGCTAGCATCTCTTGAATAAGGCCAGGACCTTCTGCCACCTCGGGAAACGTTTGAAGGACTTCTCCTGCCCCTCCTCTCTACTGCTCCGATTGTCAGGGAAAAGCGTCCGACACAAATCACTCAAAATGGTTGTCAACATTCCATCTGTATCTCTGAACGACGGCGTTTCAATCCCCATCGTAAGTAAATGTATCTCGTGCTGTGAATACCGGGAAACTCCTGCTAATTACAGATGTTGCCTCTAGCTCGGCTATGGAACTGGTACGGCGTGGTTCAAGAAGAAGGGAGATACCAGCGTTGATCAGACGCTTATTGAGTCCATAAAGTCAGCGATCAAGTTGGGGTATCACCATCTGGATGGTGCCGAGAACTACGGCACTGAACCGGAGCTTGGTGTTGCGATCAAGGAGAGCGGAGTGCCGAGAGATCAACTCTTCATCACGACAAAGGTCGAGAAAAGTATTGCGGATATCCAGAGTGCGATTGATGCCAGTTTAAAAAAGCTCCAGCTAGACTATGTCGACCTGTAGGTTGCCTCGCTAAGCAGCTCAAGAGTATGGCTGACCTGATAGATATTTGATTCACGCACCTTTCTTCGCCAAGTCAGACAAAGACCTTCAGGATGCCTGGGCAGAGATGGAGAAGGTCAAAGCCTCTGGAAAAGCCCGATCAATTGGCGTTTCCAACTTCCTACAACATCAGCTTGATGCCATTCTCCAGACAGCCAAGATCGTCCCGTCTATTAACCAGATCGAATACCACCCCTATCTTCAGCATGGCAATCTGGTACCGTACCATTTGTCAAAGGGCATTGCGACAGAGTCATACGGACCTCTGACTCCGGCGATCCGCGCGCAAGGGGGCCCCGTGGATGAAGTGATCGCTCCTCTGGCGAAGAAGTACGGCGTTACAGAGGGCAATGTCTTACTCCGATGGGCAATTGACCGTGGCACGATTTCTATTACCACTAGCAGTAAAGAGTCACGGTTGGCAGAGTACTTGAAGGTGCTGGATTTTCAATTGACGCCAGAGGAAGTGGAAAACATTGGAACAGTGGGCGAGCCTCATCATTATCGGGCGTTCTGGCGGGACAGGTTTGATCCCAATGATCGATCATAGTGCTGTCACTAGCTACAATTGCCGAGGCCTATCTGCTGATGATTTCATATATTTCTTACTGAACATGCTGAACCCTTTGAAGCTTATCTCGTGCCGTATCTAGCTGGCTATTTTGGAATAGAAGGAGGATGCCTTAAGCTTTCACATACTTACATAGCCCTGAGAATTTATTGTGGTTATCTCTATTCAACATGTTGCAGTACTTATAATGTAAAGATGCGCTAGAAATTGGCGTCTTCGGGATGGAAACACTTGAAGCTCTGTTTCTGGCATAGTTACTCAACTCTTCGTCGTCGAGATCAGGCCCTTACTCCAGAGAAGGTTGAACAGCTCACACGGTGAGAGTAACAATGTGGCAACAAAAGGTCCTTTGATAGTCAGTGTAGTTAAGCACTGCGTTAGCCTACTAGTACTCTTAAGTATGACGCCTTGTATGGCCAGCCTTGCGCTTGATGATCTCAGGATCTGAAACGGCAGTCCCGTGTGATGTGTTTGACTCGGCTAGCAAGTTGGTCGCCATCATCCATGTATACTCCCCTTGCAAAACAATCATCTCGATCAAATAGTAGTAGTTATTTACTGTATAATCTTTTGTAGACATTGATTTAGCCTTTCCGCCAGCCGAGCCAAGCCTTACAAAAGTCGCCGCCCGAATTCCGCCTGCCCAGGCCCCCACCCGCGCCGACCGCCCCGAAACGTTGTTCCTCTCCTCTCCTCTCCGTCTCCTCGACACAATCCTCTCCGCCCGTCGCCCATCCGCTCCGCCGTCACCTCTCGCGCTCCTCCCGTTCGAATTGCCTAGTCGTGAGCGTCCTCCTTCGAAGACTGGTCTGATCCATGGCCGCCACGCCTATACTAGCCGGCCACGCTGTGCTGATCGTTGGGTATCGGTTTTGACCGCGTCCAATAAGGATTGACGTCAGGAGATTCCTGGGCGGACTGAGAGAGGGATTGGGAAGAGCAATCTGTCGCGTCTCGAGTCGATTCAGGAGCGAGAAAAGCTTTATTGTCTGCCCTATTGTCCGTTTGTGGGTGAATCGTCAGCTCAGCGCGCCTCATTCACTCAACCCAGGCCGAAAGTTTGCGCCGGACCATCGCCAAACACCGGCTGAAGAGCAAGTGAATCGCGATTCCGTCAATTCACTGTCACAGAACAGTCGCTATTCAATCAGTATACCCCGCTGCGCAGCTCTTTGCATGGGTTGTTGGCGCCATACCTTCGTTTACCCTTTTATTTCCTTCGATTCTACCGTCTCCGTCGTCCGCCTCTCAGTCGCTCTGAATGTGCAACAAACCCGCATTACATATCTTTCTCGTTCCTCGCAGCGCAAAATACGACCGGTCACCCTTTCCTTGCTGTTTTCATACTGCCCGCGCCTAGTTTCCCTTAGCTCCCCGAAATAACTATAACGGTCTTCGTTCAACCACTCTGCCATGTCAGCGGACTACCAACACTCACCACCGAACCTAACCAAGCTTGCCACGAAATCCACACTGCCCGGGAAGCGTTCGTACTCGGAATACCTGAGCGACGTCAACACCCGCTTCAAGCGCCTCAAGGACGACGTCTTCCCGTACCAGCCCTACCTCCTCACTGTTCCGTCAGATAAGCCCTTTCGTCTAGATCGCCGCACTGTCAGCAACTGGGCTGTGGGACAGAACGGCCCGTTTGCGCCGGAGGAGGAACAGCTGCAATACATGACATTTCTATCCCACCACGGCGAGGATTCTCTGCTGGTGGCGGTTGGCGGTTGGTCTGACGAGAAGGGAAATATCATGGCGGAGGAGCCGTCGACCCCTGCCAGTATTACAAGGAAAGTACTGGATGGACAGCAGCGGAAGAAGATAAGCTTCAAAGACTACAAAAAGAAAGCATTGGATGCTCCTAGCCCTGCGGTGGACGAAGGATTGAAAGAAAAGAACGGGATAACACCACCAAAACATGGAACTCCCGCTTCACCAAACGGCATTCAAGACACTAGAAAAGCCAAAGAGCCCGATTCTTCTACAAAGACGCGTAATGATAAAACGCAGACCGCGATGCTTAAGCCGCCTCCCGAAACCCACTCGAAGCCATCTCCTTCCAGGTCAACAGAGCGCCCGCCAGCTTCATCTCCAAAGAAACTGGCTCCACCTTCCGACCCGCCACCACCGCCAAAATCACCTGAAGCGCCTGAAAAGCGGAAAACTTCTAATCCTTCCGTGCCAGAGTTGCTCTCCCCTACCTTACCACCTACGACTCATAGTCCAAAGATACCCCCGCTCCTTTCCCCTACGCTCCCACCTGCCTTAGAGGAAGAACTGTCAAGGCTTCCGGACGGACATTCGTTATCACAGGTCTCTGCTTCTACCGCAACAAAGAGACCTGCCGCCGTAAAACCAGGAGGGACCAAAGGCGAACCAGCCAAGCGCGAGCCCTCCCGACAGCGCTCAGAATCAGCCTCTAGCCCCAATATCAATGTTCAACAGAAAGCCAGGAATGCCGCTGTCACGAAAAACGCCATCAAAAATTCACCTATCCCGTCTCAGCTGCCACCCCGCACTATTAAGAAAGTTCCAGTACCTTCACCCGCACCTTCCAACGCTTCAAAGTCGGTCCCAGGCACTCCCGCATTGAAATCGAATGCTCTTCCTGTCTCGAAACCGAAAATTGTTAAATTGAAATATGGTCGCCAAAACCGAAAGCGCGTGGAAGCACTGCTTAAGATTACCCAGAAGCGCAGGCCAGTCGTCGAGAAAGCTCCAGCTAAGCCGAATGAGCATGCTGAAAATACGCTGGCAGCGAAGGATTCCAAGGCCCCACCGAGTTCCAAGCCCAGGGAGAAACTACGGGAGCCTGTCCCTGGCAGTAAGCGACCAAAGTTGTCTGAGGAAGATAACTCCGATGCACCGGCGATGAAAAAACCCAAGCTTGCTACTACCGCTCCACAACCAGACCGCCCTCATACTCCCGTGGTGAACTCGACTTCAAAAGCCAGTTCTGGACAGTCTACTTCCTCGAAAGGAGCCTTCCTAACGCCCAAAAGTGAAACCAAACATGAGAGGAAGGGGTCCATCTCGATGCGCCGCGTTGGTTCCACAGACAGCGAGAGGAAGACACCGATGGAACGACCTGCAAATAATATATCCACCAGCACAGAAAGGACGTCTAGCAAGCCATCTCCCGCCCGGTCTGCCGACCAGCCGTCAAGACCTCATGATTCCGAGTGGCGTGCCTGGCGTGATGAATGGCACAAATACAAAGGTCTGGGCCGGGAGTTGAAACATGCAGCCGAACGCCTCACCAATTCTCAGAAACCTCACTCCATTCAGAGCCCCGCCGACGCCAAACTAGGTGCCGTCACTGCGATCGAGGCGATTCTCTGCTTCATCCTCGCCTTCATCGCAGATGACAAGTGCAAGTCTCTGGCCCGACAAATCGGAGATTCTTCCACCTGGCGCTCTCTCATCCCATACTGGAAAGTAGTCGTAAGCCACACATCCCCGTACCCTCACCTACACGGCCTATGTCTCCTTCTCGGCGCCGTGGCTCAAGAGGCCATTCACTCCCTAGATCTTGACCGTCTCGCCGCGCCATCTGCAGGCGGCGACCGCAGCACAGTCTCCACCCCAGGCAACGACAGCGCCAACGCCGCAGCAGCATCGGACGCAAGCGAAAAGGCTCGACGGGAATTAGAAGAATTACGCGTGCGTCTTCCGGAATCATACCGTGAAGCCAACCGTCTCTGGCTCGAGGGTACACGTCTCCTTCCCGACGCGTCGATCTCGAAGACTTATACGGCGACCTGGTTACGGCGATCAAAGAACTATTCGGAGCGCGGTAGGGAGTCGTTGAAGCCCCGCAAGTATTCGGGGGACTTCTTTTTGCCGTTGGTGCTAGGTGCGTCGCCCATAGAGGCGGTCAGATTTGCATCCGTGTTTCTAAGTGAGTGGTCTGATAAGGAAGGCTTGTCGTGGGAGGGCAAGTTGAGGATTTAAACATGATTTCATTTTCCATTTTCTCTTCTCTCCGCCCTGTTCCTTGGCCCGAATTCGACTCGAATACCCCTGCGCTTCTTACATATCAATCTACTACCGTCTAAGCGTCCTTTCTTCCTTCTAGAGTTGTTATTCTCTAGTCACTATTTTTCGCTCCTCGATATCCATTTGGCTCTATTTACGATAATGATACCACAGCTTTTGCATGCTCCTTTTTTTGCCCTCTCTTTAATATTCCCAATCCTCCCTATCCCTATTTCCGGTGATCGACATCGAGAACTCCCTTCTTTTCATTCTGATCCCATATGCTTTGAATTATCTATCCTCCCTTTCATTTTATTAAAGTGTACCACCATTTATCATGCTTGTGTAATGTTACCATGAAGTTCAGGTAGTGGAATCATGGTTGGCGGGTTTCCATTCTCCTTTTTTTCGATTCTTGCCGATGCGAAAGATATGCAACAAGAATATTAATATAGCACTTGAAGCGGAAATTTACAACATAGATCCTGTAATTTCATCTACTGGATTGCTCGGGCTCGAAATGAATGTTTGAGTACTCACAGAATTTGTGTTTCCAATTTACTTAAAGAGAGAAAGAGAGATGTTGGAGTGTAGGAGAACAGAAGTATAAACCCCCAAAATTCGCTGCAAGAAGCAACTTCCATGAATTTCTTTCACAGCCTAAACACCTTGATTTGCGCTCAATGGAACAGGAAGAAAGAAAGTGGGAAAAGGGTGCTGGAAACCTTAAAGGAAACAAAAACGAAAACAAAATGAAGAGAGGATGGACCTGGAAAGATATGGGATGCTCCAACACACAGAGATCAAACCAAGACGGAGGACGCCATTAAAATGGAATGCTGTGCTCAACTATTCAGCCTCTCCTACTCCCTGTAGGGCAGACTCTAGGTTTCACTTCCCTTTTGTACCGAAAAGATGTATGCCTTTGCGCCACGCAGTGTATTACCATGTCATCTCACCATAAACGTAGCTATGAATTTCATCCAGTTCGATGATGACAACTTTTCAGACCTCTTCTCTTAACCGTTCTCGCGCTACGCCACCGAATAACCACCCGGCTTCCCGGCAATATCTTGCCTCGCCGCGTGTGGTGCCGACTTCACTAGCCCAGCATACCACAGCAGCGTCCACGACGCCCGCTAAAACTCCCTCCATGGCGCCCAGGACACTCCAGCCTATCGCGCCAGCTATTAACCCGACAACATAGGCATATAAGCTGCCGCGAAACGTGGTAATCTCAGCTCCCGCCGCATCCTTGACTTCCAGATTGCGGGCGCTGGATACCCAGCCGCCGAAACCGAGGGCAAGGGACATCATGAAGCGCGTGGCGTGCAGAAGTAGTTTGGCGAGGCGATAGGGTAACAATGATGCGGTATCGCTGCGCGAGCTATGTGGCTCGGAGAAAGAGCGAGGGTGGATGGTTGTCGCGGTGGAATTTGGGGTGAGGAATGTTAGGTGGCTCAGGTTCCGCGCGGAGGCAGTCAGTGGCATGGAATGGATGGAGGCATAAGTTAGCGAGAGGGGGTTTGTGAGAGATGCGATTGGGGTGGGCACTAGGGAGTATGCAGCCAGAGAAAGTAGGGAGGATAGCCGCCTGGGAAGAATGATGAGAGGGAGACGTATGAGGAGAGCGAGAAGAGTAGAGAGGCAGATGGTGCCAAAGAGGGTGGTGAGAGAATGAGAGAGCGCCGCCTGGATGATTTGCCGCGATGTCGGGGCCGGAGTCGACAGGCGATGGAAGTACCACTGACTGACGGTAGCGGCCGTCACAGTGCGTTGCACTCCCGCAATAACGGCGAGCGACCATAGATAGACCAAAATGAAGTAGACACCCAACCACCAGCTTTCTGTATTAATGATAAACATGAAATTCGACTTGTTGAGATGTCCCCCGAGGAATATGCGCGTGAATAGGAGGATCCACACCCATGTCCATGCGGCGATGGTCGCCAAGGTTGCAAAGCCCAGGACTAGCAATCCTGAATTTGCAGCGAGAATTCTACATGAGAATTCTAGGATGCTTATAGCCTTTCCGGTAGAATGCCGCCCTTTGACAATGGAATATACCCATATGCTCGCCATGATAGCTGGGACTAGCGAGCCCCACCGCATAACTTTGTCCTGCACACTGGTACCATGCCATGACCCTTTGAAGCTGGAAATGAAAGGGTAAAGTGCAAAAGAGTACAGAACCACTGGAACTGCAATCAGCATCCCGTATACCAAGGGCCGGACGTAAGACCGCAGCAGGGCCAACCACAGCAAGGATACGAAGACCGAAACTATCGTATATATGGCCAGAAGGTAGAATGACGCGTGAAGGGTGGAATAAATAGTGTCACCAAGTCCAGGTCCTTTCGTGGGCATCGAAGTGTGGAGGTAGATGATGAACGAGGACGCGAAGAGCCCAGCGAGCGAGAGCAGGAACAGATGGCCCCAAAATGCGTCGTGTTGCGGAGGCTCAGGATCGGGGAGCCTCATAGACGGTGGTATCGAAGAAGCTGTTGAGCTGGGTCGAAGAAGCTGTTGAGCTGGGTGGTCGGGGGTGCTGTAATAGGTTCTGTTTATCGGTTTCCCGTGGGATAAATGATGAGCTAGTTGGAAAGTCGCTACCACCTAGAGCAGGTGACTGTCTCCGAAATTGCTGGATTGCCGGAGGCTCTTCGTCGTTGAAATCCGGTGGCTCGTCCTGCCCCAGGTCTACCGTGTCACTCCTGAGGGTATCCTCGAGTCGAATATCAACCATCTTGCCTTTCCCCTGGCTTCCACTAGATTGGCTCCGCGCATCTTCCGCCTGGTTTTCATTCTGTTCATCCACTCTACCCACGCCTCTCCCACGTGATGGGCCCGCGGTATGTTTCCCTCCACGCCACGAACTTCTTATCCCTTTTCCTTGCCCAATCCCGTCGACGGGTTCACCACTCTCCCTCGCGGCATCGTCGTCCTCCAGCTCCGATGACACCTCCATCGGGATTGCATCAAAGTGTCGTCGGGAGCGTTGAAGGGCAAAATAGTCCGCTATTTCCCGTTCATGTTCTTGTTCGTCATCTTCTTCGCGGAACTGGTCGGTGGTGCTGTGGAAGAGAGGTGCCTGTTGGGCAGAGCTCTTTGTAAACGGGAACTGGGAATTGGATGCTGTATGTTGATAAGGATTGCCTATCGCTCTAAGGTACGATCGCGAGGCCGGGAATCGTGATGATGATTGGTTCGATCGTCTGGAATGATCACGCCCATTTCTGTTGCCGTCGGGGCCAAATCCGATTCTGGATTGGGACTGTGCAAGAAACCGTGAAGCGTCTATGGTTAAGAGTTAGCCAGAGCTGTCTTGACATCAACGCGTAGAATAGATTAGGTTAGTATAAACGCACATTCTGAAAACATGGTCGGCTCCAGTCATTCACCGCTCAAGTCGTTCCGAAGGATGTTGTCGGAATGATCCAGTGTCTGTTAATCGGGCGTTCCAACAAATCATTCGGCCCAGCGAACTTCAGCGGCTTCGAAAGGAAGCTGATGGTAGATTACGCATAGGCGGCGTGGATGAAGAACGGGATTACATGGAGCAACCGGGATGTAGATGTTATAGCTGTTGACTCAAGGAAGAGGGTTTTCCAGAGAGAACCAGAAGCAGGAACAGTCCACCAAGCTGTTTGAAGACCTCTTCTTCTGTTTACTGAGGAGAAAAGGCAGAAGACAACGGTCTGTGGGAGATCAAGTGAGGTTGGATGTGCGAGTGGATGGAGAGTGTGACAGGCTGCCTTCTGTGGTGTGAGTGGTGAGTGACCTCAGCGATTATTCACCCGCCTACCCCAGGTCATGTGCTAGCGGCTGCTTATGTAATGCATAACTGCCACTCCTTGGCAAATTCGACTTCATTCTTTCAATGTCAGCATATGAAATGACTGATGGAGCAATGTTCTTGAGCCAGCTTCTTTAGACTAACCACGCATTAGAAGAGCCTGTCTTGAGGGTCTGTGGCTGCTTGCACCTCAATACAACTCCCCATGGCCTCCATCAATGCTAATCAGGTTCACAAGGCCACTGGTTTGAACAATGATCTTCAGACATGACATCCATGGATGTCAAGCTGACCAGATTTCTTGAATCGCCAGCGGATCTCCCCATTGCTTTAGTGAAGCTCAAATGGTCGAAGTCAGTGCCATCCACTATAGATATATCGGAAACCCGGGAGCTGACTTCAAGTTATTCTTGGGAAGCATTGGCATCAACGATACCCGCTTATCACAGCTGAGTAGGCTGTGGGATCTATAGAAAAAATGAAGTTTTCAATCCTCCTCTTTTCGTATGAGTCTATTGGAGATACTGAAAACAGAGCAAAGGCCCCGTTTCGCCTCTTGATTGCAGTCAACTCATACAAAGTTCTAGGAGATTCTTGTGTCTTTCAACGCTCTCTACCTGGTCTGTTCTACGCTACTAGGTTGTGGACGAATTGCCTGATCATCCATACTCTCGCTAGCCTCGAGCACAGTGCTACATTGGTTTTGACTTATTTTATTGATACCCATTCTCGGCTCCAAAATGCTGCCAAGACCTCAAACAACCTTATCCCCAATAAAGTTAGGACCCGAAACCTTAATAGGCTTTCGAGGCCGATCGCAAACAGCCATGCCGCCGCTACTTGACTGATGGAAAAGCAAGAGAAAATTAATCTTATCCGGGAGGCGATCCAAAGCTCATCAAGATAAGACTGAACGCATCGTTTTGGCAGGGTGATTACCCTGGATCGGATTTGATTGTGTGGCGGATTTAGCCTACAATGGGCAGAGTGCATGGCATTTCCAATAGCTTTCCAAAAATTTAAAATGAAAAGCAACTCTATATATTCCCGAACTCTCCCCTATCGGGCTCTCCCTTGCCAGAGCATTTTCGCTGCTGTGACGAAGACCGATATTCCTCACCGGCGGTTGATATCACGTGAATTATTTGGGTCGCGGCTCAGCCAGCGATGACTAAGCCACGTTTTAACCAAGTTGGTCGAATCCTCCGCGGTCAACTTGCTGTTTGTTGTTCACTTCATTGATCTTTGTACATCTTTTTTTTAACCCCCCTCTTCTCACTTTCTTCGAGTTCTTTTTTCTTCTCTTATTCTACTTCTGCATTTTGATCGTCTACCGGTCCGTTCGCTTGTTTCGACTTCCCCGGCGTGGCGGAAGCAGGCCGTTCTCCCGACTGCCCCTTTCTTTCCGACTCCGATGGAGTAGCACAGAATCCGACACCTACGGTCATTCTGCATTGCGCTCTTCAGATTCGAGGTCGACAGCTACGGCCAGCTCTTTAACCTAATTTCTTTCTTATTGGTTTTCGCCGTCCACTCGTTCGAACCCGTCCACTTAATGCTACACTTGTAATACGCACCTACTTTGCAACATTTTCACCATGGCGACCGACGCTGCTGTTGCGACGGGTGCCTCGCATAGCTCCGATGTGCGAAGACGGAATGTCCCTGCTGCGGAAAAATCCAATGGCGGGCTGGTGATCCCCCAGATTGAAGTGGATGGCAAGAAGACAGTCCCCAAGGTAAGCCATTGCCATAGCCTGCCATTCCTCCCTCATCTGAGGTCGAATGATTGTAGAATCCAAATTAAGTGCTAAAAAACGTGGGATTTAGCAACCGTCATTCCTCGAGATCCTCGATGAGTGGGAATTCCTTATCGCGCCGATCATTTTTACCGCCTTATCTTTCTTCACCCGAATGTGGCGCATTGGACTATCGAATATCGTGACATGGGACGAGGCTCAGTGAGTAGTCGATGACGGTTGATATAATTGTTAGTGAACCACTCAATGCTGACCGATTACCCACTGCAGCTTCGGAAAGTTCGGCTCACACTACATTAAACGGGACTTCTATTTCGACGTCCATCCTCCGTTGGGTAAAATGCTTGTTGGATTATCGGGCTACTTAGCTGGCTATAACGGGTCCTTTGAATTCAAGTCAGGCGAGAAATACCCCGAGGATGTGAACTACACGTTTATGCGCCTGTTCAATGCTTTTTTCGGGGTCGTATTGGTACCCTTGGCCTACTATACCGCCAGAGAGCTCAGACTCCGTCGACCTGCCGTGTGGTTAGTTACCTTGATGGTTCTCTTCGAGAATTCGTACGCCACAATTTCACGCTTCATCCTGTTGGACTCTATGCTCCTCTGCTTTACCTTTACGACTACCCTCTGCTGGGCTCGCTTCCATCGGCTTCAAAAGCAAAGCTTCTCCCTGGAATGGTTCACATGGCTACTTTTAACCGGTCTAAGCATTGGTTGCGTTTGCAGCGTGAAACTCGTCGGTCTGTTTGTTACCGCCCTGGTTGGACTTTATACCATTGAGGATCTATGGAACAAGTTTGGAGATTTGAGAATCTCAAAGGTAAGCGTTCAAACTCCTTTTCGCCTCCGTTAGCCTATTTGCAAAGTTGACTGACTATTTGTTAGCCCGTCCTCGTTCAGCATGTCGCAGTACGCGTTGTTGGTCTCATCGTCGTTCCAGCCCTGGTGTACATGTTTTCATTCTACTTGCATTTCCTTGTGCTCGAGAAATCCGGCCCAGGTGATGCCCAGATGAGTTCCTTGTTCCAAGCTAATTTAAAAGGTACTAGCGTTGGAAAAGATAGCCCTTTGGAGATTGCGATCGGGTCCAAGGTTACGCTAAAGAACATGGGGTATGGCGGTGGTTTACTCCATTCCCATGTCCAAACTTATCCTTCGGGCTCACAACAACAGCAAGTGACTTGCTACCACCACAAGGACTCCAACAACGACTGGTTTTTTTATCCTAACCGCAGCCAACCGGATTATGATGCAGATGCGCCCCCGAGGTTCATTGGCGATGGCGACGTTATTCGACTTATCCATGCTCAAACTGGCCGTAATCTGCACTCTCACACGGTAGCGGCTCCTGTCACCAAATCTGACTGGGAGGTTTCCTGCTACGGGAATACGACTATCGGTGATGATAAAGACCACTGGGCCATTGAAGTCGTCAATGACGTTGCGTCAAAGGATCGATCGCACATTCGTACTCTTACCACAGCTTTCCGTCTTCGCCATACTGTCCTTGGGTGCTATCTTCGAGCCAAAAACGTTAATCTGCCGCAGTGGGGTTTCAAGCAAATCGAAACGACTTGTGTGAAAAATAGCAAACCTTGGGATGTGCATACTCACTGGAATGTTGAATCCCATGTGAACGAAAAATGTAGGGAATACCAATATCCCCGGCAATACGATCCGTTGCTAATCTTTATCTAGTACCACGTGGTGATCCGGGTGCCTATAAATCGCCATTCCTGAAAGACTTCATCCACCTGAACGTTGCAATGATGACGTCCAATAATGCTCTTGTCCCAGATCCGGACAAGCAGGATGACCTGGCTTCGAAGTGGTGGCAATGGCCAATTCTCAACGTTGGTCTCCGCATGTGCTCTTGGGACGATGGCACCGTCAAGTATTTCCTCCTTGGAAACCCGCTTGTTTACTGGGGAAGCACAGCCAGTCTTGGTATTCTGGTCCTGATTGTTGCCTGGTACTTGGTTCGTTGGCAGCGTGGCTACGACGAGCTCACTCTCGCCGATCTCGACCACATTCACTACTCTGGCCTTTACCCCTTTGCCGGATGGTTCTTGCACTACCTCCCATTCGTCATCATGGCTCGTGTGACCTACGTGCATCATTACTATCCCGCCTTGTATTTCGCCATTCTGACTGCAGGATTTTGCATCAACTGGGCCACACGCTCCCTCGACCGCAAGATCGAATGGGCAATTTATGCCATCCTTTACGTCGCGGTGGTAGCCTTCTTCATCACCTTCAAGGACATCGTCTTCGGAATGCAGGGTGCCAACGAGAAGTGGCAGTACTTGAACTGGTTCAGCGGCTGGCGAATTGCGAACCGGTAAATTCGCCTTCACAAAATCTCACCGGGAAGCATCGACCCAAGAGGTTGTCGGCTGAAGAAACCCCCTGAATCTGAATTCCCGAAAAAAGTCCTGGGCAGGTGTTCTCACCAGCTGCCAATCTCAAATACTCAATCTGTTTTAGCATATGAAAGGAAATTTGGCAAGGCTTGATTTGTCTCATTCTACCCACTATTTCTCTCTCCCTCTCTCTCCTTCTGTCTGTTTTCGTGTATTTATGCTTAGTGCTGTTGGATTAGATGGTGGGTGGAAATGGATGGATGATAATCTGGATATTTTGTGAGATACCTCTTGATTTCTTTTATCGTCTACCATTCTGTAAGTAATTATCTATTCATTGCAGAATCAGTGAGGAAGGCATTTCGCCTTTGACAAGCTTGTACTCCGCCAAGACGCTTATCGTTGGCTTATATAAGACAATCGGTGCGCTTAGTCATCTTACAGCACGTGAATTACAGCCAGAGACGTCATCCGGGCTGACCTCCGACAGCAGCGCATCACATCCACGCCAGATACAGAGCTCCGATTTCTAAACCACTCTCCTCCTTAAATCCTAGTTGTCAGGATTAAGCACTCTATAATATTCTTTCTTTGCAACCGACGTACCCTCCCGACCGCTTTCATGCCGCAGCAACCAGTGGATTACATCGCAAAGCTGGTCTGCATCGGCGATTCAGGCACAGGTAAATCCAGTGTGCGCATTCCCCGTTGACCAACTATTATTTTGGCGACCAATATCCTCTTCCATACAATAGTACTAATGAAAACTAATTCTCCTCTCTTAGCTCTCGATCCGACTCTGCGAGGGCCGCTTCACGACCAACCACGATGTCACAATCGGTGTAGAATTCGGCTCACGAATCGTCCCCGTCGGCCCGCCCGCATCTGATGCACTAGGAATCGACTTTGACAGCAAATCTCAACCAGCTCACCCATCCAATCTCCCCGTCACTCCATTATCAGATTGTCCACCGCCCTCCATAACAACAAGCACCGGAAAGTCGACGGCAAAGTCGACTCCCAACGGCACAAATGCTCCGCCCTCCCCTCTCTCGACAACAGCGCCCACAGGCCTCCCTCCGCCACCTCAGAAACCAGCGTCGCAACCCCGTCAGAAACGCATGGGCCTTTCGCTCTGGGACACGGCGGGCCAAGAGACGTATCGATCAATCACGCGCTCTTATTTCAGGGGGGCATCGGGTGCCCTGCTTGTCTTTGACATTACGCGTCTATCAACATTTAACTCCCTGACGCAATGGCTACAGGACCTGCGTCAAATCGCCGAAGAAGGAATCATAGTCGTCCTAGTCGGGAATAAGACTGATTTAATCGATGACGACGACGAGAGCACCTCCACAGAACAATCATCTCCCAAGAAAAAGCGCCGACGCTGCATATCCGTCGCCGAAGCAGAAGCCTGGTGCGCCAAAAACGACGTAGTCCGGTACGTCGAAACGAGCGCGAAATCAGGCGAGAATGTCGAGCGCGCGTTTCTCGAGGTTGCGGAACGGATATATAGAAATATCGAGGCGGGTAGATATGATTTGAATGATCGACGGAGTGGGGTGAAGGGCTACGGCGCTGCGCATGGGTGGAGGGGTGGAGAGGGCAAGTTGCAGAGAACGGTTACGTTGGGGGTTAATGAGGCGATGGGGAGGAAGGGTGGGGGAGGGTGGACGGGGGGGTGTTGTTGATACCATCTTTGGGTAGGGAGAATGTGTACCAAGGGGAGATTCACGATGTCGAGCTGCAAACAGAGATATTTTCCGTCTCCTATATTTGTCATTTATAACACATCTTTCTTCTTCCTGGACGGAGCCGGCGAGATTGGTTTATATATATATACCCCCAGAATCAAAATTTTCATAATCAAAGTCCAATAAAAGACATGATCCAATAAATAAAACCACAAGAGTTATTGACTATCCAATCATGTCGAACATGTGCAGAAATCAACTCCTTGATCCAGACACCAACCGCATCTCCGTACGTACATAGATATGAAATGGAAGACAGGCGAGAAAAAATGATTATTCCACTATATCCAATTGATCAGATAACAGCGTCTATGCAGTAAGTTATTTCAAAGAGAAACCGTCTAGGGCAATTGGTGAATCCGGTCCGGTCCAAGCCTATATCCAAATATCGACAAGAAAGAAAAAATGGAAAAAGAGAAAAGAAAACTTCAAGCAAAAGGGGGATAATTGAATAGGATACAGGGACAATAGATCTGTGGGTAATAGCGATCAAAATATATTAGAGGAGAAAAGCCTGCAGCAGGGATAATTCCTTCGCGGCTTGAGAAAAGAAAATCCCCAAACGCCTGGTGTTTATTGATCTAATATCCTTCTTCTCGTAACTGGAACCCATTCCGAACCCGTCGAAAATAAAACAGGGGGCGAGCTTCCGGGTAGAGATTGTTATAGTGCGCCGTCTTTCGCCGTTGTAAAACAACCCCGCATCGTCTCTTTCCTTTATGTCTAAACCCGTCTAAATGGGACGAGAATCAGATCTCCTTCTCCATTTCGTAGGGTCTCTTTCCGGATGAGCCTATTATATGTAGGCTTCCATGTGTTGAATCCTTGGTTCCTTTCGAGAAACACATGATTCGTCCTAGTCTTCGTCTTGTTCAACTTGGCGGTATTGGCCTTGATCAGCATCCCGCTTTCTGGCTTCTCTTCCACGATTCACCATGTTTGATATCCATCCGCCGATTCCCTCTCTGCGACCTTGGCTGTGACCACCTTCTTCTATGTCCCCGCCCGATTTGCCGTTTTCCCTGCTGGGCGTGGGAGGCTCAATATCTAATTCTGGGATAGCGGATTCACCAGTGGAGGGCCCATTATGCGGTCGTCGGATATCAAGCGATGGGACTGGTGAGCCAACGCCCATGAGAGAACCGCGTTCAGCGACGGTGGCAGGTGTGGGTGCTGTTGTGGCGTCTCCGAAGAGAACATCCATATCCTCGAGGCGAACACCAGTGGTCTCGGGGTAGAGAAAGTACACTATAGCGCCATGTTAGCAGGGAGACGCAGTAGTGAAAAGGGGACGTGAGCACTCACCAACTACAAAACTAGTGGCACAGAAGAACGCATGCATCAAATAGAGTCGCCACTGTATTACTTCCTGCAGGACAGGAGTAAGCTCTCCAACCAGCCAGTTGAACGCCCAATTGGACGCGGTACTCAAACTCGCTCCTTTGGCGCGAATGCTGAGGGGTAGAATTTCCGGCGGATAAAGCCATGGAATGGGGCCCCATGAAGCTCCGAATGCAGCGTTATAAATCATGACGAAAATGACGGTGAGGGTTGGAGTCAGTTTAATATCCAGGTAGATCCAGTAGGCGATAAATGAAAGAGAAATAATCATCGCAACCGCTCCCGATAATAGGATTGGTCGTCGCCCCCACTTATCAACGAGATACCACGGAGGAATAGTTGAGGCCAGGTAGGTAAGACCATTAATACCAGTCATCAGAATTGCCTGTTTACCGACCCATCCAGCAGATTCGAAAACAAGGGGCGCGTAATAAGAGATGACGTTGATGCCGTTCAGCTGAGCAAAAGCCTGTGCGGACATGGCAATGAAAACGCGCTTGGAGTACCGACGGAACATATCTGCATAAGACCGTTCGCCCTCTTGTCGTTGGATTAAAACGTCCATCTTGATATCGCGATATTCCTGTCGAGCTTTTTCGTTGTGGATGTCGCCTCCTCCGTATAGATTGGCAATAACAATCATGCCTTCTTCGTCATGGTCAGTGTCAAGCAGCCATCTAGAACCTTAAAGTCAGAGATGTTATAAAATAGATTTTAGGGGTAAAGGGGTAATTACCGAGGAGACTCGCAGATGATAAGACTGCCGAAACCGAGAAGGGCACCCATGATGCATTGGCAGAATAACGGAAGACGCCAAGACCAGTGGTTGTCGATATAAGTGCAAAAATAGTCGACCCAGACACTTGCAGCATATCCGGTGATGTTTCCAGTGAACTCAATGCAAGCCAATTTTCCGCGATTATGTGGCGGAGAGATTTCGGATTGATAGACGGGTACAATTGTGGAAAGCGCTCCGACTCCCAGACCAGCTACAATACGACCAACGAGCATCATTGGGATTCCTGTGGCGAAGGTCTGAAAGGCACCGCCGATGAAGAACACGATGGAGCCGTAGAGAATGGTTCTTCGTCGACCGATCATATCTCCCAACTTTCCAACGCAGAGTGACGAAATGAATGCTCCAACTTCAAGGATAGCAACCATAGTTCCGATTTCCGCTCTGGTGGGCTGATCAAAGTAGTCCTTGAAGTATGGACCCCTAAATAGCGTTCAGCACCAAATATGTAAAGAAGTTGAAGGCCCACTTACGTGATGATACCGGACATAACTCCTTGATCATATCCAAAAAGAAACACTCCTAATGACACGAAAACACTAGTGAAATATCTAGGAGAAAATGTTAGCAAATTTCGGAACCACTGTTTAAGGTCAATAGGAAGTACACACAGTAACGGCTTCCCCACAAGGCCATGGGTCCGGGCCTTCTGTCTATCTCCGGGCGACATGATGAGAGCTAAGAGCCTTTCAGCTCGTGAAGGTGTTCGAGGAGGGCGACATGATGAGAGCTAAGAGCCTTTCAGCTCGTGAAGGTGTTCGAGGAGACGGTTCCGGAACACGAATGCCCTCTTTCAAGTCACCGTTGTCAACGAGCCTTTGTCTTTCCTCCTCGTCCTGATCGTCGTGTTCTTTGTAATGAACCCGTTTTGAACGGCGACGGGAATGAGCGCCAGTTTTGCCAAACGCTTGATGATCCAGGGACTTTCGAAGTTGGATTTGGAGAGGATCTTCCTCGTTGGCGAGCTGTTCTGCTAAATCACCGGTATCCGACCAAACGGAAAAGGAAGATTCGGAGGGAGTAGCTGGATGCGGAGGAGAAGCAGAAGGAGACCTCCGGGTGCCCTGTTCCTGTTTCTCGCGGAAGGATTCGACTAACGAGGAAGACAGTTCGGAGGAGGGCCGGGAATTAGACGATATGGGCCGGAGGGGTATTGAGGTGGAAGAATCGGGAGGGTTTGAGGAAGAAATGGTGGCGGTGGTACAGGGCTGACCGAAGCAGCCCCAGAAAGAGAGAGAGGGAGAGGAAAACGGTAACGGGTGTTAGGGACAGACAGGGACGGGGTTGTTCGTGTGAAGAACGGATCACGGGAGAAGAGGAGGAGGTGGAGTCTGCATCAGGATGCGTTCGTGGTTCGGCACGGAGGCAGCAGGTGAGGAGTCAACGAGGTCACATCCGACCAGAAGACAGTGGACAAGGAGGAATCGGGCGGCGGAGGCGATCGTTGGTTCGGTTTGCTGGCGTGTCGTTGGATGAGGTTGAATGGAACAGCGATGATGGGCTGCTGTGATCATGTGTGGTTGGATTTATTTAGTGCCAGCCGAAGGGGAGCGAGGCGTAATTTTGGTTGGTTCGCAGCCCGTAAATTACTGGGTCTCTCCACTGCCGCCTGCGGAAAAGGGGGTAAGCTAAAAAACACTCGGGCGGGTGACGATGACGCAGGTGTCTGGGGAACACGCTCTTGTGTCAGAAGCAACGGCTGTCAGTTCTCAGCAGGCTTCTCTACTGTTCAATAATCTTTCTACTACAAATTTCGGCATATCTCTGAAATTTTAAGTCTATTGCTGAGGAATTGAATTTGATATCAACATTTTCAGCCCAGCCCAATTCACAGGCAATTTTTGGGTTGCTTACCTCAGCCGGGAGTGAGGCTCCACAATCCCCAAACTATGTGGGGATCGCGGTCTTGGCGTCGATTGCCGCTTCACAAGAGATTCAGGTCGCATGACAATATATGACAACTCGACAGGTTGGAATGATCTCTATTGAGGTATCGCATTGAGGATATATAAGGGTATAAAACATCTAAACAGACCAGAATCACGCCACAAATGCCAAATAGCAACAGCTAATTATCCTACATCAGCAGAATGTTATAACCGTCCTGCCTGATGTGCACCGCTTCCGATGGAGCGCCATACTTCCTTCGAACAAGTTCAAAGATCATCAGGCCTGCGCTGGTACTGGGCACCTGACGGATTGTGCTCATCAAAAATCCGCCAAAAAGCCATACCCGCCATCCCCCAACCAAACGTGCTTTCCGCTGACACCGACTAAAGGTCTCCCGATAGGCCCAAAAACGGTGCCTCATCAATTCACTACCCGTTTGGTTTGGTTTCAGCCGACGATCTAGGTATTGCAGTCGCCTGTAATACATGGCTTGGATTCGACCAAGTGGATGCAGCACAAGTTGCTGCGCGATGGAAGCGCTGACGCCTGCTAGCATCAAGAAGCATGGCTCAAGGGCATAGTGCGGTCGGATCACTGGGACTTGGCCGTCATCGGTCGTGGTCAAAGATAATTTCTCAACAGCCTGCGGCTGGAGGGATCCATAGTAGCGAGTGACAAAAGAGTAGTACCCCTGCGACTTGACCGTCTCAAATAGGCAGAAGAAGAGAGCTGATCCAAAACTATCCTTGAGAAATGATAAAGTCCATCCTGAAAAGACGCCCCGATGTCCAATCTCGGTAAGCTTGTGTCGCCAATAGTGCCAGGCGCTCCGGTGTTGGCCGTTTAACAAGTCATCGGTCTTGAAACGCGCCTGGATGGCGTCCAGGGGGGCAGCTATCAGTGACTGGACTGTGCCCGCGGCAAAACCCGCCGTGAACGTGGCAGTGGGCGTCGGTGGAGGGTATACACGTTTGGTTCCTATTGACGTCGGCTCATGGAGACTTCCAAGTATAGAAAGATAGGAGGTGTATAGGACTGCGCCAACACTGTGTGTATTTCTCCGGTGATTAGCTACGTCCCAGGCTCACGAGAATATCAGGCATCCTTACGTGACATTTGCCATCAAAGGCGGCAAAACCTGGTAGGGGATAAAACTCCAACCGTGCGCCCGAACAGCATGGGCAAGGAGTCCCGGAGTAGTTGTCTGCCACGACCATCCAGCCCCCTCCGTAAGTCGAGGATTAATAGCTCTAGCAAGAGCCTATATTCGAAAATCAGCACTCGATCGTCTTCCGCGGCGGCATCCATACCATATAGCTATACAAAAAAAAGACTAAATTAGCTCTACATACTCCTAAATACATAGATACAAGTTTCAACACCTACTCTACTCGGGTGCGAAAGAAGGCTTTCACGGGTGCCCGAAAGTAGAACGAAACCACCTGCGCGCTGACGGCGCGGACACCCGCAGCCGAAGCCCCTGTCGCAGCATTTGTTCGAGGCTTCCGGCGACTGCTCTCCTCGCTATTAGGATCTGAAGATGTATCGGTCTCGAATCTCAGTTGCGATGGATCATCGGGAGGGAAGGACATAACTCTGCGCCAGAGTCGAGGACGAGTACTCCATGAGCAACAAATGAGAGGACTACAAAATTGAAAGAGGGCTAGAGCAGCATAATGTGTACAAACGAAGGTCTATATTAAAAGAACAAATCTATCCTCAAAGCTCGACAGTACCGTGAAGTCCACGAAAACCGGTCGGGCGCAAAAAGGCCTTCTCGCCGATGAGAGCAAACAGGTCAAACAGAATTTATTATATAAGCAGATGTAAGAACGCTATTCCCAATACGGTTAGATCACTGAGACGCGTCCAGCTCCATCAATTTATCGAGCTGCACGTCCAAAAGTCGCCCTTTGAAGCAGCGAGACTCAGGATTTTCACTCTCACAACTGCTTTCCAGCCACCTCACTGCTGGGATTCGATATTGAGCTTGGGACTCTCTCTTTTGAATTACCCTGAAGCACAGGAACCTCTTCTACCAGATTTCATACTCGGTCACGAACTGAAGCTCGAGACCGGTTAGGTCTCCCTCATCTCAAGATGGGTGAAGAAATCAAAATTGACAAGACCACCTTTTCCAACCGTCTATCCACCCTCTATTCCGCATGGAGAGCAGACAAGCGGGCGGCGGCGCCTGTTTTTGGCGGCGCTACTTCCATCGTGGTCCTTATGGGCAGGACTGAGGATACGAACTCCTTTCAAAAGAGCAATGCCATGCATGTGAGTTGGTGGTCAATTTGTGCGCTACATGGCGCGGTAGCTTGGAAACTAACTGTCCTCAGTTCTGGCTCCTTGGCTACGAGTTCCCCGCAACTCTCTTCGTATTTACAATGGAGGCGATGTACGTTGTGACCACGGCGAAGAAAGGTGCGCGATTCCTTTGATTATACCATTTCTTTTGACAGATATATCTAACTTATTCAGCGAAACATCTCGAACCTCTCAAGGGCGGAAAGATCCCTGTCGAATTACTTATCGTCTCGAAGGATGCGGAACAGAAAACGAAGACTTTCGAGAAGTGCTTGGATATAATCAAAACCTCAGGCGTGAGTATATGCGTCTATACGCTTTCCAGAATTCTAACAGTGGTGTAGAACAAAGTGGGCACTTTACCAAAAGATGTCTCATCCGGCCCATTCGCAGATGAATGGAAGCGAGCGTTTTCGGAGATCTCAAAGGACGTCGAAGAAGTGGACATCGCCCCCGCCCTATCTTCTGTTTGCTTTTCCGTCAAAGGGCCAGAGGAACTAGTAAGTGGCTATGGTCCAGGATAGTAGTCTACCAGAACTGTGTCTTACTTTTTCTTCCCTAGATCTCCATGCGCAATGCCTCTCGTGCATGTAGCGGGCTGATGTCTGCATACTTCGTGGACGAGATGTCGCAGCTCCTCGATGAGGAGAAGAAAATTAGCCACAAAACCTTCGCCGCAAAGATTGACGCAAAACTCGACGACTCCAAATTTTTTAACAAGCTTCCCAATTTGCCGCCAGAGTTCGACGCTCAGCAGATTGACTGGGCTTACGGTCCGATCATTCAAAGCGGCGGGAATTATGATATCAGATTTTCTGTGACAAATGACACGAATAACCTGCATCCGGGCATTATTATTGCGAATTTTGGCATTCGGTATAAGACCTACAGCTCCGCGATTGCCCGGACTTTCCTCGTCGACCCTTCGAAATCGCAGGAATCGAGTTACAGCTTCCTCCTCAGTCTCCACGAAACTGTGATGAAAGAAATACGTGATGGGGTTGTGGTAAAGGATCTATACAACAAAGCACTTGGAATGATTAGGGCAAAGAAACCCGAGTTAGAAAAGCACTTTGTTAAAAACATTGGAGCAGGGATCGGCATCGAACTTCGAGACGGCAACATGGTCCTCAACGGCAAGAATACCAAAACTCTGAAAAGCGGCATGACCCTCTATGTGTCAGTTGGTTTCACAGATATTCCAAACCCCGACGGCAAAAAGAAAAATGATTCATACTCGATGATTATCACTGATACACTTCGGGTTGGCGAGACCGGTCCTCACGTTTTCACCAAGGATGCCGGTATCAACTTCGATTCAGTATCGTTTTATTTCGGCGATGAAGAGGAACAGGAGAAACCAAAGAAAGCCAAGAGCGAAAACGCTCGGTCTAGTGCGATCGCAAGCAAGAATATCACAAAGACAAAGTTGCGTGCAGAGCGCCCAACCCAGATAAACGATGGTGCCGAAGCTAGGCGGCGTCAGCATCAGAAGGAGTTAGCAGCGAAGAAAACCAAGGAGGGCTTGGACCGCTTTGCCGACACCACAGGTGACCAGAACGGCGTCGCGCAGAAAGCTTTCAAACGTTTCGAGTCATACAAACGCGACAGCCAACTGCCCTCCAGGGTGAAGGATTTGATTGTCTATGTCGATCCCAAGGCGTCCTCGGTCATCGTCCCGATCATGGGTCGGCCTGTCCCCTTCCACATCAACACCATTAAAAACGCGAGCAAAAGTGACGAAGGCGAATATGCTTACTTACGTATCAACTTTTTGTCCCCTGGTCAAGGTGTTGGGAGGAAGGATGAGCAGCCATTTGAGGATCCTTCCGCCCACTTTGTGCGAAATTTAACCCTTAGATCAAAGGATAAGGATCGCATGGGTCAAGTTGCACAGGATATTACGGAGCTCAGGAAGAATGCGCTACGGCGGGAGCAAGTAAAGAAGGAGATGGAGGATGTCGTCGAACAGGATAAGCTTGTTGAAATTAGGAGTTAGTCCGCCATCACATTTTTACAAAGCCATTTACTAACGTCAAGTAAGATCGACGTCCCATCAAATTGCCCGATGTATACCTTCGACCGCCACTCGATGGCAAGCGTGTTCCAGGAGAAGTCGAGATCCACCAAAACGGTCTCCGATACCTGTCGCCGCTGCGCAGTGATCACGTTGATGTTTTGTTCAGCAACGTGAAACACTTGTTTTTCCAGCCATGCGCACACGAAATGATTGTCATCATTCATGTTCATCTCAAGACACCAATCATGATTGGAAAGCGGAAGACAAGGGATGTCCAGTTCTACCGTGAAGCCACGGAGATTCAGTTTGATGAAACCGGGAACCGTCGACGCAAGCACCGCTTTGGCGACGAAGAAGAATTTGAGGCCGAACAGGAAGAGAGAAGGCGGAGGGCGGCCCAATTTGGCTTCAGGGTCGCTCAGGAATAGCTGTGGCTCGCGCGAACTGGTTAGCCATTTCCCTACGGGGCGATATATCCCAACCAACCAACGCGAGATTAGAATAGGAGGACTCACGATATCATTGCCAGTTACGTTGTTGGCCTTGCCCCATGCACTCATAACCCAAGCATCGTTGTAAGCAAGGAAAGCAACGACATCTACGCCCTTGGCCTTGAGCTCCTGCAACTTCCTGATGTAGCCGGGGAGGTGGTCTGCAGAGCAAGTGGGTGTGAAGGCTCCTATAATTTATAAGACGGCAATTGTCAGTCGAGTTTAATTCCTACATAAAAAACGTTCTTCGAAAGGGAGGTAAAAGATAGGACACAGAGCATAGGTGAAAGCACACGTACCGGGAACGGAGACCACGACGACCTTCTTATCGGCCCATTCCTTTGAGGCATCATAGTTCTGGGGAATGCCGCAGGCAGTGACGCTCTCTGCCTCCTTGGTCCAAGGAATGTAACTGTATCAAAGAATTGCAAATTAGCCTCTGTCTCGCCAATCATTTCCGGCAAACAAACGGAGCCCCGACGGGAACATCATTACGCCATTGTCAGTAACCAATTGATCCGAGGGGATAAACATACGAGAATACAGTTCCCTCCGGGAAGTTATCTCCAGCTTTGAGAGCAGACATGGTTGTAGAGGCTAGCCGCTGCGTTGTTGTTGACGGGTATTTGATCTGGAAGAGAGAGGGACGGATCGATTGAGGTCTGGCGACTGGGGAGTTGCGGATAATCGAGAGAGGGGCACAGTGAGCTTTGCGAAGGAGAGAGGGGAGAACTCGCACGGAAGACATGTATTCTGGCGTGGGTTACGGAGGGAAGTTCGTGGCGTGATCTTGGGATGGTGTTGGATTGCGCTATTCAGGGAGCCGGCGGGTTCGGTCCGGCTCCGTGTTGTTCCTGGCCCCTCACTAACTTAGTTAACCTAATTACGTCATGGTAACTGCGTCTTTCGAAAATTATTGAGACCGGCGAACGGCCATAAAATGCAATTATTGACATTGATTCACCATACCAGCAGTAGCTGGATCCTAAGCTTAATATTATCGTCTTCGAGCTTATATTTTCACCCTGTGTCAGCTGTTATTATGGCTGACATGACTTTGACAATTGAATGGTGGAAGATGATGATTTGGCTGGTAAATCAGATAGAAGAGCTATAGATAACTAATGGAATTATAAGTCAGGATAGGCATCAGGAAGGGCCTTGGTATTTGACAAAGCTGAGGCCTAACCACTTCAATAAATGGTGGGAGCATTCTCATCGCAAAAGCATGAATCATTGATGTCATGGTGATGCAAAAAGATCAGGCAGAGACATCCCTACATCAGAACAAATAGAGATCAAATCCAAGTATCACCAACTGAAATCTCAAGTTGTTACTGAAAAATCTGCAGTCATGGATGCACCTCCACCGTACGAGTCGCTGTCGCGGTCTTACCGCTGTCCAGTGTGCCAGCGTTGCGGAAGCGGAACCCGGGCGCGACTGGCGCGACTGAAGTCCTGTTGTTTGAAGGTTCTAAAACGCCCACTTTCGTAAGTAGCCCATTCCTTCCTGGAGTTGTAAAGCCAGAGAACTATCGTATTTCCTGAGGGCTATGTATCTGTATTATCTGCTGGGTTTTATTCTGAGAGAAAACTAACCAAGATCTGCTAAAAACGGGTTGTGTCTAGCCGGGTTGGACTGGTACTATTACCACAGGTTGAAAAACGATCCGAGGTATATTACTAGTTAACGAGCAGGACATTGTTGAAAACGCCAGGCAACTCGGTAAGTCGTCCCGTCTTACCCAGCCGGCCTGCCCAACAGCCCACAGGTCAACCGCGCTAACTTTGTCAAGATACTCACTGTTCGATAGTTTTCGAAACTGGCTTCGTGGATACCTGCATTTGCTTCTTATATACGGCGTACCCCCTTTCCTGAATAGCCAGGTCAGTTGTTTTTCCGGGCCGAATTCTGGAGCTCTCGACATGAAACATATGCTTTGTTCTTTGCACCCAGCTCCTTACTAGTAAATTTCCTCCTAAATGACGAATACGCCGCAATTTGAGGATTAATAATCCATTATCGAGGGAGAATGGAGTCAATATGACAAGAAAATATTCTTAATATGTACAAGATCGTACAATCACCATACACTACAGAAACCATCTAAGGGTTTGAAAATAGCAACGCTCAAAATTGCAGCAAACCAAGCAGGATCTGATCTATCCATCTATTTCTTTTCCTTGGGGGCAATCATCAATTCCGGACGGACATGCTTGTCAAAGTCCTCTTCGCTCAGCGCCTTGAGCTCCATCGCACTCTGCTTCAGGGTGAGGCCCTTCTTATGGGCGTTCTTGGCGACCTTGGATGCCATGTCGTATCCAATGACGGGATTCAAGCAGGTGACAAGCATCAGACTGAGAAAGGTTAGCATGGGAATTATCAAGCAGGCTTTAAGGACTTACCTCTCGTGGAGAAGAGCGCCGATTCTCTTCTCATCGGCCTGCAGACCGGCAACCAAGTTGTTCTCAAAGGACTTCATTCCGTCTGCGAGAATGCGGATGCTGTGCAGCAGGTTGCGGATCATCACCGGCTTGAACACGTTTAGCTCGAATTGACCGTTCATGCCCGACACTGTGGTAGCCACGTGGTTGCCCATGACTTGCGCACAGATCATGGTGAGAGATTCGCATTGTGTGGGGTTGACCTTGCCAGGCATAATGGATGAACCAGGCTCGTTCTCTGGCAGGATCAACTCACCAAGACCGCAGCGAGGGCCGGATCCAAGGTAGCGGATGTCCTGGGCGATCTTGAACACCGAGCAAGCCAGGGTGTTGAGAGCGCCAGAGGCCTCGACGATAGCGTCATGAGCAGCCAATACCTCGAACTTGTTAGGGGCAGTCTTGAATTCGGTCCCAGTCATCTTGGTAACTTCTTCCGCAATGGCTTCGTCAAAGCCCTTGAAAGTGTTGATACCGGTGCCGACGGCGGTACCACCCTGGGCGAGGAATCGCAGATGCGGCAGGCTGTTCTCAACACGCTCAATATTGCGATCTAGCTGAGCCACGTAGCCCGAGAACTCCTGGCCCAGAGTCAGGGGCGTAGCATCTTGCAAGTGAGTGCGACCGATTTTGATAATCTTCTCAAATTGCTCGACCTTGGTCTGGAGAGCGTCACGGAGGCTTTTCAGGGACGGCAACAAGGTTCCTTCAAGTTCAAGGACTGCTGCAATGTGCATGACGGTGGGGAAAGTATCGTTCGAGGAGGCGGACATGTTGACGTGATCATTCGGGTGCACGGGCTTCTTGGACCCCATCGTACCGCCGAGAATCTCGATCGCACGGTTCGAGATGACCTCGTTGGCGTTCATGTTCGACTGGGTTCCGGAACCGGTCTGCCATACGACGAGAGGGAAGTGGTCGATAAGCTTGAGCGATGCGACCTCAGCAGCGGCCTGCTGGATGGCTTGGCCTATTTTGGGATCTGTACCTCTCAGCAGATGTCCACGTGCTAGGTTATCGAGGTGTATTACCAAGTCCGAACTTCATGTTGACAGTCGCGGCAGCACCCTTCAGGATACCGAGTGCGCGGATGAGGGGAGCGGGCATCCGGTCCTGAGGCTGGTTGATATTGAAGTTCCCCAGGGACCTGTAGTTTTCTCTCGTTAGCTTCCACTTGCATGCATCAGCTTGCCTCAGTCTGTAAGAGACCTGCGTACCTTTGGGTCTGTGCTCCCCAGTATTTATCACCGGGCACCTATGATACGGTTGAGCAACGACACCTCCTATCACCATGCATCCGGCGCATCACCCACCTGGATCTCTCCAAACGCATCGCTCTCCGTACGGGTATTAGACTATATTCCCATCAGCAGCCAAGTTTCCACCATATCCCAGTTCCCGCAATTCGGAAGAGAACCCACCATATTCGCAGCAGTGCTTCCAAACGCTCTCACTCCAAATCTTGAATGCAAGTTTCCTTTCTGCAGATACGACAATGGCGAAGATTGGGTGCGCAGAGACGACGAATAATTCCGAGCAAGAGGGGTAATAGCGGCGGCGGATCGGGCGAGTAGGATCGAAGACTGGGCCCTGGAAGCATGTGGTAGAGATGCCACCGCTCTCCGCATGTTGCGGGATGTGGAAGTAAGCATGCTTTTTTTCGCTTTTTGCTTTTCAAGTTTCCGCGCTGCGACTAGGTTTGCGGGAGAATTAACGGAGATAAAAGTATATAGAGAGATGTAGATGTGTCTGGAGAGATCAATTGAGGTGCTTGGAGGAAATAGAGGACCCTTGGACAGCTGTGAGAGGAAATGTCAGACGAAGTCTTTTTAGCTGCTTTCCCGACTCTTCCCGGGTCTGCGGAGATGGTCACGTATTGTAATTCTGGCGGGTATTTGCCCGATCCGTGCGGGATATGCGGTACTGTATGGTATGCTCGTATTGTGGAATAACATTTTCCCGTATATATCCGTTTCGTCCAACTTGGTGAATGATTTGGAATTCAATGTTATATCTTCATGAAAATGACATTCTATTTCTACCGAGAATGAATGCAAGCGCTATACAGAGCAATATTATGAAGGAACCCCATTGTCACGTTCAATTTTGCACCTTAAGAGCCTTGTGAAGCGCCTCAATGGATTTCTTGTTGAAGAACTTTCCGCCCTCCAAGATAGCGTCCAAGTGAGTAAACGTATGCGGCACGCCAGGGACACGGATGATTTCCGTCTCTACACCCGCAGCCTTCAGTTTCGCGCCATATGCCTCGCCCTCGTCGCGGAGAGGGTCCATCTCCGCCGTCCAGACGATAGCAGGCGCCAGGCCAGAGAAATTGGGCGCGAAAATGGGCGAGATTTTCCAGTCCTGCGCCTTGTGAGTACGATTAGACAAAACAACAGGGGATCAACTTACATCAGCGGATCTTTCCGGCCGTGGTACTCCCAGCCAATGCTTATGGAAAAAAGCCATACGCGCAGCAGGTAGGGCAGCGGTATGTTCCATCTCTCGATACGACTCGTAGGGAGTATTTTCGCGGTCAAATTTGCCGTCCGGCGTAAAGGAGCTATGCATGTCCGTGACGGGGACGATCAAGTTCTGGAAGCTAAGGGGGTATCCGTTATCTCTGCAGAGATGAGCGACGACGGCACTCAGGTGGCCACCGGCGGAGGCTCCTCCGACAGCCATATGATTGGTATCGAGGTTGAATTCCTCAGCCTTTGAACGGACCTGCACTGATATTAGCATTGGACCAATTTAAACTAGAAGGAGGCGTACCCATTGGAAAGCTGTCCAGCAGTCTTCAATGCCAGTTGGATACTTGAATTCCGGCGCAAGACGATAATCCACATCAAACGCCACAACATCACCGTCGGAGTCATGAACGAGACGCTTGCAGAAATCGTGATCCGCAGGCAACCCGCCAAAGACCCAACCGCCACCATGGAAATTGACATAGGCGCCCCTCTTCTTGGGCTTCCCATCGGCTCCCGCAACGGGCCGGGGCTCAAATATCCGGATTGTGATCTCGCCGTCCTTTACGGGGCATTTCTGCTCGGTGATTTTGTATACGTCGGGACCCGCGGCGCGGCCGTATGCGATGATGTATTTTGCGGGGTCGGCGCGGAAGTCCTCGATGGGGACTTGATGAGTGTGATATCGGCCGACATTGTGTTTGTACCAGTGTTCGACGTATACGGGGTCGAAGCGGGGGAGGAGTTCTGCGGGGATGGCGTTGAGCAACTGCTCCTGGAGGATCACAGCTGGCTTGAGGTCATGAAGGGCAGGGTCCCCTGCACGTTCCTAGAACTCTCGCGTTAGCTCTGCTCTTCGAATAGGTAATACTACCTATCTCCTCACCTGGTCTGTTGACGACATGTTCAAATTGAGGAATGTTAACTACTAGTAGCTTGAAGTCTTCAGATGTTTCTCGAATGAGGGCAGCCGGGGAATCTGCTGCCTCTAAATAATACCGCATCGCCGCCCCTCTTCCCCATCTCCTCCCACTCCCCCTCCCCCTCATTCTCCTCCGGATGGTCCGCATTGCCTCATCCAGGCGGACATCCCACGTAAACCCGGACATGCTTATGTAACCGACCTCGGCCGTCACTCCGCGCCAAGCCACCCCCACCTACCGATGTGGACTGGTCCGGGCGGAGCGGGAGTTGGTTCCGCCCATGATTCAGCCCCAAGGAATGGAGTATTCATCGCCAGTGATTCCAGATATCATCAGAACGTATTGTTTGATCCCATGCCTCACAGCACAGGCAACTCAGAGAATCTGCAGATAATGGATTCGGATGAATCCCAAAATACTCCACCACCAATTTCCACCAGCCTAACGTCCTCATCCCCCATCTGCTCTATCACGGGCAACCCTCCCTTTACCCTCACCATCACCCATGAATGCACATCTCCCCGTCCCATCCGGGCCCTCATCTACCTGCAGACCCATTGGTGCGCCGGCATCCAGATTCGCGATCCAACACGCAGTAATCGACGCATCGGGCCCGAGCCAACCATGATTCAAGATGAGTGGGACCAAGATGAGCTTGAGCGTGAGGACTCGAGACTTGTGCGCTTAGAGCTTGGGGAGCGGGTTTCAGGTGTGTATGAGGTCTGTGTGGGGCCGAAGCTGAATGGGTTGAGAGGATCAGATGTGAGGATGATGGTGAGCGGGAATGTATATCATGTTACGTTGAAGAGCAGGAAGTGGAGGTGGATGTATGAGGATGAGCAGAATGGAAACATGGGGGAGGATGAGTGGAGGGAGAGGTTATGGGAGAGAGAGCCGGTGGAATGGGCAGTCGACTGCAGTGTGACATTCATAGCTGAATAGGGCTGAACATTCGTAGGCTACTAATGATAACTCTGAAATGATCATAGATGAGATGCTATGATGAGCTGTCCGGTCGAGATTTGATGCAGCCAAGGACAAGTTCAGAGCAATCCTAGCCAGTTAGCTGAATGGGACGATGTGGCAGGAATCCTCCGAACCCTCCGACAGAGGAAGAAACAGCTGTGGAGGGGACTCTGCTGCGTGATGCTACTTTCCTTGATACACGCGAGCCAGGGAGAGACATCTATCGTCTTTCTCTGATTGCTCGCCTTTCTCACAAGGCTGAGAGGGCAGCTCGAATTTAATCGCCCATTTATTGCACCATCATTTCTGCTTTGCAGTCGTTCGCTCTTCGCACCTAGACTGTCGCTCGTTGGAGCTACGAATGAGATATATACTTATAGCACGTGAGCCATCGGATGTTTTTCTATCTCGCCGTGCTCGGAGATTGACTGTCTATTTGGATTTCGACCCAGCGGGACCGGAACCAGTGGCTCGTCGCAAAATGCCAGCAGTGAAAGTAGCAATCGTCGGAGCGGGTGAGATCCACTGTCTCTTGAACCTTCATCACAGCCCTATCTAACTACAGGGAATAGGATTATCGGGCCTCACTACCCTGAAACAATGTATTGAAGAAGGCTTCGAAACAACGGTCTACGAAGCAAGATCAGCTCTTGGTGGCCAGTGGAACTACGAGGAGCCAGACCCCGCAACCCATCAGACGGCATCGTCGATATACGAGGGTGTTTTGCTGAACTCATGCCGCGACACAAGCTCCTTTAGCGATTTTCCAATCGACCCAGCTCGATATCCAGATTACTTTGGCCATCGTCGTTTTCTCAGTTATATCGAGGAATACGCTGATCACTTTGACCTGCGACGATATATCCAGCTGAATACCAAGGTGGTTTCGTGCACGCGGACCGAAGACGGCAAGTGGAAAGTCGCCCTTGAAGAAAATGGATGGGACGTCGCTCCGAAGGTATTTGATGCCGTATTTGCCTGTTCTGGCACTTTGACGAAGCCTATGATACCTCCCTTTGAAGGGTTAAGGAGATTCAAGGGCAAGGTCTTTCACAGTCGTGTTTATAGGAGACCAGCCGGTCTGGAGGGCAAACGAATTGCCATCATTGGCTTTGGCAACTCTGCTGCGGACCTATCTTGTGAGCTGAGCTGGCAAGCAAGAGAGTTGCATCTCATCACTCGCCGCGGAGGATGGATTGTGCCGCGATTCATATTTGGCCAGCCTGCCGAAGCTTGTGACAGTGTGTTCCACGTCTCCGGACCTCTTCCCATATCTAACAAACTCTTTCCATATACTAACAAAATGTAGATCGAGTGGTGGAGACCATGCTCCCTGCCAAACTGTCGCAATGGGCCCAGGCGAAGCTCGCCAACTTCATCCTTGGAGAGCTCCCCGAAGAGCTGAAACCGGAACATCGTTTCATGGAAGCGAACGTTACGATGCGAAGTGACTTGTTAGAAAACATCAAGACCGGCCGCATCATCCCTCATCGAGCGGGAATCCAAGAAATTACAGAGACTACTATCGTTTTGACGAATGAGACGGAGATAGAAGTGGATGTTATCATCTGCTGCACCGGGTATCATCTTGATGTCCCATATGTGCCAAAAGCAAGCTATCGCGCTGGGGAGAATGAGATACTCAAGTCGGACAATACAATGGATCTGTACAAGCTGGTTGTTTCCCCTAGATTCGAAAATCTCTTCTTCATCGGCTTTGTCGAGCTTCCAGGCCCTCTCGCCCCCGTCTCGGAGGCCCAAGCGAGATGGGCGACTGCGGTCCTTGCAAAGCGAATCAAGCTTCCATCCGTCGAGGAAATGGAGAAATCCATCGCCTCTGATCAGGAAATCATTGCGAAAACTGTAAGTACCAAGTGGTCTACTAAGCATGAGATAGGACTAACCGGTCTGATAGATGGTTGCGTCTGATCGTCACACGATTTCAGTGCGCTACTTGCCATATTGCGATGACCTCCTGAAGGACGTCAGTGCAGCCCCGTCGTTCTTGAGATTGTTTTCGAGGGTATTCATCTCCAACCCATTCAAGGCGATCAAAGTGCTGTTGATGGTATACTTTGGAATAAATTCTCCCGCGCAATACCGATTGTTTGGGCATGGAAGCATTCCTGCTCTTGCGCAAGCGACACTGACCAGGCTTGCGGGGCAAGGCAAGGAGCTGAGCGAGGATGAACAGAATGCGCTGGGGACAAATCGCGTGCGGCGCAGGATTAATCTAGAACCAGATCCTTATGGCCGCTAGTGGTCTCCTTGCGTTGCAAAGGGTTTCTCTGCTGTATTTTCAATTTGTAGACGTCGCTCATTATTTCTAGACATACCCTGCTCGGGTTTAATAGACTGGTGTAGAAATATCATTACAATAAAGCATGCAGTCGTTACAGATAGGGAATCCCTACGTGTACACCCCCATCACTTCGTATACCCCCTCCTACAATTCATACACACCCTTCCCTACTTGACAAGCACTATACTCCATTAGATCGTTCTGTAGTTTTTTCCATCCCGCAATCCCGAATCTCCCATCCCACACACACACACACACACACACACTCTCTCTCTCTCTCTCTTGAATTCACTCCTCAACATGCAAACCATTGCATTGAATATGAACCTTCCGGTCTTCCCACTTCCACCCACAGCCTCCTATTCCTCAATTGAAGCCACAGAGACTGCAGTAGGGCCCTTTACTGCCTCTCATGGATAGTGCATGCACCTGTACAATCAAGGGCCCAGAGAAGGAGCCAAGAAAGACTGTGTTGTGAAGGTACACAGTTTGAAGAAGCAGTGGAGGATGTACTTGTATATGAAGTGATAGGTGTGTACGTAGGGATTCCCTACAGATCAAATTTCTCCGTAAAAGGACGACGGATTCGGTGAGGTAAGTAGGTTTGGTATTTATGTAGTCGGGCTATCGAGGTATACTATAGTATGCTGGGTGAGGTATATACGAGAATTGATGAGTTGTGATAAATGGAGGGGTTGCGGAGGAGGGGTACAACAGGGAACACACATCCACACGATACCCTTTCCCCTTCTGTCAACTCTTACATATCCAGACACACACACAAGACAGATAAGGAAATGAAGATGGGGTTGGTCAATAAAACTCCTTTCTCAAACCAGGATATTCCATATCCATGCCCCCCCAGATTTCCGTTCCGATGCAAGGCAATTCCATCCATCTCTTGAATGCTCCGAAGAGAGGGAAGAAAATTTGAAAATGGCGGATAAGGTAGAAGGGTAGACAATATGCAAGTTCGAAGCAAAACAATAAGGGAAAAAAAAACTATTCCAGGATATCCACCATTCCATTAGATGGCGTACGTTCCATATCCCATAGGAAACGAGCGGCGTCCTTGACGCCGCATGGCCGTTTCATGCCGCGCATATTTTTCTCGAGAGCCAGGCGCTTGGCTGCGGCAAACGAGCATGTAGAGGGGGAGGAGGAGGACTTTGAGTCCTCCGACATCAAGAACGAGTCTGCAATCCGATTGTCGGGAACAACGACGACGGTGCTGCTGTCATCCTCGTTCTTGCTGGACATGAAGTGGCGTACATTGTGGTAAAGGCTCATGTCGTTGGAGCTCGTGCGGCCACGTTTGCGGCCGCGTTGTTGTTGTTGGTCTGGGGTTGGTGTGGGATTTGAGCGAGGGACGGCGCCGGCCAGTTCGCAGAGGCCCCGGGCGGCTTCGTGGGTTGAGAAGGACGTGTCAATATCGACGGGGGTGCCGAGGCAGAAGTTAGTGAGGTCTGGCATGGTGTTGCCGTCGGTGGACATGGCTTCGGGGGATGCGCAGATATCCGAGTCCGGTGCTTCGTTGATGACAGGAGCGATTGAGATGTTTTTCACGTTCTTTCGGTTCGTCCTTAGGCGATTGGACCGTAGTTTTTCGCAGCGACGAGTCGCCTGAGTAGCCAAGCTTGGCGGAGGCGCGCAAGTCGCAGACGTAACGGAGGAGATCGAGGAGGAACGAGAAGATCGAGTAGATCGCGATGAGGTCAATGAAGGCACGTCGGATACCATGGATTCCGGGGAGGAGGTAGAGGACGATGACCTAGCCAGGGACGATCGACGAGTCATGGTCGGATAGGCTTCCGCTGGCCTATTATTATACAACGGCTGTACCCGCTGGTCAAAGGTGGTGCGCTGGGCGCACAGACTTTGCGCCTGGGACATTGCAGAACACATCGAAGGCCTGCGGGAGCCGAATACGCCGACACTCGCTGCAGGAGCGACGGCGATACCAGCTTGCGGGCTGATATGAGGTGTGGTGAGTAATCCCAGGTTGGGCAACGGTGGCAGCTGGGTCCAGATTCCGGCGCCTGTGTTGGGGTCGGCTACCTTGGTAGCGTTGCGTGGACAAGCAGACGCCTGATCGGTGCACAATGGCTGACACTCCGAAACCGGTGTGCGACATGGTGAAGGAGTTTCAGCCGGTGACAGTAAATCCTGAATTGGAATACTTCCCTGGCGAACAGGGCGGGTCTCCACCGTATCAAGCTCAGGAGTCAACACAGGAATGACTGTGCGCCAGCAAAGGCCTTCCCCATTAGAAGGACCGCTTGCGGATGGCGTATACTTCAAGACCACATCGGTCCAGCGTTGAAAGATGGGTTCTGAGATGTGCAGTCGCCAGCCCACAGCTTCAAGAAAGGTTAGTTCGTTTTGATTAATCTCTGCAGTATTCAAACCAGAAATCTTGCTCCAAGCGCGCGCCGAGTAATTTCGATCTTGCAGGTATTTCGAAGCAAGGATTAGCGCAGCGAGAAACATGCGTCTTCCGCATTGCATTGCGCGCACAGACGGCTGCAGCCTTGGTTGCTCCATAGTAAAGTCACTTTTTGGCACGCGAGATTTGATCTTGATGAGATAATAAAGCGCAACCTGTAACGTTGAATAGCTCGTTCGAGACCGGCGAAGAGTCTCTTGAATGAAAGTTCGGAGAGGTAAGACCCCCTTGCAGCCCATCACGGCGTCAGACCGTGGGGCCACAACAGACAGGGGCCAAATAGTTTCGACAATTTGCGACGCGGAGTCTTCAAAGAGACGCGCAAAGAAAAAAAATATCAGAACGGAAACTCCACCACAACACCAAGACGGAATGATTCGACTTACCAACAAGACTGTCAACAAAATTTAGTTTCCGTTCACCCTGGCGCACCAAGGCTGGCGGTGGGAGTGAACAGGCCCCCGAGGCAGCAGGGGCAGCGCGAACAGTGCGCCGGGGGTGTTGCCTCAACTCTAGAGGCACCGTAGTTTCGGTAGCCTTCGACCCATAGGCTCTCCCGTTTCGGAAGCACTGACTGTAGTCATTTGCCAGGCTCGAAAACTTGTGCTCGTCGTTTTCCCAGCTACCGTCGGCCAAAGTAGAGACAGACGAAATTGAACTCTGAGAGGATTCGACGGAGAAAATTGAGGAGGAGGAAGACGAGGCGGATGAAGCAATGGAAGAGGCATATAGGTAGGGTTGGGGTAATGCAGTATTTTGGTTGCTTGGAATTCCAAGACCAAAATCCACGTCGTCCATCATTGACATTCTCTGATATCTTGCAGCTTACACACCGTATCAGAGACAAGCAGCCAACATAGAATGTAGCTAGAATCAAATCAAAGAAGGAACACAACGGACGATGTAATCCGGGTAAGTATTGGGGAATAGACCGTTTGGATAAAAACCGTTTCGGGGCGACGAAGGGGCGGGCCCGTCTTTGTGAACGTTCAAAGGCGACGGGGAGGCCTTCTTAATATTGATAACGATCCAGAGTGAAGGGAGTAAGAGGTATGCGGTTAGGTCAGGGTGAGTCACTCAAGGTCGAACAAGGTCGAAGGGTAAGCGGCGACGTATGAAGGGATATAACGTGAGTAGAGCGGATGACTTGGTGAGAGGCGGTTTAAGAGGAGTCAACGGAAGGCAACAGGTAAAGAAGACGAAGGTATAAACGGTATCGAACGGGGGACGAACGATTCCGATCACTGCCGGTATAGGGTTCCAAGGGGGAGGAGAGGGAGGTCGACACGGGGACAGGTGTCGAAGACGGAGAGAAGGAGAAGAAGAAGAAGAAGAAGAAGCAAGACAATGACTGGTGAGGATATGCAGGTACCAGCGCAGGGAGAGAGGCACAGCTGTTATGTAGTGGAGCGGCGTGTGGCGTGAAAGCACTCCGAAACAGGCAACGTGACTCTGTCGCGGCAAAAATGGTACCCAACACACCTAAAAACGACCAGACATTTTATGACTTGGCGGATACGTGGGTTTGGAATCTGTGTAGGCAGTGATCGGATCGTGAATCGTCTTCAAATGGTACATCGTTACGTGCGAGCGACGCGCTGGTGGTTGGATGACCAGGCAGCACCAGCTAAGCGTTGCGCTTATCCAGGCGGCTGTCTGGAGAAGGCCGGGGGGTGGAGGAGGTTGGGGCGGTGATCACAAGGAACGAGATTCGAAGGCGACCGTTGAGGCTCGAGGCGAAGTGTTCGTGAGTGTTGGACGACTTTTGTCTTGGTCGGGATCAAGAGCACCCGTTGGGAGAGAGGAAGAGGACGAGCCGAGTCACGATCGAAGGCGACGGATTCAACTGCGGAAGAAAAAAAGGCTGAGTAAGTCTTCTCATATGGGAACAAACTTAGTAAGTGTGACTCTTCATTCGCGGCATCGAGTGGCGAGGTGGCGAGACATTGTCGGCGGTCGGGATCCACGATGCTGAGGCGGTTGTGGTGGAGGAGAAGGGGAGTCAAAGGGGACCACCAGACAAGAACAACATGGAACAAGGCTTACCTTTCACAATCAACAACAAAGGAAATTCATACGAATGAATGTCAAAGGAGAAATCCACAAGTGATGCAGAGATTAATATTATCAAAAGAGACAGACAGCAGATATTATCGAAATTCTCCTGAGCAACATCGACAACAGAGCGAAACCGGAAGGCGAAGGAGGGTTCAAAAAAGGATGATGAGGTTGACACAGCGATGACTCTATATTTGCAAGAAAGAAGGGAATAATGTCAGCAAAGGCGGACCTGAAGCCTGATCAGCCTATTTGCTAGTTCGGTGATAGGATGAGTCGATGGGGACTTTGGCGCCAAGATGGTGCCGGGAGGGGCTGGGCGGTTTAGGCAGAGAGAGAGAGAAGAAGAGGAAGAAGAGGAGGCTGGCAGCAAACAGCCGCGACGACAAAGAAAATGGCGGGAATACGATGATGATGATGATAGGCAGTGAGATGGAGACAAGGAGATGGTAACAGGGGAAGGAGTTTGCCCACACGCTTCAACGGGATGGAGAGGGGCTGGAGGTGATGGTGGCAAGCGAACAGGCAACATTGAGCCTGAGCGTCCGCGGTGTTTCATCAAAGGAGTTTGTGACTGACCTGAGATAATAATAATGGAAGCCTTTGTGGATTTCAAATTGGAATTGGATTTGGATTTTTGGTCAGACGGGGGCTGATGAGGGGGGAGTAGCCGAATATTTCACTCGTAACACGGAGACTCATCAAGGGAACAAACAAAGAGTAGAACTATTAACTCAATAGAATCACGGGGCAATCAAGCGGACATGGACGTGCTCATAGAGGGGAGATTTTGACCAGAATGACTACAAGGAGGAGAGAACAGGAACAAGACCAGAAAAGAAATCCTCATTCATGATTAAACGACCCGGATGATTTGGCGTCTGCGGATCAACCGGGGCCAAAAACAAGGGCTGGTTACCAAGCACTCATGCGAACAGCCTGCACCCGAACCCCGTCTGCTGTGATTCGCGAGACGGGAAAAAGAATTCAAGAAGCTGTCAGGTTGCGAGCAACTTTAACCTGGTGGCACAAAAGTAATAATATTTTTGAGCCAGCTGCTGTCCTGCCTGTCATCTTTGGTCCTTTGGGCCGTTCCAGAATTCTTGCAGGCGTAAACTCGGCGACCAAGGCTCATCCCTTCCCATGGTTCTGGTCTGGCTCAGGAGACCTGAAACATAGTTTTTGCTTCAGAAAAGCAGCAGCCTGTTCGGCGACTCTCTGCACAAAATATTCCCTCCCGTCCCAGCCAGTAGAGCTGAAGGTTCCTTCGTTGCATCGCGCTCGCCCCAGTGCAGGCGGCCAACAGCATATCAGCATCAATTAATCTCCGACCTGTCGCCCCCGAGGATGCCGGAGTCCGCAGCAAAAGCAACTGCTGCCGAGTTGGGCTGGGGTATAGGCTGCACCAGCGGAAGATGAGTCATAGACCGCCGATGGCAAGACAGAAGTTTATGCTCCCTCTTTGTCTCGCCAAGGGTCCTTCTATCCGTCTCCGGGGGCGTGTACTTCCTTTCGCAGGCTTCTCTGAGGGATCCTCATGATATTCCTGGTGCCTGGTGACCACGATTCCTGTGCGGCTGGGAGAAGAGAATGGGCGGTATCAGCCTGCACGACAACGCGTCGTTCTCTAGGTCATCTCTAGAATCTACTTTTCAAAACATTAGCATAATATCAGTTATGGCGTTAAAATCATAGAAGAAACATATTCCAGCTCGATGGACGAGAACGGGGAATGTTTCCCTTCATCAGTACAACCATGGCCCATGGAACTCCTCTGGTTGTAAGCTGGCTAGAACAGCCAGTTTGAGTTATGAAAGTGCACCTTTCGAGGAGAAAGGCGAGATACATAACCCCAAGATCAAATAGTCGTACCCGTGAAGCCTCACAGCAGCTTCGCCATGCCAAATGCTGGCGGATTTTGATCTGGGCGACTGATCTCTCTGTGTGGGAGCTCTGATCATTTTCGGAACATTGTAATTCCGAGAGTCCTGCCATCCTCAGAAAGCCGTGTTGCCTGAAGCTCTCTTCGCGACTGAGGGAAGCCCGCGCAGTTCCTGCCGATATAATTATGGCTCTGGCCTGTGCAAATTGGTCTATTCTTGAAATCTCTCCCATGAACAAATGGGAGGCACGCCATAATTATTTCACAGTGCAGGCCAGCCACCTGAAGACTGAAGCGTATTTCCGTGTCTCGAAAGTATGTTTGGGGACGACACACAACCCCAGCAACGAGCAGATGGTATGGCGGAATTCGATCCCGTGGAGATCATGACTATCTTGTCTATACTTCGAGCGATACTCGTGTGTCCGTCTCTTCAGCCACACTGAGCACCCTCAGCCCCTGTGCACGTAGGCGAGCTCAAGAGATTACGACCACGTCAAAGAGACAATATGGGTTGTAGGGTAATAACGACTGATGGCACCAATCGAACTTGCATGATTTGACAACTAGACTACCTCCCAGTTACTTTTCCATCCCAAACCTGCATCCCCGAGTCACAATCATGTATCCATCTCACTTATTCCCACCCAGGCCCAACTTATCAGTCACAGTCTCGGAGGCCTTGCTCGCAGTCTCCTTGGCTTTATCCATCACACCCTGAGAGGATTCCTTCGCCTTATCAGTGGTGGACCCAGTGCTCTCAGACAGCTTCTGCGCAGTGTTCTTCGAGTCTCCTATATTTCGAAGATATATACATGAGCTTGATACACTCAGGTGAGGATGGCAAATGCCGGAATGGGGGGGTGTATTGTAGCACGTACCAGGCTGCTGGGCTCGCTTGAGCTGCTCTTCGACTTTGTCGGCCATGGCTATTTTCTTGTTTTGATCTTGTTCGTAGAGACTTGGAGGTACTATCAAATAGTCAGGCGAGGAGATGTCATCATCGACTTCTCATCCCAGCAGGGATATTGCTTCACTCGAAAAACAAAACAACGTACCTTTCAGACGACTCTTTGAATCCTAGGTACTGTGAATAGTTGGTCAGAGAGCCATCTCTTGCAAGTTGTTCGCCTCTATATACCTGGAAGGTTCGCTATTCGACGTCATCCCTACCACCACCTCCTCCATGTCCAACAACTCAGCTGACCTCTCCCCGCAAACCAGATCAGTCAGCTTGAACCAGGGTTGGCAGGCCGTCAAACCAACATTCAATTGGAGGAAGAGGCAGAATATTAGTTTGTATTCGATTTCTTTGGAGAAAAGGTAAACATTGAAGACACTAGTTTGAACGTTTACTTTGTATTTAGCTGGTAGTCATCATAGTCTTTGACTGTAGGGCTTTAATGAATAATAAAAGCAATAATAATATTCTATAGAATAGTCTCAAACATACTGGAATGGACAGGAATCCCCAATACAGAGTCGGTCACACTCCTCGGGTATCGCGTGCCACTCAGCAAACGCCTCCCAGGTCCAGAACGACCATCCAATACACCTTAGATAGACCAAAAGTTCGTCCTTGTTATCAAAACTAATCTTGAATTTCGGGGGATTCTTCCGATGAAACGCACAGTGACGACGGGTACTTCCCCTCACCGTCAATTCGGCAAGTTTATAAAGCTGGGCTGGAGGGTATGAGCTGGCCTTCCATGCTCGGTACGTGTCGTAGTCTGACCGAAGACTCTCCATTGGTGTTCTTGAAAAGTGGTTTTTGTCGCACGGATCGGTGGCAGCGAAGCCAGTAAGTGCATGGCGCAGGAACCGACGGATGTAACCAGCTCCAAATCGGGTGAGTGGTTTGCCTTCGAGAAACAGGCGGAGTTGAGGAAGCCCGCGAAGCTGCAAGTTATCGATATCAACAGTTGTATCATCATCATTACCTTTCGGCCTCTGTGTAATTCTTGCCCGGGTAGAATCTGGTTTCATCTGGAGCATTGTATGAAGGCAGTAGAGTAGCACATAATATATGCATTTACACTCCTCGACCTCCCATGAAGTCATAAGCTGAGTCCAGAAGAGTTCCTGCACGGGAAACCGTTGCTCCCAGTCAGAAGTACCGGTCGGTGAAGAGTCGCCTGGCTGATGGAAGATTTCGCAGTAAAGCTGGAACCGGAACAATGCGCGACGTATCTCTCGATTGAACATCCTTACATAGGGAGGGTCGGCGATGAGCCGATCTCCTGGTTCGCGGTCGCGCGTGAAGATCTCATAACAATACACTCGGAAGTACTCGACTGCGTCGAGGACGCTGGCCATGTATTCGAGTGATGTTAGCTGGTGGGGGATGTTAGAAGGAATTCTGTAGCGGTCGGGTTGCTGAAAGTGCTCGCTCAAGAACTGCGAGAGCTGCCATGGTCCAACTGGGCATTTGGATCGTGCAGACATGATGCCGAGCAGGTACTGTCGTAATTCGTCGCCTAGAGTCCATCGCTTGAGTAGGGAGTTTGTGACAGAGGTGAATGACTCCGTATATACTCTCGCTATAAGCGGAAACGCAGTCAAGAGTCTGTGGAGGGTTGGTAGATCCGGAAGGTTTTTGAAAACTATGAGCTGTAGCTCTGGCGGCAAGGCCAGGAATCGGTTTCGACACGGAGAAATCGACGTGGACGCTGGAGCCATATTCAGAGGAAATGGATAGAATTGAGCGCAGAATTCAGCCAAATCACGGGTATTGGGAATGTTTGGCTGTGAGTAGAGGAGATGGCCAATATATATCCTCCACAGATTAACCATGAGGTCAGGCTAGCGTCAAGTTGGGCTGTTAATGACTTAACTTTCTACTGCGCGTACAAAGCCGAACCACGGGCCGTGGCCTTTCCAGCCATGAGAGCAGGACGGCCATCCCAAGGATATCCTAGCCAGCAACGCATCGAACATAACATGTTAAGCTATTCGTGCCTGGCTGAGGCCTTGAAAACAACAACTTTGGAAAACTCGCAATGGAATGGACTCCATTGCGTATTGCCTAGAAAATCTGGAAGAACAGGAACCCTCCATGGGAGGAGCTATGGCCATTTTAGGGGCTTGCCTCCGCCGAGACGGAGTATGCATCCAAGAGAAAAAGAATACTCGCAGTTGTTCTGTAAGAGATGTGTCGTGTTGTCAAGCCGTGAAAGATGAGAAGAATGCCAAGCACAACGAGTGAAGATTCAAGCCAGGCCCTTCCCTCGGCGCGGAAAAACTATGGACCTTCCTAATTAGGAAAAGGGTTGCAGAATAGGTAGCCGGCTGAGGGTGAAGGAACAATTACTTGTAGATGTAAACGCCGACTTCCACCTGGCTCATCAAGTCAGGGGATCAAGAGAAGGAATAAATGTATTCATTGTATTCATTAAATCATAGAGCCTGTATCCGAACAAGCAGAGGATATAAAGAAGCAGTCATAAGAAAATGCAGCACACCCCTACTCAACCACCTATCCCTCCTCCACACCCGCCGCTCCTCCTCCATCGAGATAATCTTCTCTTTCAGCGGCTTCGTACTCCCCCACCAGGTCCATGACAACTGCTCTCGCCTCATCGAATTCACCCAGGCCGTCCGCGAACGGTGCTTCCCGTTTATATTGCTCCAAGAAAGCGTTACGCTTCCGTAACCGATCATATTGACTCACGATTCGCTTGAACAGGGTTGCGACAGAGGTGTGGTTGGCGAGCATCAGACCGCTGACACGATGTGTGTTGGAGAGATATGGAGATTTCTTAGGGATGGCGACCTGGATGCTGGCAGGGCCCCAGGGTATGAATGATGCGAGGCGACGTTCACGGATTCGCAATAGGGATTTGTGCACGTCTGTCTGGTCCGCTTCGCCCTGGATAATGTTGAGGATACTGATGTAGCAGCTTGACTTGCTGGGGTTTATTGAGACCATGCGGTTTTTGGGTTGCAGGAGCCGTCGCATGACATCCAAGACGGTGGTTTTGCGGACTGTCTTCGCTTGTTCCACCACGTCGGCGGTAAAGGGGGTATAAGAGGTCATCAAGAAGTGCGTTCGGGGGGTTGGGATGAGACAGGAGATAACACTGCCTAGGTCATTGTGCATGTAACCGGGATACCGTAAAGTGGTCGTAGACGCTGACATTACAGTAGAAACCTGCCCATGATTAGTGACCGGCAAATTTGAGTCAAGCAGAGTGCAACATACAAGTTGATTGGTTTGTTGGAATGATGCTTCTTGAATGTGAAGTCTGTCGGCGGCGATTCTCGAAAGAGCACCATTGTCGAGCACGACCTAGAGATGTAAGCTCCTCTCCCCTGCTTAACCGATCATCAGAACATACCACAGAATCGGCATTTTGTGTCAGCCTCCGCATCGTCAAGATACTATTATAGGGATTGACAACCACATCTGCGGCTTGGGTATCTGGGAAAACAGAGTATGTCTGAATCAACTTCTTCGGAAACCGATCATTCATCCGTTCCAAGATAAAACTTCCAAGGCCCGATCCTGTGCCTCCGGCAATCGAGTGCAGAAGCATGAATCCCTATGGATGGCGGTTAAATCAGAAAAGCCGCGTTAGGCTGGAGGACTCTCTGCATACCTCCAGCGACTCACTGCCATCCGCCTCACGATCAATCATATCAAAAATCTCCTCATGCACGCTCTCGCCAGTAGCATATCCGGCAGCCCAGTTATTACCTGCTCCAATGCCCTGTTTGCCAATAAAGAAGTTCTCCGGGTTGTAAATGTTGCTGTACGGACCGTTTTGGATCGACTCGAGGACCTACATTAGGATTGTGCCTTCGATTAGCCTGTATATTCCCGTAATCTCTCGCAGCCATTTTCCCTGGCTATTTCCCAAATCCATACCCTAGGCTCTAGGTCGAGTAATATCGCGCGCGGGATATATCGTGTATCGTCGCTCTTAAATGCGAGGGCATACAGTCAGCTTCAAGCATGCCGTATGGGAGAAGATTTAGGGTCGCGAGAAAAAAATCGCGTCATACCTGGTAAAAGAACACATCTTTGCGGTCTCCGCCTTCGGTAGCGAACTCTTCGAGATTCCCATCCTGGTTAATCCCATGCTCGAGGCAGAGTTGCTGCCAGAACTGGGTACCAACTGTGGCCAATTAGCCCTGTCGGACCATAAATCCTCGCAATAAAATAAAAGTAAAGTATCCCCATTAACGCCCGCAACATCCTGTCAAGAACTGTGGTCGCAGGAGCTTTGGCGAAGGTCGTGACTGACAGCTTGGACTGCGCTGGGAGCTCGAAGGCTGAGGTCGGAAAGGTAGCACGTACTGTTATTGCCGCATTGGCCGGCTTGGATCGTAATTATTTCTCTAAATTAACGAAGTTATTAGCACTAAGAGCTCCAAGAATAAGCAGAAAGTAGCATTAGCACTGTACCTGGGCATCGTATGGGCATCATTGACAATGATGGTTGTGCTATGTAAGACGCGTCGCGCCCAAATTGATCAAGCACTCGGTTTCCGACCCCGACCACCAGGCACAAATGCATTGCTCAAACACCACGCTTCCCTTTCAATATATATCGGCAATTTCATTATATTTACTACATTAATATAGGAATTTCTATACACACCCCCATGATTGCTAACCACACCCCCCCAATTCAATTTTCGTTTAGCCTTGTCATAGCCGTACATACATTTTTAGCACTAAATCTATGGTTCCAAAAAACGCTCCTGCCATCCACGCGGTCACCACCCAATGCAGTCACCACCCACAGGCTTCACCGCCCAAATAGGAAATAAAAATCGCTCCTTCTTGATTTTAACGCTTGTGGCTCCTTCCTCCCTAGTATTCATCCCGGCGCTCCTTCCAATGAGTATTCTGCCCGGCTGCCAGCTCCGCCGCTCCATCCTCCACTATATAACCCCCCAATCTCTTCCTGGCTAGCTGGTTGAGTTCTTTATCGTCATCTTCTTCCACTGACTGTTGCGTTAAGAACAGGCCTTCCTGGCTGAGATAGGCCCCAATATTGAAGTGCTCGGGGTCTTCAACTTGGCTTTGAATCACTGGAGGCTTTGTGGTGCTGGGGATGCACTGCGGGGATGGTGTTCGGGAGGAAGACATATTGAGGAGAGGATAATGGACAAAGCAGTGGATTTGGCTGGTTTTTGGAGCTGGGAGCAATAGGGATTTGGACTACGAGTCTGGAAGAAGAACTGGGAGGCTCTATATATCAATTTTCAACTCCAAATTCCTTCCTATGATCGCGGGGCATAGGGTTGGCATTTGGCCTCACCACTCCGACCGCGTGGATGGCAGGAGCGTTTTTTGGAACCATAGATTTAGTGCTAAAAATGTATGTACGGCTATGACAAGGCTAAACGAAAATTGAATTGGGGGGGTGTGGTTAGCAATCATGGGGGTGTGTATAGAAATTCCTTTTAATATCGACTGAATATCACGTTTCCAGCAGAAATTCGCTTCAATGGCCGAAATGGAGCAAAGTCCGTCGAAGCGTTTTAAGACATAGAGATGAATGGTCAAAGCAATTGACTGATTAAAATATATATTGGCTCACTCCTGATGCTAACGCTGGGGTATCAAAACAAAAAAAAAATAAAAAAATAAAAAATAAAGCATTCCGGCCGTCTGCCAAAAATATCAATCAACAGGATCCGCATACTATGTCCAATATCATCGATGCCCTGTTCCCCCGCCCGTCCCACCGGCCGTAACATCGTGGACGACGCATAGAAGAAACTTCCGATCCGGGATAATGATAATCTCGTGAATCTTCGATCTTAAGCGTAAAAGCTTCACTTCGTCGTCCTCTTCCCGATCGTTGTCCTTTTCAGCGCCCTGATCGTCATACCCCGTCGCCCCGTTTATTCCATTCTGACCAGACCCTGAGATATCTCGTGATTCATACTCGGTTTCTCCAGCACCGTTAATATCCTCGTCCGGACGGGATAGAGACAGACTCAGCGCGGAGGCGGAAGAAACGAATGTGTAAATATGTGCTGCCAATGTCTCCGCTTGACTTGGCTTGTAAGGGGAAGATTGTTTGGGGACAGCCGGGGTCGCTGTGGTCGGACTTGACGAGCTCTCATCCGTCGGGGATGGTGGTGTAGCTTGCTCGGTGCTTGTAGAGGGGGCTGTGGATTCAAGTCCGGGGTTGGATTGTGTTGAAGCCGAGGTGGTGCGGAGATCGAGTCCGGCTGCTAATTTGCCGGTGGCTTGGATTATTGAGCCGTCTTTGCGGGAGAGTATAAGGGTAGACTGAACTCCCGGGCGGGACATAAGATGCGATAGTTGAGCAGCTACATGTTTGGGAATGCTGGACTGGATAACTGTTAGCTCACACGAAAACAGCCCTGAGAAATGGATAGCCACAAACTTGGGAATTGGTCGCCATGTTAAGACGTGGGAAATTTAACTGCGATGGCTATAATCGCAATATCGCAGCTAAAGACTTTCAGGATATCTGGGAACGCTATATGAGAGTTCAAGCACCTCCTTTCGCTGGTGTCCGTCAACATTGTTGATAGGATTGCGAAAGAAGTGATTAGTAAGCAACCCAAAAAGCGGCGATGCTACTCTCATCTGTTAATATTTTTTATCTTTGAAGCTCAATCGGTCGTCGATACAGAAATGGGAATCATATTCCAGCCTTTATCCTGTTCGCCGAGAGTTGTCAGGCATTCATACCCCTTGCTATAGCCAGTCCGAATATCTCAGCTTATTTAAGTGTAGGTGATTTATTGCCCTTGCTTCAGCTAGGATGGGGTCCAGTTCAAAAAAGAAAAAGGAGAAGCAGAAAGACTTCCAGGTACATTTCATTTCAACCTGACGAACGAATACGAGCTAACTATGTCTCTAGAAAGCAAAGTTAAAGGTTGGAAAGGCAAAGCCGCAGGCTACAAACTTCACCGATACATCCTTCCGAGCAAAATGTACGTGTTGAATGGCCTTGTATCTGTGGACGGTTCTGCTTACTATCTGCCCAGCCATCGTTATACATCAGCAATCTCTTTCTTCTTCTGCTCCGTCTCAATCGGCGCAGTTCTCCCATTCCTTATCGCTGCTGAGCTCCAAGTCAGATTCGCAGCGTAAGGAGTCATTATCCAGTTTGACGACTGCAATTGCTTCTCGCCCTGTTGATTCACCCCTTCCTCAACCCGTCGGTGTGATATTGCCTGCATTACTCCCTCTGTTCTTGGATGGAAGCAAAGGCGTGCGCAACCAACTACTTAAGCTCCTAAACGCTCTTCCGAGCGCGGATATTGAAGGCCATGCTTCTGTACTACTTCCCTATATCCGTGCAGGAATGACGCATCTGGCAGCTGATATACGGCTATCCGCCGTAGAAATTCTCTCTTGGTTGCTGTCCGTTACTGGACAGGAGGTTGTCTCATGTGCAGGAGGATGGATCAAGACTTTAAATTGCTTTTTGTCCATCCTTGGTTGGCATACGGAAGAATCGTCAAAGTGGTCATCGAATCGAGCGTCTTTTGGCAAAGCTGGCAATGATGGCAAACCAATGGTCAGAGTTTTGCAGGTTTTTGGGAACTTCCTGCGTGCGGGCATGTGCGATCTGGAAGCTAATACGGCCGATGGAGAAATGGAGATGGACGATTCCCGCTTATATTTTCCACTACGGGACACATCACAACACCTTTTGCCCGACACCTCTGGTCCGTTCGCATATCTCAACCTCTTTGGCCAACCGAAAGATGAAGAAGGGGAGATGTATGAATCCCGCGAGGAAAGATTGCGGGTATTCGCTCAGAAATTTCAGCAAGCGGTGGAACGAGGTATCGATTCCGCGAAGAAGGATGGAGGTGAGATGGGACGCGCTTCGGCTGGCGTGAGCAAAGCGCTAAAGGAAGCAAAAATTCACGTTGTTCCGACATGACGCCTTCCGTGAAAATGATATTTCGTATCGCCGCGATAAAGGCAAATGCGACGTCGTTTCCGAATGCCTTGCTCTATGTAGGGCTTTCTTGGCCGCACTGTTGTGCCAATGGCGCACCCCCGGATCACGCGCTTCGTGAACAGACGCGGTTGGCCTTCGTTTACATCCCTCATACTCCGACGTGGGTTTATAAATTTAGATACCGCCCGCCAGGTTCGTTTCGACCAGTTAGCTAGCAAGCTGAGTGACTGTAGCGCATAGCTAAGGCTGTCGGCGAAGTGGTTCCTCACCTCCCAGAAGGACACTTATGAGGACAAGGGCCACGAGCTACCTACTGGTGGCCGTAGTTTGGTCGTGGAGGGAGTCAGGCTATCTAGCTCAGGAATGACGGAGCTCGAGAACCGAGGTGCTATTTACACGGGAAGTTTTGAACTCAACACAGATGATTGCTTCTGTGAATCTACGCCGAGTCCACTATGGATCCTAAGGTAGTTGATTTCTTTCTAGCTTTCTTCTACAATCAATGAGTATATTGGATCCTCTGAGCAGACCGTTACCCAAGCGAAAGCCTTGTTGCTCGCACATCTTTCGAGCTTGAGGTAGCCATGCAGCCAAGATATGCAGAGTGGACTGGTGATGTTGTGGGCTCCCTCCAAACAAGAAAAGATCACACAAGTCAACAGCCCATCCACAACTTCAACCCTTCCCACTCCTTAAAATGACTTACAAAATTTACCTCATCGCCTCCATCGGCGCCCCCCGCAACCATCACTCTCTCTTCATCGAAACCAACACTCCCTCCCCCGGAAGCGGCACCGTGCACCAAGTCACAGGCACAATCCAGCTCGGCATGACATATGAAGAGAAGACCCAGCAACCACGACCAGAAGAACAGCCTACGTTCGTGGGAAAGACACTACTCGGCACGATCGAGGCGGGGAAGTACCCGCATGAGTTTCGCGCCGTCTGTATGAGCGTGCCGGTTCCGAAGAAGCAGTTTGAGGGGTCGAGAAGGCTGTTTTTGGATCAGCCGCCGAAGGTGTCAGGAGTGGACTGCTGAGATTGTTGATGCTTTGGTTGAGGCGGGGATTTTATCGCGGGTGGCAGCGAAGGAAGAGCGAGATTATGTCGTGTGCCGAAACTGATGTATAGCAGGGTTGATTTCTTATTTACCAACGAGTATATACATTGTGCCTTTTCGCTGGATTGCCAGGCTTGAGAACAAGAGTAAACTATCCCGAAGAATCCTCCTGCGGCTATCAACTGTGCTCTGGGTGCCTTGTCATATCTGATAGGAACCTGGATAACTGCTTCGTCTGCATCGATTATCAGGATAATTGTACCCCAGAGAGAGAAACCCAAGAACCCTAACAACTGTCCAGGTCCAGAATCGGAAATTACTGCTCTCCTGGAAGCTTAACGTCTCCCCATCCTTTCTCTCCCGCTTTCCCATGCTTTGGTGCCGCCTTGAACACCTTTGCATCCAGCCAACCAATTCGTGCCCTGTCACCGAAACCTCCGATCCAAAGCGCCTTCTCAACAACCAACCTCGCCCAATAACCCCGGTGAGCCGCATCACGATGTCCAGGAAGCCAATAAGTAGCGTCAGGGTGGACGTTCAAAAAGCAATTCTCTATTGCCTTTCTGGTAGCGTCTGGCAGATCCGCAGGTAAGGCTTCGAGGTGGCCGAACAATGAAAGTCGAGGCAGTGCAGCCAGGGAGCGATCGAGTTCATCGCCGCGAACTGAGGGTTGATGATTCCACCAGTCGACTGATAGCGAGATATTCGATCCTGCGTTCGTATTTCTGAAAGTCGTGCCGAGGTTCAGGGCAAGGATAAGCGGATTTCCTGGGCCTATTATATCTGCAAGCTCTGGATTATCTCCGTTGGCGCAATCGGCGATGTAATCGGGTAATCCCACTGGGATACCGGCAAGGGAAGGATCGCGGGAATTCTCTGGATATACGGTGGACAGAATGCCTGTTGTTGAAAGGGCGAGGAGCCTTCGGGCTAGGAGATGAGTGGTTGGCCAGTCGGGCATGGTGAACCCATACTGGGGCTCGTGCTGTGTTTCAGGGACGGGGTCTTCGAAGTTAACCTGAATCTTGAACACGGCACCTTGGTCGTCACTGTTACCAGTAGACCCGCGGGAAACGGGGGACGAGGCACCGAGATGGGCGGACAACGCAAGCGCCAGCAAGAATGTGCTGATAGACTTCATCTTGGTGGCAGGCAAGTGGGAAAGGATCGGTGATTCTCGAGTTCTGATTCCTAGAACATAATATCTTCCTCTCCTATTTAGTGAAAGCCAGAAGAAGGATTCGGAAGTTAATAGTTTGTCAAACTGAGGGGAAACCGCGTGGTTTAAGAAGGGCAAAAACTTCCACGCATTCCCTAAATCCTGAGCACGCAAGTGAGAGTGGGGTGGACAAGAGTAGACCTACTTTTCACTTAGCCGAGCAACCCTGATGCAACGAAATCGTTACCCATAACTCGCCCCCAAGAGGCCACTAGCGGAGTGAAGCTGTGGCATGGTCATCCTCTCAAGTCAGATGCAGAGGAGCCAAGCTGCGGTGTGACCAGGCTGAGAAGGCAAGATCCCCACAATAACGCGCCGAGATTATCTGATTAGATTGATCTGATAAGATCATACGATAATTCCCGGCCCCACCCGCTCTCTGCCTCCACGTGGAAATGAATTCCTGTCCGGTATCTCTCGCTTTGAACCGCAGGCATTTGGAATAACTACCGTCTCAGTCTCGCTTTCTAGTGTATGCCCAACAAAGGGAGCCATGGTAGGCTGTTTTTCGCTGACTGAATTGCTATTATGTTGTTTGATTTCCACTGGTTTCCACTAAACTCCGGTTAGTGTATTCGGAATGTGTGCCGGGGTTTGCTTTCAATTGTGGGAGGATTCTTCCTTGTAATCCCCGCCCCAATGGAAGAGTAGTGTTGGGTCATGGGTCAGGGAAGCCCCTGCCCAAAGATGCTACCTGGAACCGTTGTTTATTGCAGCAGTCAAACTGATAACTTTAAACTCCCATTGCTGTGTGAATGGAAGACATTTGAGGGCAATAATGACTGGACTTTGCAATGTGCTAACTAGACAAACGACTCGGTATGGGACATCAGAATGTCGAATGGGGGCCTTTCCTTCCACCTACCCTACCCGGCGTGTATCAAATCCCCGTAGATATGCTTAATAGTCGTCACCACGACTGATCACTTCTTTGCCTCCGCTGTGGAGCAGGATTGTCTGGAGCATACGGGTTAGCCTTCGAAGATTATTTCGCAGGAGCAAGTCATACATGTTCAAATTGTGCCGTGTAAGAACCTTTGACATCAACAAGCGGAGCATAAGACTCGACAATTCCATCATCGATCAGCTTTTTCATCTGCATACTCTGAATCAGTGATTGCATACCACGAAGCCATCATCCCATTGCTTACTCCAAGATGATAGCTCTTCAGCCCAAGACGGTCGAGATAACGACGGCAGAAAACCAGGGTCCCGAAGTTGGCGTCGATAGTTTTGAGAAGGGACTTGGCGGAGGCAAGGCGGAGGTGAGCACCCGAGACGTTCTCGTTTCTTCCGTAGCCGTAGATCCCCACCTGCGATTATATGAGCGACAGAGGTCTAGTTCAAGAAGATGTTGACGCCTTACATCGTCATGTAGATACCCCCTACCAGTACTCCCGAAAGTCTCAATAGCAAAGACTTCCCCCTCTTCCATTTTGTCTGGGCTGTTGTTTTTGATAAAGGGAACCTGCTTGTCGCCATGGATATGGTACCGAACGATATCATGGCCCGTGATGTTTCGGATAGCTTTGACAGGCAATGACTTGCCAGCAATCTCAACTTCGTAGCTTTCCATTACCTCCTGGATCGCAGCGCCAATATCACTCATCCTTGCATCGATGCCGGCATGCTACATATGTATTAGTTCTGTGATCTCCAGATTAGCACTTTCTAGCAAACTGACTAACCATAATCCCAGTGTTCGTCGCTTCTTTCACAGCATTAAGGAGATTGTCATAAGTGTGGTCGAACACGACGGTAAAAGCCGAATCAACGATGCGACCATTCACCTGCACTCCGAAATCCACCTTTAGTACATCGCTTTGCTGTAAAATAACATCTGCTCCGCCCGGGTTTGGCGTCCAATGAGCTCCAATGTTATTCAAGCATAACCCGGTGGGAAACCCCATGCTCGCTTTCAAACTATCTCCAGGCTCAAGTCCCGGGTGGCCGGACAGCGCGCGTACACCATCCTCAATGCCTTCCGCAATCGATTGGAGACTTGCTCCTGGCTTGATAAGCTCTCGTTGCGCATACTGGCGAACCTGGCGATGGATTTCGGCAGCTTGGCGGTAATCGTCTAGAAAGCCTTCGTCCCAGAGACGCGAATTGTACCGCAGCTCTTCGCCCGTAGTGCGAGAAGTGTTTTCGTACGAGACGAGTTCTCCCACTGGATACCCAGACGGGAATAGAGTCGAGAGCAGCACGCGAGGTGGATTCGTTTGCTTGAGTTCTGCAATTTTGGTCTTCTTCTTTTTCTTAGACCTTTTGCGTTTCTTTTTCTTGTCTATAAGGTGATGACTTCAGCGAGCCGACTCCTCCGTACACGAACAAGCACTGGTTGAGACATACCACCATTGGTACCAGAGCTTTTTATCCCGGCTTCTCCATCCGCATCGTCGTCATCATCATCGTCGCCGCCGCCATCGACAATTCCGCGGTCCAAATCGGCTGAGCCGGGGCCATTTCGAGAGACTCTGGAGGCAGAGTTTGTTGGCTTGAGCTCAGGGGAGTGGCCTAGCGGCTGTGTCAAAACTAGGTACTTTCCTGCATGGGAAGGTAGAAAGCATACCATCAGGAGACTGGTGTTTTCCTTCGGGGCTCTTTGAACCCATATTGTCTTCTCAGAGCACAGTATTGACATGAACAGCCGTGGGAAACTTGAATGTGATCTGTATCGTCGCTGCATTCCGTTGCAGCAGAAAACATCGTGGCTTCATTGACAAACAGAGCAAACATCACAGAACGTCTCAACATCCAAGAGCTCCCTGATTTGTCCAGCAGTTTCAACCTAGCAACGCCACGACAAGAAGAAAAGATGACAGGAAACGCGCCAACAATTGCATGATTCAGAAAGCTGCACGTCGTCAGTGGCTGCTGCAGGTGGGTTCATCTGGGCCTTTTCTCCCGGGCCAACTCGCTTTGCTTCTGACCGCCCGCCACAAACTCGCCTACATTCGACAAACCAGAGCCTCTGTCCTGATATCGGCACTTGCGGAGCTTGACTCCTGAACCAACTCGACTGGCCCCACGTCGTTCGTTGGTTTTTGCTTCTTCCTCTCCCTGGCACTCCGTCGTGTCCCTGGCACAATTCGTTCAAGACGTGGAACTTGCGCCTGCGTTCATTGGCTGCCTGGGCAAAAGCCTCTCCAAATGGGTGAACTGGTCAATGATGTGTCGGATACGCGGAAATCCTTCGCCACACATGTTTTTCAGGCGTTGCAGCATTGAGTTCAGCAAATCCGTGGCGGAGTAAACACAAACCTCCTCAGGTCACGGGCAACCTCATGCCATGATTTAGCATGGGCCATGCGAAGCGGCATGATCTGCTCCTCGAAGCAACGTGCTATGCTTGGGTGCATAATAAGTTAATCTGACCTGTGGCAAATTCCCGGTCCAGCTCCCACAAACTACCGAAGTATACGGGGTACTCTGGATGAGCTTGGCGATGACAATCAGACCTCTCCATTGGTGGGGTACGTTAACCTTCTCTTAGTTCCTTATTTTTGCGACTGGGGAAGGCCAAAGGTGCATTCGGCGTGATCCGTAATCCTGATCTGCAAGGTCGACTTGTCCCAGTTTGCGGGACCCTTGCCCTCTCTTCTCCCTCCTAGAAATGGCATAGCGTCATGGAAAAGAGACCTGCCTCCGCAGAGAGACGAGATGTGAAGACAATTTTCAGCTCCGAGTCGTGACTCGTCCCTCCAAAGCGCATTTTAACTCAGGCTGGGAAAGCTACATTTATGGAGCCATGACCCTGTCAAATTTGGTATCTCGAACAAAATATTTCCTTTGGCACTGAGCAGAATTTTTGGTATCTATTTGCAGTCGTTGTTCAATTCGAACTTCATCGCAATCAGCCTTCGAAATGGACCGATTGCAGTCTTCAGCTATTGCCCTTGAGGCTTCTACTACCCAAACAACCGTCTTTCAAGGCGGAGCTCGAATAGAAACGAAGTTACGGCCGAAGCACCTTCCCTTGAGATTACTTGGGATGGACTCACCACCCTATGAAGGGCAGACGAACGGTTACCAAACCCTTCGTCCAATGCGGCCGTTAGAATCCCCAAGCCATGGTGCAAAGAGCAAAACGCGATCACCCCCATCCACAGCAAGCTTCACTTCGACACTCTCTGATCGCGAGCAAAGCTCCTCCAAAAGCGCGGTCGAGGAAGGGGATACGCCTGAGCCCCGCGGTCCTACCCCGGAAAGTCATCAGTCTGAGCCGAAATCTTTCGAGCAACAAGAGCGGCAGCCGACTGAAGTTGCGCCGCCGAAAGTACAAGTCGATGTTATCCCGCCGCTTTCCAAAGTGCATTTCTCCTGCTATCAGTCGCATCGGACCCTGCTGCCATCTAGGAATTCTATCTACTCAGTGCCCTGTATGACCTGCCTCAAAGGCGACCAGCAACTACGATATCGATGCACATTTTGCTGTTTGCGAATCTGCCGCGACTGTGCCCAGGGAATTTCAAAATGCAAGGGTCGGTCGTTGATAACCTTCCTTGAAACATTAGTACAGAAACTTGAAAGCACCGCTTCATGAACACTTCCACAAGCCTCCGATGTATTCTGAAGGTCACGGTGGACCTGCGACGACTACATCCATTTTTGTTTCGAGATTCTTTCTGGCGTTATCAACGGGAGCCAAGTTTTCTACGGCCCTTTTCGGAATTCATCGGAGCTGTATATTGTTCTCGACCCTGGGAGGAGTTCGCGCTTGTTTGGTCGAAACGAATAATGCTATCAGAGTTCTCGACGTTCACGCATTGTCGCAAGTCTCCTGTTCTTACAGTCGAATTTACCCTTCCATATCTCGGTCCGAATACTTTTACGCGCGCTGCGCAGCTTGATACCTGTTGTTACATTTTGACCTTGCACATAATTCCTCTAATATACATAATGTACACACCTCCTGTTACGCTTCGCCAAATGAAGCATTGTCCCCGATTCTGCATATGATACCAGTGACGAGCGCGTTTTATTTTCGGCTTCTATCTGCAGGCTTCGTTTTACTTGATTTTCAGTAAGATCCCGCTTTCTGGCAGCGGGTATATTGCCTGATTGGATACTCACTACAAAGAATGGCCCTCTATCATAGAAATACCATACTGATACCATCTAGACCCCATTTACCACTTCCGTATGGATTGAGCTTTCTGATGTATTTCTATAAACCAACGCCAACATTGCTGGATACTTCAAAAGACATTTCTGAAGTCACAGGCACAAAAGATGTCTTAGAAAAGTGGCACAACAAATTATATAAGGACAATTATAACTATGGGTCGCTCAGAATTATGAAATGGTGTTGAAGCTTGAAGGCCTTGATTTAAATCCAGGCGACTTCCAGCTAGCAACCAAGCATCGTCAACAGAGCTGACTGGGCGCAGTCCTTCCCCAAACCACCGAGTCATCTTGTGAGCGGTTACACATTGTGGAACCAGCACAGCATGTTTATAAACACACTTCAGGTTGCCGAGCGGCCAGATGCACAACTCTGAGCAGAATGCGCCCTCATAGAATGTCAGCACCACTCATAGAAAGCTCAGTTCATTACTGGCATTAACTGATTTATACGAGATGGCCTAGCAAGACAGTATCATTTAATGTGCGTCTCCAGATACTACTATTCTTAAAAGTATCGGCGCTGACTACATCAGCTTAGGATCTGTTATACAGGCAATCGGTCCTTGGTGCCTGAATCAACTCGAACTGGTTTCACAACTTTGCATCAGTGACCAGCGCTGATAAATTTGGAAACGCGGCAGGTATTCCTGAAATTCGCTGTCGTTGTACTGCGCTGAGAAGATCTTTTGAAGCGCATACCACCGCTCCGCTCCGCGGCTAGTTGGCGCGCATTGAAATGCCTGAACCTGTAGCGGATGACATTGTTCCGTCCTGCGATGTCCATGAGCAAGAAGAGTACGGCACAGTCCGCTCTGCGGCGGAGAAGGGCAGGTATGGGCATCATTCCGTAGTTAGGCCTGGTACCAGCTGAAAGGCACTGGTAATTATCTCATTGCCAGTGTTCAGAACCTGTGTTGCTCTTCCTCCGAGTCGTTGGATGCTAACTCGTCGATGCGGTACTGGAGTCTCTTCCCCACGGGATGCAACCCTCCCCCGGAGCTCACACTCCTTGAGAAGCTCGCCTTGATCCCGGCTCTCCTTTCTGTACTCGGGACTGGTATCTACCTCGCTGTAGCGGGGATTTTCCGTGGCAGAAGCGGAGCGAGAGCCTACGGCAAACATGTCTTTTATGCGTATATCAGAAGCATGCTCGAGAGAATTTCTACAAGACAAATTCGGTATGCAACTTCCAATGGATTGGTAGTTTTCGCTTGCCTCAATCAGACGGAAGGACTGAATTCAATAACTAAGTTATATTGCCGCCTCATCTCATCCGACGCATGGGCAGCTTGAGAAGAAATATGGGTTCACTCTTGATATTGTGAAGCTGCAACATGGCGCAGTCGGATGCTGGATCGGGAATAAGAGTGCTAAGAACGTGATAGTCTACTATCATGGTAAACGACATCCACTAGTTAACCCCTCGACGAATCCAGAGTTCTAATCTTCTTCCCAGGGGGCGGTTTCGCCTACACGGCCAGCCAAGCACATTTCCAGCTCTGTTCCGACCTGCTGCGCACCCTCCACGCCGCAGGCAAAGACATAGCCATCTTCTTCCTAGCATACACCATCGCGCCGCACGCCATATACCCAACCCAAGCCACCCAAGCCGTCGAAGCCCTCCGCTACATCATCCAAGAAACAAACCGCGACCCATTAACCATCATAATCGGCGGTGACTCTGCAGGCGGGAACCTCGCCCTCGCCGTCCTCTCTCATCTCTCCCATCCACACGAATCAATCGTGCCCCTTCCCGTACCAAAGCCATTAGCGGGTGCATTCCTAATCGCGCCATGGGTCTCTTTCTCATCGGATTTTCCGTCTTACATCACGAATGCAAACAAGGACGTTATCTCGCAGTCCGTGTGCCGACGATGGAGTGATGCGTACCTTGGAGACCAGAAAGCAGACTGCTATAACCAGCCCCTGACTGCACCAGCAGAATGGTGGAGGAATCTTAAGGCGGAGAGTGTTTTGATTGCAGCTGGATCTGATGAGATATTTCTCTCCCCGATTATTGAGTTTGCGGGGAAGTTCAAGGTATGGTGCCACCCTTTATCCCCTTTCCCTCATAGGGCTGAGCTGAATAGAGGTGTAAAGTCCATGGTCCCGGAGACTACCTTTGTCATTGGCAAAGATGAGCCACACGGCGCGGCAATAATTTGGCGACTTCTCGGAGAGAAGCAAGAGAGCGAACAGTACAAGGAGTTGAGGTCATGGTTATCCTCCAGATTGTAAATCAATGAAGCTCCGCAGCTCATAGCTAAGCGTTATCGTAAGTTAAAACTAGAATCTAGTGGCAGGACAACAGTACATATAAGAGGCCATGTTTCTATATAATTCATTTCTCGTTAAGAAGTAATCGTAAGCTCCAAGTTGGGAGTATATTGCGCTATATCAAAGATGGTCTTATTTTCCCTCAGGGTGGAGTTCGCAAAATGCCTTGAAGGTGGTGAATTCAGAATCACCCGTGCTCTCGAGAACACACTCGGCCTCCGCTCCGACGAAGAAAACGTATCCTTCTTTGACTTCCTCAGTCTTAGCAGGGCCTACACTAATCTTTCCGCTGCCACCAGTGCAGATAATGACGCTAGGTCCAGTGATAGGCTCAAATGTGGCCTTTGCACCGGCACGCTTCAAATCCGTCTTGACCACGGCGAACTCCTCGATCGGCGGGTCGTAGAGCAGGCACGAGGATGCGCTGCTGTACGCGGTTGAGTTCAAGGTCGCGTAGGGATAATCAGTCGGCACCATCTTTTGCTCCTCGATGGGTGCGTACGAGTATGTAAGCATTTCCGTGAGTGTGGAGACATCCTTGAACTTGGGCGTAAATCCGGCGCGAACGACATTATCAGAGGCAGCCATGCACTCGATGATATCTCCGCTGATATAAGCGTGGATGTCGTCGGCCTTCAAAAACATAGCCTCGCCGGGAGTGAGCTTGACGAAGTTCAAAAAGAAGAAAACGAACAACCCAATGTCATTTGGGAACTGTCCATTGAGACGCACAACGACTTCTGCGAGCTCAGAAGGATTGCTAGGGTTCGTAGCGGACGAGGTTTCGGAGGTGGCGAAGGTATCAGGGGAGCTTTGAGCCAAGCTCACGACTTTCTCTGCTGCGTTTGCGATAGCATCCGATGTAGATTCCATCAGCTTGGTGAAGATGGTGCGTAGGGCTGCTTTATTCTTCTCATTCACGGTCTGATCCTGAGTATTGATGCTCTTCTCAAACTCATCTGCCGCCTTGGCTCCCACTAGTTCACGAAGAGGTCCCACGGTGTGGAGGAAGTGAACAATCTCGGCCAACGGGCGGAAACCACAGAGACCCTCAAACGGAGTCACGGCAATGGTCATTTCTGGCTTGTGATTGTCATCTAGCACGCTTGTCAGTAGCGGTTTCTAGCAATCTGAAGCTATCGTCAAGCGGGCATACCCGGATAATTCTTTGGATCCCGTTGGTGCAGGACTTCTGCAAGTTTCTTGTTTGGATGGGCCTGGATACTGAGCGCTTTTCGAATGGAAAGGACCTTGAACAGGAATGGTAGTTTGCCATTGTATTTCGCAACAATATCCGTTCCCATCAAAGCCTGGTTTGTCTGGACCAAATCCAGCAAGGTGCGAGATGTTTCTACGTCCTTAGACGGAAGCGAAGGGTGCGTGCCCATCCATAGCTCGGCGTATGGCTTATCTGTCTGAACTGAGAAATCGGCAGCGGGGGTGGCGGAGGCGTATTTGGCAGCGGCAGATTCATTCCCAACCTTTCCTAAACAAATATATTTAGCAATTGAAAATGAGATTGAAGAAAGAAGAGACCTGGCATACCCCAGTCATAGCTATTGACACCGCATTGTAGTCTAAAGAGGGGCACCTGCATTGTGAGATTCACGTTCTTTCTGTTTCTTCAAACAGTCAGGGAATGAAAGAGTGGCTGAGTATATTAGCTATACACAGCGATAGAAAGCACAAGAAAGCAGCAATTGCTCCAGTTGAGAACCAATTCAAAGGTATGCCTCTCACCAGATGGCGGTGACATGTTCAGGAGAGGGGCTGACTTTCGATGCAGCTACAGTCCCGTGATACCCCTGAGCCCTAATCCGACCACATGGCCAATAAGAGGCGCGGCAAAGGGCCATCAGCCACCGCTAGGCCCGTTGTGGACCAGAGCCCGCGCGCTGTTTCGGCCCGACTCGCCCCCTGTCCTGCTCCAGCCACCGCGGCCATGCGGTGCGAGCCCCGGATTGGTGGGAAGGCCAAGCGGAACGCCACTCCGCCCGGCGTCATCCATATCAGCAGCAGCGGCATTTCCACCATCAGCGGAGCGCAAAGGCGGACGAACTAAGGGAAAAGGCACGGCGGCAGAATGTACCCAGGCTGAGGCTGGTGGTATCCATGGTTCTTCACCCTCCAAATCTAGTGCGTCAGCGGTGAACTCTGACTTCACTTCATCATCTGCCTCAAGGCAACCTGGCTTCTCCTCATTTGTTAAACGGAGCACTCGCAGCAACCCTGCTGTTCTTTGCCCTCCTAGTCTTCAACACGGCAGGTGGGAGGCTCTTGAAAAGGAACAACTTTTGTCAACATCTGAACATCCATCGGAGCGTCAGGACGACATGTCTCGCAACCGGCCAAGAGGCGTCTCGGCCAGAGATAATGGCCACGCAGCAAACGAGGAGATCGATATGTGGAATAGGATTGTGCACCATATTGGCAAGGCGAAGGAGCTGAACGATGAGCAGAAGATTATTGGCCAGCAGATTGCGGCACTGGATGAGAAGATTGCAAAGAACGGAAATAGTGAGTTAACTCCGACTTTTCTAAATCTCTTTGATCCCTGGCAGCATCACAAAGAATTTCTACTGTTCTTGTTTAAAGATGTAGTAGTTCCCTAGAAGGCGCATTCATCGTGACCTTGTCGAAGCTTGGGAACGTTCATCGGCTAATCCAACGAGCAGGACCAACTGCGGCTGAAATCGAACAGCTCGACACCTGGCATCGGCAGCAACTAAAGCTCTCCGAAGAAGAGAGAGCCATACTCTCTGAAGAGCCTCAGAATGTCATCAAAAACTTAGAGATTCTACAGGCATTACGATATGCCTCCGAGGCGGACCCGCAGGGGCGTTCCGCTGCATCGGGAAAGCATCGAAAGAGAGGCAAAAACGTCGAAAGCCGTGCTGTTGACTCGCCCGGCCCATCGACTGCCCCAGCATCCGATAAGCTCAATCGACTCAAGGGTACTGGGCAACGAAGCGCCAGTGTATCCAGTGCTCAAGCTCGTGAATCTGCGAAAGCAGGCGAGAGTACCGAGGACTCCATCGGTGTCTCTGCCGAAAAACGTGGGGTTCTCATCGTTGGCGCAGAAGTTGTTTACATGCACGACAAGAGTAAAGCAGCCCAAGAAGACGGGAAACCCATTCCCGAAGCAGAAGGTCTTCAGGGTCGAATTCGCAAAATACATGACACTCACCCGAAACGGTAAGTTGACTACTATCGGCCTCCTGAGGGTTCCGGGTTCTAACCGGTTAAGGTACGATGTCTTGGATATTGAACCCAATGAATATGGAGCAACGCTTTATACCTCTCCCGCGGCGCAGTTGATCCCCATTCCACCCGTCGGAGCTGCCCTGCCTGTTTTCTCGGTTGGCAAGAAAGTCCTTGCGAGATACCCTGATTCAACAGAGTTCTATTGGGCCGAGGTCATGGGCACGAAGAAGGGGGTATATATATTGAAATTTGAAGGAGAAGATGAGGAGGACAAGGAGAGCGATGTTGATCGTCGGTTCGTTTTCGACGTACCTGGAGCGTAAGCTCCTGGTTTCAACCAGCCCGTCCGACTGCGCGCTATCTGTGGTATTACTGGTCTGTATTGGCCTTTTGGCAATGGTTAACTGGGTATTTTGATATTGTTGGCGTGCGGGTTGGTTCTGGAGTTAATCTGGTTTCTTGAGTTATGTGCTGCTGAAGCCCTTTTTTGTACTGTCCTCAGTATGTTTTAGTCTCTACGGTATTAGATTATTATTATTACTATCTACACCTGTCGACGAGAACTATGCCTCCTCCTACTGTACTTACATCCGAGTCTTCATCTTTCGACTGGAAGGAGAAATTTACAGCCGAGGTGATGATGGCTGACTAAAAACTGCCAAGCGGTGTCATCATCGTCTTGGTCAGCCTTTAGAAATGATGCGAACGGCATTCGGATTCATGGACCACGAGAATGTTCGACGCCTTCAGCTAGCTTTTTATTTTACTACTTTCAATTGACAATCGCCCGTTAAAGCAGAATTCTATACGGTTGCTGACATGGCCGACTTCCCCTCCCACGCATCCCCCTACATCTCCCCTCAACCCCACCGACCGAAAGCACCGCTCTCGGAATACTCGCTCACAGGCGATGCATCTACATCTACCCCGTCTATGAACCCGCCAGAACGATCCCGCGATGCTACTCGCCCAAGTAGCCGGAACAGCGCAGACGACAGCGGCGCTCCCACACCCGCCTTACCCAAGTCTTTCATCTCTCCCACCGTGACCCCGCCTCCTCCCTCTACCGCCGAAAACCAAGTCCCCTCGATTCTCTCTCCGCAGCCGGGATTAACGGAACGGCAGTTACACAGCAAGCCTCCCAAATTACTCCCACGCCTCCCGCAAGTGGAATGCATTGTTCGTGCGCGGATACCGACGACCTCCGGCGCGGAGATGTTTCTTCATTTATATCAGAATGATGTCGACAATAAAGAACATTTAGCGATTGTGTTTGGAAATAACATTCGAAGTAAGAGCCTGGATCGGGTACGGGAAGGGGAAACGGAGATGGATCGGATGATACGGGGTGCGTACGTAGGGAGACTACGGCCGGGAAGAATCAGCAGCCGCTTTGATGACCAGGACGATGGTGGTTCTACGGCGGGTCGCGTAGGAAAAACTGATTCGAAGTCGAATGGTGTGGACGCGCAGATACAAGCTCCTCTTGTCAGGATACACTCGGAATGCTACACGGGCGAAACGGCGTGGTCGGCACGCTGTGATTGCGGCGAACAACTTGACGAAGCGGCACGCTTAATGTCCGAGGCTTCATCCCCAGGCGGCGTAATCGTATATCTACGACAAGAAGGAAGAGGGATCGGACTGGGCGAGAAACTCAAAGCCTATAACCTGCAAGATCTAGGTTCAGATACCGTGGAAGCAAATCTCCTCCTGCGGCACCCGGCGGATGCACGGAGCTATGGTCTTGCGACCGCTATGCTGCAGGATCTGGGACTGGGGGTTGATTCAGGGAACGTGGGGATACGGTTACTTACGAATAATCCTGATAAGATACGGGCTGTTGAAGGCCCGAATCGAGAAGTCATTGTGAAAGAGAGAGTCCCGATGGTCCCGATAGCGTGGCGAACACAAGGGCAGGAAGGAATACGGAGTGCGGAGATAGAAGGGTATCTTAGAACGAAGGTAGGTCTCGTCATCACCTTTTATGCAGACACAGTAGCCCTTGTGGAGATTACTCGCTGACTCTCCGCCCATTCAGATCGGAAAAATGGGACACATGCTCTCCTGAATTGAATGCCATATGTTACGCTTCGGCTTCGCCGTTCTCTTTGGATATCTGAAGGCTTACTGTTTTAATACCGCCAGTCCATCCTTCGTCGATTCGATATTTCGCTTATATCGTGTGCTACTAGAACCCTCAGTGACACTTTAGTTTATGGCTTCATCTCGAACCGCCAACCATCTATTTTCCCCCTGGATGTCTGGATTCGTTTGTGCTTTGCTGTATATATTATGTATATATTAACGGGCTGGGCAACCAGCAACTCAATATACCCTGGAATGTTTCTCAAATTTTCTCGGCCTGTACTCTGAACTTGTGGTGTTTATGGCGATTGCTATTGACATTGCGTTCTTTATCTCACATCAAGGTCTAACTTCATAGCTTCATCCAAGCGCCGGAACTCGGGAAACTCTTATGCTTTCTTCCCGCGAGCGATGAACAGTTGCTTTGATCCTCCCATACGCTCAGGGAAGGACGTTTTCTCCTCGAACAAAACATAATCAACATCCACACAACCAGCATTCTCAAACAATTTCTCCAGCTCCTCTCTCACAAACCCATGATGAGCAACCGTTTTCGCCGCGCCATGCTGAATATCATCCGGGATCCTCCCCCCGTTGATATCCAAATCAATCACAACAACCGCGCCTCCAGGTCTCAGCCGTTCGACGAACCTGTCGACCGCGCGCTGCGGATTTTCGATATGGTGCAACGCCATGCTGATGATGATCAGATCGAACTGATCTTTGTTCGAGGCGATACCTGGCGCAAGTTCTGCTGCGGCTAGGTCGCCCTGTATGGCGCGGATTTTCGATTCAGGTAGCCCTGCTTCGCGAGCGGTGCGGTTGAATTTTGCGACTACGCCCTCTGCAATGTCCATGCCGATACATTCAGAGAAATGAGGGAGGAGAAGCTGGAATCATACGGTTAGCTTCTAGGCTCTTTGCGCTGAAGGTGAAATGGCGAGACCCACTCGTGACAGAAATCCTTCACCACAAGCGTAGTCGAGGAGCTTGCGTGGGTGCTCGCTGCTAGGGTTTGAGTCGATGCCTAACCAGGCATGATTTTTTTGGATATGTGCTGCGATATCAGCCTGCAGGTCTTTGACCCATTGTTCTTCAAAGACAGTTTCGGCGTTGGAACTGAAGGTGCCGTGTTAGTTGGCTTCATCTTAATCTCCTGGGCAAAGAGGAAGAATACCTGAAATACTCCTGGTTGCTTGCCGCAATGGACTCTCCTCCATGGCCATGGCCATGGTGGTGATGGTGACCGTGGGAGCAAGACATTGTGCCGATAGATATGCTTTAAAATAAGGGGAATAGAATGGTTTGGGGCTTGACTTAGTTGATAGCTTGTTTGGTGCTGAAGTGCGGAGACTGTAAGAACATGAGGGAGTGATGAAGCCGTATTTATGCCTTTCTGCTGCTGTATGCTCCAGCTACCGCCACCCAGAACGGAAACTTTGCGGAAACATTCCAGAGAAGCTCCAACCACTCGATAAGCTGGGAAAAGTGGATCTAATGGATTGTCAATGATTATTATTGCCTGATACCTCCAGCTTCCTATAGTTTGGCCTCGAAAGGAGTGAAAATAGCATCGCGGAAACATATCGGAGACATTGAGGCGATTAGTGGCGCCTGGCTGGAGTCATCTATATCGGTGATCTTTCAGTTTGGGAGGACCTTGGGGGCATCAATATAAGGAATACAGAGAATGGATCACTGCCATCGCATACCTTAACCAGGAACCGCTGTTGTGGAACGTCCTGGGTTGTTCTTTCATTGAGATATAGTGGAGTGATGGACGCAGGTCGAAATTGTGATGATCAGATAAGATAAGATCTGTATGGCCGGTTTAATTCTGCTTACTCATCAATCCTGATCGGATGCCGATCGCCACTGCCAAGGCTCCCTCGGTGCTGCGGCTGTGCGTTAGCGTCCGACAGTCTGGACATTGACAATGAGCCAATCGCGAAAAAGGAAATCCAGACGACCAAAGAACTCGTCATGAAGTCTTGAAGTACTCCGGACAGGAATATCTCTTCGAAGCAGAGGCTATTTCTGACTCCACGACCATTGCCTGGGAACTGATGACACTATTGACTGGCGAGTTATGAACTGACTGCACGGCCCCACGCGAGGATGCGCCCTCTCCACCACGTCGCCCGCCGAGCTTCACGTCATCATTTGCAAAAGTACTCAAGTCGTCCCGCTCCGAATTCGTAGCGGAATTAGTGCCAAGCTCCCGCGGCAGGGAGAGGGGCCAGAACCTTTTGCCCAAAAAGGCAATATGGCACATCACAACCCGCAAGCCCACCCGGACTTGATCTCGCCGTCAGCCCCTTACTCGACGCACTCCAGCCTCATGCCAAGTTCGAACCCGACCCCCATTCCAGAACGAGAGAGCGGCACCCCGGTGTCTATTGATACAGGGTTGGTAGGATCAGGAGCGGGCAAGAAAAGAAAAGTTGCGGCGTCTTCAAGAGGCGTTGCGAATCTTACGCCGGAGCAATTGGCCAAGAAACGGGCAAATGATAGGGAAGCACAGCGTGCAATACGGAAACGGACAAGGGGCCAGATTGAGGCGTTGGAACGGCGTGTGCAGGAATTGACTTCGCAGCAGCCCTATCAAGATCTGCAGGAGGCGTTGCGGCAGAAACAAGCTGCACAGGCGGAAAATGAAGAAATGCGTCGGAGGCTAAGCTCTGTGATGGCCATCATACAACCTCTCTTGAACGACGCTCCGAACCAAGCCAATAATCATGGGCGTACTGGCTCGAATGCGGAAAGTTTGAATGGCCCGGCGCTTGATCCACTCCGGTCTTGGGCTGCCCGTCTGCAGTCCGATCTCCCTTCTCCGACTTCCCACTCCGATGCCTCCACTCACCAGGCAAATCAACACATACCCGACCAGCCACTTAAAACACCAGCTAGCCTAGAGTCCTTCAATGGGAGTGCCACCTATGTCGGATCACCTCGCTCTCTTGAAAGCCCATCACCATCTGCACATTTGCAAGGATACAAGTGGCAGTCGAATTCTATATCGGGCCACGGTGAGCAGCAGTGCTGGCAACAGAATGGCAATAATATTTTTGAGTATCAGAAACGAAATCTGGTCCATGGACTAGACTTCTCAGGCTCTGGTGAGCGGCTGGGCTTGAACTTCCTCTTGGACTCCGCGCGCCATGTTCCGAAAATCAACGAGCCCCGTTTGAGTCCTGTTTCACCGTCGAACGATCTTCAAATGCGATACCCTTTGCAACTCCAAATCCCCTCCAATACCTCCATATCTAATAATCCTATGGAAAATGTATCCCCATTCTCGATACCCGTTCGCAACGTCGAAGCTACATGTCCACTGGACTGCATCCTCCTTGACTTCCTCCGCACCCGCCAACGGGAGGCTTCTGAAGGAGCATCTAAACGTCACCTTGTCGGCCCACCATACCCAAGCGTGTCATCCCTCCTTAACCCGGCCAACAGCGCATATTCCCACCCTCTTTCCAAGGTCTTCACTGATATTTTGAGCAAATTCCCCGACATCAGCAGCCTCCCCGAACAAGTGGCTGTTCTCTACGTTATGTTCCTCCTCATGCGATGGCAGATCTACCCCACGCAAGAAAACTATGACAGGCTCCCGGAATGGCTCACTCCTCGAGCCGCGCAGCTTGTCACCCCTCACCCGGCTTGGATGGACTATCTACCCTGGCCACGCATGCGGGACCGCATGATTGGCTCCTACACCGAATATGATTTCTCCAACTGGTTTATCCCCTACACAACAACTCTGAGCATCAACTGGCCCTACGAAGCGACAGACACTCTACTGGCTACTGGGGAGTCGGAAGAACTCATGATCAACCCTGTCTTTGAAAGGCACCTGCGAGATCTGAACAACTGGTCCCTGGGTCCCGCGTTTGCAAGGGCCTATCCGAAACTAATTGATACTACCCGAATCAAACCCGATGGCAGAGACCACGCGTGATACCATCTCTTCTTGGGGTCGCCCATGTTCGTCACGGGACTTGACTCCGTTTCTTTCTAGCTCACCTTGGGAGTGGACGGGCTATCGATCTGTTCTTTTGATACATTCGTCGTTACCCTTGAAGAAATAATGATAGCCTATTCGTCCTTTATACTGTCGTTTTCGGGAATTTTGCAAGTCAAGCGGGAGGTGTCAGGCGTTGCAAAGATGTCTCCGAACCTGCTCTCGGTCAGGAAGATCCTTGCCTTGTTTTATCAAGCTATTTATGTTGTCATTTTAATACCAGCGTGTTTGGATATACAGCGAAGTTTTCTCTCTCTTTTAACTTTCCCAGCTCAGATATATCTGTTTCGAGTTGAGGTTTTTGGAATGCTTCAACAAGTTCTTATGTCTTTTAGGATAAAAGTTCCTGGTGGCTTTGGCAGGTGTATACCCCGTATATATATATGCAGAAATGGGAATTTTTGTCCGTTGGTTAGTGTTGTGTTCGTGGTAGATGGCTGATGATGTAAGGGATGACTCGATGGGGAGAGTGTTCGTAGATGACGTCTTTGATATCAACGCCAAAATATGCCACGAAGCGGACGTGGAAGCAGATAACAAGTGAGAATAGTAATGCAAAGGAAGAAAGAGATATATTCCCGAGTAAGTGAGACTAGTTGATGCCAGATAGGAGACCTTCACGATGCTCTAGTATCTTCCGATAGTACAACGGCTCCAAACGAGAGCAAGGCAACAGAAGGCCGCCCATATGGGAGCCTGACGTATATACCCCGTGACTGCAAAGAGAAGCCCTACCAAAGCTCCGCAAAGGCCCCCCAAATACCCAAGTAAAGCTCCCATAAACTGACGGTGAGGGCCCCGTGGTGCAGCTGGTGCTGGCGTGACGTTCCCGCAATGATGCGGGACAGACCAGCACAAGGTTTAACGGGTGCCCTCCCGTCGACACTCAGGGTTCGAATCCCCGTTCGAGCTCTTGAGTGGAGGGGTGGGCGAATGGGCCAAAAACAATTAGGTCCAGGCCGCCCCTCACCCCTCTTACCGCAAGGAAAGGGGGTTGTAAAATCCCTTAGCTAACAAAGGGGTTTTCATAGCCTGGACTGACGGCCGCAGCCCCCAGGTGAACTTTTTGCAGTTCTTTTTTTTTTCCCCTGTTCATTTTAATGAGTTGCTTGTTTATTATATGGGGCTCAGGGTACCTTACATGTTGGAACAGTCGCAGAATAGTTGTCGAGAAAGAGAGGCCAGGTGCAAGAAGAAAGCGGGTGCTATAGGCATGGGACTTGGCAGCAAAAAAAACAGTCCTAGTCTCTTTGAGAGAACACAAACATCTCAGTCTGGCATATTTCGTCATCGGGAAGGCCGCCTAGTGCATCTGGAAGCCACTGTGACACCTGCAAAGTGTGGTGCTTGGCTGACAGTTTGCTCTAGACGGCCTTCCCGATCCCCCCTGGGCTTCTTGTTCGATCCCGGGGAAGATCTTAATAAATAAAACGCGTAAAATCCTTCGGGGTTTTCATAGCACTGGACCTAGGCCAGTGTGAACTTTTTGTCTTTTTATTTCGTTAACTTCCTTCTCTAGCTGCGATTAACGAAGCTTTATAGCCCAGCTATAACTTTTATCACGGGGATATGTATGTATATCTCCCTTGATACCACGTTGTTCTTCGTATCGAGGTTGAGTACACCTTTATACTCACATTCCATCGATAAAAGATCCAACGGAGCGTGGGACAGACAATACAAGGTAGCTAATAGAACTAAGACATGTATATCCCGTATTTGCTTCGGAAACACATATATATAGAGTAAGGATATGTTCATTGTTTTGAATAAACCGATGTTATCAGGAAGCACTGCTAGGTACGCGACTGATGGCCCATAGAGCCCGCCCAATCGCCACGAAACTTGTATATGCAGCGCCGGGTATAGAAAAAAAAATCTCATGCCGAAGATATTGAGAACGTAGATAGTTTTCTCTGGCTCTTCGCGTAGTAGAGTTGTTTTGGAATTCCAGGTTGCTCAAGCCGTAAAGCCTCCAGAGTGGTGAAATGCGCCGCGGGAGGTTAAGGTGGCAAACTCGAGCAGGGCGCCGCTCAGTCTCGAAGCATTATAACATCTGAAATCGACTTAAAAGGCCAATTCACACTGACTGAGGTCAAGACGTGAAGAAAGGAGGTCGCGGACAGAGTGGAGATGGTTGGTTGTCAAACACAGCAAACCAGCGGCATGCTAAGCCCCTTTGGGAGGTGCATCATCACCGCAGCGCCGGGTGGTCGAACTGGAAGCTGTAGATTGCAACGTCCAGCACTCAATTCCCCGGATTATCGCCCTCTGTCTTTTCCTCCTCCCTCTCGAATACATAAAGACACCACATATCATCATTCAGACATTATCCCGCTAAACTATGGCACAACAACCCATTGGTATGCCTCCCACCAGCCGATGATGCGTTCCCCGCTGCTGACCAGTGAACCGCAGTTCTCGATGGAGGAACCGGGTTTCTCAAAGTCGGATATGCCGCGCAGGTATGCTAGAAGCCATATTATTCTACTACTGTACGATGCTGACGATGGACGTGTCGCAATTGCAGAACTTCCCAGAACACCAGTTCCCGTCAATAGTCGGGCGGCCTATCCTTCGAACAGAGGAGCAGGCCGGGGATATCGTCGTCAAGGATATCATGTGCGGCGATGAAGCTGCTGCTGCCAGGTCGATGCTTCAGATTACCTATCCTGTAAGCCAGTGCCTTCAAACCGGAGATTCTGAGCGGATGTTGACTTTGCTGGCTGCCTAGATGGAGAATGGAATTGTGAAGAACTGGGATGACATGCAACATTTATGGAACTACACATTTTACGACAAGTTGAAGATTGATCCCACAGGCCGCAAGATCCTTCTCACGGAACCGCCAATGAATCCGCTAAAGAATCGCGAGCAAATGTGCGAGGTCATGCTGGAGGGATACAACTTTGGTGGAGTCTATGTTGCCATCCAGGCCGTTCTGGCGCTCTATGCACAAGGTACTATAGCAGCGAAAAGTCTTGGTGTGATTGGGATATCCCGCTTACATGCGACATTACCAAACAGGATTGAGTAGCGGTGTCGTGGTCGATTCCGGTGACGGAGTCACGCACATTGTTCCTGTATACGAATCTACCGTTTTAAATCACCTCACCCGCCGTCTAGACGTCGCAGGACGAGACGTCACACGCAATCTCATTGCCCTCCTGCTGCGCAGGGGATACGCCTTGAACCGTACCGCCGACTTCGAGACTGTCCGACAGATTAAAGAGAAACTCTGCTACGTATCCTACGATCTTGAACTCGATCAGCGCCTGTCCGAGGATACTACCGTGCTCGTGGAATCCTACACACTCCCCGACGGCAGGGTGATAAGAGTGGGCAGCGAGCGTTTCGAGGCACCTGAATGTCTATTCCAGCCGCATCTCGTTGATGTCGATGAGCCTGGCATTGCGGAGCTCTTGTTCAATACTATCCAGGCCGCAGACGTCGATGTGAGGAGCAGTTTGTACAAAGCTATTGTGCTTAGCGGTGGAAGTAGCATGTATCCGGGACTGCCTTCAAGATTGGAGAAGGAAATCAAGCAACTATGGTTGACAAGGGTGTTGGGTGGAAACCCTGAGAGACTTAATGTGCGCACACTCTGTGAATTTCAACTGAAGACCGAGAACCTGCCACTAACCAAAGAGACGTCTAGAAATTCAAAGTCCGTATCGAAGATCCCCCACGAAGACGACACATGGTATTCCTCGGTGGAGCCGTGCTCGCCAACCTTGTAAGCCCCCTCGTCTGCTCTGTGGCCGCAATCGCGAAAGCTAACACTCATTTCCTCACAATCTAGCTCGCAGACAAAGAAAACATGTGGGTATCCAAGCAAGAATGGGAAGAACAGGGAGCACGAGTCCTTTCGAAGCTGGGACCTCGATAATCTAGCGCACAATCTGCATATCCCTTGTTCTGTTTTATATCACGAGTTTCAAACTTGTCTAGAGCGAAGACTACGGCCTGTCGCATGGCACATTGACATCATACATAAGAAACATCTGAGAACTCCTTTACTTTCCCAACTTGCCATGAGCAAAGTTCTAGCTTTTTCCCAGAGACGAAAGGTCTCAGAGGAGCTTTTCGTCTCGAAAATGCACTGAACTCCTATTGTTGATATCAGAACAAAAAACAGTTTATAAATCCGAAACACCCCTTATAAAGAGGCGTGTCACAACCCAATCTAGCCGAGGATACTGCCAAGGTTGTAGCTCAGGACCCGCTTGCACACCAAGCCCAGATCTCATACCCATGAGCGAGCACGGCGATGCTCAACCGAAACAAAAAATGAATTTCCAGAAAAGCCAAAAACAAAAACACCAGCCGAACAGATCTTCGGAAATTCCCACCCAGCAGAGAAGGAACCGTTCAAAATCAATTTATATGTATCCCGACGTTAAGAAGGGAGAGAGAGGCCATGAAATCGAAAAACATCCCTTGACCATGTATGTTGCCTCTTGCGCCGTGTTTCCCCTTTCCTTTTCCCCCTTTAGCCGTATAACCTGTTTATATGTAGCTGTGCGAGAGGGGAGAAAAGCTGGGTGTATTAGGAAAGTAGGGAGATGTGAAAAATAGAAATGTATGGAGGATACGGACGGGATAAGCACTGGGTATAATATCTGAATCCGCCCCGGAATTAGATCAATGCGGGATCAAAGGGTAGATAGGAATTGTGAAGATGTACTATTTGTGCGTCGACAGCCCTTCTTGCACCCATAAGAAAGGGGGAAAAGAAATAATCAGGTATCAAACCCGAAATCCATATTCTAGATTATATCCCATTCCCTGTAAAATATTTTATTCGCTATATTGCGAAATCTCGTTCCTCGGATCTTGAATCCGCAGGTTTTTTGTTCCTTGGTTTATTTATTCTTCGGATTCCGAGTCAGGTCCGTTGTCAGCCAATCTCTTTTTCCGTTCTTCGTCCATTTCGCGATATGTGCTCCAGCTTAGGAGAAGGAAGGCAATGACGATTAAAATTCCTCCGGTTATGGAGGAGCCGCTTAATGCTTTGTGGTTGAATTTCCAGTCCACGAGGGCGACGAGAAAGATGGTTAGGAGGGCGGCAACTGAGGAGAGGACGGGAGACGTGAGGGAGATTAGGACGAGGAAAGAGCCGGAGAATACTATGAAGTTTTGATTAGGGTGTGATGTCCAGACCAATGCGGAGAATGGGGGAACATACTGGCATTAGAAAGGGTCGAGATGAGCAACAACCAGGCTGCTTCACCTTGAGGCCATTCGAAAACCTCAAGTCCCAGAATGTGCAGGATGGGCAAGGGGACCCAGAGGACAAGGAGAGTAAAAGCCCCAATCAAGCTTGCAAAGGTATTGGCAAAGATAACTCCCCTTCCTGCGCTCGTTCCCTCCGGTGGACAGGCGAGCCGTTTATAAAGCACTTCATAGAGCCCGTAGAGGACACTGCCCACGCCAATGATGATGTTTCCAAGTGCCCGATTCGACGCTTTCTTCGTGTCCGCTTCGGAAGGGGGTACGCCATCTGGCGTGCTTCCACCTCCATAAGCGACAATTATGACACCCACAATCGCGACGGCCACGGAAAAGACTTTATCGAACCTCAACTTGTCGTTTAACAGGGGTATTGAAAAGGCATATGCGAAAAATGCGGAGCAATTGTAAATGGCAGTCAAATCGCTGCCTGTGGTCAGATTCACGGCGACATACCACGAACCTCCAGCGATGGTGAGAGCTGTGGTCACCCCAGAGACCGTTCGGAGCATATACGGCACGGGAGACTTGGTTGATCCACGGCCATGTAGGTGGAGGTCCTGTGATTCTACCATCTGGGCTGTCGTTCGTATAAGGTGGACATGGCGTCTCCAAAATGCGGCCCATGAAAGCCGACGCTTTTGTATGCGAAGTAGGAGAAGCTGCGCTGGCCACAAGAAAATCCAAGAGCCATGTGTCATGTAACTGCCCGTCGTAAGAATTAAACCTTGTTTTACAAAAAGGGAAAACAAATCATTGTGCTATTTTTCATGATCACCACTCACAGCATGCAATATGGCTTGTCCCATCCAAGCTCCTGTTGGATGTAGACAGCTGTCTGGGTTTGAACCGTGAAGCTGATCAAGCTAAGGACAAGGAAAAAGGAAGCGATGATGTATTTCCTGCGGGTCGCATGTTTCGAATCGTACTCCGGAGTTCGGCTGCGAAAGGTAGATCTTCGCGTACTCGTGGAGATATCTCTGGATTCGATAGCATTTAATGATGGTTGGCGACCCCGGCGTTCATCCTTCAGCAACGGCACCTGGGACCTGCCATCGGTTGGCCGGTGAAGTGACGGACGTGATGCTGCCATCTCGTCACCCGAATAATCCTGATCCGAGTCCTGCTCGAAATGTTCGCTCCCTGAAGGCTTCGAGCGACCCTTTCCAAGTGAGTGAGATCGAGAAGGTTCCCCTGGGCTAGAAAGCGTGGAAGGGGTAGAAGTTTGGCTGGAGCTCCGCCGGTGGAGAAGCCCTGGATGTTCTCCTGCTTTATCTTGGGCGGTTAAGTCGTCGAGCTGGATTCTAACGACTTTGGGTTGGTGTGCCGGGGAGGAGCTTGAGTGCATGATCCATTTGGGATCGCACGGCGGTTACCGACACGGATGGTTTTCGATGTAGGGGAGGTAAAAGGCGACGGGCCCGAGAATTCAGGTCTTGTCATAAAATTTCAATGACATTCGGAGTCTCGAATGAACCAGATATCGTGGGTTAGTTCTGGTCGAGTTGTTGGAGTTTGGTGTCAAGATTTCGAAGAGGACACAAGGATACGAAGCCAGTGGGTCAAGTTAAACAGGCTAAGACGGAGGCTGATAAAGACAGATGCTCGATGCTCGAGGGCTCTTATTAGCACTAAGCATCAGAAGAACCCAAGAGGTACTCAACTGGGCCGATACTGAGGTGTCGTTTCTTGACGATGAATTGCTCTCGACTCTTCCCCAGACCTTGTTCCTCGTCGTCCCTCACAGCCTTGGGGGACGCCACATAATCAGGGGTAAGTAAGCCATTATGTCATGAGTCACGTGAGAGGAAAGCACGTGAGAGATAGACTGATTCGTAAACAATAATCCGCAGTCCTTGGCGATAGACCATCGACGACGACGACGATAGGGATGAAGTCAACGGGGATTCCAGCTACAATTATCCAGGCGGCCCGAAGAATGGGAGGCGAAGTGATATGTGTCTACCCCGCGTGACAGAATCCCGTTTCTGGGATCCCCATTCCGATGGGGTTCGGAGGCTTTCCATCCTCGGGTTTGGGGATACGAGCATCCCATGTTCTCTCTCCCTGCTTCCTGCTCCCAACAGACAAGCCTCCTGTCTCCTTTCCGGCCTGTTGGGACCATAGATGAGCCTCGCCTTGACTGACAGAGCAAAACTGATGCTACGATCTCAGCTCTATGACCTCGTGTGACTCAGAAAGACTCGGTTGAGGAGGCATTACATGAACTTCTGCAAGCCTCGATCTGCAGGGCGATGACAAAGTTGCCAAGAGTTCTCCCGTGGACCTCTTTCGTTACATCAAGAGAGACGCTTCCCGTTCTTGCGATGCGGCCGTTTCGACGTGGCTTGCTCCTCTCTCGCTCTCGTCGCTTATTTGCGCTGAAAGCTTTCTGACTTTGGGTCGGGTGGGGAAGATGGCGATGATGACAGATTCACTTTACGCTCCCAAGTTGACGAGGACGCGATATCAACTCTTCTCATTTCAGAACGTCTATATAACGTTCCGTCCGTCCCACTTCCCGTACATCAGACTTAGCAGAAGATTATTATTCTCGAAGCAAATAACTGAACCGTTGATCATCTTACTGTCCCACCATGGCTGTACCTGCTTCCAAACCCCGCGTGATCCTTGGGCTCATGACCTTTGGTCCTGACCCCAAAGCAACGGCACGGATTACAGATATCGAGGAATTCAAGAGGTGTCTAGACTTTTTCGCGGATAAAGGATACAACGAGGTTGATACCGCCCGAGTTTACGTCGACGGAAAACAGGAAGCATTCACCGCACAAGCTGGGTGGAAGGAGCGGGGTCTCAAGCTCGCAACGAAATGGTATCCAACAACTCCTGGTGACCACAAGCCGGAAACAGTCAGAGCAAACGTGGAAAAGTCATTGAAGGAGTTACAGACTGATCGCGTCGACATCTTCTATCTACATGCCGCTGACCGTTCCGTCCCCTTTGCGGATACGTTGGAGGTCGTTAATGAGCTGTACAAGGAAGGGAAGTTCGCCCAGCTTGGCCTGAGCAATTATACGGCTTTTGAAGTGGCAGAAATTGTCACCATGTGCAACGAACGGGGATGGGTCCGGCCAACCATTTACCAGGCAATGTATAATGCAATCAGTGAGTAGTTACAGGGGAGCATGGCTGTCCAATTTCCCGGTTGTGCCAAGGTACTGACTCCTCGCAGCACGATCAATTGAGACTGAATTGATTCCATGCTGTAGACGGTACGGAATGGAAATCGTCGTCTATAATCCCCTGGCGGGAGGCATCTTGTCCGGCAAATACAAGACGGCGGACATTCCCACCGAAGGGCGATATAGCGACTCCCACAGTGGCGGGTCTCAATACCGGACCCGATACTTCAGAGATGCGGTCTTTGATGCGCTGAAGATTATCGAGCCCGTTGCAGCCAAGCATGACCTTTCAATGATTGAAATTGCCTTTCGATGGATTCGCCACCACTCGGCACTGAACATTGACAATGGGGGCAGTGACGGAATCCTCATTGGTGTTAGCAGCTTCAACCAGTTGGAAGGTAACCTCGCGAACATTGAAAAAGGCCCTCTCCCCGAGGAAGTTGTTGCCACCCTTGATGAGGCCTGGTTGGTTGCTAAAGCGACAGCGACCAACTACTGGCATCTTGATCTCAAGTATACATATGATACTACAGCTGCGCTTTTTGGCAATAAACGATGATAGATTTCGGCCAGCTATCTGAGATTACTTTTTGGACAATATCATCGATTTATCCCTGTGCTTCCGTGTGCCTCAATATGTGAATGTTTTGCTATGCTAATCCCGACAGTGACCAGCCATTGAGTTTACAAATGACGTATGCTACCAAATCTAGAGTTCAGCGGATATCTCACTTCCAATTGAGATTATTGCATCGGCTGCTAGCTCGACATCCGACTCATGATATCTTGCTTCCGATGCCTGCAGACTCTGGGCCTTCACGGCCATTGTTCTCACAAAGATCTGCATCTTCCCCCCCCGGCCCTTCTTTGCCCCAAGGAGCGCTTAATGTGAAACCACCTCTGAATCATGACGCCAATAATGCTCCGACCTCCTCTTCGGAAGGTGAAGCGGAGCTCAGCAAATACGACAGGGGATGGCGAAAGATAGTACGCAATTTTACTCCCTCGTGGGTTTCCCAACCCTAGTTCTCCTTGGGATCGCGACCCATCGTCCTGGAGGAGCTGCTGCGATTTCCGTTCCTGCCAGCGAGAGGAGAACAAATTGATTAACCAGTCTCATCGGGGTTGCAGGTGGTTTTCGGTAACCATGGGGACGGGCATCGTGTCCATTCTCTTATTCGGGCTGCCTTACAACGGAATATGGCTCTACTGGATCTCAGTCGGCATATTCGGGCTGAATATCGTTCTATTCTGCCTTGCATTGCTTATAACAGTTTTACGGTATACGCTCTACCCTGAGATTTGGGGAGTCATGATCCGGGAACCGTTCCAATCGATGTTTATCGGCACATTTCCCATGGGCTTGACGACGATAATAAATATGATGATTTTTGTTTGCGTTCCTGCATGGGGCCAATGGGTTGCTGTTGTTGCATGGGCGTTGTGGCTCGCTGATGCTGTGATCGCCGCGCTGTGTGCTTTATGTCTACCTTTTCTTCTGTACGTCCCTAGAATATTAGGACGAGCGAATGTCGTATAGATACTCTGCTAACCGGAAGCTAGGATGATTCCCGGAACCTCAATTGAGCTAAGTTCCGTTACAGCCGTCTGGTTAATCCCCGTCATCACCACCATCGTGGCCGCAGCTTCTGGCTCAGTAGTCTCCGGAGAACTGGCGAATCCAGATCTTGCTCTTTGGACAATTATAATCGGTTATATACTGTGGGGGATTGGAATACCTCTCGCAATGGTCGTTCTAGTCATTTACTTTCAACGACTGGCGCTACATAAGCTCCCACCACCAAAGATCATCGTTAGTGTGTGTCTACCGCTGGGGCCAATGGGCCAGGGAAGTTTTGGGTAAGTCGATTTGTTCTTAATCCACCATAGCGCTTCAAACGTTTAACTGTTTGTAGGATCTTAAATCTCGGTATACAAGCCCGGAGGATATTCCCAATCAAGCACACTCTCACACCAGAAGCGGGCCCTGTGCTGCACGCAGTGGGGTTTGGTGTCGCCCTCATCCTCTGGGGCTTCGGGCTCGTTTGGTTCTTTGTGGCTGTCGTTTCCCTCATCCGCTGTAAACGGTTCCCGTTTACTATGGGCTGGTGGGGTAGCGTGTTCCCATTGGGAGTGTATGCGAATAGTACGGTGCTTCTATCTCAGGAAATGCCCTCGAAGTTTTTCAAAGTCGTGGGAACGGTATGCATTCACAGCTTGCTCTTGTTTTCAAGGTGGGAGACATTCAATTTGCTGACGAGGATGTTTCAGATATTATCTGTAGCTGTGGTTATTCTTTGGGTTATTGTGTCCGCTGCAACATTAAAAGGCATCCTCACTCAGAAGGTCTTTTATGCACCTTGCCTTAGTGATTTGAGGGTCAAAGAGAGACATAAGACTAACAAGAAGATTTGAGAACAATACATCAATGATCAATACTAATGTATTTGTCACTCTTTTCTAAAAGTTCTATCTACCATCAAGGCTGCCTTACTTCCCTCACGCAGCCTTCGCGTTATCTTCGATTGTCTTGGCGATGGCAGGGCGAGCCTTGATACGGTTCAACCAGGCATTAACATGAGGAAATTTGTTCTCGAGATCCATTTCCTTCGACGAGAAGATCGCAGCCACCTCAAACCAAGGCACAAAAGCAGCATCGACATAGCTGAACTTGCCACCAACTAGGTACTCCGAGTCCTTGTCCTGGAGCGATCGATTAAGCACGCCCGAAACACGGATGATCTCGTTAACGTAGCGCTCGAGTGCACTGGGTAGCTTCTCGGGGTGGTAGATGGTGAACCAGGCAGCCTGGCCAAAGTACGGTCCCTGGCCAGACATCTGGAAGTGCAGCCACTGCTTGCTTTCATAGTACTCCTTTGAGCCTGTCTCGAAGCTGATGGTGCGTTGCTTGTCATACGTGTCCACCAGGTACTCGAGAATGGCGCCAGATTCCCAGATGGTGGTATCGGTGTTTGGATCTTGGAGGGTGGGGACACGGCCGTTGGGATTGATAGACTCGTAGGCTTCCTTCTTTAGATCGGCGGCATCGACTGGTTTGATCTCGAAGGGAAGTTTGAGCTCTCCCAAGATCATGAGGACCTTCCAGGGGTTGGGCGTACCGGCGTGGCCCTTGAGGGTCCAGAGGGTGAGAGGTCTGAGGGACATGGCGACTCGTTGGAGGAATGATTGACTGATTGATTAATTTGGAGACAGAAAGTTGGATACAGAGACTCCAAGAACAGAGAACTGGTCTGCTTAAAAGCAACTTGAACTTGCTGTTCTACTTCAATGACAGCAACATCAGGGGCTGAAGTATTCAGCTCGACATCCGAGAAGATCCAACACTTGGTAAGCTGAATACTTGCCAACTCTTGCTCTTGTGGTTTTCATCCGCATTTACTCCGTGCTCATTCTGCACGTCTCGCTGGAAGAATCACCATCGGCTGAATGTGCACCAGCGTCACCCCTGAGCTTCTCGACTTGCCAGGGGAAACATATCGAATGACAACATGTATGTACCTGTAAATATCAAACACAAACCACACAAACTATGATCCAAACATAATTTGGCTGAAGTGAGCTTATTGGTAATCACAGAGCATCACAAAGCATCAACACAAACATGCCCAGCTTTTTTATGGTTTATAACAACATCAGATTAGGAATTGGCCCTGACAATGGGTCCGGATAAGTACACCGGGCCTCCTGGCTATTTGCACCGGTGTACCGATTACCGGGCCTTTCAAAAAATACCAACACTTCGCGATTTTCCCCACACAATGCACGTAATTCATTTACCACCATACCGGAATAGGAAAAAATCATGTGTAATTAATTATTATCGTGTAAATGAATTACGTGGAGTTGTGTGAGGAAAACCGCGAATTGTTGGTATTTTTCAACCGGTGTACGCTAATCTGAAAAATTGGCCTAATCGGGTATAGAGTGGTCGATCCGGTGCAAATGCCGACCTAATACTTGGAGTAGCGACCTAGAAGGGCCGGTGTACTTAACCTTGGAATACTTCTCCGGACCCCTGATTTTGTCCCCGAGAGATCTTTTTGTTCAGGTTATTCACGATCACTCAGGGTGTACAAGTGGCCATCAAAGAGGGAACTACGTTCAATGTGCTGGTTCCTAATTTGTCCTACGGACTTCGCTAAATCTCCAACCAGACGAGCTATTCCCAGACATCTCGGCCGCGGGCATCACCCATTTATGTGTGGATTACATTGCTTTGACTGTGCTGATTGCAAAAATGTGGTCTAATTTCAACACCGAGTTTTATAGGCACCGGTGAGCTATCACCCAATACTTCGCCTACAGCCCACACGACCTTCAATTCTCATTTCGGTCTCGAATGATGCCAAGTTGGCAACATAACAGGATAACATACCTATTTCCTGCTCAAACGACCCAACTATCAAGCTATCGAACCGCCAGATTCTTAAGTTTATGATTATTCCAAAGTAATCCATGGATCCTATCAGGACACCAGAACCTATACCTTTTTACTTGGGGGTTATTGACATCATTTTGAGGGCAATTTCTTTACTGATCCGGTAAATCCCAATTGGCTAGCTCTGATTGAAGACGCTCAGCATTGACACTGATGTGATACAGAGTTGTCAATAAATGCAAACATAGCAATGAGTTGCTACTTAGCAGGCCCATCTTCCAGCCGCCGAAAGCCTGCTTCTGCCTGCCGAACTTAACCAGAATTCCTGGTTATTTCATTCTTTTGCGCTAAATGGCCCTTGGGTTATTGAAGTAGCAATACTTCAAAGTCCCATACCCAATATACCCTCCAGAAGGACTACCCATCCTTTTGCCTCCTACGTCACTGAAAGCACATTACAACTTGAAAGTGCTAGAAGAGAGACCGCCAGGACATTGGCCCTGGTCATCCAGCGCTCACGAAGATGATACAAAGGTCGGCGCCTGTATGCCGCCTGTATTTGCCGCCCGTATCAGCTTCCTATGACTGGAGACCAAGGTATGGTCATACCTAGTACCTTGGGATGACCAAATATAAATATCAGTGCAGCACATCTCTGATATTATTTAGGGGACAGTTGCCTGCTACTGGCAAGACTTGAACATTGATATTGGCTCCTCGGCACTTTTTTGTTGACCTCAGGCTATCGCCTTCCCGGACCAAACGTTGAGCGAATTGATGTTACGATACTCAATCTTGGTAAGACAACGTTAACTAAAACCCATTCTAGAGCTGATCGAACGCATCCAGTTACCCGTTGTGTTACTATACCATACCAGAAAACAACTTCACATCCACCTCCATTTTATCTAATTCTTGTATATCGATTCCTTTCTACTGTTTTTCATCTACTGTCTTTCATCTGTCAAATTATATCTTGTGGTATTCTCTTGGCAAAGCACCGACAGATACGGCTGCGTCTACTCTGCTCTCTTCTTTTCGTTATTCTTCTTCAAGGCCATCTTGTCCTCTCTCCCGCAACAACCTCCCAAGTCTGCTCACTTTCCATAACTGCACTCTTCCAGGCCACAATAGGCCCTTCTTGGATTGCCATGGCTCAGTCTCTCATGGCCTCCACAAGTGCCCAAGCGGAAGAATTCTTTCGCTTTAAGAGTGTCTCCCAATCCCAGCGAGACTTCGGCATTCAACATGGCGGCGAGAGCGGCACTCAGATGCCCCGGGTAATCCCAAAAAGACACAATTCAACGGCGACTACGAACATCTCGAATGTTGTCACATCCCTCCAGCGCCGTACTGGAGAAGAGCTGGGCACGAGTGCTTCTTCTAAGCTTCCGACAGTGACCTATGCTACGATCATGGAGTGGATCCGCTCTGAACGGATGGGACTTCTGCCTCCCGAGGGAAGTGACTACGACAAGGTTCTGGCCTGGGCGCAGCTTTTTGTTGGCCGACTACACTCGTTCGACTTGGCAATTGAACAGTTCGCCGGGGACAGCTATCTGGCTGCCCAGGTTTCTTATGGTTATTGTGCCATGTTGCTTGAGGTAGATATCCACCACGCCCAGAATGAGAAGCAGTGTATTATGGCTGATGTGAAAATGAATTAGCTGGGGAAAGAAAACGCCGCTGCCTTGGTGGTTTCCTTTGGCTTTTTCCACAACATTTCCATGCCACTCATCAACCTTCTCGAACGGACGGAACTCTTCAATGTTACCCAGGAGATCCAGGATCAGCTCATTTTAGCGCTATCAGACCTGGTTACGCTCATTGCGTGCGTGTCGACTTATTTCCATAAGGCAATCCGCGGATTAACCACCGCTTCGGTCTCCGTCAACATTTATCGGGCTTTTCCCAACCAGATCCAAAACTTCCACCATCGCTGTGAGAATATTGTCGAAGCCATGTGGAGACACCAGCTCATGAGAGAGTCTCTGGACGGAGATAAAGGTTTCATAACCCTCTGTAAAATATCTCTTAAGCCTACTGACCCCGTGCACAGTATCTGAAGTCAAGGCCATTCGGTCATGGCTGGCCCCGGAGGACCGTGCTCTCAACCATCTCGCTGACAACAGCTCCTACTTGGCCCATGACCGCGAGGAATTGACCTGTCTTTGGATGGGCCAGTATCTCACCCAATTCCTGAAGAGCCAGCAGAAACATCTCAGTATCGCTGGCCCCCCGGGCTCTGGCAAGACGGTGCTGGCTTCCGTAATCGTCGATTACCTCCAACATTCTTGTGCGGGCGCCTCCCACCAGCCATTGCTCGTTTCCATTAGTATGAACTCTCCTCTACTCTTAGGGTATCACTGGTTAACTTGTTCTAACAAATGTAGATGGGAGAATTCCCGCCCAGACCAGTTATCATGCCATTGCGAAATCCATTCTCCACCAGTTGTTCGAGAAGCGCATTGGAAATGTTCATTTGTTCCGGATCCTAAGTCATGCGTTGTATCAAAGCAGAGAAGCCACCGACCATGCGGCCTACGATGCTATTCTCTGGGATGCGATTGATCAGGCTCTTTGCGCCGTTCTTCACGGCGCAAAAGAGTTGGTCCTCGTGGTCGATGGGGTCGATGAGGCCACACGAGGTGAAGATGAGCTAATGCAGAGGCTAATCCAGGCGACCTCTGGTGAAGGTACCCACACCAAGTTGATCACTCTGGGCTCACAGACGCCTCCAGCCACGGCAGGACAGACTTCCGTTCGTATCACGGACGATATCATCTTTGATGATATTGTCGCTGTGGTGCGGGGCCTTCTGGCATCTGGCAAGGCCTACCTCGAGCTGTCCTCGATCGAGCAAGAAACAACATTAGAGCATATTGCCCAAGCAGCTAAGGGCTCAGTTCTGTGGGCGAAACTCGTCACCAAACGCATCCGTGAGGAACAGAACGCAGACAGCTTCCGCAAGGTTCTTGGCCATCTGCTGTCGGCCAAGTTCACCATCACCGACCTTGTCCTCCATGCAGTACAGCAGAAAGAGGTCACCGTCGAGGCACGGCTCATGTTGCTTTGGCTGGCGACGGCTCAGCGGCCCTTGCACTTGAAGGAGCTGGCCGCACTGTCTTCCATCGAGATAGACAAACAAAAGATCTCTGACAAACACGTGGATATCTTACATGTCCTGAAGCCAATCAACTCGTTGGTATATCTACAGAACGACTTCTTCTACCTCCGTCACGGTCTGATTCGTGAAGCCGTCCTCGAAGTCTTTTCTCAGGGCAAGTTGATCTCAGGAATTGCGGATCAACATATGAACCTGTTGATTCGCCTCCTGATCTACGTTAAAGCCAAGGTCCCGGATAGGTACGAGCTGTCATCGGTGCCTTTTCTGGATCATCATGACGCCAACGCCCTCCTGGAGAAGAATGCATTGCTAGACTATGCACTGCGCTACTGGGTGCCCCATTTTCGATGGACAGCTGACTTCCACACCCAGGATGGCGAGAAGACGGTGTTCAAGGAAGTTGCAAAAGTGCTACCCGGATCGACGACCGTGATCTTGCTCCTGCGATCAGTCTGGGAGAATCTTCCTACGCCGGAACTGATAACATACCAGAAATTGGTCACCAACATTTTCCGCCACACATTGAGCACTGAGAGTGTGCCCACTCTTCAAGCCATCATCTCTTTGGCCACTGCGTACCGCCAGGTGAAAGGCCCCGATGCCTACCCTTTGTTTTACGAGGCTGCCGTGCTCAGCCAGAAGTTGATGACAACCCGCCATCCTGTGACTATGCAAATGGCCTTAATCTTCCTCGAACTGACCTCACCAAAAGTCACCGAGGCTAAGACGGATATTATGATGAAGCGCGAGGAGATGCTCCTCGTCCTGATTGAATGTTACAAGATCCACTACGGCCACACGTCCGAGAAGGTTGTCGCGGTAATGGAGCAGCTGGTCGAGCATTACCGCTTAGTCAAGGAGGTTCACAAGGCTGAGACCTTCGTTTCCACGATCCAATCAATGACTTCCCCTGAATCTGGCGTGGCTGACGGTGTGTCTGGATCTCTCCATGTCCACCTTGTGGGTCATAAAGAGAAGACGGATCAAGGAGCTTATGTACTCTCCCTTGACATCGAAGAAGAGGATCAGTTGATCAAGATAGACGAGTCGCACGACGTCCAGGACTCGATCGAGATGGCCGAGAAGTACATTAAGAGGGGGGACTTGGCAATGGGGGAACGCGTTTATGTTGAGCTCTGGCAACGAGTGACCCGGCAGTCCCGCATCCACCGATCCGCCGTGTGGGAAGGGAAGAAGATGGCAGTCGTCTTGGCTTACACCAACTTCCTGCGAATGCGGAAACGGCTCTCCGAGGCTTCGTCAGTCTTGACCAGCTTCTGGCAGGACTGTGAGTATACGGGCCTGACACTGTCGGAATCAGCGGTGATCCATCTCCAGGAGATTGCCCAAATGATGAGGACAATTGGCCTATCCACGACCGCACTATCTGTCTTAAAGCATTGCTCAGAGTACTACCGCAACACACAGGGCACGGAGACATCAGCCTACCAAGAAACCCGGGAGCTCATTCAAACGATCAGCAAGGAAGCGGTGCAGTCTGCTAGCTCGAGTTCAACAACAACGCTCTCCGAGACTGTTTTAGAGGAGATGGTCATCGAGATGTCGACTTCCGTGGTTTCGGTAGATAAATCCTTTTATAGCAGTGCGGAAACACTCGTGGACTTGTACGTCTCGCAGCGGCGCTGGCAGCAGGCGATCAGTCTGATTGAGAAGATTCTGAGCAACACCTGGTCCTCAATATTTGTGACAACCTTGCAAGATGTGACGCTTCCACACAAAAACGCCGACTCTGCGTTAGCACTCGCTGAGCGCCTCGCCCAGTGCTACCACTCTCGCTACCGCTTAAGCAAGGAACAGGATATTCGTCTGAGGATCTATTACGCTGTACGGTCAGGATTAAACATGGAAGACAAACTGAGACAACACCACATCGCGGAGCTGCTGCTCCTTCTGGAACGATCTTCACAGACTGAGGCAATCATCACTGTCTACCAGGAGTTACTGGTCGACTATACCAAATACTACGGCTCTGACCATATCATTGTCATTCAAACTCTCCACAAATTGGCCGAGCTCACCCGGCCTCGACCCATTTTTCTGGATTACTACCAGCAAATTATCCAGGCCTTGAATAAGGATGGCAAGCAGTGCCATCTAGATGCATTGGAGCCGCTCAACATAGTAACGATGGAGCTTTGGACGCAGGGCCGCTACTCGGAGGCCCTACACTACTGCACCATACTCTACACGGCATTCATCCAGCAGCCTAAACTGAGCCCCAAGTTCCAGGATCAGACCTTCGTGCGAGAAATCATCTCTCGTTATATACAATGCCTGCGGGCAGTGAGCACGGAGTACTCCGTGCTCCACAAGGTGACTGTGGAATATCAGACCAAGTGCAAAGCTGTGTTCGGGGCCACAGCATCCATCACCATTCAGGCGAGTTTAGCCCTGGCACGTCTGTGCCAGGAATCGAAACATCACGAGACCGAGGCCATCCAGCTCTATGAGGAGCTTCGCCAGACTCGGTCCGAGGAAATTGACGTGCAGGAAATTTCCGCGGCGCTGGATGCTCTATATGAAGAGCAATCCACGAGAATTTCCTCCCAAGGAGCCTCAGAGTCTTTCTCCTCGGAGCAGACTAAACAGGTGATCCGTGTGCTGCGAAAGCGAGTTAGCACACTACGGGAAACATACGGCTGGGCGCATGATGAGAGCCTAGCCGCGATGAAGGAAATCGTCAGCTTGCACTTCAAGCGAAACGAGACAGAGCTGGTGATTCAGGAACTGCAGGAGGCTACACGACATATCCTCTCTTCAGAGGCTTCTGCGACATGCCTAAGCTCCGCGGCGGAGGCTATCGTGTCTAGCTACATTGAAGCCCACCAGAGGCAGAAGGCCGTTGACCTCTTAGAGGAAGTCTATCGCCAGGTGATGATGAAGGATAATACGAACGTCAAGTCGACACGCTTCGATCTCACGTCAAAGAGTCGCGAAAGCCTCGTCTTCCTCGCTCAGCTGGAGTACCGTCTCTACCGTCAGTCATCGACCGTCATGGAGATCCTCGCTTCCTTGACGACGGAGCTGGTCTATTTCGAGCAGTTCCACCAGGGGATTCGCTCGAAAAGCTCCTTTCTCTCTGTCAGCCAATCAGCCGCCCGTTTGTATCAATTTCTGTTGAAGAACCGGCGGCATTCGATTGCTGATCTCGTACTGTACGACTGCATTAAGTACTTCCTCACCACCGAAGGAAAACACAGCGGCTTCAAAGCCTCCCCGGAAACAAATAGCTTCGTCACCATGATTCTTCACTACTTTAGCGAGCGACAGTCTACTGATCTCGTCCGCTCGATCGGTATCGCCAGCAACGGCCAGGTCGCTAACCTGATCAAATCACAGCGGTATGATGAGGCACACGATCTGGCCCTCGCCTCGTTCAAATACATATCGAACCAGGAAAGCTACCGCCGCAACCCACAGATCGCACGGTTCATCCTCGCTCTGGCCATCAACGTCGCTGCCCACGACGTCAGGCCTCAACCTGCGGAAGGCATACGGAAAAAACTCCTCGGCGCTTCCGCAACAATTGCCAAGGACGTCCTCAATGTTTTGTCACAGATGCATATTAACATCTCCCAAGTTGGCCTCAAGCATCTCAACACGTTGGTCAGCGCCCTGGGTTCGCAGCAAGAGTATCAGACCCTGGCCACTGTTCTCACCTCCGTCTGGAACTCGCGCGAAGGGGAACGCGACTGGAACGCCTACGTCACTCTAGCTCTGGGTCGCTTAGTGATTATGTCCAAGTATCTGGTTGGTGAAATCTCCGCCGCCGTCCGGCTAGCCGAAGATATCGTCTACAACTGCCGCCGCGTCCACGGAACCCGGCACCCGTTTGCCCTTGAAGCCTCCATCTTACTTTCACAGCTATATATCGGGGCTGCTTCCCACTACCGATCGCGCAAAGGCGGCCACGAACTAGCAAATCGGTACTACAAGCGTGCCGCGCAATTACACGAGACCACTCTCCATGTCCTAGCCGACCCGACCTTCGCTGAGCTAGACGGCTCCCTAGAAAGTGAAATAAGCATCAACGGCCATGCCTTCGAAACGGAGTCCCCTGGTTACGCTGAAGGTTCTATGAACGCCTCCATTACCGGCGACCACGTCCGCCACCACTTCAATCTGTTAAAGCTTGCTGTTCAACGACTCGGTGCCTGGCCGAAGGATTTCGCAGAGTATAAACGGTTGAATGCGGATTTGTACCATGAGTATCCAGAGGCCTTACGGGGGATAAAGGGAGTCGAGAATTGGAATCTTAAGGCTTTTGGGGCTGGAAAAGCGGAGAGTGATGAGGATCAGATTGATATGAAGATTAAGGATTGGCAGCTTTGGGGGAGAGATGGGGAGGGGATGGGGGCGATTACAGCATAGCAGCTTATGCTGTTGATCTTTCTGATTATAATGCATCAGTGGTAATGATTTTTCACTTCTGTTAATGTAACAAAAGCCTTTGCTTAATGACAGTGGATTCAGTTGCAGCCTCATGTAAAGGACTACTGGTAGCTTTCATTCAGAATAGGAATCCTGAAATTTCATGTTTGTTTTGGTTTTTTCAAAAGCTATATATCATTCCTACCATTATGTGAATCAGTTTTTCCTACATAGAGTCTCTTGCTTTTGTTGTGGTCAACCTATCACTCTGCAGGCACCGCAAGTGTCCCAACACCTTCTCATTCAGTGACCTCACATGTTGAAATCATGTAGTTATGTGTTACAAGCTGACTTGGAAATAAGCTCTTCTCCTCTGCATCAACTATGGCAGCTTTTTATTGCAAATACTCTTGATAAAAAAAGGGCAAACATATGTCAAAAGATTTTCCATTCTCCGACTCTTCATTCTCTTCAATTGGCTGCCAGTGAGTCCTAATCTCCTGCCTAATGATTTGAAGGCGGAAATGGATTTCCAGCTAGAAGCAAAACCTCCACCAAATGGACACATGGTCTTCCAGCAGCTGGCAGAACTGAGGTGAGACATCACTCACTTTCATGATGTGGTGAGAAGGGCACTTTGATGTTGGCTGTGTCTGTGGATCACCCTTGCTCACCTAAAATCACCCAGATCAGGTGAGCGTAAAGCGGCTTCACCCGCTAACTCACCCTCACAACCGCCAGCAAAGAATCGGCCGCGGAGAAGCCACTTGCCGGCCGGGCTAGTAGTCGGGTGGGTTGCATAAAGCAATGCTCTACATATACCGATTCCTTTATTTCTCCAAGTACATACGACCATAAGAAGTGGAAAACAGGGCTTCCCGTCCGCTCAGCCGTACTTAAGCCACTTGCCGGCCGGCTAGTAGTTGGGTGGGTGACCACCAGCGAATCCCGGCTGTTGTATGTAGTTTTTGTTTCCCTTGAAGTGAGGTGTCAAGCCCGGAGAATAGGGGTCAAGCCCCCGTGGCTTGTTCTCTGGGGCCAAAGCACGCTGCAAGCAATCAAATAGACACTATTTTAAATAACGTAATCGATAAGTGGGCGAGCCATATAAGCAGGCGAGCCACCTCAAAACACATACTAAATATGATAAAATACAGCACCATATCTCAACAACCAGATGAGGTATGAACATGATACTTGAATTCTGAGCTTAATATGATATCCATAATATATACTCTAATTTTCAGATTGATAATCTCTTTTCTTATTCTTTGTTACAAAAATTACTTTATAGTTTCTGTAAAATACAAGAAACTCAGTATTATACATAGTATTTAGAGGGAATCAAGCTCAAAATCAGTATTTAATAATAAAAAATCCACAAAAAATACACTCTATTAATAAGAAGTCATAAAGACATGCAGTTGTTGAGATATGATGCTGTATTTTATCATATTTAGTATGTGTTTTGAGGTGGCTCGCCTGCTTATATGGCTCGCCCACTTATCGATTACGTTATACTGGAGTTGATAGGGGGCGTGGCAATTAAATTGACTAGTGTATTACGGTCATTGAGATGTTGGTCCATTTAGTCGGCCATAACGAAGCTCAACAACTTTGTCATTCTCAGTACCAGCAATTGCATGACGCTAGTCAAACACTCAACCTAATATTTTATCTGTACACGATATCAACCTCGCATGTCTATGCCTCCTCAAAATCGTCCAGTCGGATGGGTGTGATGCAGCGCGTCCACCAAAACCCAAACTGGCTTCCTGGCCAAATCAATGTATTCTGGCCAGTCCGCGGATCAATATACCAATTAGGCACTTCGTGTGTGTATACCAGGCCTCTTAGTCTTTGTCTAATGCGCCGATTATAAGCAGCCTGTGCGTCTTTCTTCACTTGAAGAGTTCTGTTCGTGCCATGCTTCAGGAGGTGGCGAGCAGTGGCATGCTTGAGAAGCCTCAGGATATACTCGACAGAGCACTCTATGCTAATGAGTGTTGAATGACCCGAAGGCAGGGTATTAGGGCCTGTGAGAAGGAACAGATTGGGGAACCCCGCAACGGCGACGCTGGGGGAAGTTTCCAAGTTAGCTATAGCTTAGTACGTAGGAAAGGAAAACCCTAATACATACCCCATATAAGCAGAGGCAGTCTGACCAGGCTTCTGCCATAATGCCGGAAGACATTCACCATTAACCCCTTTGATGATCATCGGTGTCAGTAGTTGCTGTGTCTTGAAGCCATTGGCGAGAATTATGACATCTGCATGGAATTCCTCTCCGCTTTCAACGCGAACTCGGCTAGGCCCAACGATCTCCAACGAACGGGACTTCACAAGGCGCACTCGTTCATCGTGCAGCGATTCTAAGTAGTCATGGTCCATAACCGGCCTTTTCGCCCCAAATGGGAACTGTGGAATTAGGGTTGAATGGTATGATACAGGTGCGGTCTGTTGCATGTAATCTGTGATCATCGTTTGAACGAGCTTCCGAAGTAACTTCCCCATGAGGGTGGTTTTGAACGCGTGGAATGTTATGTCGAACTTAAAGGCAAGCCAAAATCGCAGTAGCCAATTGAGGCAAGGAATGTTGCTCAGCAGCCTGTTTTTTCTCTTTAGTTGAGAGGAGTCCGAGGCGTCTTAGGAGTAAAGCAACATGCCATTTCTGTTTTGCAGAGACGATAGAATTTTCCTTCGGCGCGATCCAATGAGCACTTCTGATGATCTGAACAAGCGATTGAAAACCTCCACACTTGACCAGCCAGGGAACAAACTGGTTCGCAGAGCAGCCGTTCCCAACAACTACCACACGCTTGTTTCCGAAATCATAGGAATGGTCCCAAGTAGCACTATGGAAAACTCTTCCAGAGAAGTGTTCGATGTTGAGAATTTCTTCAGTGCCCTTGGGAATATGTGCGAATCCCACAGCAGTGATGAGGAAGTGACACTGCCGAAAATAGGTTTTCCCTGTAGTGTGGTTGAGAAATTTAACCTGCCAAACATGTTTCTCAGCACACCACTCCGCTGAGAGACATTCCTGCTCCAGATGAATATGTTTCCAACCATCATATGCTGATAGCACCCGCCGGATATAGGCCAGAATTTCAGGTTGCGTTGCGTAGGTTGTCGACCAGTCCGGATTGAGCGCGAAAGAATAAGAATATAACTGCAGCATGTTAGGAACACGATTGGATAGTAATCATATATCGAGTGTCTAACAACCTGTGAGGGTATGTCACAGCTTAACCCCGGATAAGTGTTCGTCAGCCAAGTCCCCCCAGCATCAGCGGCTTTTTCGAAAACCTGTACAGTTGTGTTTGGAAGCTTCTCTCGCAATCGGACAAGAGCGCAGATACCTGCGTACATGTCAGCCTCAATATCTTTCGAGTTGCTTTTCTAAGCCCAAACCTGCAAACCCAGCTCCGATCACAATCACGTCTATGGGGCCCACAGAATCCATCATGGAGGTTGGGGGTTGGTGGCACAGGACGGGATAGCGTATTATACACGATGAGTCCGACAGATGTTGATCAAGTCCAATATGCTGATGCCCCTAGATGCATGGTTTTCAGATTCAAGTAGCCTCTTTAAATGCGATTCAGACTGCTTGGCGGTGACATACCACGGTGACATTCACAAGAATCCTCAATTCAATTCGGCAATTGAGATATTTCCGCTAACACGCTAAACAAAACCTTGTTGTCTACCGTGCAATCCTTTATTGAGCAGCCTCGGTAACCTGCTTGTAGCTTCAGGTCGAGTTCTACCAAGCTCGCATCCGTCCGATCGTACTGCAGCAGTACAGAGTATGCTATGCGGCACAGTGTACGATCTCCTGATAACGCATTCTGAAGGGGAATAGGCAGAAAGTTCGGCGAGAGGGTCGCAGCATGGAACTCCACATGATCTACTTCTCCGGCGTCGCGTGAAATCGGCATATGCGTAAGGAAAGCGCTCAAAGATGGATCGAACGGGCCAGTGTTGGATCCAATCTGCAAGTTGTTTAGGGACATAGACTCAGCTTCCGGGTTGAAGGCGAGGTTGGAGGCCAGTTGTATCACAGCAGGAGAGGAGATGCTCGGCTCCCTCGGTAGCTGAACGGTCTCACTTCCTGAAAGATTCGGAGATGGCTCAAAGGCTGCTATATCGCTGGTGGGCGTGTGCTGCTCCGGTGGGAACATTTGAGCTAAAGTGGATGCATGCGACGAAGCCTCAAGAAAAGCTTCCTGAAACTTTTCATCAAGGCCCATGCATTTGAGGAGCTTCTTAAGCTGCTCATTCTCTCTTATGAGCCTCTGGGTGTAGTCGCTATCAAGAGATTTCATGGGCGGCTCGGATTCATATTCCCTTATTTTTGCTTCCAGGTATGCAACGTAGTCGCGTTTTCTTGCACGACTACGTCGCTGGTTGTCCCGAATTCGCGAAAGTTGCTCCGCCTATGAATGGCAAAGTCAGTTTTTATCCACCGGTACTCGGGTCAGTACTTGTTCACCTTTGACTTTTTCCCTGGCTGGCCAGATGACATCCTGATTACCGGGGCACTCAATGATAGCCATGAGAAAATCAAGATGGGATGCTGAACACCAAGAAATTTTGTCATTCAGTCGAAGCTAGTTAGTTAGTTAACTAGTTACAGGGACTTATGTAAGGCTTGCTGGTGACATGCTACCCCACCCAGTGACATCCTGAATGCGCCTCGCCAGCATCGCTGACGCCTCTTTGAGTCTTTGGTGGAAATCCCTGGAGGCACGCTGCTAGCTTTGATTGACATGCACCAAGCATGAGATGCCATACCAGGGTAATAGTGGTAGATAAGACGCATCTCTATTTCCATAACATCACTTTTGCTGGATGTGATTGGACTGTTCTGGTCACTTTGCTTGCTGTACTCATCTTCTGTTAGCGCAGATGGTTGTTGTTCTTCCTACCTGGGTATGGGAGAGGCTGACTAGTCTAACTACATAAGGCCGAGAGTCTGTGACTTGATCGTGGATTAACTATTCGAATAGGCGGGTTCATCTGAGGAAGTGGATGTGGGACAATATACTCAGGAGCAGCGTGATGCCTTCTCAAAGGCAACCTCTGCTCCAGTCGGAGGCTCGGAGCAAATAGTCTTCATTCGGGGTTTCATATCACCATCGTGGGTGTCGGCCATCGGGAGCAAGTACAATATTGATCCGGAGTTCTTCAAGCGACACATGGACTTCCTTTCGGTGAATGTTGATAGACATGCATTCAGCTTTCCCTCGGTTTCTAGCTCCTCAAGCAACATATTTCGACTATGTGTGAGCACTCTGCTTCATCGTGATGACTTTGGAGGCCGGGATCTCCATGCGCAGCGGTCAGAACAATCGACTGCACTCAGAACCTACAAAGTACAACAGCTTGGCTCTATGAGAGTGTGCTGCGGCGATTCGCTGGTACGCGAGTACTCCACTATCTGCTCGTGCTTCTCCGTGATTGAGCAATGGATTTCGCTCTGTATAACGAAAACAGATCGAGGCTGGGCTGGTAGGAATCAATACCCCATGCTATGAGGAGATATTGTCTAACATGAGAATTTAGTCATTGTTTGGATGGACCATGGTAGACCCCTGGAAAAGTCACCTCCAGGACCATGGACGGGCCACCTCAGATCCAAAGCTACGCCGTTACCCATTCTCCAACACCATCCCAAGATGGCTTATCGAACCACCTACAATAATCTCGATTCAAGTGTGAACGAATCGGCAGAAGTGCAGCAAAGCACGGCTGTCCTCCCATTGCAGTACGATTCTTTAGTCGCGCTTGTTGATCTGGCCCGTCGCGCGCCCCAGGACCTTCCTTCCATGTGCATCCCATTGTTTGCACACGCAGCTTTTTCCGAAGTTCAGTTCCTGAACCTTATGGAGTCCAGAATTCAAATCCAGATAAATTGTATCGTCGAAGGGGCTACAGCCGACGCATTGAGAACGCTTCAATTCTTCTCCAACATACTTAATCGGCATTCCCAGCAACTCAAGGATAGTATTCGTGCATTCAGAAAATTGGCTGAACGAAGTAGCCAGTTACCAAACGGATCTAACTCACAAAATTCTGTGCCAAACACTCGATTACACGGACCCGATGGCGCCTTTACCACGAAGGGCGTCTTAGAAGACTATGAGGAACTCCATGGGCGTTCCATCCGGTTATCAGAAATGTGCACCCAGGGAATAACCCTAGCAATGAACAAGGCCACAATCGAAGAGTCTCAGAAAGCCATTGAGCAGTCTCGGAGACTCAAGAAGCTGACTCTCCTTGCCACTCTCTTTATTCCTCTTACCTTTAGCTCTAGTCTGATGGGTATGAACGTTGATCTTCTTGGGCAAAACTCGGTAAAGGCTTGGTGGTTCTTTGTACTATGTATCCCGATCACTCTTTTTGCCTACTTCTTTTATCTTTGGGATCTTCAGGATTTAAGGCGGGCCTGGACTGTGTTCTGGAAACGTTGTCGGAAGCTGTGGCCAAATAGAACGAATGGCATGGGTGAGAAGGAAGCAGCCCATATCGTGTAATTTTATAGGATGTCTAAGACGGCAGTTTGATCCCATACTTCTCATAATTGAAGTGTTCCAGGCTCGGTATACTTTCACCCCAGCCATCATCAACCTCCCCTAGCTGCCAGTCGTTTCCAACCTCAAACATCCCCGACCTCCCAGCCAGTATATCCTTTAACTTCGCCTCATACTCGGCGGCGACATCTGGATGCGGTACCCAAACCACCCTCATCCCAGCCCGTCTCCCGGCCTCTACCCCAGCTACGCTGTCTTCGAAGACCAGACACTCGTTCGGTAAGACGGGTTTCTCAGGGTCTACTGTCGCATTCAAGGCCTGCAGCGCGACTAGATATATGTCAGGCGCCGGCTTCCCTCGACCTTTCGGCACTCGTGGGTCCTCCCCCAGTACCCGCCTGTCAGGCTGGAAATATGCAAGCAACTGTTTCGTTTCTGGTCTTGAAGTTTTCAACTCGTAGCTCCGGTTCTTCGTGGTGGATGCCAATGCCAATTCAATCTTCTCTCCTGAAACCGCGCTCCGTGCGCGGCTGAGGTCCGCAAGCAGCTTCTCCGCGCCTGGTAGCGGTGTGCAATTTGTGAAATTCAATCGCATCTGCGCAGATAATTCAGGGCCCCACTGCTCGCGGGGGATAGGCAGCTTGGCCCAGTTGTGGAATATATCGCTATTTGTCGAGTCTGGGATACCCATGAGCTGGGCCCGAATTGATGAAGTAAAAGGAGGTCTGCCGTACTTTTCAAGGAGTTGATTAGTTGATAGGGTGATTATATCCTCCGAGTTGATGAGCAGGCCGTCCATGTCGAAGATGCAGGCCCGCACTGCGGGGAAACTGGCAAAGTTGTTAGGACCCTTCATCATGCTAAATCCAATACACGAATGGCTTTCCTAAAAGGTCGCTTACCTTGTATGAGGCTTCGACATGACGCTGGGCTCGAGGTCAATGCTAGTCAGGAGGAAGAGTTCATTCCGACCCTCATAACTGGGGAGTAAATCACTCGACTGGCGTCGGTGGCGGGGTTTGTCTAGTGTGCTCGATCGGGGATGGCGTGGTCAAGGGTGATCTGTCTGGATACAAATGCATCGTTCTTCCGATACGCAAAACATATCATGATGGTAGAACTTCTGTTTCAGCTTTCTCTTTAAGGACGCACAGAACTGCAGGCGCATAACTAATGGTTACTAGTGCTAGGAACGAGATCATCGAAATATCGGGATAATGCTATTTACAAGCCCTTCCCAACAAGCCGGAGATCCGCCACTTGCTTTTTCGTTTCTAGCTGGCCCCAAAATCATACACACCGATAGCCCCTTATTACCCGCATATCGATAGCACAGTATAACGGAAGAAAACTCTTCAGCGAGCCCAAAACTGGACAATTTCGTCAAAGTCTTCTGTTGTCAAGCTCTTCACATCACGGTCCTCATTGGTGATCTCCTTTCTCAGGCGACACGCTTTCCTGAGAGCAATCGAAGCCTTTTGCGTCTTACCTGCTGCCTCGAACAATTTGCCCTTTAGGAACGTGGTGCGAGCAATCTCGGTCTCGTGCGCGCTGGGATCCACGGACCAGATATCCAGGGCTGCGTCGGTCAAAGCACTAAGAGATATTAGAACGAGGTTTCGCTCCGTCATTAAAGACCACAGTACGTACATAGCCTCTTCACTGCGACCTAAGCGGCCCAAATGCTCGGCTATCTTATGTGAGATGTTGGCAGTATAGCAGTCCCTGTCCCCTACCGTCTCATGCATGTGGTTCCACGCTCTCTGGTGGTACGTAAAGCTTTCATCCATATCGCCTTGTGCAGCGCGAAGGTTGCCAAGTACATAAAGAATCAGTCCAGTCCGCACATCCACCCTATCATTCTTGCCAAAAACCTTCTCCCTGCCCTCTAAACTCTCCAGGAGAAGTGAGTTGCACTCTTCATACTTTCCTTGCGCAAGAAGAGCCCAGCTCAGATTGGCTTCGCCCGACCGTGGAACATAATTACCAAAAGATTTCCGCATACGCAGCGCTTCCTTGAGATCAGCTTCGCCTTCCTCATAAAGCCTATCTTGATTGCGTGATATTCCCCTCTCCGCGTATGCGAGGTATAGTCTTTCATCCTGGGTGTCCAGACTTTCGCAGACCTTAGCAACGAGGTCAAGAGAGCGTTCCTTGTAAATGCGGCTTTGATTAAAGTCGCTCGCGTCCATAGCAATAGCCCCTAAACAGAAGTAAATGTCCGCAAGTAGGGAGTCCCGATCTGCATGTGTTGAGGACTCGCAAATACTAAGTGCAGTCTGGAAAAATCCATCAAATTGTCTCGTTCGTCCGCGTTCCTTTTGATACCTGATGATCTTAGACTTGATTGCAAAGGAAAGAAGACAAGATTGTAGTATACACACCATGCAGCCTCAGTCAGCAGCTTTGCAAATAGCAACTTGGTCGCCTCAGAGAGATCTGGAATGGTTGACCAAATTTGATGTATTTTTAGAACGTGAGGGTAAATTGCCGCACAAGTCGGCCACTTTCCGACATATAACCTACCGCCAGCTGATTTCGGCTGGGGTAGCTCTGGTTCCTTTGATGGCTTGGGCATAGCCGACGGCCATTCTGCCCAAAGAGCTCGTAAAACTCGATTAAACATTTCCTGCTTCTTCGTAGTATCCATTGTCGCTAAGATGACGTCTTGCACAATGCGATGAACCGATATCTGCTGCTTTTGCTTGTCTCGTTGGACCAGTGATGACTGCAATAGGTCAGTTCGCGCCTCGATGTAGTTACTCTTCTTAAACTCTGCACCGTCCGAGAGTAGTTCCATTGATACTTCCATCAATAACTTTTCCTCAATCACATCGGGATCAAGAAAAGAAATTAGCTCCAGCAGCTGCCGGGACTGGGACTCCAATTTCCCAAATGCCCAGACAGTGGAGAGAGAGTGACGATAGGTGACAAGATTGGTATCAAATTTTGTATCATAAAGGCTGGCCTGTTCTGCGTGATCGGTATATAATTCTAAGAACTCAGATAGAGTGAGATCTTGCCGGCGAATGATACCAGCCATCTGCGATATGGCGAGAGGAACGCCACCAAGGGCATCCGAGATCTGTCGCGCTGTATCAGCTTCCGATTCATTGGTAAAGGTCGTGAGGTGATTGAACTGGTGCTTTCTCCGAGACCTTCAGCTGGCTCACTCGCTGGAAGCCACGCGGAGACATTGAGCTCTCCAAGTAACTGTGATATTGAAACTGGTACCAAGGAATATATATGAGACGAATTCGGTCAACCAAAAATAAAGTCCGCTATGCGGTCGCCCGTGCGCTCCGGCCGGATTTTTTGGAGAGCTTCGCGCTAGGCTGCTAGCGCGCCGTGACACAGCCGCCAACGGCAGCACTACTCCTTTTGTTATTTCAACAACCGTTCCCCTGACAGCTACCTCCGCCATGCTCCTAGCCGCGGCAGAATCACAGGAGGCTGTGAGGCCAAGGGGCGGAAAATGCCGGGCGGAGGGTGGAATAATGACCTAATTTGGAACCGTCCCCGCAAGCCTTGGCACACAACTGGAGAGCACCAAAGCGGCTTTCCGCCGATAACTGTGGGCGAAGTCTCATCAACACCTTCGGGGTCATATTGTTCTGCTCACTCCGTGCTCCGTGACCCCCTTGATGCGGACACTTTACCCCCGAGCTCGTTCTCCTGGACGAATTTAGCGAATATAGCTCCAGGGAGTTATTTTGAGAAACAGCAAAGAGAATGAAACTGTTGAGACGCAATGCAATCCCTTGCACTGCTGAAACAGCAACGGAGGGAAACGAATCATGCTCTCCGTTGGTATGTAGTGGCAGTTGGCACGGGCGAGAATTGCTCCGCGTCTCCAACCTGATTGCAAGTTGGCAGGAAGGCTGGGTGTCCGCTCAGATGTTGGGCGAGTGCCAGCACAGTCTGTTCTGTCCGCAATTAGTACATGAGAGCCAGAAACCCGCCTTTGACGGATGGTCCTAAACACCGAAAACCCATCTCAGCAAGAAAATACCTTAAGATCTCAAGAGATATTACAACAAATCGTTCTTCGCCAGCACCACCATGCGTTTTACGCCGCGAGTGCTTTGGCGGTCATTGCCCTTCTGCAACCACTGGTTGTCTCAAGGGCTGTGACCACCGGAGACCTCATCGCCAGGGAGGATGATACGGCTTGCCCATTCGGGAAGTGCGGCCATGGTATGGAGCAATGACCATCTCAAACTGATAGGACGCTTACGCTAATTTTAACGATAGCTACGGCGGCCCCTGGGGCTAACCTCAGGTCAGGGCATGCCATTCAGGGGGAACTTCTGCATGGGCGCGGGTGGAGCCGAAGGCCTAGCCCAAGGCCCGGACCAAGGCCGAACAAACCCAAGTCAGACTCAGATGAGTCAGACTGGGAACCGGATCCGTTCGACGAGCCCGGCGAAGGGCTGTCGTGGGATCAATATAAACAAAAAGGCAGCGATTTGAAAAAGTCCTATCAAGAGACCTTGAAAGAGCCTGACGCGGAAAGAAGGAGCAAGAACGAGGATTATCTCACAGAGAAAGGGAAGCCTGAGCCGATTAAAGACCATTACTTGCCGGAAGATTTGCCTCCATTTACGAAACTCGATAAGGGAAAGCCTTGGGTTCAAGTTTCGGTTCGAGTTGACGAGAACAAGCATAAAAAGCGCGTCAAGGAAGCACTTGATAAAGATCCTTCGCTCCTCGGTGAATCCAAGGATGGCAAATTGGAACTTGCGCCAATCGTGCAGTGTTACTTCAGCAAAGATCAGAAAGCTATCATCGCCACTTCGAACTACAAGAAAAACGACGTGCTCGATAAGAAGGATCAATTGAACTGGTCCGAGCTCCTCTGGCAATCTTGGAAGGATGTGGCAGGAGATAAAGCTGGAGATCTCCGCTGGGTTATACGAGATGACATCGCGAACGAAGGCACCAGAAATGCAATCGACAAAGCTTTTAGTACTTTGAAGGCACGGAAGAAAGATCAATTCACTTTCCACGCTGACAAGCCCGGCTCCGACATGGACAATGCTTTCTTGGCGCTGAGCGGGACTGATAATGTGAAGAGCTTGTGGTTCATGTCGGGAGATCATCGTAAGGAACTCGGTGGGCGTACCGTTGGCAAGATACACGTTTTTAAGGAGTTCGGCCGTATGTTCATGGCCTTCGAATTCTCCAAACCTTAAACGTGGCGATGTCCGTATAAGTGTGGGACATAGGGCGCGTTTCGTTGGCTTGTTTGAAGTTGCGTTGTTTTCATTCCTACCCATTCTGAACTTTTGCTAGTGCCGTATTGTCTGTTTTTCTATCCAGATGCTGGCATTTGGGCGCTCTGTAACTTGCATTGCCGCGCCAACACTGATGGTATAGGGCCATCCTCAACTTCTGCTCCTAGTTCCACAAGCAGCGATGCCGTGGAATCATACCCCTCGTTTACCGCATATTCAAAGGCCATCTGGCCCAGATGTTTTCCCGTTTGCTCGGTGCCGGCTCTCACCTCGGCCCCCCAAATAACATCCCCATTCTCAACAAGACATCGAACTACATCACTTAGTCCACGCCCTGCAGCACGATACAGTGGTCGAGATCTGGTGTTCGTGACGGCTCCATAATCAAGAAGAAGTTGAACCACATGTACATGTCCATGTATGGCAGCCAGGCTGAGCGGACTTTTCTTGTACTCATTGTCGCAATTTGGATCTGCCCCGCGATCTAACAGTAGCCTTACCAGTTCAAGGTATCCGTGACTGGCCGCTTCCGCGAGGCAGGTTGGCAAGCCCGCCTCGTAATCATTGTAATCCACCTCTGCCCCTTTATCGAGCATCAAGCGGGCCATATCTGTCTGTCCGGACTCGCAAGCGCTCCTTAATCCGTCGTTCCACAGATCCGGTTGTGACAACGTCGTCGTATCCCAAGCATCAATCAGATGTTGAATGATGGCAGTGTTGCCACCGGACGCGGCATCAGATATCGTATTGTGGAGTTCAGCACTAGACATTTTACTAGTACAAGCGTTGATCAGGAGTTTCGCGGTGGCTGCCTTGCCTGAAAGACATGCACCCTGTAATGGAGTCGCATTTGGCCAATTGTCCTTCAGGGGGGAGGCGCCTGCATCAAGCAGTAGCGAAACCACGGCATCATTTCCTCTGAATGCCGCGAGATAGAGGGGCCTCCCAAACACGTCACTGCGTTTGTCGCTCAGGGCACCCTTTTGAAGTAGCTGCGCAACAAGTTGAGCTTCGCCCAGGTACGCAGCAGCTGAAAGAGCGTGTTCGAGACAGTCAGAATTCTGCTTTTTGCCTATGTCGATCCTGTAACGGCGCTGGTGTTCTCTAGAGAGAGGGGCGTATAACTGGTAGGGATCCAAAGCAAGACACGCGGCATCGCATAACGCAACGGTCGTGTCAACTCGGGTCTCATATGCAACATCCTCTTGCGGAAGCACTCGCTTAACCGACTGGCGAATAGCACGGACAATATAATTGTCCTCTGGTCCGGATAACGCCTTCCATCTCAGATAATGACGGGCCCAAATGTCCCCCAGGTGGTAACCATTCAGCAAGCCCTGGTCATAGACTCCAGTTGTATAAATCGCTCTGAAAAGCTCATGATTGAATAATCCTAGACTCTGTGTTAGCCACATTTGCTCCCATCTAAGTTCTTCATCTTCTGGAGCATACTGCAGACAAGTCGTAGCCTCGGCGCCCGGAGAGGTCCGAGCAATATAACAAATCGATCGAATATTTTGCTAAAGATCTCTCCTGGGAGCTCCAAGAGCTGCATGGCGAGGAATTGAACCGAGAATTCGGAAGTAGTCCACCCGGAGTAACTTTTTAGATGTCGTTATGAAGGGAGATAAAGATGATATACTAGTCAGGAAACTCTCTGTCAGTCTGCCGTCGAGATGAGTAAAAGGTGCAGCCTTAATATATACTAGCATGGACGGGATACAAGAAGCATCAATTGTAGGAGAGTCAGGGTCTAGGCAAGGCGCGGAACCCTTGCTGCATGGTGTTGAGAGAATCTGGGCTTAGCTAGTTTGGGCCCTGAATCTTGCCCAATCTTTTAGTCGTGCTAGCCCAAGGTCGATCCTAAAACGCGAAGGAGTCTATCTCCCAGCTCACCTATTTGGCATTGAGAGAAATTGAAAGGAGTAGGAGACGTCAGGAGGAAGCTTCGGTTCGGAATTACCTTTCGCCGAATGAAACGATCCGTCTTCTTGATCCAACTCCACGGCGCTATCCTCCGTTCAAGGTATGAACTCCGACACGGCAAATGAGTGATGGCGGACTCCATCCGTTACTGCTCCGCCGCAGGGGTGAAACCTGCCCCGTTCTTCCCTCTACGACAACACTGCAATTCCCAACAGGAGTCGAATCGTTCAATTGGCCGGTCAGTGCGTTGGGCCCAAGAACGTCGCGGGCAGCCCTCCCGCGCTTAATCTAAAGCAACCAACGGTTATTGTCTAGCATCAGCGCTCAACCAACAGTCACCCTGGCTGCGAGCCCGTGAGTGTGATGCTATCACTTGAAGTCTCCCTGGGGCTGATCCCTCGATTGCCCTCTCGCTCAGCCACCACCAGCCTCCAGCCATGAAGGGACTCACACTGGTTGAAAACGGTCGGAATCATTTGGGCCGTTAGGGTGAACCCAGGGGCCACGAAACACCCTGACTCAGGAACCGGGACTTGAAGACATGGGTCCTGGGCCCTGCCAACCTTGACTTGCCTGGTCAAGAGGCTCATTAAGTGTTGGCCCCCAATTCGCCAGGGAGAAAGACACTGAATCTGAGCTCCCGGGTACTATATATACCCTTTGCTACTTACTTGCAAAGCTGCGACTAACCCTTTTGCTGGCATCTTGACGATCTGGAGTCATCTGTCGACCCTCGCAACCACTCCTTGTACATCTCAACTTCAAATCGTCCTCACCATGGCACGATGTCCCTCATTTAAGAAAGCTCGATTCGTTACCTTTATTCTCGTCTCCAGCGTTACTCTTTCACCGGCAGCCGCTGAGCTGGTCGGGTGCGACAGCCTCGGATGCCCATGATGGCGGTTTCAACTGTTCGACTGGAACTGGTTGGAGCTCCCTCATCGGGGCTGTGTCCTTCAATTCAACATACTTCGATAATGGCACGACACCGTTGACATGGGGGGTGAAGGTGAACGTGAGTCCGCTTGAGGATCCCGATGAGCCGGGAATGGCGTTTTATCTATCGAACCACTACCATTTGGGCGTTCCAAAAACCCCCAACCGCTAAATACCACAAGCGACAGGACCGCGTCGTCCTTTGGTGCATGCGCCATTCTTCTCAATGGCATGGTCGACAACGGCGCGCAGACAGGTTCCTCCAGCACCGGGAATATTGCAACCTGCGACACCATCCTAGCGCCCAAGTGCAAAGAGCGTATAACGGAGGTCGTCAAGAACGAAACTCGCTACCTTCTATCCGGGGAATTCCGAAACGATGATAAGCTCTGCAGTAGGGTGGCGGTTAATCTCTGGCATAAAGTGACTCCGGCGTGTAATTCGGCGCCGCGCGGGTTCTTCAAGTCAAGCGGTGAGTAATCCTAAGGACCACGCTCAAATTCCCCGCTTCCTTCAACTCATGCTCAGTTGAAAAGACACTGGTTGAAATACCTAGTAATTCTGACACCATTGGAATGAACACCGCAGACCTTGCCAAGCACCCAAATGTGAGAGCCGTCTTCAAGAACGAAACGAGCTGCTATCCAACCACTGGCGACGATTATTTTCTAACTGAAAAGGCGGCATTACGCACATCCGAATATGTGGCACACCAGAGATCATCGTTAGAAACACGACTTAGCAGCCCTAGGCCCATTGTGACCTTGTTCTTTCCTCGCTCGAACCTCACAGGTTATGGAAAGGGCAAAAACGGCTCTGACATTGACGTGGAGGTTCACTTGAACTGTTTAAATGCACAGGGCTGGAATTACACCAGTCTTATGAATCTGAAACGGAAATCGTCAGTCGCTGCTACAAATGGCATTTGTGAATGGGAATTCACGCTTCTAGGGGCACTGCTCCTGGTTTCTCTTTTCTTTAGTGCCCTATAGATTGTTCTTTTCAGAAACTATAGAGAAACATTTCGAGAGTTATATGCAAAAGATGGACTTCATTCCTCGGAACGGGCCCTATCCCAATTCGCCCATTACGTGTTCCGTGGATCCCGGATCGAGAGAAAAATCGCAGGCGGGCTGCGACGACTTTGATACAATGTATATGCCATCGTGGGGGGACTGGGACGTGCTCTTGCCAAGTAACAGCAAGGCCGTTGTAGTCATCGCCAGAAAGATTGTTGAATAGATCGAGCCTTTCTTCCCGGTCGGTTTGCTGCCAGAAGGTCACATCCACCTCTTGTCGTCAAAGTTTGCGGGTAATTGGGAGATCGGATTATAGCAGACATAAGGATGTGTAAAGCAGGCACTGAAGAAAAGAAGGCCTTTCAATCTATATAAAGCAGTCAGCAGAGAAACACAAAATGAGATAGACATGCCCACTAGAATTTCAGGATTTCTCTGTGCCTTTAGAAGTGTGATATTATTTATTCTGCAGTGAGCGACTGAAACTCCTCTGGAGGCCCCTTCATTCACCGGTTCATTTTTGCCCCGCGGTGGTGCTGGAGCCTTTGCGCGCCTAGCAGGGCCGACTCTGGCCGCTGCGAGGTGGTTCTCGTTTGGTCGGTCGGGAAGTAACTCTCTTCGAATACTCAAGACATCATGCTATCCAAGTTTATGGCAACGGATGGCCTCATAAAATGTGTGGTCCTCCAGAAGAGGGCGTTCCGGGGCCGGATATGGCCTACGAAGCCAAACTCGAGTCTCCGTGACGGACACCATCACCGTTTCAGAGATGAGTGGATAGATAGTGGAAGATTAGAAGCAGAACCAATGGCCAGAGCGCTCACCGCAGTTTTCCTTCATATGGCGACTATAATGGGCCTTGGAGGTTGTTTACCGCACCACTGGCGTTGAATCTTGTTCCCTTCCTTTGCCATCGTAGAGGCGTGGAAGGAGGAGGAGGAGGAGGAGGAGGAGGAGATTCTATTCCCTTTTCAGCCTAGCGGCTATGCAGGGCTCGAGCTAAACTACATCTGGCAACTACCACTCGGCTCCCAGGGTTTATATACATATATAGGGGAAAGGCCCCTTCATCTTCACTTTTTACCATGCTTTTTTCCGGGTCAGCTATCCTCATGGGTAGGGGAAGGGGGGAGACAAAAAAGGGGGGAAAAGTTGTTTATAACTGTCAGCTATAGTCCTCGGGAGTGATGTTCTCGAGTGCCAGGTTTCTTCACCGTCTGCCCTGGCTCTCTAGCTGTCTTGGTTAGTCAATATGGATCCTTCTTCATCTCTTCTCAGCTTCCACCTAGCCTTCCGGTCTCTCTTGCAAACTGGATAGCTGCTTTAATCATTGCCATATTTGGTTTCCAGTCCTCTGGTGACCCTTCAGGCCTATTGCCCAGCAGGCAGGGAAGACTATTCATTTCTGGTCCAATCTTCTCACATAGGGTTTTTCACTGTTCAGTTCACTGAGAGCAGTTAAGCATAAAGTGCTTCACTGTTTCTTTGCCTCTTCCACAGCTGCATTGGTCTGAGTCTGCTGCTTCAATGCAGTGGAGGTACAGATTTAGTCTATTATGGCCTGTTCGCAGCTGGCTCAGGATAGCAGCTTCTTTTCTTGTTAGACTGTTGTATATATGCTTCATGTTGGGACTAGGGATACTTCTGGTGTTAAGCCTGTTGAGCATGGCTCAGTAAGTAGCAGTCTTTGCACTATATTTGGCTTTTGAATCTGGCTCTGAACCATCATTTCTGGTGAGAGCTTTGGCTTTCTGGTCAGCTCTATTATTGAGTTCAACATCTGAGTGAGCCAGCACCCACTGCAAGGACACTTTGATATCATCTTGCTGTAGCTCTGTCAGTTGTGTGTAGATCTCCTGCATTATCCACTGTCTGCTCTGTTGTTGTGGGCTTTTCAATGCTTTGAAGGTGGCTTGACTGTCTGAAAATATGCACACTGGGAGTTTTGTGATCTTGAGTGTCTGACTGCTCAGTAGTATCATATCAAGAGTGAGTCTTATTTCCACTAGTTCACTGATGAAGATGTTGACTTGAGTAGTGCTCCTGAAGAATTCTGTCAGACTGGTTGTTTATATGACTGCTGCTGCAGCCACTTGATCATTTCAGACTGAAGAATCTGTGTAAACTGAGAGATATGGTCAATCTCTGTTGATGTTCTTTGCATTCTTAATAGCCTCCTTCTGTTCTTTGATAATCATGTTGACTCTGTCCTGCCATGGCAGGATGCAGTAGCTTTCAATCTTTTCCACTCTTCTAAGTTCCTTCTGTCCATAGGTCTGGATGAGCTTTTGGAGTGATGATGTAGCTTATTTGTTCCTCACATCTATCTGCATGCATGCTTTCTGTAGTGAGTGGTTGTCATTGAGGCAGTGTAGGTTTATCCAGAACTAAAGTGTCTGCTGTTCAAGGTGATATTGAGTAGAGAGTACTGGTGCTTTGGCTACTGCTTTCTGAAGAGAGATAGTCCTGAAGGCAGCAACTATGCTTTGGGCTCCTTGTCACTGAACTTGTTCTAGTTGGTGTCTTGAGGCATCAGTGATCCTGGTGCTCCATATTGAGGATCCATAGTTCATAGTGGGGAGGACTGTTACAATATATAATCATCTTGTAGTGACAGACCTCAGACCTCTTAATCTAGCTAAGGTCAAAGCTGCTGTGACCCCTTTGGCTGCTGCTCTTCCCATGTGGATCTTGTAGTTTAACTTTCTATCTATCTGGACATTTAACAGCTTGACATAGTCAATGGCAGTAGTTCTTGTTCCTTTCATAAAGATCAGAAGCTGAGAACAGTTGACTGTCTTTTTTTGTGAGAAGTGGATGAACTGTGTCTTCTTTGAGTTGAAGAATGCTTCACTAGTCCTCACCCATGTCTCTGCTGCTTGAATGACTTTCTCTTGAATTCTGACATAATTGCTATCTTCTGAATCACCTATCATCTATGCTGTGTAGTCATTCACATACACCATTGATTCTATTTGCTTTCTGATGGGAAACCTCTAGACTAGGTCTGTGTTGAAGAAGATGAAGAGAATTGATGAAAGGAATGAGCTCTGGGAGAGGCCTGAAAATTGCAGGTGCTTCTCTGGTGATGTGTAACCATTAATGATGATGCTGGCCTATCTTCTGAAGCAGAAGCTATCAATCTATCACACCAGAACCTCTAGAACTTGGCAGGCTCTCAGCTGTCTGAGTAGAGCATCCTTAAGGACTCTATTGTATGCTTCTTTCACATCAAAGAATACTAGGCTTAGGATCTTGTGGTTTCTCCAGGCTTTGAAGATCTTCTCTTGCAGGATAACTAGAGCCTGTGTGGTTGATCAGAATTTTCAAGCCCCAAAATGGTTCTTTGATAGTAGGTTATATTTCTCCACCAGATATGATAGACATTCAGCCATCACTACCTCTATGATTTTACTGATAGTTGAGAGCAGTGATATTAGACAATAGAAAGAATATTGTAAGTAGTCTTTGTCAATTTCTTTACACAGTGAAATGATCTTTGTCATTTTCCAACTGTCTGGAAGAGTTTCCAGGTCCAGAAATGTCTTAAACAGTTGAAAGAGCTGTGTTTTCAGAACCAGTCATAGTTCCTGCCATACAAGCATAGAAAGGCCATCATTTTCAGCTGTTTTCCAGAGATTGGCTGACTTAATTGCTCTTTTAATCTTCTGCATGGTGAGAGGAGCTGACTCTAGTTGGTTCTCTTGGTTTGATCTGACATGTTCATCTACCACTGATAGGTAATGGTGGAAAAAAGGAATCCAGCAAGGCTTCTGCCATTCTCTTATTGATCTGAGATTGACTGGTGTCACTTGATTGTAGAGATGGGACTCTGCTTGTTTAGGTGTTTAATTGTTGGTACTTGACTGCTTTCCATATATTATCCACCTTATCTAGAAAATCTTTTCAGTGAGTCTTCTTCTGCTTTGTGAGTGACTTCAAGAATACTCTCTTAGCTTCTTTGACTTGATCTTTGGCTATAGAGTCCAGGCTGTCAGTCTACCTGAGTGTGCTCACTTGATTTCTCAGAGTGATGTACTGCTTCTGCAGTAGGGTAAGGTTCTTTGTCCACCATCTTTTTACATATGGGGACAGCTTCCTTTCTGGTGTGAGATCCCTCAGGACTTCAGTGACCAGTTTCATAAGTTGAAATGAGTATAGTTCAATATCCAGAGAGTCTACTGAGATGCAGTAGATTTTCAAGACCATAGAGATTTAAATTTAATTCTATAGTGCACAGTCAAAGTTAAGGTCTGTGGGCTCCGTTCCTTGAGGGGTGTCCATGAGGAATATTGTATCAATGATACAGTGGTTTGAACCATGTCACATCAGGTGCAGGTCACAACAGTGCTTGTTCTTGGTAAGAACTTCAGATGCCAGCACAAGGTTAATAGTTGACTCAGCTCTTCCATTATCAGTGTCACAAACTCTCTATTCAGTAATCAAACAGCTCTGCTAGTGAGTGAGAGTCACTAGGCCTCAGGAGTCTATAGGTGGTAAAACCTAAAGATCAACTGCTGGCTTTGTGGGCCATGTATACTAGTTCACTAGTTCTGCTAAGGCATCTATACAGGTTGGAGCATCCAAGTGATCTTGAATAAAAGGTAAAGCTCAAGAGTAGATAAGGTGCAAAGAAGCATGTAAGATAGTATTCAAGGTACTAGATATTCTGTCAACTGAAAGTAAAAGTGATTGTAAAGATCAGAACAAGACCTCTGATCTCATCAGATAATGAGTGTGTTTATATACATGATTAGTTTGTAGAAGTTGGTCCATACAAACTCTCTGAGAAGAGGTCCAACATTGAACTGCTATGTTCAGTTCATACATGAACTGTCTGAGACAGTCTCAAAATGAACTGCTCTATCAAGTCTCTTTCTGAATCACTCTGTGGTCACATGACTTCAGGTAATACAAGGCCTTATAACATTGACTGTCTTTCACTGTCAATCAGGCTGCTTGTTTCATAGCTGCACTGTAGAGTTCATAACATCATTCTCTCCTTCTCTTAACATTGTCATCTTGACAATATAAATATCAGGCTTGTCTCCCTGTGAGCTGTGATTGTGTTTTCTTCTATAGTGTGTTCTGCCATGCCTCATCACTCTTGCATTCAGAAGTCTCAGCCAGTTCTCTGCAATCACAATTGTGAATGATTGTTTCAAGCTGACATTGTTGACCATCATGATAGCATCATCAAGTTTTCTTGCAATAATTGTTTCTTGTCTGACTGACTGTATGTTATAATGGCTGGTTCTCAAAGTAAAAAGTGTTTGAATTGTCTTTGTCAAGATTGTTCTTGTGTTGATTGTGTGGTTGATCTCATGAAGTGAGATAAATGAGAAGCAAGTTCATTGTGGTTCAACCATCAGTTGTTTGACTTCAACATGAAGGTCATGCTCTTGTCAAATGAAGTCTGACATTTGCAAGAGCAATTATCTTTTGCTCAGTGTCTTCTTTCTCAAGCCTTGGTCCAGAATTTCAAGCTCTGCAGAAGGAATGCTCATCTCCATGCTGAGAGCAAGAGTCTTTTTCTTAATCTTGAAAAGTTCTTGAAAAGTGACATTCTCCCTGATCTTAAGAATATATTCAACATTGGTGAAATTTCTCTATCTTTCTTTGAGTGTTCATGAGGTTTTCTTCTGGTTCACATGTGATTTCTGAGGTATCATATTCTTTTCATTTGACCAGGTAGTGCTTTTGACTACTAACTTGTTTCTCTTTCAGAATCCTTTCAACTTCATATTTTGATTCTGCATTGACTTCTGTCTTGGTTGGTTTAGCATTCTGGGGTGCTTTCTCAAGTAGCAATACATGAAAGACTAAGTGTATTCACATTGTTTTGAGTAGCTGAAGTTTATATTTTAATCATCTGATTTATTCCAGAATTTTGAACAGTTTCAGTTTCTTATGGTCAAGTTTGTCATTAGATTGTTTTGTTTTGATATTCTTTCATAGCAGAAAAACTTTCTTTCTCTTCTCAAGCTGAGGCACCTTCTGGTGTTTCTTATCATAACATTTCACCATTTTCTGTTTCATGAATTGAATTTTGTATTTTAGTTCTTCATGAATCTTTCATAAGTCATCTGCTTGAATTCATGCTTAGTCAGCTTTAATTGTACTGAATACTGATGTTCACAGTATTTCTGCATGTCATTTATAGTTGACATAGAACAGTGATTTCTTCATTGTAGCATTAACTGCATTGTTGTAGGCAAATTGAGTAATTGATAACAATTTCACTCAATTTGTCAATAATTGACATAGTTCTGTAGGTATTGCTTGAGGGTTTGGTTTAGTCATTTGTCTTGCCTGTTTGTCTGTGCATGATATGCTGTCAACATGTTTAACATTATTCCCACTAATGACATTAACAATTGCCAGAAGTGTGATGTAAATTGTCCATCTCAGTCAGATACTAAGTTCTTAGATATTTCATGGTTTGCAAAAATCATTCAATATGTCTTGAATGCTGTTGTTGGTGTATCCATTTTCTTCTTCACTGATATAAAGTAGACATGTTTCATTAATTGATTCATGACTGTCATAATTGAGTCATACTGCATGTCATTTTCTGGCTCACACAATTTCAGTAGTTTGACTATAAAGTTCAGAGCTACTGATTGTCATGATTCTTCTGACATCTGCAATGATTGTAGTGTTTCACATTCTTTGTGTTGTGCTGTCTTATTTCATTGACAGTCACATTCTGCAATGTATCTTCATACATTTCATCACAATTCTATCCAGATGTAGTTTTTCTGAATTCATTCTATTGTCTTTTCAATCTCAAAATGTTCCATGGTTGATGGGTTGTGGTTGATGGTGATAGCTTTTGTCCATAGCTTGACTGATATGTAGATAAGTCTGTCTGATAAGATCACTTCATCTTTTTTCTTGACTTCTGATTCTCTAAGTTCTTGAATGTTACAGACCTCTCTGGCAAGGCTGAATCTTGAGAAGATGATTGAGTTCAGAGTTGGTTCAACTATGAAGGACTGCAGCACAGAAAGTCATGTGACCAACAGTCTCAATTAAGGCTTGACAGAATGGTTCATGTTGGGACTGAATCTGACAGTTCAGTTTGAGACTGACTGTCACAGTCTCTTTTGAAACTGTACCAAGAGAAAGATATGAGACCTTCCCATATCTGAGCATCATGTATATAAGAATGCTCATTATCTTAGAACTCAAAGACTTATTCTTTGTGGTCAACCTGGTTATTCAATACAGACATACCTTTGAAATATTAAATAACACTCTCTATGAGATATTGCCTGATTAGTTATTGAGAAGCTCTTGTTACCTTTGTTAGTCAATATCTATTCAGAAGAACTTCCAACAGCTATATTGAGAACAGATATACTCCAGGCTTGAGTATATGATATAGTGGGATCACACCTTTTGTGCCAAGCAGCATTTGATAACTGTCAGTCAAACTATGCCTTATCTCTTCTACCTCTCTGTGAGGCCTAGCAACTATTGAGACATTGAAGTATGTGACACATTGACCACCTACCTGATCAGAAGAGGTTGAGTCAATAGATTGATACACCTCTTCACTGAGAGTAAGGTTACATCTCTCAGAACTCTACAAGCATTATATCCAGACCCAGACTACTGCTATAGAACAGTTAGCTAAGTATCCCCTACCTCTTTTGAAGCTCTATCAAAGAGGAACAGTTACAAGCACATCTAAGTACAGATATTGAATCTGATACTACTGACACTGATCACCCAATGGCAACATGTCTCAATGAGGAAATCAACAAGGAACCATTATGATGGAAACTCTCTGGAACAAGATCCAGGAGCTCACAGTGAAGCTTAAGAAAGTTGAGAGACAAAATGAGCAACTTCAAGAGCAAGTTACAGATGCTGAAGAGTTGGCACAGAAAGCAGGATGCTGAGCTGATCAAGCCATTACTGAGAACAATGGAACAACTGAAGGACCCAAGTTTAGAACCTCTGATTCATTTGACAGAGAACACAGCAAGCTCAAAACTTTCCTGACTCAACTATGAATCTACATTGACAATAATGCAAGCAAGTTTCTGAATGATAAAATCAAGGTCATGTTTGCTTCTACCTACATGAAAGAAACAGCATTCAACTGGTTCAAGCCCTTTATCAAGAACTACTATGAATGAACCAGAGTTGAGCAAGACCAAAGTATGGTACAAGTTGTTGAGAACTATCAGGTCTTCACCTGAACAGTCCAACTTATCTTTGGAGAACACAATGAAAAGGTAACAGTGAAACAGTGAATCTATTGACTACACCAGACTGAATCAGCCAGAGAATATGCAGCCAAGTTTCAACAGATTGCAGTACACTTGAACTGGGCTGATGAGGCTTTCACCAGCCAATTCTATCAAGGACTGAAGGAAGAGGTGAAGGATGAGATTATGCAAGAAAAAGAACAACTCACTACTATCAGCAGCATGATTGAGCTAGCCATGTAAATTGACAATTGACTCTATGAATGATGTTTGGAATGCAAAGGAAAGGTGCACTGAAATTATCATTCAAAGGCCTGAAGACAAAACAAACTCAGCAGAGCATACTCAATTGAAATGAAACTGAATGTGATCAAACAAATTGATGACAAACTGAAACAAGAGTGATGCAAGAATAAGAAATGTTTCTATTGCAGAAAGCCTGAACACTATGCAAACAAGTGCTGGAAGAAACAACACAACAAGAGAGACAATGCTGAGCAACAACTATGTGTGATGACTGAAGCTGTAATGAATGAACAGAGCCAGCAGCAATCCAACACTACAGAATTTAAGATATGATATGAATACCAACTCTGAGCAACAACTGAAATCCTGAATAGTCAACTGAAAGACTCTGACGGCGAGGGTAACACTCTTAGCCAGTTCATTCAAGTTTTTGAACAAGCTGTAGCTGAAGAAGTCAGAATAGAGAACCTCTGTACAATAGAGATGAAAACATGGCAGTATTGCAAGGAAGAACACATGTGACTACAACTTGACCCTGAAGATGAACAAATTCTACAGATCAAGGAGTGCAAACATCACTGGAGAACAAAACAAGAGGAGATCCAAGACCCAGCACATGAGAAACATGAGGAATATGGTTATGAAACCTGCAAGTGCAACTACCACACAGAAATACAGGAAACATTTCAAAAATGGACACAGGAGAATTCAGATTTCATGTACCACAGCAATTATGAATGCAACATTAAAAACTGAGCATGATGTCAAATGCAGGAAGAACTCAATGAGAAACTGAATGACAAGATCCCAGACTTACAAGATCTATTGAGCACCAAACACTCTAATCATGGAAGTATTCATTGATCATTCTGCAAGAATGACAATTGCTCTATCCACAGAGATGGAAAGAATGAAGAATACTATCTCAAACAGTGACAATACCTACGCACCACAACAGCTTTGAAGAAGACACAACTGCTCAGTGAATGAATGGATCTCACCAAAGAAGAGATAGAACAAGCAGTTAAATACAACAAGGATATTCAGGAAAAGGCATTCCAACTAATGAAGAAATGGACTAAGAAAACTGACCAAGAACTCTAAGAGATATGGGGACAAACCACCATCAAGGAAGTTATTCAGGAGAGCCAAAAGAACAAATGTGAACAGTGTAATGTTGCAGCAGACCTGATGAATGAACTCAGCAAGGAGTTAACAGTGAAATGGACCCTAGTGGACTTGAAAGCCCAGGAAGAAGAACAAGCTACAGGCAAGATCCTGGAGTGCAAGATATCAAGCTTGAGCAGCAACAGCACTGACAAGTACAAAACAACATATGAGACACTGCAAGCAAGAGAAACTTCATATGGAGAAATTGAGGATATCTACCTCACAGCAAAAGAAAGAACTGAGTCAGGCAGGCAGTGCCATGCTGCCACATAGTTGCTGTGTTGGCAGAAAACCTGCAAAATCCATGGTGGATGGAAGAAACTCAATGTTATGGACCTAACAGCGCAGCCTTAGGAAGGAAACCTAATTGAACAAGGCAATGACCAATGTTATAAGACCTTGTGTCACTAAGGGTCACATGACCAGGATCACCCTGCCTTGGCATAGTTCATGGAGTGAACTTGGAGATCACACAGTGAACCTTGAGATCATGGAGTGAACTTGAGGATCACACAGTGAACTCAGAATAGATGGAGTGATTCATCTAGAGAGCATCATGTATATAAGAATGCTCATTATCATAGAATCAGATGTTTCTTACATCATGATCAATCTCATTATCAAACTAGCCTATAGCTTGAACTTTAGTTACAAATCTACTTTGTTACTATTGAATGCACAATATCCTTCCTCTGAAGCTCTATCATATAGAACAAAGACGTTTGTGTATGACCCACAAGGTATAGACTGAATATCTTAACATCTGACCAGGAAGCTCTGTCTATCTATACTGAAGACAGTGTCAGTGCATTCTTAGAGTGAAACTCTTCAAGCAAGATTCAACTCAACTTCATCAATTCAACAGACTCTTGCATGGCCCACCTACACTGGTAGAAGAAGTCCATGACACTCAACAACTACAGCTCAAAGAAATCCTGGAGCTACAATGAACAATGCACCAATGTGACAAGTACTGAATCAGCAATTATACCTGAACACATTCAGATAGACCCACAGTTACTATCAAGTCACTCAGAACACTATCAAATGTGTTGAGAATTGTGTTACTATGACTATTGCTTGGTACACACACATCAGAAAAGACAGAACAGATGGTACCCATCTAAGCCTAAGAACAACTCTGAAGAAGGAAGATTTCACTGACATCATAACTCAGCCAAACTGCAGCTGAGGATATGCTTTGAGCCACAATGTAGTGAAATACAGGCCAGAATCACACAGCAGCATGATTGACAACAGAGAGCAAAGGCTCTACAACAACAACTAGAACCAGATGATGAAGCCTTTGAACATTGAAAGAACATCACTCAGAAGTGAATGACCATTAGTTCTACACTGAAAAGTGATCCAGAAATTGAAACTGACAAGGCAGTTCAGACAACTCAAGACACACCATCCATGAATTCAGAAAATGAATGCACCCTCATGAACAAGCATCTGTGAGCAGTGATACACAGTCAAGGTTGTTAGCCACAAACAGAAATGCCTGTCATTTGAAAATAATAGTTACCATTGCAGGAGTTAATGCATGAACTCTTATTAACAGTGAAGTGACTGAGATATTCATTGACAGAAGCTTTGTGAAGCAAGCTGGCATTGCAACATGAAGAAAGAATGTATTCTATTTCCTAGAAGAACTAGAAGAGATAACTCTGAACAGAGTGAACCTGAAAATGAACCAGATGCAAATGAGAATCAGACAACACATGGAACAAGTGCACTTGAATGTGACAAACCTAGGGGACTATGATATAGTCTTGGGATTCCCTTGATTCCAGCAGCACAACCTCAATATTGACTGAATGAGAGAACAAGTGAGGCTAACACAATGTGGATGTCCTTCAGAACCAGAGATCTATGCTTTAGCAGCCACAGCTAGAAAAGAAAGCATAGAAGAGCTTACACAACAAATGTAAAGCATACAGAGAGTCATGCAACAGAAAAATGATCAATCAGCAACAAGAGACAGTCATGGAGGACTGAATCATGATGAATATACAACTCACCCTAAGTCAACCTGCAACAATGAAACAGCTACCAGAAAGCACACAGAAGACCAGAAGCAAGAAATTGAAGAGCTCAAACAACAGATACTGAAAGAGTATCATGACTTTATCAACTTATTCAGAGAATGAGAACCAGAGCATGCTTTACTGGAACACAAGTCTTGAGATCATGAGATATCCCTCCAAGACAGCAGAATACTGAAGAAACACCCTGTTTATCAACACACAGAGGAAGAACTAGCTGAACTACAAAAGTATATCAACATCAATCTTGAAAAAGAATATATACAAGAATTCAAGTCATTGGCAGGATATCTCATACTCTTCATACTGAAGAAAGATGAAAGTATATGACTATGTATAGACTATTGGCAACTGAACAGTATCACAAAAAAGAAATGTTATCCATTATCACTTATCAAAGAACTACAAAGCAGATTCTGAGGAACAGAATGGTTTACTGCACTCAACATACATGAAGCATATCATTGAGTACAAATCAAACACAGAGAAGAATGAAAAACCACTTTTTGAATCAAGTACAGACTTTATGAATATTTGGTCATGTCTTTTAAACTTATCAATGCACCAGCAACCTTTCAGGCTCTGATAGATGATGTCTTGAAGAAATTTCTGAAAGACTACATGGTGGTTTACTTGGACAATGTGCTCATCTTCATGAAAGAAACTCAAGAGAAACACACAGGAAAAGTCAAGAAAGTCCTACAACAACTACAGAGCTTTGACCTATTTTTGAAAGCAAAGAAATGTGAATTCTTCAAGAAGGAGGTTGCCTTCTTAGGTCACATAATCACAACAGAAGAAATCAAGATGAATTCAGAAAAGATCAAGACAATCTTGAAATGATCTCCATCAATGAATGTCACAGAAGTGCAATCCTTTCACAGAACAGCAAACTATTACTGAGCATTTATCACCAGATTTTCAAAAATCATACAACCATTAACAAACCTATTCAAGAAAACTACCAAGTTTTCATGGGGAACATTTGAACAGCAAGTGTTTGACCAGATCAAAGAGAAATTTTGAAAAGAAGAAATGAGGCAACACTTCAACTCAGAAAGGCAAAGCTTCATGAACACAGATGCATCAGACTGCACTATCAGAGCCAGATTACAACAACCTGACAATCAAGAATGGTTAAAACTAGTGGCATGCTATGTCAGAACTATGACAAAAGCCAAACAGAACTATGACATTCACAACAAGAAACTACTAGCCATAGTAGAAGCATTTCAGCACTGAAGAATTGAATTGCAAGGAACAAAGATTCAAGTGATTGTGCTATCAGATCACCAGAACTTGCAATACTTCACAATGACAAAACAGCTGACAAGATGACAAGCAAGATGATATACAGAAGTGCTGGTCTACTACAATTTTGTGATAAGACATTGCAAGGAAAAAGAAAACTTACAGGCAGACACTCTGAGCTGAAGAAAGAACTTGATGACAAAAGAAAATGAAAAGAGAGCCATTCTGGCGTGGAGTAACAACCAGAAAAAAATAGTGCTTGACCAGCAAGCACTATGAGTGACAAATCAGATTGTCACTCTGAAAGAACTATCTCTTGAAGAAATCAAGGAAGCCTTGAGACATGATGAGCATGCTCAAAGAATGAAGAATGAAGATAATATCATGGAAAGAGATGAATTAATCTTATTCTACAACAAGGTCTACATACCACAAACTCTTAGAAAAAGAGTCATTTACAACAACTATGATGCACTGGCATCAGAACATTTTGAAATTGAGAAGACATAGACTGTCTAACAGCAAACTACTACTGATCTGAAATGTGGGCAGAAGTATGACAATATATCTGAAACTGTAATATCTGCAACTGAATGAAGTTGGATTGACATAAGCTCTACAGAAAGATGCAGCCAATACTTCAACTAAAAGAACTCTGAAAATTGATTGCAATGGACTTTATAGTCAAGCTACCACTGTCAAAAGACCCACACAGTGGTGTGATGTACAACTCAATCTTGACAGTGACAGATAGGTTTACAAAGTACACTTACTTCATACCTTTCAAGAAAGCTACCTCATCACCAGATACAGCCTACATGATACTATGAAATATCTTTGTGAATCACAGACTACCAGATGAGATGATCTCAGACAGAGATATGAAATTTGTGTGCAAATTCTGGAATATGCTTATGAGTATGATGGGCATTGAGCACAAGTTATCAACAGCATATCACACACAAACTGACAGACAAACTGAATGAGCAAACTAGACAGTTCAACAATATCTGCAAGAATATATCAACTATCAACAGAACAACTGAGTACAGCTACTACTGACTGCTCAGCTGGCATACAACAGTTCAAAGAATGTCATGACAGGATTTACATCATTCTTCATGAACTACAGATAAGAACTGGAGTTTCTACACACTCTGAAGGCCATAAAACAGTACACACAACAAGTGAAACTTACAGCAACACAACTGAAGGAACTGCACCAGCAGATGCTTCTTGACATTGAATTCTTGAACACACAAAGCAAGTACTACTATGACAAGAAGCACAAGAATGCATTCATCTTTGAGAGAGGGAAGAAAGTGTTTCTGCTACAATGAAATATCAAAACAAAACAACCAAGTGACAAACTTGACTACAAGAAACTGGGACCATTCAAAATTTTATGGAAAATTGAACAACTAAATTTCAAACTGAATCTACCAAAGACAATGTGAATTCATTCAGTGTTTCATGTCTCATTACTCAAAAAAGCACCCCAGAACGCCAAATGCTACCGCACTGAAGTGAATGCAGAACTGAAATATGAAGTTGAAAGAATTCTAGATCAACAAAGAATTAATGGAAGACCTCATTACTTAGTGAAATGAAAAGGTTATGATATCTCAGAGAATACCTGGGAACTGAAAGAAAACCTCATGAATGCTCAGACAATGGTGAAGAAATTCCACTGATGGAATTCATCACAGCCTCTATAAAAGAGTCAGACAGAGGCAAAGAGTTGGAGGGAGTATCAGACTCCAGAATCAAAGAATCACAGGCTAGCAAAGCCTGACCACACTCTTTTAACTTCAACTGCTTATTTTGAAGCTCAGAATGACAAGTGATTTCATCCATCAAGTCACTCTGACACATATCAACACAACATTGCAGAGCATGCATCTCTTCAGCAATCAGAAGAATGTTACAATTTACAGTCTATAGACACTGAGCAGCATGCTCTTTGTCTTCCTGAAGCTTATTTCATTCAACACTACTTGATGAACAACCAGAACAAATGGAGTCAGACTGAGTGCAGCCAGAGCACTTTTGATGGTGAGGAGAATTCATAAGAAAGATGCAAGAAAGGTTCTCAATGAAACAAAGATTGCAAGAAGAATCAGCTAGAACATCATAACAAAGAATACAGTCAGCTAGGTGTTGATGCTTCAGGTGATGATTGCAGGAAAGCTGTTGCTTCTGAATCTTGAAACAAGTCATGATGCATGGAGAACTTAAAGAAGATGGAATCACACAACTCAGCAGAGAGACAAGTCTGATATTTATAACAGCATTGAGGATGATGCTCAGCTAGTGAAGGAGAGGATGATGTTACAGACCTCTCTGGCAAGGCTGAATCTTGAAAAGATGATTGAGTTTGAAGTTGGTCCAACTATGAAGAACTGCAGCACAGAAAGTCACATGACCAACAGTCTCAATTAAGGCTTGATGGAACAGTTCATGTTGAGACTGAATCTGACAGTTCAGTTTGGAACTGACTGTCACAGTCTCTTTTGAGACTGTACCAAGGAAAAGATATAGGACCTTCCCATATCTGAGCATCATGTATATAAGAACACTCATTATCTTAAAACTTGAAGACTTATTCTTCATGGTCAACCTGGTTATTCAATACAGACATATCTTTGAAATATTGAATAACACTCTCTATGAGATATTGCCTGATTAGTTATTGAGAAGCCCTTGTTACCTTTGTTAGTCAATATCTATTTGGAAGAACTCCTGACAGCTATATTGAGAACAGGTATACTCCAGGCTTGAGTATATGATATAGTGAAATCACGCCCTTTGTGCTGAGCAGCATTCAATAATCATCAGCCAAACTACACCTTACCTCTTCTACCTCTCTGTGAGGCCTAGCAACTATTGAGACATTGAAGTATGTGACATTGAGCCTTCTGATCAGTTTCAAGTTCTTCTCAAATCTTTTCACAGAGTTCAGATTCAGGTGCATGAATCTGCATCACCCATAGCTTCTCTGTTTGTTTGACATTTAATCTTAGAGTTCCATCATCAGTCTTTTCAAATATGATAGCTTGTATGCTCTGTTTTTTCTTGAAATCTGGTCTCTGACTTAGAGCATCTGCTCAAGCATTTTCTTTTCCTTTGATATGCTTGATCTTGAAGTCATACACAGATAGTATTTCCATTCAGTTGACTTGCTGCCTTGTAACTTTCTTTGTCATTGTAAAGGTCTGTAGGTTCTTATGATCTGAATATACTGTAACTGAGTATTTTAATCTCTCCAGGTACACTCTTCATTTCTTGAGTGCTTTGACTATGGCAAGTAGTTCTTTGTCACTGATCTCATAGTTTTACTTGAGTAATGTCATCTTTCATGCATAGCATGCAATTAGTCTCTATTTTCTGTTCAGTTCTTTTTGTTGTAATCTGCCTCTGATGGTGTAGTCTGAGCTATCTGTGTCCAGATACCTTGATTCATTCAGGTCAAAATGATAGATCATATTTTCTTGTCAGTAAGTGTTCTTGATTGCTTCAAAGTCTTGCTGTTTGTCTTTTCCTCACATAAATTTCAGATTCTTCTGGAATAATCTAGTTAAAGGTCTCACCAGATTCAAAAACTTGTGTATGTGCTGCTGATAGTAGTTCACTAGTCCATGAAACTGTTGTACTTTGTTAACTGTTGTTGATGTAGATCAGTTGAGTATTGTCTGTATTTTCTTTGAGTTCATCTTGATTTTCTTGATGGTGATAATGTGTTCTAGAAATTCTGCTTCCTTAATATGAAATTCACACTTCTTGAGTTTTATTCATATGTTCTCTTTCTGTAGTTGTTATAGTACTCATTTGACTTTTTGAATATGATCTGATAAATCCTTGAAGGTGTAGATTAGAATATTATTCAGATAGACTATGACAAAAATGTTCAGTTTATCATGAAGTATTGTGTTAACTCTTCATTGCTGTGTAGCTGGTGCTTCTGTTAGTTCAAATGACATGATCACATACTCAAAGAATTCAAGTTGTGTGCAAAAGACTGTCTTTCATTCTTCACCTGCTTTAATTTGTATGTCATGAAAGGCTTCTCATTGATCTAGCAGTGTGAACCATGTGGCTTCTGCTATTCAGTCTTGTAATTTCTCAATGAGCAGTAAGAGGTAAGTGTTCTTTATCATAATGCTGTTTAGTTGCTGATAGTCCACACATAGACATAGTATTCTGTTTTTCTTGAGTACAAACAAGATAGAGTATTCTGCTGATGACTTGAATGGTTGTATAAATTCCTTCTTCAGATACTTGTCAAGATACTTTTTGAGTTCATTTAACTTCTTTGATGAAAGTCAGTAGATGGATTGTGCTACCAGTTGCTTTTCTTTCTGAAGAGATATCTCATGATCTCAAATTCAGTGTGATGGAAGCTCTCATGAGTCAGTCTTTTTCTTGAATATAGCCTCAAATTCTCAATACTTTTTGAGTATCTTAGACCTCACTTCTTCTGTGACTGTCAATGTTGCTGTTCTTCTTTCAAAGGTGATGCATCTATTCATAATTCAGCAATCATTCTCACATTAATTCTTGACTGTTGTGGCTTCATGACTCTGCTGCTGACTCCATGCATCTGTGTCACAATTCACTCTGTCTTGATAGTCAGTAGACTCAACAAGAAGGTAGAAGGAGTTGAGTGTAGCTTGTCTCTCAGCTATTGAATGCTCACAGACACAAAGAATGTGATCTCACTATATCATATACTCAAGTCTGAGAGTATATCTGTTCACAATATAGCTTTCAGAAGTTCTTCTGATGTAGATGTTGACTAAACAGAATAACAAGAGAACTTCTCAACAATTAATCAGATAATATCTTGTAAAGATCATTATTCAATATTTCAAAGATATGTCTGTATTGAATAATCAGATTGATCACAAAGAATAAGTCTTCAAGTTCTAAGATAATGAGTGTTCTTATATACATGATGCTCTCTAGATGAATCACTTCATCTATTTTAAGTTCACTATGTGATTCTTGAGTTCACTCTGTGATCTTGAGATTTACTGTGTGATCTTCAAGTTCACTCTGTGAACTATGTCAAGGCTGGGTGATTCTAGTCACATGATCTTTAGTGGCACAAGATCTTATAATATTGATCATTGCCTTGTTCAATTAGGTTTTTCTTTCTAAGACTGTGCTGTTAGATTCATAACACCATCTTCTCCTCACTTATGTTACGGACTAAAGAGGCTTGGTCTCACAGAACGTGCGGCACAGCACGCGGGGAGATATCCTATTGGATAGCTCCGGGGAATAGTTATTCCGGGCCGATCTTAGCCATCTGAGCTCCGACCAAGATGGCTATGAGACGGGCATCTGAGCGGTCTTAGCCAGGACTCTGACGGCTAAGACCAGGGCATCTTAGGGATCTTAGCTAGGGCCATGACCGCTAAGATGGGCATTATGTATATAAGGACGGGTTTCACCCGTAGAAGGACTCTTACAGTTCTTCGTGATTATCGCTCTCTTAGACCGTACTATATACATAGCACGACTCTTTTGGATTCCTATGAATATATCTTTGTTGCAACCCAACCGAGCTCCCTATTCTGTTATATCCGCCGCCAGGCTCTCGCCAGCTTATCCTTCAGGCTCGGGCCCAGCCACCGAGAGTGATAAACCATACACAACACACCGGACTCCGAGCTCAACGAGCCAGGGTTACTCTACGAGTTCGAGGTTTATAACATCATAATCACCCCTCTATCACTGAAGGACATCAGTGTTCCCTTTTTGGAAAGTTGTGGGTTAACAACAAGAAGGCTCATACCTTCGTGGACCTCAAGTACTCACGACCGTGGACTTGAAGGACCATTGCCACAGCTGTGCTTATCTAGAATAAGACAGCCCCTCTTATAAACAAAGGTACAGTGATCCTACACCCCTTTTGGGACCTAACGGTTAGCAGGTAAACACGGCGGACCCATTTAGTCTTGAAAGTAGGCCAGAAGTATTAAGGCACTACATCGACGACACAACGACTATCGACACAGAAAGTCAGTATAGCGAAGTATCCAACGATATGGCACCGGGGTCAGCAACCAATGTGGGCAACAGCATCCAGGAGCTGGTTGCCAAGATCAATGAACTTGAAGGGAAAATCATGCAAAACCACGAAACCATCGCTACCCTGCAGAACAGAGTGTCAGGAGAGGCGGCGAAGGCTATCAAAATCCAGATTGAACCCTTCACGGGAAGACGCGACAAACTGAAGCCATTCCTGGCTCAGATGGAGATCTTTTTCAAGTTCAACAACCCCAAGAACAACGTGGAAAGGTGCCTAGCGGCTATATCGAACTTTCAAGGAGAAGCAGCGGTCTGGGCACAGCCGTTTCTCACCTCTTGGTTTGAGGGAGGCGCCGCGGAAGAAGGCAGCCCCCACAAGAGAAGACAAGACATTATGAGGGATTGGGGCTCGTTCAAGAAAGAACTACGGATCAACTTCGGCGACATTGACGAAGAAGCGACAGCGGCCGACAAGCTCCGACGCTTAGAACAAAAGACCTCAGCAGCGGCATACGCCGTTGAGCATCAGCGAACGGCGAGTCTACTCAACTACGGAGACGAGGCGCTCAAGAATAGCTTCTACCAAGGACTAAAAGAGGAGGTCAAAGATGCCATTTCGAACATGGAAGACCGACCCACTACGTACGCCGGAATGATTGAACATGCGATTAAGAAAGATAATCGGATCTACGAACGACGCATGGAAAAGAAATACAAAGGAAAGCCCCTACCACTTCCCTCACGGAAAGGAAAACAACCTGATTATGGGGACCCTATGGACATTGACACGATCCAAAGAGGACAAGAAAAGGGCAAGAAGCAGAAAAAGGGCAAGTGCCATAACTGCGGAAAAGAAGGACACTGGAAACGGGAGTGTCGGGCAGAGAAACAACCTCGGAACAGCGAAAACAAGAAGAATGAAGGACAGAGCAGGGAGATGCGAGTCCTACAGCGACAGCCAGAGGACGAAATACCCGAGGCACCCCAGGAACAGTATTTCACACCAGAGGAAGTGGAGCAATTAACTTTGACTCCCGAGGAGGAACGCAATCTGGACGATTGGGTGAATGAGCAACTCCGACTGTTCAAGGACCCGAACACCCCCGAACACAAACAGATTGACTGGTGGAAATGCACGGAGGCCACTGGACACTCATGCTTGTGCGAAGAGCACGCCCAGCAGCATAGAGAGGCCCCGGCATGGGAATGCAAGGAAAAACACTGGAGAGACGCCGACGAATGGATATGTGCGATCCACGCCTCGAACATGGAAAAATACCAATGGATGACCGAATACGGAGAGGTCCGCGCAGTAAGCAAGTACCTCACATGGGACTGCGGACATGGACCCCCGGACGAATGCGAATGTAACGACTCATGGAAGCAAAGAACAGACTATTACCGCAAGCTACCCTGTCAGTGGAACCTGGGACGAGAATGTCCTAAGATCAGGAACCATGAGATCTGCTGGAAACATGCATGCATCCAAGAAGAAGCCGAACGAAGGGCTAGAAAGCTGGTCGCCGATGACCAAAAGGGCCAACAGTGGCTAGGACGACATATAAGGCACGAGCGACTCCAGTTAGATTTCACTTGGCGACCGATGCCAGAAAGGACCAACAACCCCTACTATGATCAGTGGCGCGAAGCCAAGATCTGGACGAACAACCATCAGGAAGGCATATGCACGTGCCAAGGAGTCTGTAGTTATTATGAGACTCTAGAAGAATATATGGAACGAACCTGTTACGATGAATCTATGGATGAACACGGAGAATACGGATGCATGATACCATCATGCATGACCTGCGAAACTAGTAGCGAGGAAGACTGGGAAGAAGTTGGAAACCCAGAGATCCGGGTCCTACGGAAAGAACATGAAATCGATGACTTTGAAAACGATGATTTCAGCGACTTGGTCGAACAATCGATGCACGAGATCATCGAGCAAGCGCTAATAGAACAAATAGGTGCGCTGGAAGGAGCCACCGAGAGCATCCAGAAGGCTTGTCAGGAAGCTATAAGGATTATGAAGTCCCACAGACATGGTTTAACGAACGCAGCCCCTAAGGACTCAGGAGCTGGTGGGGGGAAGGAAACCCACGAACCTTCAACGACCAAAAGCGAACCGGCGGGAAAAGACCAGGCCACCCAGAATTAAGGGCCGTGGAGTGGCCAAACCGGCGGAAGGCGTCCACCACGCCGAAACGATGGAGTTTATGGATACCAGTGGAAGTCAATGGAGCATGCGCAACTGCCTTGATCGACTCTGGCGCCCAAGGAAACTTCATGAATGAGAAATTCGCGAGAACAAACGTCATACCCCTGATAGAAAAAGACAAACCGTTGCAGGCAACGCAGTTTGGAGAGATGGCACGCGAAGTACGGTACGACACTGTAACAACCAAGTTACAAATAGGACGACACCACGAGGAAATGAGCTTCGAAGTGACAAACCTAGGGAACGAACAGCTGCTTTTGGGTTACCCTTGGTTGGAGCTGCATAACCCCGACATTGACTGGCGAGCGGGAGGAATACAATGGTGGAGATGCGATTGTCCCCTCGACCAGAGATCCAGGAGTCCAGCGCAGATCGCAGCGCTAGGAAGGACTAGAGATCTAGCTACGAGCACACCGACCCCAGAGACTCGAGCACTAAAGGAGATACCCCAAAAAGATTGGCCCAAACGATCGATCGAAAACACAGGCAAGGACGGGGATCAACCTAAACGGAACAAAGCGATAGAACCCTTGCCAGGTTTACCCGAAGAATTCGCGGAATTCAGGACACTCTTTGAGGAAAGAGAACCATCGCAGATGTTACCGGAACACAAACCATGGGACCACGAGATTAACTTCATTAAAGGCGAAGAGCCCAGATATATGAAGATGAGACGGTATACTCAGGAAGAGTTGGATCTGATTGATGAATTTGTGGAAAAAGAGTTAGAAAAAGGATATATCGAACCAACGAAGGCACCAGGAGGATGTTTACCCCTATTTGCCACGAAGAAAGATGGAACGAAACGATTTTGTATTGATTACAGGCCGATAAACCGAATTACGATACCGGACCGATACCCGCTACCCCTGATTGAACAACTACAAGATATGTTCAGGGGATGCACGTACTTTACGGCACTGGATCAGACGGAAGCGTTCCATCGAATACGGATCAAAGCAGGAGACGAATGGAAAACAGCCTTCGTTACGCACAAAGGAATGTACCGATATAAGGTTACGCCATTTGGACTGACCAATGCACCGGCATGCCAGCAAGCATGGGCCAACGAGGCCTTGAGAGACTTTTTGTACATCTTTGTGGTGGTATACCTGGATGACATCCTGATCTTTACCAAAGGATCCAGGGAGGACCACCGGGAAAAAGTCGCAACAGTGCTGCGGAGACTACGAGAATACGACGTACTCTTGAAGTTGAAGAAGTGCGAATTCTTCAAAAAGGAAGTCTTGTTCCTAGGGCACCTTATTTCAGGAGAAGGGCTACGAATGGACCCCGAGAAGGTACGGGCCATAACTGAATGGCCAACGCCAACAAACGTCAAGGAAGTCCAGATGTTTCACGGGACAGTCAACTATTATCGACAGTACATCAATCGATTCTCAGCAAAGGCAAAGCCCCTAACGGAACTCATGAAAAAAGAGAAACCGTTTGAATGGAAGGAACGACAACAGGCGTCATTCCAGGAACTTAAGGAAGCATTCAGAAATGGAGACATGTGCGCACACCATGATCCGGACAAACCAAGTGTGGTCGATACAGATGGGTCGGGAGGAGCCATAGGAGGACGACTTCAGCAACCAGGGCCAGATGGAAAATTGAGGCTCGTGGCGTGCTATGCTCGGTCACTCACTGGACCTGAATCTCGATACGACATCCACGATATAGAACTACTGGCGATAGTTGAGGCGCTCAAGAAATGGAGGATTGAGCTCCAGGGAGCAAGACATCAAGTCAAAATACTATCAGACCACCACAACCTGCGGACGTTCCTGACTACCAAGGAGCTTAGCGGAAGGCAAGCTAGATGGTACGAGACGTTGGCGCAATACAACATCAAGATCGAACACTGCAAAGGCAGAGACAATGCGTGGGCGGACGCATTGAGCCGAAGACCGGACCTAGTTAAGGACAAGGAAATGGAGGAGCGAGTCCTTTTCGACATGGATGCGGACGGAAATATGGTCCTCAACAGAAAAGAGATCAACGCTATCCAGATAGTCACGCTGGAATCCTCCATGACCGGGAGGTTACGGGAAGAAACAAGGAAAGAAGACACGGCCGGAATAGAAGGAGTAGACGGTGTCACCAAGGCCGAAGGACTTATACTATACCGAGGAAGAGTATACACGCCCAAGACGCTCAGGAAGGAGGTCATGAGGCACAACCACGACGGATCAGCAGCAGGACACTTCGGAATCGAAAAAACAATAGACCGAATTCAACGAAACTACTACTGGCCAGGTATGTGGACGGACGTACGACAATACGTTCGAAGATGCGAGACTTGCCAACGCTGCAAGGCATCTAGACACAAGGAGTACGGGAAACTTCAGCCAATACCACGACTGAAGGGAGCATGGGAACAGGTCGCAATGGACTTTATTGTGAAACTCCCACCATCCAAGGTGATCTCGAAAGGAATACACTACGACTCAATCCTAACGATCACGGATATGCTCACGAAATACGCATACTTTATCCCTTATCTTGAAAAGATGGGAGCAGAAGATTTGGCAAAAACGGTTAACGCCACGGTTATAGCCAACCATGGCCTACCAAAGGAATGGATTACCGACCGGGATACCAAGTTCATGGGACATTATTGGCAAACGCTTATGCAACGGCTGGGGGTCAAGCATAAAGCATCGACGGCCTACCACCCACAAACAGATGGACAGACCGAACGATTGAACCAGACGGTCGAACAATATCTAAGAAGCTATATCAGTCACAATCAGGACGACTGGGCGGAACTGCTACCGATGGCACAGTTCGCCTACAATAGCTCAAAAAATGCCACAACAGGCATGACACCATTCTTCGCGAACTACGGCAGAGAACCCACGATTGAACGAACACCGCTAGAGGCCCTAAATAGGAGCCACTTGGGTGAAATAACGGCCAAAAAGCTCAAGCAACTGCAGCAGCACCTGCAATGGGATATTGAATTTACGAACCAACGTATGCGGCAATATTACGACAAAAGGCGCGAGGACGCACCCCAACTGAGGGAGGGGCAGAAGGTCTATCTTTTGCGACGAAATATTAAAACAAAACGACCAAACGAAAAACTCGATCACAGGAAACTGGGACCATTCAGAATCTCAAGGAAGATATCAGATATCAACTATGAACTTGAGCTACCAAAGGGAATGAAAATGCATCCAGTTTTTCATGTCTCATTATTGGAAAAAGCACACCAAAACGCCACGCTATATCCAACGGAAACAGAGAACGCTCAAGGGGAATACGAAATTGAAGAAATCCTAGGACAAAGTCAGATCGACGGAAAAACACACTACTTGGTCAAATGGAAAGGTTACCCTACCGAGGAAAGCACCTGGGAACCTATTGAGCATTTTCGGAATGCTCGGACGGCGCTGAGAGAATATCAGCAACGGCAGCTTCGAGCTGCGAGGGTGACATCGAAAACGACGAGTCACCGAGGAGGTCGAAATTAGGCGATCGAGAATCGCCAGGAAACGAAACGAGGGGATTTGCGGACGAAGTCGAACTCGCCTCAACGGCTTTCTTTTGTTCAGCCTCGGCTTTTAACCGATCCTCCTCTTCCATTCTTTCGAGATCCTCCACGGTCTTTACATCCTTAGCCATGAAGTCGCGAGCACGTTTTTGAAGAAGCTTCTTCTGCTTCTTCAACCGCTCCTGCTTGGCCAATAAACGACGAAACTCCTCTTGAACCTGGTCCTCTTCAGAACTGATCTTCTCGTACGAGCTGATCAACCGATCCCAATTCTGATCGGAAGGAGTCGACATCTCACAACAACGGGCGTTGTTTGCTTTCACGCAACCGCGACACTTGGAATTCTCGTCGATGCGAACGCAAATGAGATCTAGTCTAGCGCAACGAGCGCAAGGAATAAACCACTCCGAACCGAACTCTTTCAGCTTATTGAGACGGGCTGAACGATTGATGGAAGCTTTGGAAGCCATGATTAGCGCATCACCAAAAGACGAAGGGACGCAGGAGCCTACCTACAGGAAGCAGCGGGGGAAAGTGCTTATAAAGAAGTCGGGACGCCTTGCTTGGAGGGGAGAATGATGTTACGGACTAAAGAGGCTTGGTCTCACAGAACGTGCGGCACAGCACGCGGGGAGATATCCTATTGGATAGCTCCGGGGAATAGTTATTCCGGGCCGATCTTAGCCATCTGAGCTCCGACCAAGATGGCTATGAGACGGGCATCTGAGCGGTCTTAGCCAGGACTCTGACGGCTAAGACCAGGGCATCTTAGGGATCTTAGCTAGGGCCATGACCGCTAAGATGGGCATTATGTATATAAGGACGGGTTTCACCCGTAGAAGGACTCTTACAGTTCTTCGTGATTATCGCTCTCTTAGACCGTACTATATACATAGCACGACTCTTTTGGATTCCTATGAATATATCTTTGTTGCAACCCAACCGAGCTCCCTATTCTGTTATATCCGCCGCCAGGCTCTCGCCAGCTTATCCTTCAGGCTCGGGCCCAGCCACCGAGAGTGATAAACCATACACAACACACCGGACTCCGAGCTCAACGAGCCAGGGTTACTCTACGAGTTCGAGGTTTATAACAACTTAGCTGTACATCATCTCTGACATTCTTTCATAAATATCAGGCTTGTCTCTCTGCTGAGCTGTTCTTCTTTCTTTCTGTAAGCAATGGTCTTCTTTCAACATGACTTTCATTTCAGCTGCTAAACATCTTGCTCTAGCTTCAAAAATTGAGTTATTAGGTTTCATCATGGAGAGGTCAACTGTTTGTCTTCATTGCTTTCAGCAAGAAAAGTCTTGTATTAAGGCTGAAAAATATCATTGATGTAATGAGTGTGTTCATGTGGGTTGTCAATGTGTTCAAAATGAGAGTCTCAATGATGCTGAGTGAAATCATCTTGAACAGACTTTGTTGAAAATCAAAGCTGACTCTGATAAGGTTGAGGAGGACCTTATTGCTTTGTTAATGAAACATTGTCACCTTTGTTGTCAAGAGACTGTTCTTCACAAACAGACTGGTGAATTATTGCATCAAGATAGTGATGTTCTTGATGAAGTTGAATGGTTAGAAGACCAACTTCCACAGCTGCCTTTATCTTCTTTGCCTGATTTTGTTTCTGATGTTCTGGAGCTGTTGGACTTGTTTCTTGATTCATTTCTTTATGAGCATTCTGGTGAAGAAATTCTTCCACTTTCCACTGTGCATTCTTGAGATTTTCTTGTGGTTCCCAAGAATTTTCTGAGGTATTATAACCCTTTCATTTCACTAAGTAGTGAAGTTTTTCACTAATTCTCTGTTGATCTAGAATTCTTTTGACTTCATATTCTGGTTCTGCATCCACCTCAGTGTGGTAGCATTTGGCATTCTGAGGTGCTTTTTCAAGTAATGAGACATGAAACACTGGATGTATTTGCATTGTCTTGAGTAGTTTCAGTTCAAAGTTCAGTTGTTTGATTTGTTGTAAGATTTTGAATGGTCTCAGTTTCTTGTAGTCAAGTTTATCACTTGGTTGTTTCATTTTGATATTTCTGTGTAGCAAGAAAACTTTCTCCCCCTCTCTGAAGAGTGATGTGTTCTCATGTTTCTTGTCATAATAGTGCTTGCTTTGTGTGTTCAGAAATTCAATATCAAGAAGCATCTGCTGATGCAGTTTCTTCAATTGTGTTGCCATCAGTTTCATCTGCTGTGCATATTGTTTTATGGCCTTCAGAGTGTGTAGAAACTTCAGTTCTCATCCATGATTCATAAAGAATGACATGAATCTGATTGTTGCATTTTTTGCACTATTGTATGTCAACTGTGCAAGTGATAGCAGTTGCATTCAGTTGTTTTGCTGGTAGTTGATATATTCTCATAGATATTGTTCAACTGTCTGGTTTGCTTGTTTGAATTGTCCATTGATTTGTGTGTGGTATGCAGTAGATGGCTTGTGTTTGATGTCCATCATACTCATTAGCATATTTCAGAATTTGCATACAAATTTCATATCTCTGTCTGAGATCATCTCATCTGGCAGATCATGGTTTGCAAAGACATTTCACAGCACCACATAAGCTGTGTCTGGTGATGAAGTTGCCTCATTGAACAGTAGAAAGTAAGTGTACTTCATGAACTGATTCATCACTGTCAAGATTGAGTTGTAGTACATGTCACTAGCTGAATCTCTCAACAGTGATAGTTTGACTATAAAGTTCATTGCAATTGATTTTCAAGATTCTTTCAATTGAAGTATCAGCTGCATCTTTTCATATGACTTATGTCAATCTGATTTTATTTGATTGCAGATATCACAATTTCAGATATATTGTTGTACTTCTGCTCACATTTCAGATCAGTAGTAATTTAATGTTAGATGATCAATTGTCTTTTTGATTTCAAAATGTTCTGATGTCAGTGCATCATAATTGTTGTAGATCATTCTCTTTCTAAGAGTCTGTGATATGTAGATCAATTCATGAAATAAGATTAACTCATCTCTTTCTGTGATGTTGTCTTCATTTCTCATTCTTTGAGCATGCTCATCATGTCTCAAGACTTTCTTGATTTCTTCAAGAGATATTTCTTCTGAAGTGACAATCTGAGTTGTTGTCTGTAGTGCTTGCTGATTGAGCACTATTTTGTTCTGGTTGTTACTTCATGTCAGAATGGCTCTCTTTTCACTTTATTTTGTCATCAAGTCTGCTCTTTGACTTAAGGCATCTGCTCATAGGTTCTTCTTTTCTTTGCAATGTCTTATCACAAAATTGTAATAGACTAGCACTTTCATATATCATCATGCTTGTCATCTTGTCAGTTGTTTCATTGTTGTGAAGTATTGCAAGTTCTGATGATCTGATAGCACAATCACTTGAAGCTTCATTTCTTGCAATTCAATTCTTCAATGTCAGAATGCTTCTACTATTGCTAGTAGCTTCTTGTTGTGAATGTCATAGTTCTGTTTGACTTTCATCATAGTTCTGGCATAACATGCCATCAATTTTAACTGTTCTTGATTGTCAGATTGTTGTAATCTGGCTTCAATAGTGCAGTCTGATGCATCTGTGTTCATGAAGCTTTGTCTTTCTGAATCAAAGTGTTGTCTCATTTCTTCTTTTCAAAATTTCTCTTTGATCTGATCAAATGCTTGCTGTTCAAGCATTTTCCATGAGAACTCTATAGTTTTCTTAAATAGATTTGTTAACAGTTGTATGATTTTTGAAAATTCAGTAATAAATGCTCAGTAGTAATTTATCATTTCATGAAAGAATTGCATCTCTGTGACATTCATCAGTATGAATCAGTTCAAGATTGCTTCAATCTTTCTCAGATTCATCTTGATTTCTTCAGTGGTGATAATATGCTCTAAGAAGGCAACTTTCTGTTTGAAGAATTCACACTTCTTGACTTTCACTTGTAGATTGTAGTCTCTTAACTTTTTGAGAACTTCTTTAACTCTTTCTGCATGCTTCTTGTTATAAACCTCGAACTCGTAGAGTAACCCTGGCTCGTTGAGCTCGGAGTCCGGTGTGTTGTGTATGGTTTATCACTCTCGGTGGCTGGGCCCGAGCCTGAAGGATAAGCTGGCGAGAGCCTGGCGGCGGATATAACAGAATAGGGAGCTCGGTTGGGTTGCAACAAAGATATATTCATAGGAATCCAAAAGAGTCGTGCTATGTATATAGTACGGTCTAAGAGAGCGATAATCACGAAGAACTGTAAGAGTCCTTCTACGGGTGAAACCCGTCCTTATATACATAATGCCCATCTTAGCGGTCATGGCCCTAGCTAAGATCCCTAAGATGCCCTGGTCTTAGCCGTCAGAGTCCTGGCTAAGACCGCTCAGATGCCCGTCTCATAGCCATCTTGGTCGGAGCTCAGATGGCTAAGATCGGCCCGGAATAACTATTCCCCGGAGCTATCCAATAGGATATCTCCCCGCGTGCTGTGCCGCACGTTCTGTGAGACCAAGCCTCTTTAGTCCGTAACATCATTCTCCCCTCCAAGCAAGGCGTCCCGACTTCTTTATAAGCACTTTCCCCCGCTGCTTCCTGTAGGTAGGCTCCTGCGTCCCTTCGTCTTTTGGTGATGCGCTAATCATGGCTTCCAAAGCTTCCATCAATCGTTCAGCCCGTCTCAATAAGCTGAAAGAGTTCGGTTCGGAGTGGTTTATTCCTTGCGCTCGTTGCGCTAGACTAGATCTCATTTGCGTTCGCATCGACGAGAATTCCAAGTGTCGCGGTTGCGTGAAAGCAAACAACGCCCGTTGTTGTGAGATGTCGACTCCTTCCGATCAGAATTGGGATCGGTTGATCAGCTCGTACGAGAAGATCAGTTCTGAAGAGGACCAGGTTCAAGAGGAGTTTCGTCGTTTATTGGCCAAGCAGGAGCGGTTGAAGAAGCAGAAGAAGCTTCTTCAAAAACGTGCTCGCGACTTCATGGCTAAGGATGTAAAGACCGTGGAGGATCTCGAAAGAATGGAAGAGGAGGATCGGTTAAAAGCCGAGGCTGAACAAAAGAAAGCCGTTGAGGCGAGTTCGACTTCGTCCGCAAATCCCCTCGTTTCGTTTCCTGGCGATTCTCGATCGCCTAATTTCGACCTCCTCGGTGACTCGTCGTTTTCGATGTCACCCTCGCAGCTCGAAGCTGCCGTTGCTGATATTCTCTCAGCGCCGTCCGAGCATTCCGAAAATGCTCAATAGGTTCCCAGGTGCTTTCCTCGGTAGGGTAACCTTTCCATTTGACCAAGTAGTGTGTTTTTCCGTCGATCTGACTTTGTCCTAGGATTTCTTCAATTTCGTATTCCCCTTGAGCGTTCTCTGTTTCCGTTGGATATAGCGTGGCGTTTTGGTGTGCTTTTTCCAATAATGAGACATGAAAAACTGGATGCATTTTCATTCCCTTTGGTAGCTCAAGTTCATAGTTGATATCTGATATCTTCCTTGAGATTCTGAATGGTCCCAGTTTCCTGTGATCGAGTTTTTCGTTTGGTCGTTTTGTTTTAATATTTCGTCGCAAAAGATAGACCTTCTGCCCCTCCCTCAGTTGGGGTGCGTCCTCGCGCCTTTTGTCGTAATATTGCCGCATACGTTGGTTCGTAAATTCAATATCCCATTGCAGGTGCTGCTGCAGTTGCTTGAGCTTTTTGGCCGTTATTTCACCCAAGTGGCTCCTATTTAGGGCCTCTAGCGGTGTTCGTTCAATCGTGGGTTCTCTGCCGTAGTTCGCGAAGAATGGTGTCATGCCTGTTGTGGCATTTTTTGAGCTATTGTAGGCGAACTGTGCCATCGGTAGCAGTTCCGCCCAGTCGTCCTGATTGTGACTGATATAGCTTCTTAGATATTGTTCGACCGTCTGGTTCAATCGTTCGGTCTGTCCATCTGTTTGTGGGTGGTAGGCCGTCGATGCTTTATGCTTGACCCCCAGCCGTTGCATAAGCGTTTGCCAATAATGTCCCATGAACTTGGTATCCCGGTCGGTAATCCATTCCTTTGGTAGGCCATGGTTGGCTATAACCGTGGCGTTAACCGTTTTTGCCAAATCTTCTGCTCCCATCTTTTCAAGATAAGGGATAAAGTATGCGTATTTCGTGAGCATATCCGTGATCGTTAGGATTGAGTCGTAGTGTATTCCTTTCGAGATCACCTTGGATGGTGGGAGTTTCACAATAAAGTCCATTGCGACCTGTTCCCATGCTCCCTTCAGTCGTGGTATTGGCTGAAGTTTCCCGTACTCCTTGTGTCTAGATGCCTTGCAGCGTTGGCAAGTCTCGCATCTTCGAACGTATTGTCGTACGTCCGTCCACATACCTGGCCAGTAGTAGTTTCGTTGAATTCGGTCTATTGTTTTTTCGATTCCGAAGTGTCCTGCTGCTGATCCGTCGTGGTTGTGCCTCATGACCTCCTTCCTGAGCGTCTTGGGCGTGTATACTCTTCCTCGGTATAGTATAAGTCCTTCGGCCTTGGTGACACCGTCTACTCCTTCTATTCCGGCCGTGTCTTCTTTCCTTGTTTCTTCCCGTAACCTCCCGGTCATGGAGGATTCCAGCGTGACTATCTGGATAGCGTTGATCTCTTTTCTGTTGAGGACCATATTTCCGTCCGCATCCATGTCGAAAAGGACTCGCTCCTCCATTTCCTTGTCCTTAACTAGGTCCGGTCTTCGGCTCAATGCGTCCGCCCACGCATTGTCTCTGCCTTTGCAGTGTTCGATCTTGATGTTGTATTGCGCCAACGTCTCGTACCATCTAGCTTGCCTTCCGCTAAGCTCCTTGGTAGTCAGGAACGTCCGCAGGTTGTGGTGGTCTGATAGTATTTTGACTTGATGTCTTGCTCCCTGGAGCTCAATCCTCCATTTCTTGAGCGCCTCAACTATCGCCAGTAGTTCTATATCGTGGATGTCGTATCGAGATTCAGGTCCAGTGAGTGACCGAGCATAGCACGCCACGAGCCTCAATTTTCCATCTGGCCCTGGTTGCTGAAGTCGTCCTCCTATGGCTCCTCCCGACCCATCTGTATCGACCACACTTGGTTTGTCCGGATCATGGTGTGCGCACATGTCTCCATTTCTGAATGCTTCCTTAAGTTCCTGGAATGACGCCTGTTGTCGTTCCTTCCATTCAAACGGTTTCTCTTTTTTCATGAGTTCCGTTAGGGGCTTTGCCTTTGCTGAGAATCGATTGATGTACTGTCGATAATAGTTGACTGTCCCGTGAAACATCTGGACTTCCTTGACGTTTGTTGGCGTTGGCCATTCAGTTATGGCCCGTACCTTCTCGGGGTCCATTCGTAGCCCTTCTCCTGAAATAAGGTGCCCTAGGAACAAGACTTCCTTTTTGAAGAATTCGCACTTCTTCAACTTCAAGAGTACGTCGTATTCTCGTAGTCTCCGCAGCACTGTTGCGACTTTTTCCCGGTGGTCCTCCCTGGATCCTTTGGTAAAGATCAGGATGTCATCCAGGTATACCACCACAAAGATGTACAAAAAGTCTCTCAAGGCCTCGTTGGCCCATGCTTGCTGGCATGCCGGTGCATTGGTCAGTCCAAATGGCGTAACCTTATATCGGTACATTCCTTTGTGCGTAACGAAGGCTGTTTTCCATTCGTCTCCTGCTTTGATCCGTATTCGATGGAACGCTTCCGTCTGATCCAGTGCCGTAAAGTACGTGCATCCCCTGAACATATCTTGTAGTTGTTCAATCAGGGGTAGCGGGTATCGGTCCGGTATCGTAATTCGGTTTATCGGCCTGTAATCAATACAAAATCGTTTCGTTCCATCTTTCTTCGTGGCAAATAGGGGTAAACATCCTCCTGGTGCCTTCGTTGGTTCGATATATCCTTTTTCTAACTCTTTTTCCACAAATTCATCAATCAGATCCAACTCTTCCTGAGTATACCGTCTCATCTTCATATATCTGGGCTCTTCGCCTTTAATGAAGTTAATCTCGTGGTCCCATGGTTTGTGTTCCGGTAACATCTGCGATGGTTCTCTTTCCTCAAAGAGTGTCCTGAATTCCGCGAATTCTTCGGGTAAACCTGGCAAGGGTTCTATCGCTTTGTTCCGTTTAGGTTGATCCCCGTCCTTGCCTGTGTTTTCGATCGATCGTTTGGGCCAATCTTTTTGGGGTATCTCCTTTAGTGCTCGAGTCTCTGGGGTCGGTGTGCTCGTAGCTAGATCTCTAGTCCTTCCTAGCGCTGCGATCTGCGCTGGACTCCTGGATCTCTGGTCGAGGGGACAATCGCATCTCCACCATTGTATTCCTCCCGCTCGCCAGTCAATGTCGGGGTTATGCAGCTCCAACCAAGGGTAACCCAAAAGCAGCTGTTCGTTCCCTAGGTTTGTCACTTCGAAGCTCATTTCCTCGTGGTGTCGTCCTATTTGTAACTTGGTTGTTACAGTGTCGTACCGTACTTCGCGTGCCATCTCTCCAAACTGCGTTGCCTGCAACGGTTTGTCTTTTTCTATCAGGGGTATGACGTTTGTTCTCGCGAATTTCTCATTCATGAAGTTTCCTTGGGCGCCAGAGTCGATCAAGGCAGTTGCGCATGCTCCATTGACTTCCACTGGTATCCATAAACTCCATCGTTTCGGCGTGGTGGACGCCTTCCGCCGGTTTGGCCACTCCACGGCCCTTAATTCTGGGTGGCCTGGTCTTTTCCCGCCGGTTCGCTTTTGGTCGTTGAAGGTTCGTGGGTTTCCTTCCCCCCACCAGCTCCTGAGTCCTTAGGGGCTGCGTTCGTTAAACCATGTCTGTGGGACTTCATAATCCTTATAGCTTCCTGACAAGCCTTCTGGATGCTCTCGGTGGCTCCTTCCAGCGCACCTATTTGTTCTATTAGCGCTTGCTCGATGATCTCGTGCATCGATTGTTCGACCAAGTCGCTGAAATCATCGTTTTCAAAGTCATCGATTTCATGTTCTTTCCGTAGGACCCGGATCTCTGGGTTTCCAACTTCTTCCCAGTCTTCCTCGCTACTAGTTTCGCAGGTCATGCATGATGGTATCATGCATCCGTATTCTCCGTGTTCATCCATAGATTCATCGTAACAGGTTCGTTCCATATATTCTTCTAGAGTCTCATAATAACTACAGACTCCTTGGCACGTGCATATGCCTTCCTGATGGTTGTTCGTCCAGATCTTGGCTTCGCGCCACTGATCATAGTAGGGGTTGTTGGTCCTTTCTGGCATCGGTCGCCAAGTGAAATCTAACTGGAGTCGCTCGTGCCTTATATGTCGTCCTAGCCACTGTTGGCCCTTTTGGTCATCGGCGACCAGCTTTCTAGCCCTTCGTTCGGCTTCTTCTTGGATGCATGCATGTTTCCAGCAGATCTCATGGTTCCTGATCTTAGGACATTCTCGTCCCAGGTTCCACTGACAGGGTAGCTTGCGGTAATAGTCTGTTCTTTGCTTCCATGAGTCGTTACATTCGCATTCGTCCGGGGGTCCATGTCCGCAGTCCCATGTGAGGTACTTGCTTACTGCGCGGACCTCTCCGTATTCGGTCATCCATTGGTATTTTTCCATGTTCGAGGCGTGGATCGCACATATCCATTCGTCGGCGTCTCTCCAGTGTTTTTCCTTGCATTCCCATGCCGGGGCCTCTCTATGCTGCTGGGCGTGCTCTTCGCACAAGCATGAGTGTCCAGTGGCCTCCGTGCATTTCCACCAGTCAATCTGTTTGTGTTCGGGGGTGTTCGGGTCCTTGAACAGTCGGAGTTGCTCATTCACCCAATCGTCCAGATTGCGTTCCTCCTCGGGAGTCAAAGTTAATTGCTCCACTTCCTCTGGTGTGAAATACTGTTCCTGGGGTGCCTCGGGTATTTCGTCCTCTGGCTGTCGCTGTAGGACTCGCATCTCCCTGCTCTGTCCTTCATTCTTCTTGTTTTCGCTGTTCCGAGGTTGTTTCTCTGCCCGACACTCCCGTTTCCAGTGTCCTTCTTTTCCGCAGTTATGGCACTTGCCCTTTTTCTGCTTCTTGCCCTTTTCTTGTCCTCTTTGGATCGTGTCAATGTCCATAGGGTCCCCATAATCAGGTTGTTTTCCTTTCCGTGAGGGAAGTGGTAGGGGCTTTCCTTTGTATTTCTTTTCCATGCGTCGTTCGTAGATCCGATTATCTTTCTTAATCGCATGTTCAATCATTCCGGCGTACGTAGTGGGTCGGTCTTCCATGTTCGAAATGGCATCTTTGACCTCCTCTTTTAGTCCTTGGTAGAAGCTATTCTTGAGCGCCTCGTCTCCGTAGTTGAGTAGACTCGCCGTTCGCTGATGCTCAACGGCGTATGCCGCTGCTGAGGTCTTTTGTTCTAAGCGTCGGAGCTTGTCGGCCGCTGTCGCTTCTTCGTCAATGTCGCCGAAGTTGATCCGTAGTTCTTTCTTGAACGAGCCCCAATCCCTCATAATGTCTTGTCTTCTCTTGTGGGGGCTGCCTTCTTCCGCGGCGCCTCCCTCAAACCAAGAGGTGAGAAACGGCTGTGCCCAGACCGCTGCTTCTCCTTGAAAGTTCGATATAGCCGCTAGGCACCTTTCCACGTTGTTCTTGGGGTTGTTGAACTTGAAAAAGATCTCCATCTGAGCCAGGAATGGCTTCAGTTTGTCGCGTCTTCCCGTGAAGGGTTCAATCTGGATTTTGATAGCCTTCGCCGCCTCTCCTGACACTCTGTTCTGCAGGGTAGCGATGGTTTCGTGGTTTTGCATGATTTTCCCTTCAAGTTCATTGATCTTGGCAACCAGCTCCTGGATGCTGTTGCCCACATTGGTTGCTGACCCCGGTGCCATATCGTTGGATACTTCGCTATACTGACTTTCTGTGTCGATAGTCGTTGTGTCGTCGATGTAGTGCCTTAATACTTCTGGCCTACTTTCAAGACTAAATGGGTCCGCCGTGTTTACCTGCTAACCGTTAGGTCCCAAAAGGGGTGTAGGATCACTGTACCTTTGTTTATAAGAGGGGCTGTCTTATTCTAGATAAGCACAGCTGTGGCAATGGTCCTTCAAGTCCACGGTCGTGAGTACTTGAGGTCCACGAAGGTATGAGCCTTCTTGTTGTTAACCCACAACTTTCCAAAAAGGGAACACTGATGTCCTTCAGTGATAGAGGGGTGATTATGATGTTATAAACCTCGAACTCGTAGAGTAACCCTGGCTCGTTGAGCTCGGAGTCCGGTGTGTTGTGTATGGTTTATCACTCTCGGTGGCTGGGCCCGAGCCTGAAGGATAAGCTGGCGAGAGCCTGGCGGCGGATATAACAGAATAGGGAGCTCGGTTGGGTTGCAACAAAGATATATTCATAGGAATCCAAAAGAGTCGTGCTATGTATATAGTACGGTCTAAGAGAGCGATAATCACGAAGAACTGTAAGAGTCCTTCTACGGGTGAAACCCGTCCTTATATACATAATGCCCATCTTAGCGGTCATGGCCCTAGCTAAGATCCCTAAGATGCCCTGGTCTTAGCCGTCAGAGTCCTGGCTAAGACCGCTCAGATGCCCGTCTCATAGCCATCTTGGTCGGAGCTCAGATGGCTAAGATCGGCCCGGAATAACTATTCCCCGGAGCTATCCAATAGGATATCTCCCCGCGTGCTGTGCCGCACGTTCTGTGAGACCAAGCCTCTTTAGTCCGTAACACACCTTCATCCACAACTTCATTAAATATGCCTTCAACATCAAGATCTCAGGCTTTCAGCAAGAAAAGAATGCTCTTATTAGCCATTTCTGCCTATGAATTCAAGCAAATTTCAAGCATAAAGGCTGCTGCTTGAACCTACAATGTTTCATATAGCTCTCTCTACAATCAGATTCATGACCACAAACCATGCAAGGTAATCAACTGACAATGCTGCAAGCTGACTTCTATAAAAGAAGAAGCACTAGTTCAATGGATAATATTCATGAATGAACAAGGTCTATCTCTCTGAATCACTAGTGTACAAGATATGGTCATTCAGCTGCTTGAGGTCTGTGAATCTGGCCTACCAGCTACTGTTGAAGAATGCTGAGTGCAAAGATTCATTCATGACTGATCTGAGCTTTAAATCAGACTTACTAGAGGCTATGATCATCAAAGAGCCTTGTGTGAGAATTCTGTGTCTATAAACAAGTGATTTAAAGTGATGAAAAACACTGTTAAAGAGTATGAAATTCTTTCTGAAGATATCTATAACTTTGATGAAGTGAGATTTTTAATGAAAGTTCTTTCAACTGTCTTGATGGTAACTTAGTCTGAAAGAGCTGGCAAGACTTCTCTTATTCAGTCTGAGAATAGAGAATGAATTACTGTGATTGAGACAGTCAATTCAACAGAATGAATGCTATCTTTTATGATGATTTTCAAGATCAAGCAACATCAGACTTCTTGATACAAGATTTTGTCAGTGAATGAAGAATAAAAGTCAGTGACAATAAATGAATCACTGATCAGCTTGATTTACTGTGATTGAAAGAGATATTTCACAAGAAAACTCAAAAGTTTCAATCAGATCATGATCTTGTCTCTAAAAAATGAAACTGTTATCTCAATCTTTCTTCAATTCAAAAGAATTTCACCTGAAAATCCCACAAAGTAGATGCTGCATTGAGTCAGAAATTCATTGAGCTTGTCACATTCATCATGAAACACATCTGATTTGTTGTTCATGCTTTTGAGTACATCATTATCATTCTGAGTCTTCATCAGAGCTGCTTTAAGTTATGTGATGCATTGCATTGCTTGCTGTGCTGTAAAGACTGATGTTCTGACACTAGACATCTTGATAAGTTAATTCACACATTAGAGATAATACTTTCTGAAGTTGTATATATCTGTCATTCAAAGATATATACAGTTTTTGTGCTTGATAAATCTGTCAAGTTCAATTCTTACTTTCTGTAAGATGAGAGTCTTCTCTTAATCTAGAGTAACAAAGAGACAATCACTGTGTCATGAACTCTCTATTCAGTAATCAAACAGCTCTGCTAGTGAGTGAGAGTCACTAGATCTCAGAAGTCTATAGATGATAAAATCTAAAGATCAACTGCTGACTTCATGAATCATGTATACTAGTTCACTAGTTTCACTGAGGCATTAATACAGATTGGAGCATTCAAGTGATCTTGAATAAAAGATAAAGCTCAAAAGCAGATAAGATGCAAAGAAGCATGTAAGATAGTATTCAAGGTACTAGATATTCTGTCCACTGAAAGTAAAAGTGATTGCAAAGATCAGAACAAGACCTCTGATCTTGCCAGGTAATGAGTGTGTTTATATACATGACCAGTTTGTATGGGTTGGTCCATACAAACTTCTTGAGGGGAGGTCCAACATTGAACTGCCCTGTCCGGTCCATATATGGACTGCCCGGGGCGGTCCCTAAATGGACTGCCCTGCCAAGCCTCCTCTTGGACTGCCCTGTCCGGTCCGTATATGGACTGCCCGGGGCGGTCCCTAAATGGACTGCCCTGCCAAGCCTCCTCTTGGACCGCCCTGTAGTCACGTGACTTCAGGTAGTACAAGGCCTTATAACATTGGTCGTCTTCCGCCGCCAATCATGCTGCTTGCTCTGTGGCTGCGCCGTAGGGTCCGTAACAGTGCTAGAGTAGAGAGTGGCACATCAAATAGGCGTGCAGCTTCACGAATTGAGGAGGTTTCTTGCTTTTTAATAGCAGATATTGCGAGTTCAAGTCTTCCCTCTATTTCTATAGAGTCTCTAGTCTTTTTATTGTGAATTGGTGGCATAATTGCGCGTTCAGGTGGTTGAGTAGTTAAATTGGTAGGAATTTGGTTTTCGTGTCTCGCTCGCTTGGGTGTCTCGCTCGCTTGTGGATTACGTTACGTTATGATTCCTGACTAAGCTACCTGACTAAGCTAGCCCTACTGCACGCAGTAGTGACCAAAATGGCAGTTTGTCTCCCCCCCTTTTCCGAGCTTCAACATCACCTCGTCGATCCAGAGCATCGTGGGCAATTCGAAAAGACCTGATCGTGTTTTGCGGTTATGATGCTGATACTGTGGCCCGATTGCTGGGCTGGTATTGCCGTCTATTTTATCACTCCCCAGACTCGCCGTTCGCTACTGGCCAAATCATGCTTTGGATGTCCTCTTGTGTCGTCCCTTCTGCCCGACCTGAGCAAACGATCATGTCGAAGTTTCTCCGCAGCTCGGCTAATAGCTTCAGTTTTGCTATTGACCATCTATTTTCTGTGCTTTGTATTGTTTCCTGCTCCCAGATAAGCAGCTTCAAGATGGCGAAGATTAATCTACGCCCCTCCAAGGAAGCAAAACAAATATAGAAGATGGTTGTCCTATGCCACGAGTCTACTGGATGATCGATAGATCAATTTGAACCGCTAAATCGTTGTTTTCGTCGTATAAATGCGTTTCTTCTTCGTTCTCGCGGCGCTAACCGCTTGTGCTTCTGCTGATGGCCGTCTCTCTGACGCTCGCGAACGAGACCATAGTCCCGCGCCGTTCGATACGCAACCGCTGCACAAACAGGCGGAGGGACCAGACATGGGTTATCGACCTATCAATATGATCGCAAAGAAAGAAACCGGTGACATCGTCAATCGTGATACCCGCGACTTTTCACATCTGGACCCAGCTGACACAGCGCATTTGGTTTTTGGCAAGCCTGGAGGTGAGTCCTTTCGTTTGAGAGATAAGCTCAAAAGGTCGTAGTCTCATCATACGCTCGATGTTGCTAGGAAAAGACAGAATCCATCTTGCAGATATGGTGCTCCATGCTGATCCGAAGTTGCCCATCGTTATGATGGAGGCCTTTGAAGGACTTACAGCCACCATTGATTGCAAAGACGATGTCGGACAGGTGTCGCTCACCTTCAAGTCAGAGGATGCTTTCAACTACGCCATCCGCTCTTGGTCCTATATCAATAAAGATGTTGATCGCAAGTTCCTTCTTATCACAAACCACGTTGGCTGTGGCCACGAGGGTGAACGTCAGGCGTATAAGTATGCTATCAAGGCCAATTCAACCCCGGTCCATGGGTGTTTTAACTGATAGTTTCAGGGTCACATATGTCCATAAGAGCGAAACGGAGTTGAACGTTCGCCTTTCCGCATCAGCTACACCCTGGAAAGCCATTGCGGGCTCCTTTGAGTTGAAGTTTGGCAAAGCCAAGTTTTCCTCAGCGAAAGCCGTCCGAATTTTCCGCCTCCTCGACTCGCATGACGACTCAGTTAATACGTTCGAAGATGGGGCCGATGTGGCGGTTGCTAAGATAGAGGATATTGGAGACGAAGATGTGTCCGAGTCTGTGACTATTCCCGTATCCCTTGGCAAAGAAGGGGTTGAAAGAAAGATTTTTGAAGATTATGCTCAGTCAGTCACCCCTTTGGTTTCATTTGATAACCTCCTCATTAAGTCTCCAGTTCTCCACCCTGGTTAAAGCTATATTGTACCAACTGTTTCCTCGAAACCAACTTTGAAGTTTCGGGCATCCTCCAGGTGAGACAGAAGAGCCCTTCCCAAAGTAACGGGCCGGAAGAATTAAATTATTATAAGGTCGAAGACTACAAATTTCAATCGCTCATCCTCGAAGTCGCTCCACAGGGCTTCCGCGCCGCGATCGAGCTCCGGGCCGAAATCACCCAACGTAGCTCTGCCCTTGACTGGATGTACTGGGATCGCACCATTTTCGAGGCCGCTATTCCTGGTGCCGGAATTGTGATCCCACATATATTTACGCTGGGTGCCAAAGGGGCGTTCACTATCGAGGGTGGTGCGAGTCTCAGTGGCGCTGGTTCAATCACTTTTGGAAGTCGGATGAATCTGCCCAATGGATCAAAAACCGCTATCGATTTCGTCAATCTCGAAAGCAGTGGGATATCAGGATTTGAAAGTGTGAATATGGAACCCGTAATTAATCTTGATCAAGTCGCCATTACGGCCAATTTCGTTGCGCTGCCAAAACAATCTTTAACGCTGGGTATTGAAATCCTTGATACCACTGGCATCGAAGCTGGTCTCATCTTCGGCACACCGACATTCAATCTCAATATCACTTCTGGCTATGGTACCCGACCCGTCACATTCCCAAAGCAATTCGAGTTTCTGAAAACGCTAACTTTCCATTAATGCAGATGAGAAAGGCTGGTGCGCTCCGTCCAGCAATGTTACATCTGGTATAAAATCTAAATCAGCTGCAAATTTTAACATGTTTCTCGCTGTCAAGGGCCGGGTAGACGACATAGAAGCACCTCTTTTCGCGCGGAAACTCGTGAATATCCCCATTGCAACATTTCTGGATAAATGCTGGCCAGTTTCTGGCATCGTCCCTCCAAACGGCTCCCAAACCGCTCTGCCACGCAATCTACAACGCGGTTGAGCTTACTTCACCGGGTCCAGCAGCACAAGGAACCCTGCAACGCTGTGACATCGGAGAAGAGGTATAAAGCCCTTGTTTTGGGGACAATTGGCCATTCCTAGTAAGACGGGGATGAAGATTGGTTGACATGAGCTAGTACACTTTAACAGACAGTGATGGTGACTCGACTTCCTCCCGCTGAAGACTCAGAATGAGCCCAGAGCTTTTTTGATTTGAATCGTTGAGCCTTCTCAAAACAAACAAACAGGCATAGCTTTGTCACCATCAATCTCGTGTTCTGCGAAATAATGGAACGATAGCTCCAGCTGAACCCCAAGGGAACGAACCCCTTTGTTGTTCTGCTCGCCACAGCTGGCCGTTGAGTGCCGAGGTGAAGCTCAAAATGGCCCCACCGAACTTAAATTGTTCCGGAGGCTCACTGCCATTCCGATCCGATGAACCGGAACTACCCTCTCTCGCAGAAGGCCCGATCCCTGTGGCTTAGGCTCGAGGTATGTGGGGAACAGAATTGCTTCCTCCAAATGTCCAGCTTGTCATGACGATTACTTCTGGGCACCGCGCCATTGATAAGTGGAAGAACATCTTTGCAATATTTCTGCCAGCCAAATCGTCCGCGGATCACATCCAACTGCCGTCAGTTAACGTAATACTTTGCTCCCGTGAAAATGCCTTTCAAAACGATCAATTCCAAGCAACTATATTACACCCTCACCTCGTCGTCCTCTCCGACCGCCTCTTCGCCGACAACTGTGCTCTTCATCCACGGCCTCGGCTCATCTTCGTCTTTCTATCACCCCATAATTCCACATCTTTCGTCACTTGGGTTTAATTGTCTGACCGTCGACACTCATGGCAGTGGCGCCTCGACATATACTCGAGCAGGTAATACCATAGCCAGCATTGCTAGCGATGCACTCGGCTTGCTCGACGCCCTACATATCAACCAGAATGTTGTTATCGTAGGGCACAGCATGGGTGGAATTGTCGCGTCACTGCTTGCATCGTCAGATCAATGCAACAGAATCAGGGGAATTGTGCTTGTGGGCCCCGTTAATCCTAACCCCGGTGCCGCAGAAGTATTTGAAAAGCGGATTCAGGTTGTTGAGAAAAGTAAATATTTGCTATCCATCCGTTTTTGATCAACATTCGCTAATGGCAGCGTACTTAGACGGAATGGAAGCTATGGCTACCACTATCCCGACAGCTGCAACAGGATCGAAATCGACATCACTTGTGCACGCCTTCATCCGACAGCTGCTCACCGGAACAGATCCCAAAGGCTACATCTCCCTCTGCCGCGCAATCACAGAAGCAGCTGTCCCCGATTACGCGCGCATTCAGGTGCCCATGCTGCTTCTGGCAGGAGAAGAGGACAAGTCTGCGCCGATTGAAGGATGCAAGATGATTCTAGAGAATTATGGGAGCGAAAAGAAGGATCTGGTGGTGTTAGGCGGGGTTGGTCATTGGCATATTCTCGAGGCCCCTGAGGAAACCGGGAAACTTATCGGAGAGTTTCTGCGGGAGCTATGTCTGTAATTTACTCTAATTCTTCGGCCGTACGCATAGTTATACGCATAGAGCTAAATTATCGTTTGGTATGTCCGCCTTATTTGCGAATGGTCACTCTATTCATACCACTCAACACTTCGTGACAATGGCGCCCGCTTATATCTCATCTCCTTTTAGCATTCTACCAACCATTAGCTTTAGTCCCTCATAGGCGCTTGATAACTCACCAAAAAGACCTGATAAAACGCAAACTTCCTTTCACTCCCCTCCCCTTCAAATTCGGCCTTTGCAACCCAATCCGTCCCTCCCTGTTGACCATCCTTAAATCCGTAGTCCACATGGCCAGCTAACATAAACGTATTCGGTGCGTCGGGTGATGAAAAGTAGGTATAAGTATGATGGCGCGAGGATACTGTCGCCCACATGCTTTTTCGAAGGGCGACGATTTCTATTCATGAGATCAGAATGGTGAAGAAAGACATCCGTTGTTAATTGTAATATAATATAGATATAATGGTGTAGATGCGGGAGGTGCCTCGATCATTTTATTATTGGCAATGTTGGAACCACGTACCATCCCGCCCCACGGCGGTTTTATCACCCATGATCAATTTCGCATCCGGGATGAAGAAATCTGGGTACTTATCGTGTTCAGTTCCATCGTCGGAAACTGCGTAGAATGACTTGAACCAGTCGCTGAGGTTGGATTCCATGCTCGTTGTCGTTTAATTGTAACAGAAGGGTTTATAGAAAAGCGGTATATCTGGCTATGTGTCTGTTTATTTTGCTTTCTTCGTGTATTTCTGATATCCCAGAGCTATGGCTGTTGATATCGTCGTTCATCGGATAGGTTTCGGAGATATGATGTCATGGGGCGGAAGTAGATCAGTTATCTGATCCGAAATCTTCGGGCCGAGCGATAATGCCGATCTGCCGAGCTCGTTCTGCCATCGGGCACGATGCTGATGTTTCTAACTACCACCGATCATCTAACATTATGAAGTACGGAGCGGTTTAGTTATTGGTAATTAATTGAGAATCTAGTCCGGTACCGAGTTAAGCCCTTCTCAACCTGAAACATGATGAGATCTATCAGTCTATACCAATGAAAGCAAACAATCTTTTTACATCAACCTAACATCCTCCTGCTCCTCAAACGCCCACTCGGCCTTATCACTTCCATTCGGCCTACTAGCCCTCTCAAAACTCATTTCAATCCCCTCAATCTGTACCACAGGCCTGATAACAGACACCACACCGTCGAATCCTTTCGACTGCCAGCTTTCGCGATACTTATTCGCGTCAAACAAATGGGGATGCCGCTGTTTCATCGACTGTAAAACTGTATGTGAAATATGATCGACGCTGTGGTTATGGCGTAATGCAAAGAATTCAGGGCTCTGTCGGCGACGTAGTGCTTCCTGAATTTCTGCATCATATTGGCCGACAGCGAAGAGAAGAAGGTCGTATTGCATAAGGGAGACTCGACCGTGCCATGACCCGCCTGTTTTTGCCCGATGATAGAGCCCGGTTAGAGCAGCGATGGCACCCATGCAGCCTGTGCCGTAGTCGGAGATAGGAAAGGGTGGGATGACGGGTTCATTGAGATTCATAAATTTGCCTTGTCCCCAGGCAATACCAGTTACCTATTAATGGGAGGTATTAGCTGCGAGAAAACAGTTTTACTAAACGGAAAAGAAACCGACCGTGTCAGCAATCTGCTGCCATCCAGGCCTATATGCCCATTCTCCCTCATACCCGAAACAGTTCTCATTCACGTATACATATCCTTTACCACGCTGAGCAGCAAGTCGCGCAATTGCTTGTGGCCCATATCCTAATTTCTCCAACGCTCCGGGCCGATAGCCATCGAGGATGACATCCGCCTCAGCAAGTAGCTTTTCAAACCGTTCTCTTCCTTCTGGGCTTTTAAGGTCGAGGTCCGCACAATGCTTGCCCATGTTGACATCGATCTGGAAAAATGGGACGTCGCTGAGATTTGGACTTGTCACCTTTATAACGTCTGCCCCGTATTCTGCGAGGATTCTCCCAATTACGGGACCGGCTATAATGCGGCAGAGCTCGAGCACTTTGATACCGCTTAAGATACGAGGTTTGGTGCCGTCCTTGTGTGTGAGCATTGGAACTGGGGGAGTGGACTGTTCGAGATTCTTGATCGACCACGGTGGTAGCTTAATGTTTGTGGCACCCTGTGAACTCCTATTAGCAAACCGGCTTCTTCCAAGAGGACTCGGATATATGGAGGCATACGTGAGGAGTATTGATAAAATCTTCATACTCGAATGCTTGGACTCCCGCCTGACGAAGAGCCTTGTTCTTCTCTTCTAGTTCCTCGACCGTGAATTGCTTGACATGGGTCTCGATTTCTTCAGTGATTTCTTCAATGGTTTTTAAGTCCGGCCGATATGGTGGAAGTCCAACCATGTTCAGTGTCGTTGATGCTTCCAAAGATCCGTGGATATGGAAATATGTGTTTGGTGTTTTCGTCTCGTAAAGGTTCGCGGACATGCGACGGTAGGGGTTTGATTGAGCCTCAAGAAGGTCAGTATCTAGATCGGTGTGTTAGCTATTTTGTTCGATCAATTTTACGTATCGAAACGTCAGAGTTCATAGTACTTACCCTTGAGTTTAGCCTTGATACCTGGGTCATATTTCGAAAGACCATCTACCGAAGAAAGGTATGCTTGAAAGAGGAAGCAAGTTGCGAGCTCTAAGCTGATATCGACATTACGTCGTTTTTCTCCATACTTTAGGTCAGCCAGCGACGAAGCAACGAGAGCTTCAATTGCTTTGAGTGCGGCCGCTGTCTCTGTTTCCTTGAAGCAAATCGGGAAATAAATCTCGTCCTTCTCCGTGCTAAACGATATATTTTGAGCGAGATCGTCTAGGTTTGGAGGTAAACAAAGCTCATTCTTGAGCTTGCAAAGCACCTCGAATATGCGCTTTGCCTCGTGACGCGGGGAATAAGTGCTGAAGTCAGACATACTAGTACACGAGGAGTAGACAAATCAACTCCAAGCCCTTGTTCGCTGAATTTTGGATATTTCCAACTGGGTTTAAGTTTCGCGGCCGGCGCAGATAAATGGCAACAAAAGACGATCGGGGAGCCCTCTAACGGGCCACTATGAATCTGTGCCGCATGCTGCTCGCATACGGGATGCTACGTAATTGTCGGCGGGTTGATGCCTTTCCGAATGCCGAATCAATCGGAAGTAGTAACGATTGGTGGAAGCGCATGTGGGACTTTCCTGGTCTTCCGCACTTCTCCACATGGCGGCCACGCCAAATAAACTTTCAAGAAGTGGGTCTCGCCGACTGCTGGAGAGTTCATGAGCGTCGCGGCATGAGAATTCCGGCAATTGAACGCCTTGGGAGTTCCTCAGGGTTTCTCGAATCATAAAAGCGCAGTGCAGGGCCATTTTTTCCTTCTCACAAAGAAATGAGAGTAAGAGGTACTCATATGGAGAAGAGATAACCTAGCCTCTTTTTGCTGGAGCTTACTCCCTGATGAGACATGCAACTCCTCGGTGTGATTACCAGAATGGCTGTCCTAGAAGGTTGTAATCGCAGAGGCTTGATTAGTTAAGGAGAAATCCCGCAAACGGAAGAGGATAAAGCCGGGGAAATCCCCGGACAATGTCCCGGTAAATCTTTGGCGTATCGGAGGGTCTTGGGCTACTAAACTCTAAATCAACTAGCTTCCGCTAGCCCTTCCGATGCACGCGAGCTCGCACGTTGCCAGCCTTCCGATGCATGTTCTCCACGATCAGCTGTTGACCAATCGAGAACAGCGGGGTCGCGATGATGGGCCCGGGAATTATTTAGTCAAATAGCTTTCACAAGGAGCTTCATCACATTTGCAAAGCCCATAATCCTCTACATCCAGTTCGCCAATTCTTCTAACCAACAAACCTCTGATTACGATCCTCCCATACGGCATCCTACTTACCAAGAGAATGGCTGAACCTGTCACGAATGGCGCCCCGAAGCAGGAGTCAGGGCTGGGAAGCGCATTCACCCAGAGCGTCATCGATGCAATGGGCCCCAAAACTTCACCGCGAATGCGAACTGTTATGACCAGCCTGATCAGACATCTTCACGACTTTGCACGAGAAGTAGATCTTACCGTCGAAGAGTGGACAGCTGGTGTGGAGATGATAAATCGGGCCGGACAGATGAGCAACGACAAGCGCAATGAGGGCCAGCTGGTTTGCGATGTTCTTGGATTAGAATCGTGAGTTTTCGTACATTCCCCGCTCAATGTCTGGGCAGCTCTCTTACACGGTTAATGCCTAGGCTCGTGGACGATATTACATGTAGGTTGGCGTCTGAAGCTAGCGATGTTGCAACACAATCAGCTATCTTGGGACCGTTCTTCCGTCACGATACACCCCTTAGCCAGAAGGGCGATTCACTAATCAAGACCATGCCGGCGGATGGTGAGCCGGTATACGTATACGGTCAAGTTCGGGATGCAGTGACCGGGAAGCCAATCGCAAACGCAACTTTACATGCCTGGGAAGCATCCACAAACGGTAGATACCCCTTTTTTGCTTCTTAATCTAAAAGGCGTAATTCTGCTAATTTGCCATTTCTGTAGGACTATATGAACAGCAGGATCCAGACCAAGCAGAGTTCAATCTCCGTGGTAAATTCGAAACGACTCCTGACGGCACATACGCATTCTACTGCCTGCGACCTACCCCCTATCCCGTCCCCGATGATGGTCCTGCAGGGCAGCTCCTTCACCTTCTAGATAGACACCCCTACCGCCCAGCACACATTCACTTTATCGTAAGGCTTATCTTCTCTGCGTTTCCATACTTTCACTAACAACACGTTTCCCACCTTTAACAGTCCCTTAAAGAAGGTTACAAACCAATTACAACGCAGATTTTCGACTCCGAGAGCAAATACCTCGTAGACGATTCTGTGTTTGCTGTGAAGGACTCCTTGATTGTCGAGTTCCGGCCGCGGGAGGGCGATGCACAGGCGAAGCTCGAATTGAAGTATGACATCGCTTTGGTGCCGCAGAAGGAATAGGACGGCGACATTTGATGATCTCCCACTCTTGAATGTTTCTCCTGCATTTGAAAACAAACTGTTAATTGCATAAACTCCCAACATCCTCTCCATCATGTACATATTCCCGCATTCTCCCAACTTTCATGAAATACTACTATTAAATATTCTTAAGACGTTCTTCTTGCAAGCTTAGGTTATTTCGTAACGGGGCAAAAATAGCAGCGATATGCAGATAGATCCTCAAATATTTAGAATCATTTCTGACTATTTTAGACGTGTCTCGACTCATACAATATAAGTTGCGGAAGAAACCCAAAGTGTAGAGGCTAGGCGCGGGCTTCCTTCACTAAAGTTTAGGTGCAAAGCCCCTAAAGCCCAAAGCCCAAGCCCCAAAATCGGCCGAAAGCATGCCCCCGGCCTGCCTGGACGAGCCCCAGCGAGCACGTCTCCCCTTGGCCACTCACTGAAATGCAGCAGGACATGCTTTCATAGCCAACCACCCATAACCATAACCATGTCCTCGACGAATGGTGAATCAAATTCCACCATCCACTCTCGATGAAGCGTTTGAGTCTCGGAAAGACTAGAGTCCTCCTGATAGATAGATTCAAGTAGATCGAGTCTTCAAGCCAAGTGAAGGTTGAAGCTGTTGCACATCCCTCCGAAACCTTCGGTGCAGGATAGGAAAGAAATATCCGGTATCGGCTGTACCGACAATACGCTGTATTATATTCCTCTCCCCCGGATGCGGGAGTGCGGGGTAATCAGCCGCCTTCCGATTGGTGCCCCCCTGACTTCCGATGGAAATAGAGTTTATCATCCAGGGATTCGGTCCAGCAACACCCAAACAGGAAATTCCCGACGACAGTGCCCAGACATGAGGAGATCCGTCGGCTGATTCTATAAGAACTTCCTTTATACTCATGGCTTCATGCCAAACTCCATCTCTCCCTGCTCCTCTTCACTCTTCTGACATCCCCTACTCCTTCTCCTCCTCTTTTCTATTCCATCATGGCAGTCCCGCCCGCTGACGACGTGGTCGATGTCCTGATAGTTGGTGCCGGCCCTGCTGGCCTCATGCTGGCCAACTGGCTGAGCCGGTTCAATCTCAAGACCCGTATTGTCGACAAGCGCGGCACAAAGGTCTTCAACGGACAGGCGGACGGTCTCCAGTGCAGAACACTCGAGATCCTAGACTCCTTCGACATCGGATACCGGGCATGGCGCGAGGCAAACCATATGATTGAAATTTGCCTCTGGAATCCAGACGAGACCGGCCGTATTCGACGCTCCAACCGCATTCCCGATACCATTGTTGGCATCAGTCGATTCCAACAAGTGGTTCTCCACCAGGGCCGAATTGAACGCTTCTTCCTTGACGCGATTAAAGAGCATAGCAACCTTGAAGTTGAGAGAGGGGTGCTGCCGACGACATTTGAGTTTGACGAATCCAAGGCTGCCTCCTTTACTGATCACCCTATCACGGTCACTCTCCGCACATTGACGGAGGAGGAGGCAACACCGAAACAATCCGGGACAGCCACTACACCAAACGGAACCACGGTGCAAGATGGCTTGTTTCGCAGCAACTTGGCCCCAGATGATACCGGCGACCTATTACGAGCTGCGGAGCTCAACGAACGAGCTGGTCAGACTGAAGTAGTCAAGGCCCGCTTCATGGTGGGTTGTGATGGTGCCCACTCCTGGGTTCGTCAGCAACTGGGATACAGCCTCAAAGGCGACTCTACAGATTACATCTGGGGCGTGCTGGACATTGTCCCCGTCACTGATTTCCCCGATATCCGCATGCGATGCGCCATTCACTCTGCAAGCTCAGGAAGCGTGATGATTATCCCTCGAGAGAACAAGCTGGTTAGGTTATATATCCAGCTGAAGGAAGTCGAAGTCGGAGAAGGTGGACGAGCAGATCGGTCAAAGATCACGCCTGAAGTTATCCTCAAGTCTGCACAGCGTATTTTTGCACCTTATACCCTAACCTATACCCACTGCGACTGGTGGACTGCGTATCAGATTGGCCAGAGAGTGGGTGATCGATTCTCCCTAAACGAGCGCGTCTTCCTTGCTGGAGATGCTGTGCATACGCATAGCCCGAAGGCAGGGCAGGGTATGAATGTTAGCATGCAAGATAGTAAGTCACTCCCGTCAAAACACCCTTCTTTTCCCGGTTTGCTAATTGACGACTTCTAGCATATAATCTTGGCTGGAAAATTGCGCTTGTGGCCAAAGGGATTTGTGACCCAGCAATCCTCAAGACTTATGAATCTGAGCGTAAAAAGATTGCTCAGGACCTTATTGCTTTTGACCACCGCTTCTCTCGCCTATTCTCTGGCCGTCCGGCAAAGGATGTCATGGATGAGGAAGGGATTAGCATGGAGGAATTCAAGAATGCCTTTGAGAAGGGCAACATGTTTGCTAGCGGAATTGGTGAGTTATCCTCAACCTTTAACGAGTTGAAAGGCCGTGACTAACCCCTCTCCAGCCGTCGACTACGAAGACAGCCTGATCGTATCCAGAGAAACATCAAGCCCCAAACTAATCACCAAAGAAGAGCCCGGTCGAACCATCAAAGTCGGCATGCGCATGCCTAGTTTCAAGGTCCTCAACCAATCCGACGCCCGTCCCTGGCACCTCCAAGAACGACTCCCCAGCGACGGCCGCTGGCGCATCGTCGTGTTCCCAGGAGACATCACCAACACCACCGCACTCTCCCGCTACACAGCCCTAGGCTCCCAACTAAGCAAGCAATCCTCCTTCCTCCGACGATTCACACCATCCTCCGACCCCATCGATAGTGTCATTGAAGTCCTCACTGTCCACGCTGCGCCACGACGAGAGATCGAACTGTCCTCGTTGCCCGAGGCTTTCCATCCGTACAGCGAGAGGATGGGGTGGGATTACTGGAAAGTGTTTGCTGATGATGAGTCGTATCATGAAGGCCATGGACAGTGCTATGAGAATCTGGGTTTGGATAAGGCCGTTGGTGCAGCGGTGATTCTGAGACCGGATCAGTATGTGAGTTGGGTTGGGAATGTGGATGATTATGAGGGAATGGAGAGATTTTTTGCAGGATTCATGGTTTCAAGGTAGATATGGGATGGGACGAGTTGGTGTTGGAATGTTTTGATTCTTTCATGTATATACGGACTCTTGGGTTCTTTACTCCTTGCTTTTCAAGTTGCGATTTATTTTCCTCGATATATATTCATACATAGTTGGTATGCCGTTCGATTCATAGCAAGCCTAAATGAAAGAAATGCGAAAAGTATATACATGATAGGTGACCGTGCCCGTCTATGCATACCAAACCGCCTATCCTTAATCATATATCACCCTCCCGGCGGAAAGGATTCCATATAAAACAGCCCGTCCTCATGTAAACCCATGCCATCAAGCAGCTGCGGCGTACCCATATAGACATCTAATAACCCGCCACTTGCCCCGATATCCCCTCCCATCTCGCCATACCCTTCACCCCTTCCTCCACCACCCCCGGCCACCATCATGTCTCGCAGATGATGATCTTGTGGGATGCCCAAGTTTGGATCTCCGCCACCCATTGGTCCGCATCCTATTGGGATTCCGGTTGTAGTGAGAGCTGATATTGCGCCTGGGGGGGCTGCGCTGCTTCGGCGGGAGGGGGAGATTTTAGATGCTTGGTGCTGAGAGGGGAAGTCTTCCCATGACTCGTTGGGAATAGGGGGAGGAACTGGCCCTTGGGCGGAAATCGGTGATGGAAAGATAGATGTCCCTGGGTGGCTTTGGTGCTCGGTGTTATTGGTATTGTTGGTGAGGTCCATAGTTGCGTTTGGCGCTGAAAGAGTCGATGTGTCGTTCGTATGCGACGGAGCAGATGCGTGCGGTGTAGGGCTTGATGGGATTTGGCTCTCGTTTCGCGTATCACCATCGGGCCGCTTTCCTATACTTCCGAAAAGCTGGTTGACTTTCTCACTTCTCCTATCCATGGCCATGCGATTCCGGCGTTTCACGTATTCCTCCACCGCGCTGTGTAGGTATTTCAGAATCTGCGCATAACGGCACGCATGAGGATCATCCGGACCAAACATCCCTAGAAACTCCTCCGCCTTATTCAATCCTGGTTCAAGCGGGAGAGCGGAATCGTAATCGGAGAAGAACGCTGCACCTAGAACTAGCGCGAAGTTGAAGACGAAGTTGACGATGAAAGGAAGCCGTCTGGGAAGCGATGTAAAGCGACGGAGACTGTAGGCGAGGTCGAGGCCACGGAGCGCAGAGTCGACGCACGCATCGGCAAAGACTGATATGCGCGAATCTTCCGCGCCATGGTGGTAGTTGCTGCCCCCAGCTTCTCGTTTTCGACGGACGTGTTGGGATACTTGAAAAGTGAGAAAAGGCCGAGTTAGAAGGATAATGGACCAGTAGTAAGCTCCTATAGTATGGGTCGTGGCCAAAGCAGCGGTCAAATTAGGCGCGTCACCGGATTGTTCTTCCGAAACTGGATGCATTTGAAGTGATGCAGGCAGGTTTCCAGCCCATGCACGGAATCGAAGGGATATCTTCTCGGCAACATGTACCGACACAACTTGCTTTTTGTAGACGTCTGTCAAGATGCATTCGATGATCCGACATAGAAGAATAACCGCAGCAGAAAACTGATGTTCCGAGCCCGCGCGACTCAGTTCATTCGGTGGGCTTTCTTCACCAAGACCCTCGTATTCATAGTCTGACGTTGCTGGCGGTCTTCCAAGCGAGGCGCTGAGAAATAGATCCATCACCCGTAAGCTCCTCCATGCACGGTTCCGATCCTGGCGTTCCTTCTCACAGAAAAGTCCATTTGCGTTGCTTCTATGGATGCCGAGCGCATAGGCAGCACGTAAGGCAGTACCCAAGTTCATAAATGCACCATTGCGTCTGCAGGCACCAAGCATGAAGCTGGTTATCAAAATGTACGTTTTGACTGTAAGCAAACTGGGAACTTCGCTAAAAGCGGAAAAGGCCAGCTGCCGACCCTGGGTAAAATATCGCTCGCCTAAGGACTGCGCGCTTTCAGATTCGGAAGCCTGTGCACCAACGGCCAGAACAAGATAAAACATCGCACTCGCAGCATCATTTTCATGGGACGGATTCTCAATCCAAGCTGCCAAGCACTGGAGAAAGTCATCCACATCAACGAGATCCAATAGTCCGCTCGTCGCGACAACGTACTGACGAACCAATGCTTCCGCTTCTTCATAGCTCGGCTTCGAGGCCGGTTCATGCACTTTCGTAGGCGAGGAATCAGGAAGCATTTCCAGAAACGAATGCCGTCGCGGATCCGTAGTCAAATCACACGACCCGATTTCCAGCGAAGCAATTCTTCTTACACTCTGAAGAAACGACACACTGGCAGAATCCCCCACATACATGAAGGTCCCCTGGCCGGCACGCAACAGTCTCGCTACCTTGGGTACCGGCGCCGCCCCTTCGGGCTCCCACCGCGAACCATCCAGCGAGCATGACCTGTCCTCCACCGAATTCAGCAGCTGAGCAATCGCCATGTCTGACTTTCCCGTGTTGAGCATGTCTTCACTGAGCCGGAATGTCTCCTTTGCCGGCTCCGCTGGAGCAGAAGGAGGCGCGGCGGAATCAGTGATGGCCCTTCTCCTTGCGCCAGCTCCCCTAAAAGCGCTTGCCGGAGTGTTTGAGAACCGGCATTGAGACTCTCTGCGGCGACGGACGCAGAGTGTGCATGGATGTTCGCCGTTGCACTTTTCTTTCCTTCGTTTGCAGTTGTCGCAGGCGCGAGCGCAGCGTATTCGAGGTGCGCCGTCCTGCGGCATTGCTAAGCCCTATCATTCAAATGCTTTAAAACTAATATCATTGCCGAGGAACAAATGGGCGATTGACGTTGATATTTACGGAGTCCAGGGCAGGGATGGCGGAGATGGAGATCTTCCCCAGACCCCACAGCGAAAAAAGCCGCTAGCCGCCAAGGCGCTAGGAAAGTTTCTCGGAATATCGAAATTCCCGAGGTCATCTCGGGAGGTAATTTACTGCATGATGAAGAAGTATTTCATTGTTATCATTATTCTTATTCAATCCAAATAGCATTTCATTCTCCCTCCTTCTTAGAGTGCTATCCAATACCTTCACCGAAAATTCAACTTGGAGCCTCTAGTGCTTTTGTGGGACACCATTTCAACAATATAACCTGTCGTCCCATCTCTGAGTCCACTAGGCGCTACCCCATTATATAGCGGCGTCGACCCTGACGGGTTGTTTCCGCCTCTGTTGAACTGTTAGGTACCGGGGTTCATACCCGTGGTTCGGGGATGTATAGGATGTTCGAGATAGCGAGCCGCTGACCCTTGTGCAGCGGAGTTCTGGACGCTTATTTTCCGGGCTGATGCCAAGGCGTCTATCACATACTTGAGCTGAGGATGGAAGTGTCGTTTTCCCGCAGGAAGACATGAAATCAAAGGGGCACGGCGCGTTGACATGGGTTATTGCATGCTTGAGATTCGTCGAAGCTCTCAAGACGTACGTTCTTCTGGAATTGTTCCACGTACCCCCTTTTTGGTTCGCGCATGCCTCAGCGGTCGATTGGTCAATGAACTTTGTCAACGTTTCGCGCGTGCCGTCTTCCCAGAGAATCGAAATATGGACATGTAGGATACTTGGAAGCCCAGGCTATACTAGCAGACTACCCGCATCCCGCCAGGGTTGGAATATCATCCCGGGTTGCGCCTCGGTGGGTATGCTGTCAAAATACCAGTACTCCCGGGACGAGCCGTTGATGCTTTGTAATTTTGGAGATTCGAAGTGAATGGAGCGGGATCTTCCCAAGAGTATGATACGGGTGTTTGTAACCTCCCCGTCTCGCTTCGCAAAATTTATGACTGTGCAGGAAGAAACACATGGGGCCGAAAAGACCCAAAGGAAGACACCCTGATGTAGCATCAAGGAAATCAATAGGTAGGTCGGCTTCCGAGAAGAATCTATCCTAACAGTCTAAATAAAAGCTGCGTACGCTTCCAATAATCTTGCGACTGTGTTTCCAGAGTTTCAACCGGCTCGTCCGAAAATCCGAGGTCTTTTGTCAGGATATCAATAACAGACTGCATAGGCTTATCCTTGACGGTCTGGGTTTCGTTTAATGTCAAGGCATGCCGTAGATACAAAATATCAAATAGCAATTGGATCTTGTGGTCGCGCATTGTTGCCGGTGCTGGTGTAGATTCGGTTGAGCCTTCATCGTTTTCTTCATGGCCATTCACAGTGTCTTTCGAATCTGATCCAGAGACTGCTTCGGTGGTTTCGAGGCTCGGCTGAATGGTTGCAACCATGTTATCGATTAGATGGCGTTTCAAGTCGTTCACCGCGAGAGGATTCCAAAGATCAGGCCCTTGTTGGCTCATCACGGTGACCAATGTGCGCAATGCCTTGAAAGCCAAAGACGAAGGCTGCACTGGAAGCTGGGGTTCACCCTCCCACAGCGTTCGCCCTCGGCATTTCGAGCGAGGGCGAGCTATCCCTCTGATCAAGGGAGACAGAGGAACCCGCCCCACGATCTCCTTCGCTAGCATTTGATGAAGCTTGGGAACGATCCCTTGCGCAAACATAGAACCCTTGCTTGCAACCTCTGTCGGAGTGCGGCTTCTTATTTCTCTTATGATCCGAAGTAGGAATGCAGCTTGTGATGCTCGGTGGGAGGGATCGACTTTTTCCAGCGTATCATCTAGAGAGGCTTGGAGAGCTTCAAACGCTTCAGTCAGAGTCGCTTCATGCTCGCGCTGTAGAAGCTGGGGGTCATCGTCGCTGAGTAGGCCAGTGATTGTCTCCAGAAAATCTTCATCAATGTCATCTTCTGCAAAATCTTCCCATCTAACCGCTTTGAGTTCGTTTAATATAGTCGTGCGGCTTCGAACGGATGCAAGCCAGCCGCGGTATGAATCTAGGACTTGTAAAACGCTGGCGTTTCTGCCCAAAGTCCGATTTACTAATTCGGTCTTGAACCTTGACGCTCCGTCAGAGAAGTCTAGGAACACCAGCTCGGAGTCCCACAGCGATAATGGTAACGACTGGCTTTGCTCGTTGGTCCAATTAGATATTATGGAAGAAACCCCATGACCAACAGATAAAAGGTCCCTTACTTGGGAGCGAAGGAGTGATGTCAGCCGGTCATTCACCAATCCCCGTATTCCATCGAGCACATTCGGTGGAGAATGACTCGGCGTTGAATTCATCACCGGTAGCCAAGCTTCCAGGAGGTCCTTGCGAAGAGAAATGAGCTCTTGAAAGTCATGGCAAAGCGTGAGTTTCTCAGCAGACTGTGTGCGCATCTGTTCAAATGCGTCTTTCGACCACTGCCTTGTTAACTTTTCAGCAGTAGATTTAGTCAATTGGTCATGCTTGATCCAGGGAATAAAATTCTTAATTTCCTTTGGGATCCATGGTCGCAAGCAATCGATGCCCAACTCACCCATACTTTGAACTGTCGGGTCATCAAGAAGAGGCCGGACGGTGAGACCACTTAGAGCAGCTGATAGCTGGCCGGAAAGTAGCTCTGCGGTTCTTTGTAGGGTTCGTGTATATAGAGAAAGAGACTGCAATATATTGCGTCGCACCGGCTCGTCTCGCTCTAATTGTCGCGAAATCGCCTCCCGACGAACCGACTGGAAGTGGCGGACGGCATCTTCGGCAGAGGAGCTTGTCGCCAAGCAAAATGCGGATAGGCATTCGATGATTTCCTGCGCTGTTGCATTCACCGCCGCAAGCCTAGTATCGACACGTTTCAAGAGCGTTCGCCTAAGCGACACAAGACAATTTCCCAAGGTCTCCACATATTGTTTAGCATGAGGAGGCTGAGCAAGGGATTTGCGAAGCAGCCTTGATACCACAAGGAGTTTGGCAGCAAGGACACTAGATTCGCGTTGTCGAATAATCCTCGAGACGGCAGAAATGGAGTGAGAAAGGAGGGTCAATTGTGCCGCGAAGGAGCGATCGTTCGCAACTATTCTGAGAATTAGGATTTATACTGCCGGTCGCAATATATAGAGCCGAACCTTTATCAAAACCGCTGTCTCGTAGTTCATGGATATTGTTTGACTTCCGCTCCATAAGACCTGGATTACAACGTCTTCCAATGTCCGAAAGATTCCGCTCCACCTGCTGTATCTCCTGGTTCATTTCCACAATTGTCTGCGCTGTGTCCAAGAGGTCTCGATAGCGTACACTATATGTCAATTAACGTGAGTATAGATTCGTTCCATGTCTCAATCGATTGATAAGAGCTGCCCATACCCGACCAGTGAACGGAGCTTCTCTCTGTTGCTGGCCACATCACGGCGAAACTGTTGCTCGATGCGTCGAACCGTCGGGACAGGGTACTGAAATGCCTCTTCCCATGTCTTGATATTCCGCGTATCCGGCGTTTCTGTCGCCATAGCGCCGTACAATCTTGTGCCGTTTGGTTGCAATTCGAGGATGGACTTCACAGAACGAAGTATGGAGTCATATGGGAGCTTGAGGTGAGCGGATGCCCGCTAAGCCCGATTGGGATTTTGAGTTCAGGGACAACTGTCTTCACTAACCGTGCGCCCCGCCATACACTCACCACAGAGCGGGCGCACGATTAAAAGGGAGCAGTGTGAGAGACTCAACAAACATAATGACTAGTAAATACTCTTTGAGGGTCGATGATGTACGGGTCTCTCACGAGTAGATTAATTGCTAACCCAGTCTGCTAATAAGAGAGAAGCAGCAAGGATACACTAGATGGATCTCGCTCTGATAACAGGTGCTCAGCTCAAAACCTCCGAAGTCAAGAATAACATAGAATCTCTCCACGATATTATCCCCGGGGTAGCCTTATGGATTGTCGTTCCCAAGCTCGTGACAATTGAGCTCTCAGAAGCCACACGGGGCTATCTGGGTCATCCCCGTTCAATCGGTCATCAAGGCCAGTAATCGTTTCGCAGCGCGCAAGAAACAACCCTCTGTCGACCACGCTATCATCATATCCCGCCCTACGTGCAATTTCCCCTGCACGTTGCGCCCCTACAGATATCGCCAGTCCCTTGATATCAACTGCAGGGTCACCGACAGCGGCATCTGTCCAGTCCAGCACGCCAACAAGGCTGCCGCTCTTGGGATCCACGATGATATGCTCCCCTTTCAAATCCGCATGAAGCCATACCCATTCACTTGGCTTTTTCTCCTGTATTCCGTCGCAGGATAGCAAGCTCCAGATAAAATTGTGGCTCCCAAGTGTTGCAAATTGATGATCCGCCCTCAATCGCTCATAGGCTGCACGAGCTCTACGACTACACCATCCTAAGTCGACAGGAGGAAGCCATGGGTGGAAAAGCGGGTCGGTGTCAACAGTCGGTATTTTGCGAAGAATTCGCAAAAGGTTTTCTAGGCCGTCTTCCGTGGCTGCCGTCGGTTTCATGGCTTCGAGAGATAGCCCTTTCACCCTCTTCTCCAGAGTGTATGATGGGATACCATCGTCGCCCGCGAGGTGGCAGGATACACGTTCTGGAATAACATTGGGTATGCCGTCGCCGCGATACCAGCTGATAACCATGTCTCGTACTCGTATATCACGCTCTTGACGTATCGAGGGTTGCCCGAAACTGTCGGACGGAACCCCAATCCTCAATACCAAATCATCACCAACAAAATATGTCTGATGATCCCCCCCTTCGGTCGCTCTTATAAATCTTGTAGATTCTGGAAGTCCAAGGGAATCGCGGATTCGTATGACAGTACTCCTCTCGTCCATAGCTGCTAGGAAACGGAGCTTGGCAGCTCGATAGCTTTAGAATGCTGGTATCTGAGGCTATAAAGTTATGAAAGCTGTAGCCACTGGCATGCCAGCAAAGAAGAACAAGCTTGAAAGCCCTTCGTGGATTTGCACAAGAAGTGTTATTTGGGGCGGAAGTGAATGTGTTTCCCGCGCATTGCAGCAGGCAGCAGTCGGCCACAACCGGCCCCTCTGCTCCAGAAAGTCAGGTCCAATCCCTTTGCCCCTGAAAGAGACATGTCTGCGCCATTCACTCAGTTTGCTCGAGTGGAAACACAGGACGGAGTTGTCGGAGTCTCGACTGGGCAAGAAACTAGGGCATAAGGTTAGGGCTTAGGGCTAAACGCAAAATGCGTCATTCCGCGGGGCGCGATTCCGCGGGGCGCGATTGATTTCGAGACGCCAGTGACTCAAGAAGCAACGAGCTCTCAAGGACGAGAAATAGTTATTTAGCAAGAGCCAACACGGACAGAACTTTTATCTTTACTCGCTGGTCCTTTAGAGCATTTTGCAGTTATGGCGGAGAATCCGATTCCGCCGCAAAATGGCGTCGCCGACCCCACCGACGACCCCTCGAAAAGCAAGTCAGATATGCCAGCCTTGACAAGGGCGCATGTTATGCACTGCTCCTATCATTATTGGCATCCCTTGTATGTCCTGAGCACTTGCCTCCGGCAAGCCTGTTCCCAAAATCCATGCTAACGCACGCCTTGCAGGTACCGTTCCATAACACCGAGAGCTCGTTTAATACCACTATCAGACTCGTTTATCGAATACCTCCGTGAAGATGGCATATTTCTCCCACCGGACAATACCCCCGCTATCACAGACGACACCTGGTTGGCGTCAGATGGCTATTCATCCGACGAAGAACTCCGCGATCCATCTTCGAAATGGCCGGAAATACACACCCGCGTGAAGCAAATCTTAGCGGAACTCGGTGGCACTGTTTCCCCCAAATTGAACTGGAGAGCGCCAACGGATGCTGCGTTTATGATCCCCTCGAATAGGCTGGAGTGCAAGACGGCAAACGATATATACTTGCTTTTGAAAAGTAGTAATGCTATCTCGCATGACCTCGATCACGCGTTTGAAGATTGCATTTCTGAGCCTGAGAGACAAAATAACCATGAAACCACCGGGATGAATGGGGAGCCAAGGGAGGGGAAAGAGGCCCCCGGCGCGGACGTGAATGAAGCCGATTACAAGGTCCCATATCACCTCGTGCTCCGGAAATTTATCAACATAAATCCTGCGCTCGAATTCCGATGCTTTGTTCGGAAACGTCGCCTCATTGGTATTTGCCAGAGAGACAGCAAACACTATGCTTTCTTACGTGAAATGAAGGATGATCTCGGAGATGTCATTCTGGCTTTCTTCAACGAGCACCTCCGAGACAGTTTCTCGGATCCAGATTTTGTTTTCGATGTCTACATTCCAGCTCCGCATAACCGCGTTTGGCTCATGGATATAAGTCCCTTTGCGTATCGAACGGATCCAATTCAATTTACCTGGGACTATCTTCTCGAGAAAGAGCTCCCCGATTTCGAAAACGATGCCTCAGACTCTGAAGAACGAGTCACCAGACTATATTTCAGAAATCCAAACCAAACACCCACCCAGAACGCGGACGACAGCAGCGACGCAGAAGAAGTAGAAGAAATGATCCGATCTTCTGCTACATTTAGACCTGAGTTCTGGCTTGCTAGCCCGACGGGTCCGGCAAATTTGGGATCAGCGGATAATTCGGTGATTCCTCCCCACAAAGTGCCTCAGGAAGTGCTTGATGCGTCTGAAACTCCGAATGGGATGAACGAATTGCTGGGGAAGTGGAAGGATGTTCTCGAGCAGAAGATTAAGGAGGACGCAGAGTATTCCAGTGACGAAGATTGAGCTGTTGCCCGCGGAGATCCGTTTCGTGTATTATCTAAATTGTTATCCTCGGAGATTAAAATTGGCGTTGTCTCTGCCAAATTCGGGTTAAAAAGCTATTGGCGTTTGGTGCGTTCTAATAAAACAGGGTTGCTTGCTTCTCTATCATTATTTCTCTCCGGGGAGTGACGGCGGAGCGGAACTCCGCCAAGCGCGGAATCCAGGGCGGGGCCAATCGTGATACTTATGTCTAGCAATATAAAAAAGAATACACACATATATAGTATATAAAGGCAAAAGCCCGATATCTGCAAGAAACAAAGCCACTCCTCCCTTCTCAAAGTTTATGCTTCTTCTCCCCCCTCGCAATCTTCTGAAACTCCTCCTGCGGAACCCCAGACATAAATCTCTCCATCCCCATAAACACCTCCCTCACATTCTGCCTATCCAGAACCTCCCTCTCATTCATCCGAATCAACCCCTTTATCCTCAACATACTATCCTGATTCAAATGCGCTCCCAACTTCTCCTCCACCTCCCTTCTCACCAACTCCAAAAACCCTTCAGAGTCCTCTACCTCCCCACTCGGCGCCGCAAAGACCCCATTGACAAATCCCGTCGAAACAAGCTCGTCAATACTAATCCGCTTACTCATTATCAGCGCCTCGTTCGCTTTCGAGATACCCAATCGTTCGACTAGGGCGCGGCTGGCGCCGCCTTCGGCTACGAGACCCAGGGATGAGAAGGGTGTGAGGAGGAATGTATGCGGTGTTGCGTAGATGAAGTCTCCGAATGCGATGAGGGCGGCGGAGAGGCCGACGGCGGGACCGTTGAGGGCGATTACGAGGATTTTAGGGTGGTTGTAGAATGTGCGTGTGATGTCCAGGTTGCTGGCGACGAAGCTGCGGAGGAGATCCCGGCGGGCGTTGGTGGAGGGCTCGGCGCGGACATCTGCGCCGCTGGGTAATAGTTAGGATGGTTTCTGTTGTTGATAGGGGCTGAAGCATACGCGGAGAAGAATCGGCCTTTTCCTGTTAGAATGGTGATATAGATGTCGTCTCGCGCTGCGACTTCGCGCAGCTTTTGGCCCAGTTCATAGTAATGGTCCGCTGTCAGAGCATTTAGACTGGCCGGTCGATTGAGAGTGATAGTCGCGATGCGCCCTTCGTACGTGAGTAGTACCTCGTCTGGCTGGGACATTGCTCAATCTGATAGCTATCAATCGCTTTCAGACGGATATCAGGACAGGAAGAGCGGAGAGAAATTGAGGCACAGCCTGTTGCCTTGTTTTACTCAAACAGCGCGAATGGGAAGAAGGAGAATAAGAATAAATAAGAGATGGCCGTTGTGCCGAAGACCGCTCGCTCAGGCTTCAGCCGGAGCCGCGGTTCCCAGCTCCCAGGCGCGGGGGGGAATGCCCATCACGGTGACCCCCGGGAAGACGAGGAAAGTGGACGATGGTTCGCCTCGAGCGAAGCACGGCAGGACAGACAAGGGCATTCCCCCAATCTCAAACCTCACTCACTGTTGCAGAACGACGGCGCGCGTTGGTTCTGTTGCAACCTTGCTAGCGCTGGATCGAGACGAGAGTCTGGACCTCGGCATAACTTATTCCCAAAATTGAGGCTCTTGGCATATAGTCCTGGAGAGCAGCTGCAGCCAACCAACCCGATTGCCACATCAAGTCGATGTCAGTATTCTTGATATATACGGAGTACAGTTGCTTGACGAGATCTGGGTGGGAAGTGAATTCGAGTTCAGGCCGCCGTTGTTGTTTTGGCTAAAGATATAATCGAGTCATATCTACAGTAAGACCACTGTGGCCGCAGTGGATCGCAATCGGTCAGAGCCAGCTGATAACAGGGAGCAAGTCGTCAAAGTGGAACGCCACCCTGGGGTTTGAAATAGCTAATGTGATCCAGGGAGCTGGGAGAAGGGTTACCACTGGTTTCTGGGATGTTGGCTGGATGATAATTATTCGAGTACCGACAAAACCAATCTCCGTCTCTCCCAAGCTGCGCAGAGAACTATGTACCCTCGAACATACCACGGATTGTAAGCTGCGCACGCTCCCTATCAAACATGCCTGTCATCTTAGGATACGGTACTCGGTTTGGATATATTCAGTTATCTTCATCAGCTGGCGTGCTGCGATTAGCACGCGGGATATAGGGCGCGACATTGCCCGGCTGTGTGAGGCTTAAAGCCAGTGGTTGGACCGGGTTTACGCTGCGTTGGATGCCAGCGAAGGAGGCCATTCTTGTCGGTGGTGGAACTCATTATCCAGCTTGTGTAGGGGGATAGACCAATTCTGTTATACGGTATTAGCGTCTTTTCTTCACCCTTTCATCGTTCACCAGTGACATTGTGCATTGGTTAACTTAGCCAGTATAAATTGTATAAAATCGGTCGTCTCGCGGGTCCAGATCAAGATCTCGATCACCAACTGACAAGGCGTTCCAAGGTGTTTACCCATCAATCCGTGTCCTGATTGAATTCTCACGCGAGACCGACTCTGGTTCCTTTATGATGGCCATAAACCCCTCATATGTCACTTCGACAGTCTCATTGACTCCGTTTGCACACTCGACGCCCGTGTTTGAATCATAGTCATCCTTTCCGCAGTTCCTGTCCAGGTCGTTGAAGTTGAGGCGGTTGGTAACTGTGCCATTGGACACTGGCCTGGTTATATTCACGGGCCGATCCGTCCGTATTATGCATAGCTGAGGCCAGTGAAGTTGTCACACCGCCTTGTCAAGGACAGGCAATACTGTGGGTTGATTGTAGTCATCCCATACTGTTGCCATCAGCCCTGATAAAACGGTGGATAATAGCAAAACGTATGTTGATAAACCAGGGACGTCGACAATTGAAAGAAGATGAAGAGCTCCGAGCGCGGAGAGTCGTCTTTATAGCATGCCACCCATGGGGCTTGGGAGAGGAAGAGATTGAGCACTCCATCAGGTGCGGCAGAGCGAGCCAGACCTGGAAGAACGGCGAGAAATGGAAACGTGTTGGTAATAGAAGCTAACAGCACGCATCATCATCATCAATGGCCTGTTTGGTTTCATCTGTTACCCATGTTATTTTGCATTGTATGGTGTCTGAAAACCACCCCAGACACCCGGAGAGCGTGGATAAATACGAATATCAGATTCGAATGGGGCCGCTGGCACTTGGTTTGGTGGTCCGATTCTAGGAGAGAAGCAGACACACGACTGCTTTGATATTCTGAGCACCCCTGACCCCACATTTGTTCAATCATACCTTATCTCTTCCAGACTGTGTTTTGTCAACCAATGCATTGTTGTTCATATGCAGTAGACCTCTGTCTTCATGTTTAAACTGAATTGAGCTTAGTGTGGTGGGGCCAAAGCCGGCCTACCCAATCAAATATTTGCGGAAGTTTATAGTCATGTGACTCTCACATTGGATTCCAATAATCCGATATGATCTCCAAGCTTCACAGTTGGAACAAGAGGGGGAGAAAAGTGTGAGCATCGCAGTTTGAGGCATTCAATTAACCAAATTCAGCAAGCAAACAGAGTGTCCCTCACTCCTCTGTGCACCCCTACACCCTCTCTATCAGAGCCTCCAATTGCGACCTTAAGTTAGACCTCCTCCGGAAAGCATTTCATCCAGCAAAACCACAAAAATCCCCGGCAAAATGATAAGCTCCGTTCTCCGCAGGCTCCAAGGCGGAAACCTTGAAGTGTTCAAGGTAATCCTCCCGTCCAGAATTCCCCGCCCCTCTTTTCATTCCCAGAACTAATATCATTCTTTCACGCTGTAGTTCGGAATGTACATCATCTTCCCCATTGGCTGGATGTACTACTTCGGCACCAATCTCGAAGAACGCTTCTCAATCCCAGACTTCTGGCCCAAGCCGGAACACTCGCATAGAATCCCGTTAGAGAAGAGCGAGATCGAGGCCGAACTTGCGCGAATGAGTCGGGAAAGGGAGCGGAAGATGAAGATCAGGGAGAAGTTAGCTGAAACTGCGAATGTGAGGGCAGATTCGGATGCGGGAACTGCTGCGTCTGAGGGCTTATAAAATGGAGGATTTTTGTTTGAACTGATTGGGTCTGGTTGTTCTCCTTTTCGGGGACTTTCTTTGGGGATGGTGTATATTGGGGGCATGTACTCGTATAGCAGGTGATCGGAGTAAGGGCCTTTCTCGAACAATGGGGCGTCAGGATGGCTTCTGGGTTGGTTACACAGCCACTTATTTATCACAGCAGGTCAGCATGCCTGCCTTTTCTCAACTCCTATTTGATATAAGAACTGTATATTACAATGGCACCTGGTTGAATAGAGCAGCTAGCAGAGTTTCCACCTCCGTCTAATCTATACTTCTGAATGATTTTACATGAAGATACCTAATTAGCTTCTATATCTATTTACAACCGCTCTCGGTTAGACATTAACCACCACGGTCTGCGAGAAGCCCAACACAGCTGCCAACTCGGCTAGCAATAGGAGCAAATAACCAAGTCCTGAACAAATTCAGGCAATACAAAGGTATTAAAAACATGTAATCTAATAATTCCCACCATCAAAAGAAGAAGAGGCAGTACAAATACAAAATGTATAAAGGGGAACAAGGAATAATAATCAAAAATAAAAGGAAAAAGGCAGTCATTATAATCTCATTTGTTAGTACGCCGTAATCGCATCACAATTCCGCAAGTCTGCCTGGCGTGGCTGTAGCTGTTTTTTCAGCAGCCAGTTTCGCGGTCTCCATCAGCATATCGACTTTTCCACCATGCGACGACGACAGATTCGCTGCGGCGAGCTGGGCGGATACGGTGTCACTGAATGAATCGCCCGCCCAGTAGTACCAGATGTGAGAGCAGATCGTTACGATGTGATTAGGGAGGTAAACATAGGCGGCGGTGAGGAGCATGGATACGACGACCAAGAGCAGGGAGTCTGAGATTGACATGATTAGTATCGAAATCCTTTCGGAAAGAAAACGAGGAATGAGAACGTACTGAAGATGAATTTTTCTGTCGGGGTCAACATGTATAGGGAGAAGGTGACCTCATATTGGTAGTTCTTGAGCCGTAACCAACGAACAAACGAGGTAAAAACCGAGGGCGATGGAGATAATGCCATGATGAGTTGCTGTGTGTCGGGGCCTAGGTATCGAGAGGAGGTTGCGTGCTGCGACGATACAACGATGTATGAACGCCCAATGGGTGCGACACGAGAACCCCGTAAAAGTGTATTCGACTGAGGCGAAAAGAACAAGATGAGCCAGGAAACGGCGATATCGATGCTTCTCGCGCGCGCGCTGGTTCGGCTGCTTGATGCTGGCGGTGAACGGAAGGACGCTCGGCTGATATCAAACAAACTCTACAGAATTCTTCTATTTCTTAGAATTGTTTTTCCTTTAGCTCAACAACGAGAGAAAGACGGAAAGAGATCATCAACGACAGAAGTGCAGATGCGCGGTGTCGTGAGCTTTCTTCGAAGCAAGTTGAGGCAGTGTTAGGGTTGGGCTTGGCAGGTGTCGTCAGGATCGCCCAAACCAAAGCATTTCGTCTATAACTCCGACGGATCCCAGAGCGCTTCCATCGTATCGAACCTCAAGACTGCTCCGTGGTGAAACGGCGATTCAGCTCACTCACAGTGCAGCAGAAGCAGAGCAAGTCATGATGTCTTTGATATCAGTATTGAAGCGACAAAGCCGAGCCATCAGCCCAGCTGCTTTCAGAGTATGGAGGACTCGAGGAGCAATTAAGACAGGGCCTTACCGCCACCGAATATCCTGTCTGAGCGGTCAGGACATGGGGCGGTTGGTAGTTCTGATATCGAGTGGTGACGCAGAGGAAGAAAATCAGTGAATTATTATTCTTGCTTATCTGGCCATTAGACGGTAATGGCCGACTTCCTCTCTCCGGGATGTTCTCGGCCAAATAAAGACCGTGGTGCAGGCTCCGCTGGGAGTACTCCGTCCGCTGGCTCGAATGATTCAGTATTGCGGCCCCTTCGAAAGCAGGAACAGAATTGCTTGTGCGAGATGCATACGTCTCGAAATGGGATTCGGAGCCCAGAGGGAGTTGTGGCGACCTTATTTTCGATATTCAAAAACTTCGGGCGGGTTGGAAAGTCAGCCTCATTTGAAACCTGAAGGTTCATGCTGCGACGATTCGTGATCTTCCGGGCGATCGCTGCATAGTACAGAAGTTAAACGAGCCGCGACAAGCCACATGCAAGGGAAGCCCATCCGATTATTGACATGCCCTCTCCAGTTTCGAAAGGGAACACGACTTGTTCCGTGACACTTGGCTCGATCAACAGACTCTCGCACCGATCATTGCGTGGGGAACTGCGTGCTTCCTCGGAAAGCCCCAGAAAAATGAGAATGAAGTAACTGAAGCCGATACTTTGAAGCTCTTGCTCCCAGGCTCATGTCTCATTGAAATCCGCACCACAGGTCGATATGACGACTCAACGACCCTGGCTCTGGCTCTTTTGAGAGAATACTGGCCAATCTTCACCGCGGTCTCGTTTCTGACCAGCTGAAACTTTCCGCAACCGAGCTTCTGTTCAACCCGATAATCAGTGCTTTCCCGCCCGTCGGATCGGCAGTCTTTTTTTACTCGTATATATCGTTTTACGTTTTATTATCTTTTTCTCTTTTTCCTCCTCAGTTCTGTGCTACCGATCAGCAGTCATCCCCCCGTCGACAGGCTTCCTTCCGAATTGTGCAGCTCCATGTGCGAAGAGGAAGGAGATAAGCGTGCAGCACAATTCTCAGCGCTGGCATACGGAGTCGCTATTCAGTGCCTGGCTGGCATTCTCCACCGACTGGGTTGGCCATGGCCCATGATTGGTCGCGCATCCAGGGACCTGAGCCCTGCCGCCTGAGGACACTTCGGCACATTCCTTCTTCGGGGTCGAAGCTCAGGGCTTCTTCTTCATTGAAGACCCAATCAATAGTGGCCCGCTCTCCGGGCCTGGAATGAAGTCACCGCATCATAAACCAAACTAAGCAATACTCTGGGAACAAGGGCAAACCAGTCTCTGGTCGCAGAGCGGACAGGAATCCTCGGTGGTAACCTTTTTTCTTTACGGCCCCATGAATGATTCGTGGGAATAATGAAACGGATGGGAACTTGCCAACGTGTTACTCTGGATGGACCATGACAGCCAGCCCATGAATCGTTCGGCGGACATTGACGCCGCATCTGCGGAGCTAACGGTGCTGGTGAATGCCGGTGATGGCCATCGCTCCGAATGGGAGCCTGTCCTACATCGGTGCCCTGTCAGATCATGGGGTATAAGATGTGGAACGCATCCTCTCCTGTTGCGACGGAGGGTCAAGCGTCATTTTTCTTCTCTGAGTTTATTTTAGAAGCCCGTCCCGTTCGACACTCCATCCCGTCGATTACGCTCGAATACATCTATACATCTACCGATTACTTTATCGCATATTCTCAACATGGGCTGTCTTTTATCGAACGCGAATAACAGTGCTGCCGCATGGGCCGCCAGATCAGATGAAGAGATACTCGCAGATCTCCAGACGTACAAACCTGTGACCTCTTCAGAACGCAATGTTTGGGCATACTGGGACAAAGGGCTTGCCAACGCCCCCGGATGGATGCAAAGGAATGCTATCAGCTGGGTGCGGCGACTCGGCCCATCATGGACAGTTCGAGTTCTGGATGATGTCGAGGGCTCCCCGAACAACGCTCTGAAATTCATCCCGTCTTCCTATCTCCCCGAGTCCTACGTGAAAGGGAAAATGGATGGGCCGCATATTGGTCAGCACAAGTCTGACCTTGTTCGACTTCCATTACTGTACTTGCATGGTGGAGTATGGATTGATATCGGATTGATCCTGTTCCGAGGTCTGGATAGCTACTTTTGGGATAAGCTGACGGGCCCGAACGCGACATATGAACTCGCAATGTTCAGAGCCGAGCTTCGCCCAGGAATTGCGTTCCTTCTGAACGGCTTTATCGGTGCTCGTAAGGGAAATCGCTGCATAAAATATTGGCTTGAGATATTTTTGGAGATGTGGAAAGAGGCGACGACTTGCCGGGGAATGTATACTCACCCGTTGTTGAAACATCTTCCAAAATACGAACTTTTGTCGGAGGCGGGGGAACCGCTCTTGGCCTACGATATTTTTGTGGAATACGCCATCCAAATTCTATGCCTTGAAAGACTTCGGCACCTCAAGGACAAAGAGCTTGACTGGGATGGACCGGAATATTTCCAGAAGAACGTTTACCTCCTTGACAGCTTCCCAGAGCTGTACTACTCCCAAACCCTAGCTGGGTGGGACGGGTATAAGGAGCTCGAAATACTCTCGACCCAGCGTGAAGGTGCCTCGACGGACGACGAAAAATACAAGGAAGCCGATGCCTACATGACAGCCCTTTTGGGCCGGAGTTCTGGAATGAAGTTATCTAAGGGTCTTAAATACCCTGGAACTATGTGGCTAGCTGAGCTCTGGGGCCTGCCGGAGAATGAGGGGGCGGATTGCAAGCCCGGGACATTTGCTGCCTACCTACGATGGGCGAGCGTGCATTTCGAACAGACTTACGAGTTGGAGGAGGTGAAGCTGCCACTGAGGGAAAATGCATGCTACACGGCGGGATACCTTGAGCCCTTAGAAAAGAATGCCGGTTCCTAAGCCTTGGTCGAGGCGCCGGATGCCGGGTATTGTTGAACGATACATTCTCGCCCGTTCACTCGAATGAACGGTCCCTTTTCTTCCTCGTACGCCTTTAACTTGCTTTATAAACCCCCGTGCTTTAATCCCTGCGATGTTTTTGATCCTTTTTCTTTGGTTATTCTTCCTAGGTTGCGTATATTTGTACTCTCCTCTTTCAAGTGGCGGAATTATAAAAATTTTCGCTTTGGTATTCTACCAGAGATCCCGGTCTCGTCCTGCGATTAAAGATATCAATCAACTCGATTCCATAAAACTTTTCAGGTTCAGGCGGATAGGACCCATATTCAGTGTAATTTTGTAAGAAAAATCACTCTGGCTACGATAACTACATGTTACTATTCTAGGTTGGAGTCGGCGCCGTGTTTTCAAAGGTGAACAGCTCTCGCAGATTCAGAACCGGCAAAACCAACAACTCTCGATTGCATGAACATCTACACAATTCAAATCAATCAACTCGACAATCAACTCATGACAATTCCAAAAGCAAATCCTTTCTACCACTCTAATCGTTAAATTCCCCTCCTCACCACCACCCACAAGCAATCTGGTGCTCCCATCCACCTCTCAAACCGCCATCCTCTAAGAAATTGCTGCTCCCACGCAATGTCTCCTCCCATCAAACCTCCGAGTTCCTTTCTCCTAAAGGCCCTCCGCCTAATTGAGCAAACCAAACGAATACCAGCAATCCATACATACAATCTCCCATCCCGACGCCCGCTCTCATGCTCCGCCACCCTGCAAGTGAAACAGATGCCGCCGCGCCCCAGTATCGACGAGTCAGAGGTGACAGGGAATTATCTCAAGGGTTCAGGGCCGGGAGGCCAGAAAATCGTACGTTTGTTTCAAGTTCTTTGTTCCTATTCGCTCTTGTTTGTCGAATGTTTTTGCACTCTAGGCTGGACCTCGAGAATCATTGAGACAATCCGCTATCCCCCATCTCATCTATCATGAATCGACATGCATGGACGGTAGCGGAATATGTTCCCTCTCCGCTCCGCTCCACCCATTCTCTATCAAAATCCAAACCAACAAAGTCCACATACAGAACAAAACCTCCTCCGCCGTCCAACTAATTCACCTGCCCACAAACACCATCGTAAAATCCCAAGCAACGCGCTCGCGCTCACAGAATCGGAAGATCGCAATGCGGATTCTGGCGGAGAAGTTGGAGCTCATGGAAAAAGGCGGTCAGAGTCGTGCGGCTGTCAAGGCAGATGTGAAGAGGAAAAGGAAGGCGAGCAAGGCGAAGAAGAGTAAGAGGAAGTATAGGGCGTTGGAGGAGGAGGGGAAGGAGGATAAGGGAAAGGAGAGTGGTATGGAGGATGAGGGGAAGGTCGAGGACGGGTCTAAGTGAGCTGGATTATGGGATACCCTTGTTTGTTGATTTTGTATTATCATGTACAGTATACTTCGGGAGACTATGATGAACTTGAAAGTGTTTTATTTTCTCCTCTACTGCTCACTGAAGAGCATTGTGTCAGAACCCAGTTGCTTCGGTTCAACCACTCAAGTAGCTGGCTAGTCCAGCTTTGGCCTCTGGGCTTAACCGTTCTTGAGAGAAGCTAGAGATTCTACCGTTATGCGCTTTATCCGCCTCCTTCAGGTAGGATCCAACCCAAGCCCCAAGGTTCGGGCCTACCTCTGGCCAAGGATCGTGCGGTGGGGATCGAATGGTATTCAGTTGAGTGAATCCCACACCGAACGCCATGTCTTCTACATCGTTTTCTGTGATCGCGTCCGTCTTCGTTGGGAGAGGGGGCTGGTTCACAAGATTCAGAAGGCCCTCGCAGGTGAAGCCCCATCCTTTCTTATATCGAGAGGCAAACGCTTCGGAATTTGCAAGCGTCTTTGTGAAAGAAATGAGCGCCGTTTTCCGGTCAAGTGGGCGAGCAAGCTTTCGAGACTCTGGCAGGATGATCGTAAGGTAGATCGGTGTGAAAACGCTAGGAAAGGTTAGAACAAAACATTTTCCGGATGTAAAGAAAATAACATACTTGGCTTGAAGATTTTCGGCAGCTTGGATGAAAAAGTCTGCCCCATAGCCTTTGTTATCTAGGGCGGAAATGAAGTGGTAAAATCGAACGAATCGAAGTGTAAAGTTTTCTGTTTTGGAATTTTGCAGCCGGGTAAGAACGATTTGCATGATAGTTCCAAAATATTTCTCCAGCACCGTCCTATTTGAAAGTTAGTAAACGCTATTGTGGGTACATGGAGTGAGCCATACGGAGGGAAGTTCAATATGACGCTTTCTAGTAGGTCAAAGCCGTAGCTCTCATTTGCTTTCGAAGATACCAGCTTCTGGAAAATGCCGAGGATAGGCTCGATCTGGTTATTCGTGTTGATGAACACAGCGCCCCGCGGAAGAATGGAGGACAATAATCGGACGAGTGCTGGAATGTTTCCTTTAGTCTCCCACATGGCAGGCATAACTATCGGCCCTATTAAGCTCTGGTAATGCTCTGGAAGCGTTCCTGATGGGTTCGCCTCTAGTAGTGCCGCTAATAACTGGAAAACGTAAGGCATAAATTCTGCAGAGCGTGTTAGCTAAACTATGTAGTGCATGCGTCGAATACGCCGAGGTAGTTTGCTTACCTTGGACATCGCTTTGCAAGATAGAAACTAAGGGGCCATAAAGGGCTTCTTCAAATTTCGCGGCCTGCGTCGATGACCCAAACCTAGCGTTCCTGGTTAGCCGTGGTATCAGGGAAAGCATGCCATGGCATAGGGTTCATACTTAATCAAAGCCCCAAGCGACTCGAAATGGTAGTAGTAAAACCGTGGGTTGCTGGGATTAGTGCTAATAATCCGGGTAATTGTGATAAGATGTTGTAGAATAGGGTTAACAAGAGGGACGACGCCATCCTTGATCACTATCAGAACCCTCATGACACACCGCATGATAAACTCGTTCTCCTGCACTTTCGGTGGCGATTTATCCTTTTCGATCAGTTGAAAGAGATGTTCAAGCAACTGTCCAGCCAGAGGGATAATGTCACCGGCGGGGACCACTGGCTGATTCTGGCTATCAGTCAAAGCAAGGACTCTTTCGAGAGCAACAGAAGCATAGGTATAAACAACGTAATCCGAAGATGCGAGATGCTGCACTAAAAGTGGTAAGACCTCCCGCCATTGGTCCTTGGTAATCAGGCTTCGGAATGAGTACAAGTACTTGATAGCGTCCACCTTGAGAAGAGGCTGAACTCCACTTGTTGCCACTAAATCAGAAGCCAAATGCTTTTGGAAGAAATCAGTTATGCTAACTAGCTGATTAGTGTTAATCACACCATGGCTAGCCGTCGCAACCCCCTTTGCCGCAATAGCAGAGAACAAGTATATCGCAGTATCCTTAGACTTCCAGTTATCTGGCGGGGATTTTGCGTATTCCCCAAGATAATGATCCGCATATCTCGTAACAATTGAGGTCACCGTCGCTTCAAATTTCTCAAGCAACTGTCTTAGGAAATCCGTAGCCGCGCGTCGTCTGGTTTCGCTATCGGAGCCTTCGAGATCACGACGGATAAACTCAATGGGCTCATCCTCGAACATCTCAATGTCGGACTCTCGTAAGGTGACGTTTGGAAGAATGACTTTTTCGGTGATTTGAGTCAAGGTCGCTTCGTCCTGGAACGAACTGGCATGCTCAGGCAGTCTTGCTACGGAAGTCAAGAACTGCAAAGCCCTGCTGACTAGTATGTCATACTTGGTCTCTTGTCCGATGGTAGTAAGAAGATTCCACGAGCTACCGATGAACTGTTGCACGAAAGCCCCAAACACATCAATAAACTTTTGAATGTAAAGATTCAGGGCCTCAAATATGCCGGCTTTCACAAACTCGAGTGGGCCGGCTTCAGAGTCGTCGTCACTGTGCAACAGCTGGTTGTCGTAGGTAAGATATTTTAAGAGCAAGGAAGCGATCGCGGATAGGTTCTCTTCGAACATGGGTGGTAGATCATGGCACGACAGGTCGTAGAACAACTTGACCATGAGATTGAGTTGATTGAAGCCCAGCGTCAGTTTCTCCTTATCGGACTTGTTTTGCTCGATATAGGAATCAATGCTCTGAAGGAAAGCCACAAGTATTAGCCAAGACTCCGTAGCAACGATCGCGAATGGAGCGCCTAGGGTAACATACCGCAAAAAGGGACAAAAACGGATTACCAAACCGATTCAAGACGTGATTGATCTCGGTATAGAGCTCGTTCGACTGGAAAAGTGGTCTCCATCTCTTAAATATCGAGTGTGCAACTTGTAAGACGCCAACGTTAACGGCAATGTTGTCGGGGGAGAGCCGAGAAACAAGGTCCTATTACGACCGTCAGCGCTGGGGACTCGGGGCATGGTAGTAGCAGAACACACATCAACAAGGGTATCCCATCTCTCCCAAAAGTCGCTGTCTGCAATCACGCTCACAGCTTCACCCAACTGGGTCCGAATTCCCGCAGGCACAGAAATCATGAGGCTGATCAGTTCTTGCTTGATGGTGACGACATCTTTCTCCTGTAGTTTGTAATTCCCATCCTCGTCCGTCCAATTCCATTTGATAAAGTTTTTGAAGCAAAGGGCGGCGGAGAGACGAGTATTGTAGGGATATGAACCATTGGCGGTAATGTGTAGGAGCTGAATGGAATATCCGGGCTCTTTTTCTTGTAGTCGGAGGGCAGCCTCGGCTGGAAGAGAGCAACAAGGTTAGAATCCAGCAGAAATGTCATGGAGAATAAGTATAGGCACTGACCTTGCTTATGCTGTCTAGGGTCTAAACTTGCGTCCAGCAGCTGGACAATTGGGGCGAGATTATCCGCCATAGCAGCGGGACAACAGCACCCAGCAACCACGAGAGAAGCTACAGGAAAAGAGTGGCAAGGGAGTGGAGGTTTTCGATAGCTTAAAGGCAAGTAAAATAAACACCTCCAGGCCGTGAGCAAGTGACCAATATAAGCTGTCTTGTAGAGAGTGAGATTTCTGCTCAGCACTGCTTTTTGACAGTTCGAGATGCTTCGCTGCTTCAGTTGTCCCGCTTGGGCAGTTTGTTTGGAGCGGCTTACATAATAGTTACCGTTGCCAAGGTGGGGTTAGATACGCTAGCCTATTTCAGAGTCTAGGATCAGGTGACTATAAACCGGATCAACTTAAATCCAGATCACGGAATTAAGTAATTCCGCCGGGCGTCCCAAAAGGGACTAGGGCCCTCACCCAGAATCGCTTACTTAATCGATTTTTTATTGCCCAAGCTCCTGCTGGCAGACTTCATCCGAACAGCCTCCGCTCCTTGTACGCGATATATCTGCTCATTCAGTCCTTTTGCTCCTTTGTTCTTCATCATTGTCAGCTGCTCTACGCGCTTTTAATATATCTGAAGGTATACCTTTGATGCTCCCAACCTGACCATCCCTCGAGCCTAGTGAATCATGTGGTAATGTCAGCAGAAAGCAGCCCAAGCTCCACACAGAAACCTATATACCCAACATATATCTGCTCTGACAACAGGCATTATCCTACACCCCAACTAGCTGAATGATTCACAATATCCTGTCAGGCACTGGTGACCCTTGTTGCTGCATATGCTCTGTGGTGGGCTGCTCAGATAACAGTGTTAGATGTCTGATTCATTCCTGATACTCCTCCCTCACACTGCCTACAACAATTTGAACTAGGCACTGAGGCTTGAGATAACAGGTCTATATACACCTGGCAAACAGCCATTCACGTTCCTGTTGCTTAGTCGCCAGCAGCTGCTTAGTCGGGGGCCCTCTTGTGACCCATCCGCCCAGAAGGGTGGATGTCTTCTCACGATGCTTCCCCACCTTCACAGCAGAACACTTCCTCCTCTTCAGCCTTCACCGACGTTTTCAAGTTAGTAACGACGCGTCCCAAATCCCAGTCTTCTCAGCCAGACGAGCAGAGTGCTGGCGAGTTTCTACGCCCAGCGATGATGGAGGGCCGCCGTGGTAGCCGAGTCAATTTCTCCTTGGACGTCTTCCAACGCGGGAACACAACGACTGGCACGTCTGATCGCCTAAGTTTTGAGGCTCTTCTTCAGCATGTCGGCCAAGAGCATCCCATCGGGTCTGCCACTGAGGAAGCAAGGAAAGCAACAAGCGGACTATCTCACTTTAGCTCCGAACAGGCCATGGCTATCTGGGATAGAGCAAAGTATCTTATTCACGTTTCAGACTCGGAGGATGCTCGACGTGCCGGAGCAAGTTTGCTTGAGGCCGTCTGCAGTCGCCAGGATCTTTCACCATCGTCCCGCCAATCTCTGTTTCAGTTCCTATCAGAGCCGTCCGGCGATGGCCTGGTCCCGACTAAGGTGAGGTCGTTGACTTTTCTAAGCGATCATGGTAGGAAGCTAGATTTTTCAGATGACTCGATCCTTGGTACTGTGGCTTCGTGGATCATGCCTCTCCACGAACTCACTTCTGCTGCACGGTCAAAGGCCAGAAAGGACAAGGTTAAGCCGGTCGACGATCCGATTTATGAAGGAACCGCTCTTGGCGAACTCCTGCAGTTGGTGGTCGATATCATCACGCTTCAGCGGCAACCCGCTTCTGTGGAGAAAATAAACTTTATGATGGACCAGCTCTTCATCGTCTGTCGAAAAACAAGCGGTTCCGGAGATATTAGGAGTTGTCTGTCCGTTTTTGACGCCGTCATTGTCAGGTTGTCGGTCCCGACTTCACAGTTTAGTGAGCTACTTGAAGTCTTGTGTAGCATTCACGCTCAAGTCAGGTCGCTGGCAGAACCGACATCGCGCGTTGTTCGACATCTCGCCAAATCACGGAATCAGAAAGAGCTGCTCGACCAGTTGCGTATTTTTCTTCTAGGGTCCCCAGATCACTCCGCTCCGAATCTCCATGTAATTCGGGGTGCGGTCGATGTTTTTGGAGATCTTTTGGCTGCCTACGATCCAGAAACAATGCCCCACATATCCTTTGAACTTCTCGTCAGCTGTCTCCAGAATGCAGCGAGCAAGGACGACTGGCGAATCGACATCGATATCCTGCAAGTATGCCTCAGTATGCTCCGAGGGGAATTCCTCAACGTCGCATTGGAACACAGCTGGACAGGATTTATCCAAGTCATTCTCTTATGTTCACGTCGTGTAACGGATACTTACTCGTCGGCTCCCGAACCGGTGGGGTCATCGGCCGCGCCTTCAAAGCCAAGCCTTCCTGACAATGCTCGGTACGATCTATCCACTTCCATCTCTCAAATCATTGCGGCGTTAGAGGATATTTGGGCAAAACTCAACCGGAATCAGACGCTTGAAGTGCTGCAACTTTTTTTAAAGGTTCACAGACAGCTGGAGGTTGGTCAATCAGAGTTGGGTCTACATCTATTGGGTGCGGAAAAGCTCATTTACCCCGGTTACCCTGGATGGGAATCGATGGCATGGGCATTAATGAACGACTTTATTCTTTGCAACGACAAGCAAGCAGAAATCCGCATACTGGCCCTTGCTAAGTTTAAGGAAGCCTATTTTAGTGGCGATTCCGCTCCTTTGTTCATCGAAGAGGGCTTTGTTGATGCCTTTTTGCGGAATTTGGGAAGCCAAAGATCCCTCCCCGTCCTCGAAGCCCTGGTCTCGTTCCTGGTAGAGGTGGCTGAGCACTGTAACGACGAGACTTTCAAATCATTAGTTGATACTTTGGCCCACCCCATGGAAGGAGATGATGCCAAAGGAGAGCTTTCTCCAACCTCCGTTTCCTCCACCCCGGTTTCACAATCGGCTCCACTCACAGCTAGCTTGGTTCCATCTTTATCCAATGTCGCCACAGCTGGATTGGTCCGGATATTCTTAAGGGCTTTGGTAGAATCTCCGTTGGCCAGGACATCACTGGTATTCGAAACGTTGGTGGATGTTGCGGGAACGATAGCACAACCCTCAGACTCCCGCTTAACCGCCCTGAAACTACTTTTTAGAATTCGCTGCGATTCCACCAGCTCCGTTTACGTTACTGATACCGTGGACAATTGGTTCTTGATATCCGTGCTATCCAGAACAATCGATGTTACTTCGAGAACCAGCGTGTCCGTGGATACGTCCGGTGGTCGTCCGGCCAAGAGTGAGAACAATTCCGGTCGGTTGTCCTTGAAGGATCCCTCATCAGGCCCCTTGTCCTCACCTAGCACGCGTGGAACGGCCGGAGTTCGTACCTTGAAGTGGAATGCGCCTGTATGGACGGAAGACTGGCAGAACCAATTTTTCCCCGAGGAATTACCTACAGCCGCGAGTCGCCATGCATTCGCATTCTTGCCCAACCCTGACGCGGAAGGCGGGGCAAAGTCTCTGCCAACGCTTCCTATCAACCGATGGCTAGAGGTCGTTATTGCTCTTTTCCAGAGAGAAAAAGACTGGGATGTGTATAGCTATGTGCTTGCGCACCTAAGTCCGCAATTAATGAATCGGGAGCTTTGGCGTGGTGCGACGCCACAAATCAAACTTCTTCGCAGCGTTCTATGTGAGCAGATCAAGAATGAGAGCTTCCACGATCCCCTGGGATGGACGGGCGTCAAGAAAGGAGATATTGCGATCTGCATCTTCGAGGCTTTAACTATGCTCATTGGCTTCCACCAACATTTTGCGAAAAGCGAACAAGATGAGTTGGTTCGAACGTTTATGCTTGGGATTGGGTCGTGGGAAGCCACATCTCGAGGATGTATACATGCACTTTCCGTGTGCTGCCATGAGATTCCGCTCTCAGTCACTAAGGCATTGAATGCGATACTTGACAAAATGTCGAAGGTCATTACCCGCGCTCACATCTCGGTCCATATACTAGAATTTCTTGCATTGCTCGCTCGTCTTCCCGACGTTTATGTTAATCTACGTGACGAAGAAATTCGAACAGTCTTCGGGGTCTGCTTACGATACATTGAATCGTCAAGGGAGCAGCGATATAAAGCCACCGGTCCTCTGGGGTCTCGATCGGCTTCCCTGCCTACACGCCTTAGCGGCGGCCTGAAAGAATTCGCCCAGTCTTCTGCTGCCAGTCAAATTGACAATAAAACCTTAGATGACCTTTCCAGATACGTTTACCATTTGACCTACCATGTGATGGTTTTTTGGTTCCTTTCGCTTAAACTCCAGGACAGGGCGAACCACGTTAGTTGGATCACAAAACGACTCGTTTTTAGCACCGAAATTGGGGAGCAAATCATTGAAGAGCAGAGCCAAGTGTTTATCGACTTCATGCAGAGGACCGCATTCTCCGATTTGGGCGATACTATCCCATACGAAACCTTCCCTCCGTCGGACGCTGATGGGCGGGTATCCAAGAACTCGTGGATTGTCGGGACGAGCATCGTTACCATTGAAACTGCGGGAACTTCTGGTCTATCCCAGGTTACGAAACGGCAAGCATCTGGGACAACCTACCTCACCTATCAGCAACGTACCGCCCCCGTCCAGCCACATCAAATTCCAGTTAGCTCAGCGCCTCACTCTCTGGGAGACGAATCCTTTAGCAAGTCAGCTGTTTTTCCAGCCCATATCCTACTTCAAATGACCACCTCGGCGTTCCCCACTCCTGCAGCTATGCAGCCTCTCCAGCTTCCTGAGGATGATTTTACACGCAGAGCCATTAGCTCGTTTGACAGAAATGATATCGTTGACGGGCACAAGATCGGCGTTATTTACATTGGTGACGGCCAGACCGAGGAAAGTGACATTCTTGCAAACACGGCTGGCAGCACTGACTACGAGTTCTTCCTTGCTGGACTGGGCACCAGAGTGTCTCTGGAGAAGCCAAAGTTTAACCCTCAGGGTCTACAGTACGGAATAGATGGCGACCACACTTATGCGTGGCGAGATCGTGTAACGGAAATCATTTACCACATCCCGACAATGATGCCCACCAATATCGAGGCAGATCCACACTGTGTCAACAAAAAGCGGCACATCGGAAATGATTATGTCAATATAATCTTTAACCGGTCGAATAAAGAGTTCACCTCCGATACCATCCAGACCCAATTCAACTTTGTTAACATTATCATCGCTCCAGCTTGCAGCATATCCCCGAACGAAGCGCCGATTGCCAGCATCGACGATTTCAATAACACCTTTTACACTGTGAGGATCTTGGCCAAACAAGGAATACCCCAGCTTTCCGCTGCGGCGATCCCTAAAATCATATCCGGCAAGAATCTGGCAGCATTCGCCAGGTTAATCGCTCTAAACGCTGCGGTTTTCTCTCTGGTCTCCAGCCGTGGTGGCGATCACGTCTCTTCGTGGCAAAATCGTCTCCGTGAAATCCGCAGACTCCGCGATAGGGCCTTCTCTGCTTCAGCAGAAGGCTCCGTGAGCAAAGGCGCCGGCTCCTATGCTACCGCCAGGCGCATGACGAAGACGTCAGGAATCGAAGAGCCCCAGGCGAATCCAGGACTAAGAGCCGACTTTGGCACCGAGAAGTACGCCGAGATTGACAGCAGCATCTTCAACAAATTGGACTTCTCTCGCTGGACTCGTTAAAACGAACTGACCCGGCCACCCTCCTATCCCTTATCCTTTACAACCTAGGCTCCCAAATTCCGACTACGATCTAGAAATCGCCCTGTCACCCTTATCTCCACTTCTCCGCCGCAGCTACCTCCCGCTCTACTCAAAAAGTTTGTCTGTGTTTTAAAATCGCGAATCTGAACCGAAAGGATTTCCAAGTACTCTGCTTTCACATTCTCGCATCTACTATTTTCAGACTTTTATGCTCTATTTACTGGACGATTTAACAAGGTGTAAAGGACAAAAAAAGGTTAAAAAACAGCCGAAAACATTGTGATTTATTGGAACGACTGATACAGAAAGGAATGGCAATGCATGTACTTAGCTTTTTACATTAGGTCGAAATCAATGTGAAACGAAAATTTCTAACTTTTATATTCATCGTGGCCGTTATACATATAATTCCTTGATGACTAGTCCCTTCTATATCAATTAAGCGGACGTTTCCCTCCCGCTCCGAGGATCTGGTTCCTCCCTCTCTGCAATGCTCAACTGATTCAACTCTCGATCCACGAGATCATACTTCCTAAACAACAACCAAAACACACCCGCCGTCGCCGCCATCCCACCGCCCAAACAAGCATACAAAATCACCATATTCGGATCCTTCGCGGCGGGACTAATTGCCATACCCACCGCACTCGCCATGCAGGCAACAAGCTGCGTCAGCGCCTGCACCACACTCTTCATATCCCGCGGCGCCTTGGAATACGCATACTCGAACGCGGTGACGAAGCCGAATATCTCCGCCAGTGCCAGGAAGACGTACACGGGTATCTGTCGCAGGACAGAGATGTTGTTGGGCAGTTTACCGCCCTGGGAACCGGGGCAGGTGAGCGGGGAGCTGTAGCAGGGAGCGGAATTGTAGATTTGGGATTGGAGGATGGAGGCGTAGGACATTGCGATTGAGCAGAGGATGAAAGCGGTTGTGATGCGGGTGATGGGTCCTAGGGATAGGTTGTGGCGGGCGAGAAAGGTGTAGAGGGCTTGGATTGCGGGACCGAGGATTATGCAGGCGATTCCGGCGATGGAGGAGATCATGTCGTTGGGGATGCTGTGGAGGATCATCTGGCTGGCTTGGGATACGAGGTTGTTGAACATTTGGTTTATGCTGAGGTAGAATAATATGAAGGAGAGGCTGATGGTGGTTAATATGGGTTCCAGGTGGGTGGGCAAAGAGATAACGTACATGACCCGACATGCGAGGAGGCCTCGTTTCATTTCTTCTACGAAGCCAGGGCTCCAGGGCACTGTCCTGCCGTAATGGGAGGACTGGTAGGATGGTTTGGTATTCTCTAGCTTGAAGCCGCTTCGGGCTGCACATAGCATTACTTTGGTTGCCTTGGGCAAGACGTTTCCCTGTGGAGGAATTTTCACTGCAAGTTCTTCTGTAAGTGAAAAGAAGCTTGGTTAAGGGGATAATCATGCGTACCCAGCTTCCTTGACCAGAGGAGAAAAAGCGCGATAGATAACATCAGAGAGCCGGTTGCAAGCAGATACGCCGCCCAAAAATCGTATTCCTTTTCCAGGAATGTGGACGGGATCGAGGAGAGAGATGCAATGTTCGTGAACCTGTGTCTTCCTCATTAGTCGGGGCGTCATTCAAGTAAAAAGATACTGACCAGTAGTAGACATTATATAAAAACTGCAAGGTAAGCGGCCCATCTATAATCACTAGATCTCCATTCTTCCGCCGCGTAATCTGCGGTTTCTTCTGTACATATTGATCTCCTGAAGGATGTCAGCTCAGTTATAAGTCCAAAGGCTTCCGGTCTCTACCTAGAAACGGATAGAGACTGGCCTTTACGGCTCCTAGGCCCATTCCGATCATAATCATAGCAGCAACTAAACCCCCGACGCCAGCACCACGGTCCAATGCAGCAGGTAATGAGGTCCCAACCATCAACACGCAGCCAACTAGATACAACCTATCTCTCCATCAGCACAAGACCACACCAGCAGGCCAACTCCAAAGTATACAGACGTTAATCCAAGTAAAATCGTCCGATACCGTCCAAGCCACATATCAGAAACAAGCGCAAAGGCCATGGGCGTCAGATACGAGAAGAAAAAAAAGGCATTCGATATATTCATCGCGACGGACTGTCCGAGTCCCAGAGCACCGGGAACGGCATGGTTCCCTCGGGGATTCTGTATGTAGTTTTCTGGATAGCCATTTCAGTATTTGCTCTTGCTCCTAGAGCAATAGTTCTAGTAGAGATAAAGACGCACGCCATGGGGTCATTACAGCATAGTATGCGAACCGCTCTGCCGCACCGGCAAAGGCAACCGGCCATGCAGCGAGCGGTATACGGTCGATGACATGCGGGAGAGTTTGAATCTCCTCCTCGGTCGCATCGCGAGGGTAGGAAGATAGCTCTGCGGTGGTCTCTTCGGTTTTCAGAGACGATTCAGGCTGAATGGGTGACGACGAGATATCGTCTTTCTCGCCGCTGACCGTTTGTCTGAGAAGTGTCAGCATATGTTTTTCCCGGTCTCTGGAGAACAGTACGTACCCAGTTCCCATGTTCATTCATCCATTCACCAATTCACCACTTTCCCAAGTTGCACTCTTCAGAGCAGGTAACAGAGCCAAGATGAACACGGAAGGCAGACCCGTGGTACCGTCGTCAATGTCCGCCATGGACGACAGCAAAAAACATCGTCACCGCTCTTCGAAAGTGACCATCTCCCCAAGCACACTTCAACGCAGATCCTCAAGGGCGGTCTCATCCCCTGCAGCTGCATCTGACTCCCAAGAAGCGGATGATCCATAACCCGCCACGTTCCCTCCCTGCACCAACCAAGCCTTCGAACAAGCCTCCGGAAAACAAAAAGTTGAAGCCGGGAAACAAAAACAAAAAGAAAAAGAATACTAATAATCTGCTCAAATCCGCTCTCTACTCGTACCCCCTTGCATATACGTCCCCCATCCCCAGGTTAAAGGGTAGTATGTCCGAATATGGTCGCAATGGCGGGGGACCGGCCCGGAAGGCCAAGATCCCTCCCCAAATGACACCCAGCGTACAGGCGGGCCGGTGTTCAAGCCAAGCCCTGCAGATGCCGATCCGCCGCAGCCGTTGACCCCTGTAAGTTAGGGGACGGGATGCCGAGACTTCGGGGGCTGCACCCCTGAAGGACAGCTTGGCGATGGACCCCTGATTCTGCAGGGAGTGACTCGTGAGGGACGTCATGGCTGATATTGTAGTCTTTTCAAGGGAGAGGAAATATGAGGGACATCACCATCCCTCAAATTCGATCTGCCACTATAGAAAACCTCTGGCAAAATGACCCTCCAAACCCCCTATCACATCGGCGAATCCGACGAGACAATCCGCCTCTTCAACCTGCGCAACGCATCAACATGCTGCGCCTACCTGCTCCCCACCCTACGCAGTCTGCCCCCGGACTTCAAACTGCTCGACATAGGCTGCGGACCGGGCAGCATCACATTTGACCTTGCACGCCTCTTCCCGCACGCCACGATCATAGGCATCGATCAGTCTCCCGCCATAATCGCACGGAACCAGGAGCTCGCAGAAAAACAAGCACAGGCAAACGGAGAAAAAGGAGGAGGAAGCCTATCCTTTCGGACAGGAAATATTCTCTCCCCATCTACATTCCTGTCTGACTCAGAGCTCGGCACCTTCGACGTCGTCCACGAACACACAACCCTAATCCACATCCCCAAACCCTCTCTCGCGCTCTCTCAAATGCGGCGCATCGCAAAGCCAGCAGGCGGGCTGATCGCGTCAAGAAACGGAGATCTGCATGCCCAAATCATTCATCCCCCATGTCCAGACTACCAATCTTTCATCAACGCGCTATACAAGCTTGACGGCGCGGATATACAGATGGGTCGCAAGATGATTGGAAGCGCGTTGGAGGCAGGGTGGGAGAGGGAGAGAATTAAAGAGTCGGCGAGTGTGCTTGTTTATAGTCAGGCTGGGGAACGGAGGGTTTGGGCGCAGGCTTTATTGGAAGGGTTGGAGGATGAGAATTCGGAGTTTAGGGTTGGGGCGAACAAGTTGGGGGTTGAGGGGGAGCGTTTGGAGGCTGTTAAGAGGGATATGGAGAGGTTTCGGGACGCGGAGGATGGGTGGAGACTGGTTGTGTGTTGTGAGATGATTTGTGAGAATGGCCCGTAGTGAAATATTCAAATAGCTGATGTTAAAGAATAGAAGGGTTCAGCGTAGATACTCCTTCAAGCCCCTGAATCCGCCAAAGACGCTAAACGCCACATGGCCCCTTGCGCGCAAAATTGATGTAGCAAGCCGCGATACCTCGCCATCATAGCAGATAACAAGCACCTTTGAGTCAATCTTCCCCGCCTCGCCCTCGCTAAGTTTCACTGTTAGAGTGGTCCAGAACATGTGCAGAGTATCAGCGTCGCCGAATATATCACCAGTCTCCGCAGTCAAGTTCTTGACAGGGAAAGAACGGCATCCGCGGATGTGAGCTTGCTTGAAATCATCGCTCTGTCGAAGGTCGAGGACTGATAACGTTTTTGAGAACCGGGGGCTTGTGCATATAGTCTCGTCCCAACATGTCTCTCTGTCGCAGACGGGACCACCGCGGCGCCGTTTTATTCGCAGTTTTCCGGATAACATGCTCATCGCTTGTTTCGGGCTGAGTTCCCAGCGCTCATCGTACTTGTCCTGATCACAGTTAAGCAGAATCTAAATTTATAATTAGTATCGTTCATAGTGATGATTCGTTTTACTTACCTTGTTATGAATTGGAGGAAATTTACTCTCATCCAGTTTCTGAAAATACCCATCCATATACTGATAAGGAAGGTCACTGCATGTAAACACACAGGATATCTCGCCTGTCACCGGGTCCGCTAGTTCGTGTAGCCTCCCCTCATCTTTAAGTTTCTGGAGATAATTTAACAACCCGCAGAGGGCCTCTCCCGACGATGGGCCGGCAATTAAGCCCTCCCGCGACAGCTGCATGGACATATTATACGAGTCGACCGAGGCAATGGTTTGAAAAGTGTCTATCGTCTCTCTCCAAGGGAACTTGCTGCTCTCGAAGCCCGGGAAATGCCTAGGGCCAGGTGTAGGATCTCCGAACACATTGCAGACACTTTTCTTGCTTAGCTGGGATAGCTCAAGGCAAAGTCTTCACATACTCACCCGACAACCTTCACGTCTGGGTTCTGGGATTTCAGATACATACCTGTCCCAGTGATGCATCCTAAAAGAATGAGTCTCGTTTCAAGCTGCCTTATATTTGGACGACTCTCACCTCCTGTTCCCACCGTTGTGCAAAATACTTTTAGGTCAGGCATCTGTTTCCATATCTGTGGTCCCGTCCAGCGGGTATGGGATTCCCAATTCTAGAGTCATTAGAGGCTATCCAGCGTTCATGCCTGATTCGAGACTCACACGGTCATTATCATATTGACCCGGATAGCAAACCTTCTCGTCCTGTTTCGCAAGTCTCCTTAACCTGCTCATAATTCCTCTTGGGTCAACCGGCTCCTGCTGCGCTAGACCGCCATAAAGCGAACTAAACCTATGAGTTTTGGGTCTGGACGTTCAAGAGGAAGACTATCTCACACTTGTAAACCGAAAAACCGCAGAACCTTGAGCTGGTCGGGGTGCTTTTTATTGGTGACATATGCGCATACATCTTCATTGCCCCAGAGTATGCGCGAAACCATGCCCAAAGAAAGGGCAGTAGATCCAGAACTAGCTTCAACAATTGATTTTGTTGCTGCAGCGGGCTCCTGAAGGAGCATGTTAAGCGCTGATAGAAGGTGTTAGTGAAATATTAATCCCGGGGAATCAACGTTCAGACGCACCTGGAAGGGCCTTGACGTTTTGGGCGGGAAGAGCAGTCAGCATCTTCGCATAGATGCGAACATTGTCGTCACGGAGCGGATTCAGCCTCCGCGGGATCTCGACCAATGGGAGCGGCGGCTGCAAGTCAGGATCGAAGTACTTGATCACCGAGTCGGGGCCTTTGAAAACGTTCAAGGGATTCACGGAAGTCATGGTTGTGCAGTTTGAATTCGAATCTGCTTGCTTCAAACATCAAACGTCTGCCATGCACCAGACTGCAACTGACGGAATGCATATATGCATCTCTGTGAAGGGATGAGCGACACTGGTCTGTTGCACGACTCAGACACGGATCAGCTTCGGATAGCCAAGCTCGGCATCAAAAGAAACCAATGCTTCAGTTCCGAGTAATGTGCTCAATCTTGCTCTGGAAATAGCAGAGTATCCTTGTTCGAGTATCATGCGTGCCCATATGGCTGGGCGGAAGCCAGGAAATGTAACGGTGTTCGGGCATTTCTTAACAGCCTCCATCCATAAATGTGTTTTCATCTAAGAGTCAAGAAGCCAGAATGACAACCCCCCCACGCCGGGGACATGGATATTTCGGGCGTAACAAAATCCCGAATCTGATAACCCGTTGATCAACCGGCTTCCGGGTGACGCTCCTTGCTTTTCCGAGTGGATAATAATAGGGTCGTCTGCCCGGCGGAAGGGTGGGATCTGCAGAAAACCCCTGCTAGTGCATACACCCCGGACTTCGAATTGCACCTGAAGAATGCCATGTTGCAACATAATAAGAAAGAAATTATTTTAGTCTTGCAGCTGGCATCTTTATGATTTCAGGGCACTCCTGCAAGGATTATTTTTGGGTGAAAATTTCCCAAAGTCGTTGACTTCATTTGAAGGTACTGACTCGAGTCGTGCAACTTCAGGGAAATTCGAATATCATCATGTTGTCAGAAGCATCTCGGACCTTGTTGTTCATCGACGGAGAGAAGTCAATTCCTGGTAATGTCAGCCTCTTCATCTAATACAAGGCGATCTATTAACTCTCATTAGCTCAGATTCGCCTTAGAAAGAATGTCGACAATGGCCAAGAGAGCTCCCAACCGCGGTATTGGGTGCTGGACCTGGTATTCAAAGCTTCAAGGCAGGCAGGATACCAATGCAATGGAGGGGATGGCCAGCAAAGGATCTGTGTGAATACTGGCTTTCCGTCTGCAGCTCAGTTTCTGTTCGTGAGAGAGTGCATTCGTCAATTGAAAGACAATGGTAAACAGGCTGCAGCCAGATTCGTTTTGCCGGCAGACGATGGATATATCGTGCGCTGCGACATTCTCGAGCGTCGACTGGAATGCTGCGAACATGTCGAAAACGTAGTCGCATTTATTTCTCCACGGCAACGTATCACAAGCGTTCCAACGGATAAATTGACATCTGGAAATATCTTGGAGATTCTACCCACGGCCATTGGGGCTATGCAGGTTCGAAATGCTGGCCCAGAGCACATTTTCACCACGCTCGAGTTGCTTGATGAGGAGTTTAAAAATCGACTGTCGTTTCCATGGTTATTGCAGGAGGAAATACCTTCTCGGCGTGTGGCCTGGGTCCAGGGACGTGAAGACATTCAGTCTAGCCGGCGCGCGTATGAAGCGGCTCGGGCACTTGGTATTTCTATTGTCATGATTGAAAATCCTGGACATTGGCTAGAAGACGACGACGGGCCTCATGCTTACCTCAGGGAGGAATTTATCGCAACGAGTATCGAGGTGGATGAAGGATTTAGCCAGCGGGTAGTCGATGCTGTTCGCGAATATCCACATCCAATCGATGGAGTCATGACTATCAGTGACGTCCGGCTACCCGGAGTTGCCAAAGCATGCGAGATCTTAGGCCTACCTACATCACCGTATGATGCATACGCGATCGCGGGAGACAAAGCCAAGACACGGGCTCTCGAGCGAGACACGGACGAGTTCTTGATCCTTCAGAGTGCGAATGAGTTACACAAGTACCTTAAGAACCGTCAGGCACCATTACCGTACCCGTTAATAGTCAAGCCTTGTCTTGGGTGGAACAGCGACTGCGTAGCAAAAGTGGCGAACGAGGCGGAGCTAGTCGAGGCCGTCCGAAAAGCGTCAGAGAGACATCAGGATGCAGCAAAGCCAAGCACAGCGGTGATCATTGAGCCGTACATTGAGGGGCCTGAGGTGGATGCAAACTTTGTCCTTTTGGACGGCGAGATTCTGTTCTTCGACATCAATGATGACTTTCCCAGTCGAGGCGATGCAGAAGACGCGAATCCCAGCGACAACTTCCAGGAGACACAGAACGTAATGCCAACGGCACTACCACAAGATGAGGTGGCATTACTGCGCGATTCCATTCACCAGAGCATCCTCCGGCAAGGCTTTTCTCATGGTGTGTTTCACTGCGAAGCGAGGATCCGCCACTCCCGGGTGCATTACACGGATATTGATGGTGTTGTCGATTTGGCGGAACGACTAGAACCTCCGCCTCAGAAGCCCAGCGTCTATCTGATGGAAATCAACGCGCGACCACCGGGATATCTGGAGACCGTCGCGGTTCTCCTGACATATGGAGTCGATTACTACGCCATTCGTCTGTTGCTGAGCATTGGTACAGCTGAAAATACACGGATCCGAGCCCTAAGCCAGCCGTTCAAGCAGGGAGCACAGTTCCACCTTTCAGCGATGATTGTGCCACAGACACGGGCTGGGATCATGAAGACACCCGATGCGGGAGCAGAGTTCCTTCGGCAACATCTGCAGCTTAGCGAGCAAATTCCGGATTACAAGACACAGAAACGCGGAGGGGATATCCTGGAGGGACCGGAGGCCAGCTCGTTGTGGTGGATTGCATATTTCTCAGTGTTTTCCAGAAGGAGTCGGCGAGATTGTCTGCGACTAGTGCAGTTTATAGAAGAAGAGTTTTCATACGAGACTGAGTAGAGTAGAGACCTAGAAAAAGGAAATACAGAGCCATTGACACTGAAGCTGATGTTGATGTTGATGCTGCTGTTGACTTTAGGAGAGGTCGAGGTCGATATCTACTAGCTGGGAAATCGTCGGGCCGAAGCCTCTCCCGGCAAACCCACTTGGGCAATCCGCCGTCCCCGCCCGCTCCTTCAGCCGCACGACGGAGGACGGAGGCAGACGGACGTCGAGAGAGAGCTGAATATCAGACATGAAAACACCTTGATTAACAAGCACGAAGAAAAAAGATCGTTAGCTCTTGATGATTAACTAACTCGCTAATATGCACAGCCCTATGGACAGGCCGCGTCCGCCTTTACCAGGGCCTCCTCCACGAGGCCCAACACTTTGCTGTGATACGCTGCGCCGCCGCCCTGATGCTGATCGACGAGATTATTCAACAATGGGCCCTTGTCCTTAACTTACCCACTGTTCAGTGTTCAGCCTGGAGGAGCTCACTCTTTTTTCTTCCCTTTCTCCTTTCTCTCACGCTCTTTGTGGGTGGGCAACGGACCACGCTCATTATAATCATGCCTCGATGATATACACAGAGAACAGGCTGGCAGACTGACAATAGTGTGACCATGGCTGCACACCCACCCTGGCAGCGAGTCCTGCGTGTGGCCATCCTCACCTCTGCCATTGCTCTCCTTTTCTTCTTCTTCTCACATTTTTATTCCAATTCCGCCTCCGTCATCTCTCACCAGCCTAACTGGGGCCAGCCTCCGAAGAACACGAACCATCAGAATACCTCTCCCACCACCACCAACAATCAGCACAACGAGAACCCCCCTCCCCCAAAGACAACGACACAGTCAAAACCCTCTCCCCCTCCCGCTCCAGAGCCTCCCCATCCCGTCACCATCCCCGGCTCCATCCCCGGAATCCCCGCAAAGATCTGGCACTCCGCCAAAGACACCAATCTCACCGACCAACAGCGCGCTTGGGTCGACACCTGGCTACAAAAGAACCCAGCATTCCGTCACGAGCTCCTCACCGATGCCTCAGGCGACACCTACGTCCGCACCCGCTACAATGCCACCCGCCCGGACATCGTCGACCTCTACACCTCTCTCCCGATCGCCATTCTCAAAGCTGATCTGCTCCGCTACTTGATCCTGCTCGCCGATGGCGGAATATGGAGTGATATCGACGTCACCTGCGAAAAGTCCGTTGGCACCTGGCTCCCGCCCCACATGTACAGCGGAGATACCAAGATATCCCTTATCGTCGGCGTCGAATTTAACCAGATATGGCGCAACGAAGGCCAGCCCGTCTACTCCCAGCTGACGAACTGGGTCTTCGCCGCGAGCCCTGGATCTCCCCACCTGAAAGAAGTAGTCAACCAAATCGTTAAAGAACTATATACCATCGCGCTCAACAACAACATCGAAACCTCGGGCATCACACTCGACATGATCTCCGACGTCGTGGACGTGACGGGTCCCAAGAAAATGACCCTTGCCATCGTCGACAGTCTCAAGTCCACACTCAATCGCCAGGTCGATGATCGGGATATTGCGGGTGGAAAGGAGCCAAGGCTTGTGGGTGATGTGCTGATCATGCCCGGTGCCGCCTTTGCGGGATTGCAGAATGGACATCCGAAAGATCAGGGTGACGAACTGGTCTCGCATCACTATGCGGGATCATGGAAGGGACCGGCGGATGCGGCGAGAGAGAATCGGAAAAAGAAAGAGGAGGCAGAGAAGAAGAAAAAGGAGGAAGAAGAGAAGAAACGAAAGGAAGAAGAGGAACGGGTAGAGGCGGAGAGAAAGGAGAAGGAAAAGGAGGAGGAGAAAAAGAAGCAATATGAATAAATCTTCATCCTGGTAGGCGAATTTGTTGCATGTACAATATTCTCTTTTCTACGAAAGGAGTTCTGGGTTTCTTTTCCTTTTCTTAGCAATCATGAGCCGTACATACCCAGAATATAGAGCGAGATAAATTAAATCTAATTCCTGTTCAATGAAACAAAATATTTCCACTTCCTAGCCTGCCGTCCTACCAGACAGACTCCCGCTCTCCCCCCCCAGACACTCTCTACAAGGTACACAACGTCCGTACAAACTCCCAAAACAATATACCCACCTCCTGTACTCCATACCTGTGTTCCCAACCCTCCCAGCCAAAATCAAAATCCAGTCCCGCACTGAGGAACTGCAAGCAAGCAGAAGTAGTGCTATGTGACAAAACGGATGGTCCCGAGATCAAGGACCAGAGCTGATATCCCCCATTATGAATATGGATTAATTAAAATATATACTACCTAACTAATAATTTATTTCAAAAAGAAAAAGAAAAGGCACCGGGAGAGCAAATGAGGGAGAGAACAGGCAAGCCAAATAAGACATATAAGTAGAAGAAAGAATAACATGAAAGTGAAGCGAAAAAGAGCAGTGATAAAATACAAAGTAACTAGAGAAGAAGATTGTCAAGCACATCATGTCAAGCAGGGGCCATGAAATGGAAGGATTTAATGCGGAAAACAAGGGGGGAAAGTATTAGAGAATAGTCATAGATATGTAAGGATAACCATCAACCCATCTCTCTTTACACCCAGCGCCAGCCTCCCCGATAACCCCGTTCCGTCTCTCGAAAAAAGGCCACAGGGAAAATAAAGAGGCAAAACGAGAAAAAAGAACGCCATATATCCATGGAAAAAGAAAGTGCTCGCGCCTCCCCGGTGCAAGCCATTTGCAGTAAGAATGATCGTAGCAGAAGAATAGAAAGAGACACAAAAGAAGGCGAATTTTGGGGAGAGCAAGTACAGACGGAGGAACCTGTGTCAAGGCGATTAAAGAGGTGTAGGTATGTGAAAGGGCAAAGTTGAAGGAATTACATGCAATATGCGACACCCGGTGAAAGAACGTTACATTTCGCTGCTGCGTGATTATCGGGATCTAGTTTTTGTCTAGTGGAAGCGCCCCACCAGTTGGGGAAGGCGGCGTGAGAATGGCGTCGTCGCCGCAAGTGGACGAATCCAGTTCGTTCGTGGAGGGCGGAGCAGTGCTATTTTCCGACATCGTGGCAGACGACGGAGGCGTCAGGCTTTTTTCTTTGGATATGATCCTTTCAATAGCGTGGATCTGCTTTCCATGGCTCGTCTTAGCAAGTTGTTCCATCAGAGGCTCAACTTGGTCCATAAGGGTGTGATAATTTGCCCCTTTTAGAAGCATGAGGGCTTTCTCTGTAAGAACGGTAAGCATATGCATGGTAAAGACAATGATTAGGAGGCTAAACATACGAACGACATAATTGCCATACTGGTCTTTCATCAGACCAAGCAAAGGGTTTTCTCCCCGGTCATTGACAGTTGTCAGAACCCGGACCATCTCCGTGCGCTCAGAAGGATGGCCGAATTCAATACTCTTCTCAACAACATTGCTAGCGAATTTGTGCTTGGAGAATGAAATAAGCTGCGAGGTCACCACGGCTATCATCCGCGATCGATCGCTCTCCTTTCCATTCTCGATGACATGCTGAATCACGTAGTTGCCAAACTGATCTGGGATCAGAGATACGCTGCAGACGTGAAGCTCGGCAAGAATAGACTGGCACTCGGTTTCGTCGCAGTACTCCAGCATCCGTTGAATGACACGGCAGCCATATGGATGGATTGCAAGACGAGCAACTTGCCCTTTGAACGCATTGATAATGAACTGGATGTGGGCTTGAGGGACCCGCTCAATGGCCTTTTGGATCACATGGTTCCCGTTCTGGTCCTTGACGCACTTGATGACGTTGGCCTCGAGCTCTTTCACCATCGCTGCTTGCTGGTCTGTCAAGACATGCTCTAAGGCCTATGAAGGGGTCAGCACAAACTAATATAGCCAGATAACATCAACTAACCTTTTGAACCACTCGACATCCATACATCTGAGTCGACAGTGCGAGGACGTGCCCCATCATTTGCTGGGCAAGAGCCTTCTTCTGCGCCTGGTTTCCATGCTCGAAAAGCTTCTGGATAACATAGTTCCCAAACACGTCCATCATCAACTGTATTGCGTTGGGTTTGATCTCCTGGAATACTTGCTCCTTTTCATCGCTATTAGCGGTCTCTAACTTTTGTTGGATGAACCGGGAGCCATGTTGGTCCCCACTAAATTCGACAATATGGTTGTATATGTCCTATAAATTATGGTCAGCAATTGATACGCTCAGCTTCCGTTGGCAGAACTAACCTTCAACTCATATCTTTTGTTCCCCTTGTTATTGGAACTTCTAAACTCTTCTAAGAGTGGACTGCGGTACATTTGCGACGCATCTTGGTCGCGGTAGGAAGCCCGTGCAGGGAGAGTGGGAGCCACCCCTGGCAATGGCGCAATGGCGTAGAAATTTGCAATTGGGTTGAGGCGGCCTGCTTGATAATTCACATATCCGTAGCCCTGAAGCTGAGGCAACGATGTCCGATTCATAAACTGATTAGATCCCGAATGGTAGTAATCTTCAAACTGCAGGCCTCTAAGCTTCTTGTTTAGAAGCTCTGTTTGATCTTCGGCGATGGTCGTAAATTGATGGTCAGGTGATCCCAGGGTTTGAGCGGTGGACATGGGCGTTCCTCTAATAGAATACATAATTCCATTAGCGTTACGGCTGTAGTCACTCATCGAAGGCGAGCTCATCACTCTTTCTCTGAGCCCCGGGTTGGCAGCCCGCGTATATGCAGACAGATCCGGCGAAGTGTCTGGGCTGTATTGCCCATACCGGGAAGAAGACCGTTCGTCCGAAACAAGCGGGTTGTTAAACCTCCCAGTTGGTCCCTCAAATGAGGAGTGCGAATGGAACGGTGGTCGCTGGGTGCTCGAATGTGGACGAATCGAATAAGTATTGTTATCCAATTCGAGGCTGGGAAAACCTGGTGACGGGCTGTTATTTTGCGCCTGCTGGTTGGTTTCGGAATGGAATGATGGATGTGCAGAATGGAGCGGGCGGTGTGGAACGGTTCCAAGGGCGCCATGGGATAATTGCGCGTTAGAAGCGCCTGGTTGCGAAACTGCATGTTGAGCGGTTTGGGAACGCAAAGAACGGAGCCGCAGTTGATCGATGGAGTTTTCCGGCAAGGAAAGGCTATCAGAGATCGCTAAGCTGGACATATTCTGCAGTGTAGAGCTGACGCCGACGCCAAAAGCATTGTTGCCATTGGATTGCCTCCGGCCGTTGTGTCCATACCCGTTGACCCCAGGCGCAGGAGTTCCGACGGCACTTGTTGCGACAGATTGAGGGTCAGAATGGGCTAAGAAAGTCCGCTGAGCTGCTGGCTTTGATGTTATTCCGACGGCCGATTGTCGGGCTCCCATGAGGTACTGAGAAGAGTGTTCTCCAGACGCCCCGTTGAGCGCTGGAGGTGTGAGCGGCTGAGTGGATGGGTTCGTAACTCCCCAAGGGAGAGACGAACGCACCGCCCATCCTTCTGACTCGGATGTGGAAAGGAGAGAGCCGGATCCAGATTTGCTTTCTAGCATATCAGTAACGCCCGCCTGTTTTCGTTGACCTATAGAGAACGTTACATGTTAGCGATCTCGAGCCTGACCCAGTAATATATGAATTCCTTACCATTCGTGCCATTTACTTTACCATCTCCAAAGGCTCCTCTAAAGGATGTATTATTTCCCCAGATGTTACTGTTCCATCCTGGTTTTCCACCACTAAATCCTGGTCCAATACCGGGGGGCTGCGAACCGTCAGTCCGGTCACCGGAATTCAAGAGGCCGATTCCCTGGTGACGAACCTGTAACTGATATCAGCATGAACCCAATTAAGCCTTCCGCTGGAAACTTACCGCCTGCACACCGTGTCCGTTGGGTACTCCGGTATCCATGATTCAAAGTTGAAGACTGAAAATTTGTTCAAACGAGCGGCTCGTATATACCGAATGATATGTGAAATGTACTCGACAATATTTGGAGAGGGGATATTATTTGCAAAGGTTGCGAGGATATGTTTGTATAAAATGGACAAAACTGGCCACAAATCGCCGGAGACGGTAGAATAGTTTGTCGGAAACCATGCACATGCACGGAGGTGCAACCGCCTGTTTCTAAGTTTAATACTTCACTGTGGAAATGGGCTGTGGTCAGCGTACAGTTCAAAGGAGTGTACCCCGGATTTGGAACGGAAATACCCAGAATAAGATAGGTGAAACTTCGAGAGGTGTGGACAAACAAACTAAATGTGGGGCAGATGAAATATCGTCGTCAAGCTTCTCCGACAAGAAGTGAGCGCGATCATGTATAATGAACTATAACGACCTCACGACACATAAAATCAGAAGGGGAGGAAAGGGGAAACAAGAAACAAAAGGAAAAGAAGGAGGGAAGGAAGGAAAAGAAGAATGTTTGACGGGAAATCAAGAGGGCAAAGTGAGCACGGGGCAAGAAACCAAGACAAGGGTGTAAAAAGAAGAGTGATGGTGCGGATAATAAGACACTGACGAAGACAGCAAGGACTAGATCTGTATAGCCGGATGCAAGGTAGAGAATTAGGCCAAGGCCGTCCCCGTTTGCCAATGCGATCGCGGCAGGCAGCCGTGGAGCATCAAAAAAAAAAAATAATACAAAACTGGCAGACCGAGTGAAGTCAAAACTCACCCTCCACGCATCCATACGCCGAGGAGGCGCGACTAGCCTGAAAGCGGGTATCTGTAGGTCATCGGAGTATTAACGCGGGAAGGAGAAATGTTGCCGAACGAGGGAGTCGGAAACTGTTTCTAAAGTGCGGCGAAGCGAGTGTGAAGAAGCAACAGGGAATACGAAAGTAAGAAGTATTCCTGGATGCACCGTATCGCCGGCGAAGACGATCGACAGGCGAAGGATGGGGAGGGGGCGAGGGTCGAGGAGGCGGGGGGAGGATGATTCGTCGGAGCGTTTGTGAGAATCAAAGGAGGACCGGTCAACGAGCAGGACAGGGTAACGGAGAAGGACAAAGAGAGCGGGAAGCGCATGAAACCGTCACACAGACGGAAGCTTCATGACACCGCAGATTCGTTGAGGGGCCAGCAGGCAGGAGAAGGGACCTGAACTCTTGCTAAGCGGTCAGCACGATATCAGTTCCAGGACGTTTTGAAAGTTGGCGGCACGTAGACTGGATAGATAGACTGCCAGCACAAGAGCAACAAGAGGGAGAAGGGAAAAAAGAAAAAGAAGAGTGTGGTACAGAAGCCTGGAGGCGAGGGCGTACAAAGGAGTTGGGGCTCTGGGGCAGCAGACCGAAGCTAGCGTGCCAGAACAGCAGCAGAGAGAGACAGGGAGCAGCAGTGAAGAGCTTACCTTTTCTTCACACAGAGAAGATGTCGAGATGATGCCTTGAGAGAGGACGACGATGTCTGCTTTTCCCTCGAGGTCTGAGGTGGTTGAGAAAGGGAACGTTCTGATTTCCTCTTTTGGGTCCGGGTCGTTCATCGACAACATTTTTGGGGGGGACCACGGCCCAAGCATTAGGTAAGAAAGAGCCAAGCTTGGGAGGTTCCGCTGCCGCAGTGGGCGAACTAACCACATTAGGTCAGTTACAAGGTTCCCAGGCCCGCGACCAAGCAAGACTCGTCACATTTCGCCCGCTGTACGCGATACTAGTCTGCATAGAAGTTGCTGTACTTTTTGCTAATTGTTATCAGAACCGGGATCCAAGGACGCTGTCTCAAATCTGATTATGGTCAAGACTTGCTTAAACCGCTGCTCTGTGCTCGCTACATGCATAACCTCCATGCTCGAGAAGCAAGGGATTGGGAGCGGAGATCTGCCCGCCCTGCCACCAAAGTACCGGTACCTGCAACCAACGCTTGTTTTGAAATATTTCCGACCGTGACAGCGCGAAAAAAGACGCCCGCCCAACGATCGTAAAGTGGGGCTTGTCGCCCATCAACCAATAAAATGCCGCATCGGGGAAATATTGTCTGACGAGGCCTCTGAGGCTCCGGTTTCGAACCAACAGGAACAGCCGATGCTAGGCTACTTCCAGGCAAGCGGCGTAATAAATCAGACTAATGATAAGGCTCGGATCCACCAACCGCAGATCATTTTAAGGCGTCTGGACTCCACCCGTCCCGAGCCAAGTCCAATCGATGACCACTTGACAGGATTCGAGCCATGTCACAAGAGATGAAATGATGTGGGTGAGACAGAAGAGGCACATCATGGACCACTCCAGTGTACAGACGGCAGACGGATGTCGTACATAAACGACCAACCTACCTTTGCTGCGGCGTGCCTGCGCCTGGGGTGCCAATGTCCATCGCCGTTGCTTCTTCTGCAGGTTTGTCACTCCACCCTGGCCCAGGACACGATGTATCACACAGCGAAGGTGTACAAAGATTTTGGGCTTCAACAGAATTGTTTGTTTCATGGCCGCGAACGAAAGGACCACTTCCTGCCTTCAAAGGCTCCCCGCTTAGGCTGTTGGAGGTCTTCGAGGCGACAGCCCAGAAGGGCAACCTGCAAGCGCTAACGGGGGCGGACCATAACGAACTTGCATGATCCGAGACATCTTCGCATGAAGCTGACGACGTACAGACCGCGAATCGCACTTCCCCTGTCTCACAAACCGACTGGGCTATTGGAGAGCGGGCGGGAGACTTTCACGGTTTGAAGAGTCTTCCGAGATGGATTTGCTCTCCCGGAATAAAGAGAGAGGCTATCATGGCATATCCTGGAACACAGGAGCGTCCTTCTGGAAGAGTGCCGGCGCTGTCACTGGGCGCCACCACCACAGCAATGCGGTGGTCGGCAGCTGATCATGGATCAAGGCTCGTTATGCAAGGAACCGACACCCACGATGGCAGAGACAGCGGTCTCACGGCAAACTGAAGTCTCGGAATTTTCTTTGCCTCGTTTCATAAGGCATTCTGCTTCCGCTTTGGTTCATGATCACCATGGTTATCCGGAGTTTGCTGCGTAGTCAAGCCCTCCCCCCCGCAAACCCGGCGGGTGTCCAGATATCGAGCAAGCACCTATGTCGTACTGTATGACAGTGGAGTTGGCTGTTGTCGTCCAGGATCGAGATGCCGATCTTTCTGTTGGTTACGGGGGCTTCCTGTGCTTCGACCCCGGGAGTATCTCCTGCGACTCAAACGGGGAAATGGGGAATCTGCCACAAAGAAGTCGAATCGTCAACCTTCTGGATGCTGACAATGTTGATCTTTGTGCTTGGGCAGAATTGCGGCACGGCATACCATTCAACCCATGTGTTCGAGAGCGAGATGCAAAGATAACATTGCATGCTGTTAGGCCATGTGAAGTATCCAATCCAAGCAGCCGACCTTCTGTCTCCTTCCTCCCGCTGGCTGGCGCCTTTGTTTGGCCCGTCGGAAGCTGGTGGACGGCAGGATATAAAGCTGCTCGTTCTGCCCTGTCGAGCAATGCAGTTTTTCTTTGGTTAAGGGAGGCATCTCCTCAAGATATTACCAGCTCTGACCTCTGGTTTCCTCATTGACACAACATGCTGTTAACCAGGATACCTGAACACCAAGAAGGTGTTTTGCCCGTCTGTGGCAAGGTTGTTGTTCCTGGACGCCGTTGAAGAACCAAGGGAGGGAGAAATGTTTTCCCGACTTGGCGCTTGGCAGGGCACCCGACCCACTTGGTGTCAGGAACGTGACTGCCCTGATTGGGCCAAGCAATACTGGCGTCTCCCACACAATTTCTGTGGGAAGTCTCCGAACAACTGAAGCGGTTGATGATTCTACCCTCTTCAAGAGGCATGTTCATGGGCATTTGTTCCCGGTTTCTGAAGGTATCTACCTGGAATATGTTCTATCTTGACCTCGCATTGAAAAAGGAGAGGGCCAATGGCTGATGCTCATTGGTCACTCGCCCGTTTCTAAGACGAACTCCCATTGGCCACAAATGTTCCTGCCTTGCTTCTTCCAGCCTAGCCGCCAGAAACTGACCAGTCGAGAACCAGCCCACCCCACCCTCCTTCTCGTCCGCTATTTTTGGGCCAGGGGCAGGGCAATCGCGGCTATCCCCTTTTCAGACTTGGGCCGTCCAGATCACCTCATTCTGTTCTCGCTCCCTCTCCCTTCTCTTCCTTCACTCCAACAACATCGCCAACCCATCCATCCACCTCTTCCTCCCACCACCTAGTTCGTCATTCTTTTGCATCAGGTATTCAGCTTCATTCTTTCAGCTGTTTACCGTGCCCTTCATTGTTTTATTCACTCACTCGACGCCTCTCTCTATCCACACCCACACTCTTTCCCCCAGTCGAAGCAGACGATAGCCGCCCGACGTTCGATATCCTCCCAGTAACGAATATTTTCAACTCGAGCCCCTCGATACCGCTACGTCTCTCATTCAACGTTAAGACCACAGCGCCCCTGCTTTGACAGCCGATCTACAATCACTTCACCCGATTGCCATTCTTCTACTTCCAATTTTAAATCAACAAACCTGAATTTTATCCCCGCTACTCGTCTCAATGGATCACCTACGAAACCTTATCAAACGCGACGACGATGATGGCGAAGGGATGAGCTCGACAACAGTCAATCTTCTGATTTCGCTGCTGGTCCTTGTATTGTTTGGCTTATCCCTCGTCGCTGCCCTTCTTGTTCTTCGCCGGAAGCGCCGCGCATCAAAACAGGCCGATCTCGAACGTGGAACCAAATCCGGACACCATCGCAGTCTCACCATCACCACGTCGACATATGGTGGAAAGTCGGAACCCGTATACGTGATCGATGAGAAGAGAAACCTTGTCGAGAACTCCTCCAGCCCTCCTGGAAGCCCTGTCCCTGAAATCCGCATTACCTTCCCTGAAGAGGAAGATAAATCGGGCAAAAGAACCTCTGGAAGAGTTGTCGTGGTTCGCATTGGTGAGAAGGGAGGAATTGGACTGGAACCATGCAACGAGGAATTGCCACCCTACCAGGCAAACAGTGGAGACAGGTTTCAGTCGCTCGACCTCGAACGGATGGGAGGCCTGAAGGAGAAGGATGATATCAAGCGATATTCCTAAGTTCGAAGACGCTGTCTCCTGTATTTCGACCCGCATACCTCGTCTCTCACGATGTTTCGCGCTTTTCTTTCTCAACTACGTCTCCTTCGGCGCATTTGGAATCTGCAAAATTTTGTTTCTATCACAGAGGCTAAGATGAACCTTTTGGTGCGAGAGACATTTACGTAGCCAATTCTATTCCTCGTCGCGCCGGGAGTCGCGACCTTGCACGATTAGCCTCAGCCTTATACTTAATTTCTCATCCTCGATTGTCGCACATGGGCACCGTCCCTGCCACGTTCCTAGGGTCGGATAAAACCTGTGCGGCATGATAATTTCCCTTCTCTTTGTCTTTTTTTTGCATTTCTCCGAGGAATATATTCTGGTAATGGGTTTTATTCTCCATTGTGTCCCATTGAGAATCATTACATTGTCAGGCAGCCAAGTTCACATTGGAGATTTAATTCTGTTCAGTCAGGGGAGGTTTGGGTACTTGGTTCAGAGCTCATTTTCCTTTTTCAGTTAAGTTACGGGCTGGCATTGGGACTCTATCATGGCAGCACCAGTGTCAGCTTTCATTCATGCAAATATGTACATCTCTTTTCATAGCTAAGTTACTGATATTCTTTGCTTCATAAGGGCATCCTATGACAAGTTTTGCCGATAGTGGAACCCATATCAGCACCAGCACCTTTAGAATAGTGATCATTGCCAGTCATTTGCAGTGACTTGGTTCATATCGGGAGCTATCCGGCATGTTGACGTTCCCCTCTCGATGAGCCTTGGTCGGGGCATTCACTCAAGGTACTGCGTACATGTCGTCCCCAGCCCGTCGCTCTCCTCCGCCCCTCACTATGTCAATCTCTTCTTCTCCCTGCACATGCAAGCTTCTTCGCATCTCCAGAAGGATCAAGCTCAGACTTCCCAACAATACTACAGTTGCGCTTTGGAATCTTTTCATCATTCATCTACTACTACCCCAAATGAAGCTATTGTCCTCGTGGAGGATATCATCAAACTGGATAACAACAACTTCCTGCAAGAGCCAATGGCAAACCTCGTCGAGGGTCTTCTAAAACCAAACTGAGAAACTACAGGGTCTATGCCGATTCCCTTTATGGTGAAGGCAAACAGAGACCAGACTGCTCCACCCACACCTTCACCAAGTCCAGCAATGAGTGAAAGGGAAGAAGGATTGATGTCACGTATCATTCCTTGATCTCGAAGCCAACAAAAGACATGCACAGAGGAGTGTTTCAAGTGAGTCCCATATCAGTGCTTTCTCTCCAGGTACACCAATAGCCTCAAAAGTCAAGAATCCAGCATATTTCCAACTCAATGACATCAATGAACAAACCAAATGCTGCCACATATTCCCATTCAGACTTGCAAGCTTCAAGCCAGACAAGGCCTCACAGGTAAGGGTCTATTCTAGAGCTTGACAAGACGATAAATCTGCTAATACATATCAATTTGTAGGTGGAGATCAAGGCACGGATGTGGGCAACGACCTATCAATACTTTTCCAACATGGAAGATTCCATCTCAGCAGAAACATGCAACAAAACAGAGAATGCCATAATCCTGGTTCCTACACTCCATTGAGTCTTTGGCAGCTTTGGCATTGTCTTACAGGCATGAATCTGTCTATTTCATCAGTACATGAGGCACCATAACAAAAGATCTAATTAGGCCAGATGATGGTCCTAACAACACCAATGGCATATGATATGCAGGTCAAACTGCATATCAGTGAAATTCAGTTCAAACAGAAGCCAGATACCTGAAATTGATGGACTTAGATTTCATGACAGTCAATGAATGCAAGAACTCCAAGAGTATGAGCAAGGATGTGCACCAGGGTGCAGTTGGTTACTGGGAAAGATATTTGAACAGATCTTGGGCAGAGCTTCTCAGCAGGCCAGCAATCCCTGACCCAAGTTTGCAGATGCAAAGCACTGGAAGACCCTCTCTGCCACTCTTCATTGTCTGCTTTCCAAGACATAGACCAAGCTCTCTTAGCTATGTCAGTCCGAACGTTCTCAGATCATGTTGGCTACCCACACCTTCAGGGACGTTCTCGAGTGTCTAGTCACTGGAATGCAAGCCTTGCCGTGAGGGTTCTCCCTCAAAATCAAACAGTGAAGATGTCCACCACCGATAAACCCGGCTCCTCCACACCCGGATTGACCCGGGCACAGTTCGCGGTGGCTAAAATCTCACATGCCAGCGGAATTGGTGGTGTTGTTGATTCCAAGCCGAAAAAACTGGCATGCGGAAACTTGAACCCAGAATATTATCTCGTCCGCGTTGAATGAAGCTTTAACTGATGAAATTCTAACCTCCCGACGGAGTATAGAAGAATATTTTGGGAAAATGATGGATCATTGCAGGATATTCGTGTCTCCGGCCGTTAAATGCAACCTTGCGCATTATATAGAGGTACGGGTACGATAGAAGAGGGCGAGAGAACCTGGCTTGGTAGAAGACGGAAAGTCTTAGAGAATGAAATAGCAATGAATAACTACTAGCTCCGACTATCCAGAGATGACGAGCCGTAGTATCTGGAGAGTTTGAAGTGGATTTGGTCGTAAACTGCCAACTTGGCTCATCTGGGTCTCCTTTTCAAACCTTCGAAGCTCCAAGAGCTCCTTGGAATAACTTACCATAGGCTGCATCCAGCTCTCAATATCATCGAGTAATTAATCTTAACTTACCCAACCTCCGCTTTCTTCTGGATCCTTTTTCTCTTCAATGGGCTTCTTTTACCCGTCCAATCCCCTCTCTCGCAAGCGCTCACCCCTCAGCTCCGATTTCCAACGGCTACGCGGCGAAAAAAAGTTCTCAGGGGAGAGAACCTAACCTCTCCCCGTCCGGCCTCAAGAAAGGGTGTCTCTGAGCCCCTTTCTCCGTCTCTGCCCAGGCAACACTGAGTATAAAAAGAGCAGGAGGAGAAGGAAAGAATGAAGCCAGCCCCCAGGAAAGATGTCGCCAGCTCCGGCAAGGACAACACCCCCGCCAAAAGTCCCGATAGCAATACGGCAGAGTACCGTAGGATAAAAGCTCAATGGGCGAACGCGCGCTTACTCGCTGAGGAAGAGGCGCGAAATGCGGCGCGGCAGCAGAAATTAAAAGCTTCGAGGAGGTCCAGGGGTAGCGGGGGTGCAGCGAGCGAAGAGGAGCTCATTAAGGCCGCGAAGGAGAGGGATGTGATGCGGAATAAGGAAAAGGAGGGGCGGTTTAAGAGGGAACATGGTGGGATCTTGGGGCTATCTGGGTGGTTACTGTGAGTGTATATGCTTTCCGTATTTCTTTCCAGCCTCTCAAGGTACACTGAGGTTAAAGGACTTGGATTGCTAACCTCTGATTATTTGCGGTGCAGATTTATTCATTTAATTGGCATATTCTTCTTCACGAAAGGGTTCTTACTTACGCGACTGGTCCTGAAGAGCAAATCGGAGTGTTCTGTGTTGCCCTTTGAGGGGGAGACTGCCCAACTTTCGAAATCGCCGGACGAAGGATGCTGGCATCCAAAGTCCTTTGATAAAGCTATTGTTATCATTATAGACGCCCTTAGATACGACTTTACCGTTCCATTTCGGCCAACCGTTGAAGGACAGCAACCCCATCTATTTCACGATAATATTCCTGTTCTATATGATACCGCCGTTGCGAGTCCGAATAATGCCTTCCTCCTTCCATTCATTGCGGATCCGCCGACGACCACTTTGCAAAGGCTCAAGGGCTTAACGACGGGTACTCTGCCCACTTTTATAGATGCGGGTTCAAACTTCGCGGGAACTGCGATTGATGAGGATAATATCGTTGCGCAGTTACGCAGTGCGGGTAAACGGGTGGTTCATCTTGGGGACAATACATGGCACTCACTGTTCCCCGGATACTTTGAAGAGGACCTTACACATCCGTTCGACTCGTTCAATGTTTGGGATCTACATACCGTGGACAATGGCGTCAATGAACATCTGTTCCCACTCCTGCATCCGGATAACTCGACAAAGTGGGATGTTGTATTTGGCCATTACCTTGGGGTTGATCATGCCGGGCATCGCTACGGACCGGACCATACTGAAATGGCTGCAAAATTGGCACAGATGGATCAAGTCATACGCCGCCTCATGGAGTCCATTGATGACAAAACTTTGCTTGTCATCATGGGTGATCATGGGATGGATTCCAAAGGCGATCATGGTGGTGAATCCGACGATGAAGTCGAAGCAGCGCTGTGGATGTACTCTAAGAAGAAGGTTTTTGGCCGATTGAACAGCGAGTCAGTGGAGCCACCGAAGACAGCCAAGGATCGGCCCGTACCCCAGATCGACTTGGTTCCTACACTGTCCTTGCTGCTCGGGCTGCCTATTCCCTTCAATAACCTTGGATCTCCTATTGATGAAGCATTTTCAGGTGTGGGCGGCCAAGATTTGCAGAATCTGGCCGCAGTTAACAGACTTGCTTCAGCTCAGATTGAACGATATCAGCATGAATATGCCATTGCCAGGGGGATGGATCAGAGTCATACGTCAGGCCCCCTAGCTCTATGGTCTCAGGCAGAGGAAAAGTGGAAGGCGACGCAAAAGTCGAGGAAAATCGATGCATCGGCTTTGCGTGCTGTTTACGACTCCTACCGGGAATATCAGAGGGATACACTCAATGTATGTCGCGGTCTATGGGCTCGATTCGATATACCGAGCATGTTCGTTGGGATTTCAATTCTGTTTGCTGGGATTGTACTCTTGGTTTTCTATGCTCGTGCTATTCGAGGTGACCGGACGGACCTTACGTTTTTAACGCTGAAGAGGATCGGCGTAGCATCAGCAGTCGGCGCCACGGGTGGCGTTGTATCGTCGACCATGTCCCTATTCCCTCTGCCGTTGATCGAAAGCATCGGGCTCGGGCTTGCTGTTGGGGGAATATGCGGTGCTATATCGACCATCCTATGGAACTCGCAACGAGTCATGTCTCCCCTACCAAACTCTCTTTGGGGCTGGCTCGCAGTGATCTTTACTGTTGCACAGTCTGCAGGGTTTGCCTCGAACTCATATACTATTTGGGAAGATCAAATACTTCTGTTCTTCCTCACCACCTTTGGCGTCGTCGCGGCGTTCTCGTCATTGCGACAAAAAGCCAAGGAGGATAGAATCCTTGGATTTTACCACTCAATAATCTTTATTGTTCTGGGTAGAATTGCGTCGCTGTCACGCCTCTGCCGAGAGGAACAAATGCCCTATTGCCGTTCTACATATTATGCGTCCTCTAATTCATCGACATCGGCACCGTGGCAGCTTCTCATCCCGTTTTTACTGTCTCTCGCGCTCCCGGCTGTTATTCGTTCATATTACCGCGGGACGAAATCTTACGAAGGAACAGCCGTCTTTTGGATTGGATTTGCTTTCCGCATGGGATTGCTAATGTCCGCCATATTTTGGATACTTAACGCAGCCGACGACGGGGGCTGGCTCTCGTTGCAGCCAAAGACTCTCAAAATGGTTCAGGTCGTCGTGGCGCAAATTGTCCTTGCGATAGCCTTTGCAGCAGGTACCACGACATTTGCCTGGTCCAAACCCTGCGTCAGCATCGGCATGACGCCTGGCGCGAATGCCTCCGTAACTATCCTCGGCTACGCCAACATTTACGGCACGCGATACTTTTTACTCGTGGTCAATTTTGCGCTCGCGATCATCTTCCTCGAGAAACCGATGGGCGGAGGAGCCATCGCCATTCAAATCTGGCAACTCCTCTCCCTTCTCGAGATCCTGGACACAAACGGCCTCACAACCAGCAATTCTTCCATTGGGCCCGTCATGCTCGCCGTCCTAGGATCCTTCCACTACTTCACAACAGGCCACCAAGCCACCCTCAGCAGCATCCAGTGGGAAACAGCATTCATTCCCCTCACCACCGTCCGCTATCCGTGGTCCCCTCTCCTCGTCATCTTCAACCACTTTGGTGCCCAAATCATCTCCGCCGTCGCCGTTCCGCTCGTCGTCCTCTGGAAACGCCCAATCGATGCGCGGCGGCGCCCGCACCAGCCTCAGCCACGGGATCCATCGTCCAGCTCAAGCCGTCTCCTCGCTGACGTAGCCCAGGCTGCGTCCACGCATATCCTGTACTATGCAACTGTGTGCCTGGCCACGACTATCTGGGCAGGCCACCTCAGGAGGCATCTTATGCTGTATAGAATTTTCTGTCCCCGATTCCTGATGGGGGCTGCCGTGCTGGCGGTGGTGGATGTTGTCGTGCTGGTTTTCGCTATTGGCGGAGTCCGATGGAGTACGATCAGTGTTGGAGAAGTCTTTGGATGGTGATAGCACGTCGCTGATTGTTTTTCCTCGCGCTCGTTGGAAAGGTCCAGGGAGCTTTTTTTTTGTCGTTTAGATGGGCTGGAAGGTCCGGGATAGGAAGAGGAAGACAGGCGGCATGCATTGATAAATAAGGGGGATCTCGACAGAGATAATTTTCTTTCGATATATTCGGAAAAGCGCTGTGTTTGATGCATTTGAAGCATAGTTATAGCTAGTTTCTCATTCTCCTTTTCTTCCCTTTTTGTATACAGATTTATTTTGCATTCCATGTATAATATAACAAACATGCACAAGTCCATAGTAATTATTTATGTCCCTATTTCATGCCATATCCCTCTTCCCCTGCCACGGGGGCGAAATTGAACATAGGATCACGTGACTATTCATTTTTGGGAGCCGGAGCTCACCGTTTGTTCCTTGTGAGATTCCAGCTCAACTCCAGATGAATTGTCCGCGGGCAAATAATTACTATTTTACTCTCCGATTTCCTCTTTTTGTCTCCTCCATCCTCACGCGGCCGAATCTCGCGCGAACACGTTAGACTCTGACCGCTGCAAAAACCAACCCCTCGAGAAACGAAACGAGAAGCGAACCTAGAGAAAACCCCCGTCTTCCAAGGCTTGTATCGCCTTCGCAAAGAGAGGCACCATGTCTTCGAACGTCGGACTCTCCACCCCGCGTGGCAGCGGCACATCAGGCTACATCCAGCGCAACATCTCCCTTTTAAAACCGCGGGACTCGAACTATATCCCCGGGGTCGGAGGGCCAGGAAAAGATGGTGACGATGGACCGACATTTAGACAGAGACAGCCTGATCGGAAGATTCTGGAACATGATCGGAGAAGAGAGATTGAGGTGAAGGTTCTGGAGGAGAGGGATAGGTTGGAGGAGGAGAATGAGAGTGCGGATGAAGATGAGGAGGGGAAGAAAGACGGAGATGGAGAGGAGAAGAAGAAGAAGAAGAAAGTGAAGTTAACGGAGGAGGAGATCGAGAAGAGACTTGATGAACTAAGACAGAGGTTAACGAAAGATCTTGAGGATGAGTTATCCGGGAGGCGACAGGCTGGACATCCGTTGTCGAGGGAAAATGACCCGCGTGGCGAGAAGAGGAAGCAAGATGGCAACGGTGCTGACGCCGGCGGGAAGAGAAGGTTCAAGACGTATCAGGTACATGAGCTTGCGGAGGCGAAGATTCAGGAAAGTGAGCGGTTTCGAAGGGCGTTGGGGCTCAGGGAAGATGGACAGCAGGCGCCGTCGAGGGGGAGGAGAGAGTGGGATCAAGGGCAAGATCGGTACCGGGACCGGGATCGGAATGGAGGTCGGAGATATGAAAGGGATAGAGATAGCGATGGGCAGAGGGAGATGAGGAGGGAGAGGGACAGTGACAGAGCTGATTGGGATCGCGGTGATAGGCGAGATAGGCGGGAGAGTCATCGGGGTAGGGAGCGCGATAGAGAGGAGCGGTATGAGCGCCACGGTGAATGCCATGGCGATAGGAGGCGTGCGAGGGATTGAATGCAGACCCAAGTTGGTGACCTCATGAAGGAGTTTTCAGGCGTTCATGGAATGCGAGGAATTACTTGCGTTGATATCTTGAATCGGACTGCTAGGCATGCTCAAATCTTGAATTGATGATATTTCCCAAAACTCGAAGCACATGTATCATATCGGACTCCTTGTATCCCTAAAGCCCAAACCTCCATCATCTCAAACGCCAACAGTACGAGCCAATATCTACACGAACTTTTCTATAACCCACCCCTCCTTCCTATCCTTCTTCTGAATCACCTTTTTCGCCGGCAGCGGCCAGCCCGTCGTGCCCGGATCTCCGACCAACGACGGAATGACCCAACACTCTCTCCGCTCCGGCGTGCCTCCCAGGGACTCCATCTTCCCAATCGGTTTCCCGTACTGAATCAACGGAGTTCCCTGCGCCAGAGCCGAAAGCTGTAACCCGCTAGCCGTTGTCAAAGGGAACATGCGAATCTTTGACGAATCACCGGCATACGAGCCTGAAGATTGCTGGAGGTGCGAGTAAATGATGTACTGAGGGAGTTCGGTGGGCGATAACCTAGAGAGGACTGATGAGGGGTGAATGTAGACTGCTTTCTCGTTTAGGTCGCCGCCATGTCGTCCCTCTGAGGAGGAGAAAAGAGTGAGGTAGGGGGCGTCGATGGCTCGTTTGGGTTTGCGTGGGATTTCCGGGGGAAGGGGGGATAGGTCGGCGCGGATGGCGACTTGGTCGATGAATCCCGCGGCAGTTATCTGTTTGAGGGCACGGATTTGCTTGTCGCTGGGCTCTGGGAGACGGGGTTCAAATAGTCCTAGTACTCCAGGGCTGTTGACGCGGACAAGGTCGGACAGTTGGCGGCGGAGCTGGAATGCCTCCTTCATGGCATTGGGACGGAGGAACATTTGGGAACAGAATTCTTCGCCATCTGGAGCATATCCATAAGCGCATACGGCGGCGAGGAATTTAAGGGTATCTGACTTGTTGTCGTATTTGCTGAAAATGCGATGGGCTTTGTTGAAAGCTTTTCTCCGCTGTTCTTTAGCGGTATCTTCTAATCGATCGGCGTTGGTATACACTCTTTCTTCATCCTTTTCTCGCGGCGCAAAATCAAGCTGACTCTCTTGAATGAAGAGATCGGATACAGCTAGTGCGGCAACCATAGCGACGACATAAGGCATGCAGCCATGCTGATGCCCTATTTGGAGCATTTTGCCAAACCTTGGGCTCAATGGATACAACGCTAAACGCCGGCCGGTGTCTGTAACTTGACCGTCCATCGCCAACGCACCAAGATTCCGGAGCAGCTTCTCCGCTTTGGCCAGGGCAGTGCGATCCGGCGGAGTTGGGAACGGGAAATTGATAATATGATGCAGCCCCATGCTCCTCATTTGCAATACAACACCTTCAATTGGCGTCCGTAGAATTTCCGGCTCGGTATACTCCTCGAACGCATCCTCATAGACTGCTGAAGAATATAATCTGTAACAATGTCCAGGGCCTGTACGACCAGCTCGTCCCGTTCGCTGGCTAGCGCTTGCTTTGCTGATCCAGCCAATCTGGAAGCTCTGAACCCCAGTAGAGACATCGTATTGCTTCTCCTTGGACCGGCCACAGTCAAACACATATCGGATGCCAGGAATCGTCAAACTGGTTTCGGCAACATTGGTTGCCAAAACTATCAGCCGCGATCCTTCCGGTGCCGGCTCGAAAACTTTCAATTGTTCTTTGGTCGGAAGCTGGGAGTATAGGGGTAAAATATGCACTCGAGACTTGGAATCCATAGCCCCTTCTTCCTCGTCAAATTCGTCTTCATCGTCCTCGTCATCGTCCAGTCCTCGAATGTCAATATCACTTTCATCATCTTCGTCGTCATTCATAGTGCGCCGGCCCTCACCAAGTTCAATATCGTCGGCCTCGACAGGTGCTTCCGCTGGGGAGATCTGAACCTTTCCTTGGAAGTTGGCTGACCCCTGCGTAGATTTTAAAGATTGCTTAAGTCTTTTCGCTAATGTCTTGATTTCAGCTTGTCCAGTCAGAAACACGAGAAAGCCACCCGGCGGGAGCTTCTGATGGCCTTTGGATACTTTTCGAAAGGCCTCTTCGACATAGTCACGATGTGTGCGTCGTGAAAAGTGGACGGTAACGGGATACTGGCGGCCTTCTGCTTGTACAAGTGGCGGAGCTCCATGCTTGAAGAGATTCGGATTCTGAATGAAATCTGAGATTCGCAAGGTTGCAGACATGATGACCAGTCTGAGGGGCTTGATCGATGGGTCCTCCTTGTGCATCGATTTCCTCAGATCTACGATGCGGCTGACCATGCCAATCAGAATGTCTGTGTTAACACTTCTCTCATGCGCTTCGTCGATTATAATAATCGAGTACTTTGAGAGCGAAAAATCTTGAGCGATTTCTCTGATCAAAACACCGTCAGTCATAAACTTGACTGCGGTCTTGCTCGATACTGTGCTATCGAATCGGATCTGATAGGACACTTTATCGGAGTATGGGCCTAGCTCGTCGCCGACTCTCTTAGCCATGCTGACGGCTGCCACTCGCCTTGGCTGGGTGATTCCAATCATGCCGGGATTATCGCTCTCGGGGTTTCCATAGCCGGCTTCGAATAAGAATTGTGGAAGCTGTGTAGTTTTACCACTTCCCGTTGCTCCCCAAATCACAACGCTGGAGTTATTATGTATAGCTTCCATAATCTTCTGTTCTTCCCCTACCACCGGTAGCTTTAGGCGCGCCTCTTGGATGTGCTCTGGTCGGTCAACGGGTACTGCAAATGTTTTCCGCGTCGTATCGCTGTTTGTTGTTTGCAGCTCAGGAGGTAAAGGCTCCTCTTCAACGACGGGATTCGGTTTGTAGTCCTTGACAGCCTGTGGCTGTTCTTCACGAAGAGCAACATGTTCAGTGGGTTTAAATCCGACAGCTTCATGTATCTGCTGTACAGCCCAGGATTTGAATGCAGACTGGCGGGGCTGAATTTTCGGCTTCACATCGGAGTCGCTTTCGGGGCCAGAGGATTCTTCGTCCTCGTCAGTCTCGTCATCCCTAGTGTCGTTTTCCTCCCCATCACTAGACGCCTCTGCATCGGATGGCATACCATTCGAGTCGGCGTCGGCAGCGTTGGTCTGATCATCCGCATCAGACGCAGAATCATCCGAACCAAATCCTTCCCATTCAGGCTCCTGAACTGGCAGACTTATTTTTGCCGCTCGCTTCCTCCTCTTCTTCACAACTGGAAAGCCGTCTTCTCCAACCTCAAGAGGCCGTTTTAAACCACTTCCAAGTTGTAACCCTCCACCAAATAGGGAACTTGAGGCTGCAGAGGGCTTACTCAAGGCAACTTCATCTTCGGAATCTGTTTCCCCAGTATGATACCGCTCAGGTTGCGCGGATTTAGCGCCGTTGAGATCATCGTTCTCGTGTTGGGATCGGGACCGCTTCTCGGAGCTTCCTTGCTTAGGTTTTCCTAAATGACGAGCACTCTGGAGCTGGCTGGTATCGATTTTCGACTTGGCGAGCTTCCGGATGAGCTGTTGGCTCTCATCTCTCTTGAGTTTGGTTTCCTATTCAAATGGTGGTTAGTGATAGCAAGACAGCACGAATGGAGTCTCCGTACAATATACTTATCAAGGCGCTTTTGCTTCTTGCTAGAGATTTTTGGCTGCTGGGCCCTCAGCTGCTCCCGTAGAATCCTCCGCTTCTCCTCCCTCTCGGCCTGGGAGACTGGCTTTACCTCGAGGGTATTTGAGTCCCCCTGGGGGACATTAGACTGGCCTTCTCTTTGCCTGGCCTTTTGCTTCCGCTGTCGGGGAACGAACTTTGGCATTTTTCCCTGTCAAACGAAGAGAATACTCCAATTTCGTTCGTCAGTCGCAACACCGTCCGAATGCGCGCATCTGAAAAATAATTATTCTGCCGAAAAGCGGTGAAGGATCGAGGGAAGCTTGGCCCCCCCCACACACCAGAGCAACCACAGACGAACCAGAGGGAACGAGCTCACAAACCAAAGAATTCAACAGATTCACCTGGCTCAGGCTCTTCATGGAGACTCTTCCTCAGAATGAGGGTGTTGCTGGTGGTATTACGAACACGCCATTCCCAGCGCGCACCCAACAGGCGTCCGGCATCGTGGGAGGAATCCAAACAGACGTGATGACGATCTCGTTCTCCGACAAGATCCTAGTTACCGTCATTCAAAATGGACGATTGGCTCAATGGGTAACTACATTGATCTCTATTCAATTTCCTACTCCTTTCTACTTTCAAGTTCTAATCTTGTCACCAGCTCCATGTACCTTTAGAGCACAGCAATCCGGCGACGGGCGACATCCACACGATACCAGAATCAGGAGACGACAGCTTACTACCACTTTCGGGGTTGACAGCCACCTCCGTCTTGGGCGGACGCTCGGGGGAGCTGGAGTCGCTCGGGAACCTTTACGCCTGTCAGATTGCGAGCGCTATTGTCACGAAGGACCCGAATGAGAAGAGGTTGCTTGTTCTGGGACTTGGGTTGGAGAAGCCGCAGGTCGATCGGGATATATTCTTTGGCATTATTGACCTTGTCCTACGATGCATCTGATGCGTAATTTGACAACTGCGAGATGGGATAGGTGTGGTGGGATTCGGTTACGCGCAACATGCTCTCTCGGTCTGGATGGCAGGAATTGTTGGGGGCGTTCCAGTCGACGGTTTCCATACGTTAAAACTCGGGACCCGCCCAGATCAAGAGCAGTTCCAGTTGAATCATGGAACAACGGGAAATCCTTCCCTGATATGGATATTACAGCGGAAACGATTACGACGGATGAGGACCGGGCCGATACGCCTGTCATGGCTCTAACTAGCCGCTTGTGCGGTGATAGCGTCGCGTTACGAGCATCCTTTCCGAAAGTCGGATACATTGACGGAGGCGTAGGACTTGCGGCGGCAACCTATACTCGAGACGGGCAATACGGGACTGTGAAGTGAGGAGTAATGGGGAATGGGATGTGCTCAGGAGGATAAGTTTAGCAACGTGGGCGAGTGTAAGTCTTGAACGACGAATGGAGTCAATTTCAATTCTACCAATTCCATGCCAACATTGCACCTCTGATAAACAAACTTTCGGATCTTTCCGCGCCAAGCATCAAAACCTCGCCGGAGGCACTCCTATTGGCCGCGGTGTTCGACGGCTTTCCGCCCCCTATGGAATTCTCCTATTGGTCGGACTTCAATCTCATGCATTTTATTCAAATATTGATTTGCAACTCTGGAGGACTCACGTCGCTAACTATCACTGATCTGGCGGTAAGAATTCATCCAGCAAACCATTATTATTCGTATTCGGCCAGAGCGTGTCGAGATTACTCCAATGTTCCACCGAGAAGGCCATCTGGAACACGTCCTGCATTGACGCTGCTCCAAGATCTTCCGTGCCCAGATTAGTAGCATCTACCGCCGGAGTCTCCAAGGAAAAGTCATCAGACAGAAACGTTCCGTCCTCGGAATTTCTGAAATTCACCAACGGTAACGCTTTATCCATGGTCTGCACCTTACCTCCCACCGCGTCCTGTTGCATTGTGACTCGACCTCGCTCTATGAGAAAGTCGACTTTGGCCCCCAGGTCACGCATGATATTTGCTGCAGTAGTCGCGGCTGCGAAGCTATCGCCGAAGATGTCAAAAACGGTCACAGACAGATCGATGGCTCTTCTGGCTTCGGCAGTAGAAGAGCCCTGGGGATATGCAAGCACGAATCCAACGAGCGTCATTGCCGAATTCCATTGCCATTGAAACGCCTCGTGCCAACCTGCCAGGATGAATGTTGACGAGAACACTTGGTGCATAACTTTGGTGAGCGCGATGGCGTGGAGCGCACATTTGGTTGCCGCCTGCTCTGCTGCCGTTGTATTTGGCGCGGGAACGAAGGAGATAAAGGGGCGGTACAGGTTTATGCTCAAGTGGTGGTACAGAAGTTCCAGGAGTAGGCGCTGGCGCTGCAACCATAGAGGTGCGAACTGCTCAATTTCCAGCTTCGATCCGTCTGTGGAAAGGGAAAGTCCGTTGCCCTCACGTTTGGTTTTTAGGGCGCTTGGAACCGCATTTACCCATTCTTCTATGCTCCTTGCATAAGGGCGTAAGAACTCCGCATGGGCATCTAGCAGTTGCGGGTGGTCCCAAATTGTTTGACCAGCAGGAATATCCAATTCCTTCTTGTAGAAAGCGGTATAAGCTGCACGGACAACGAGGAACAGCTTGACATTTTGGAGATTGAAACTCAGCCAGGAGACGTTGTCTCCAAGAGGTGCAAAGTGCGATCCCGAGTCCATTGCGGTCTCATGTCGATCATCTGGTAAACTAGGTCCCGCACGGGATAGACGTAGTAGAAACGGGCGTCCGAGTTTCATGCCAATTCTACTATCCAAGACGTAGAGAGCCCACCACAGGCGCTTCCGCAGCTCCCGTTCTCGTAGCGACATCGTGTGGGGCGGCTCTAGATGAAGACCAAGCATATAAGCGGCCCGTACAGCAAGGCCGCAGGCGCCATCTGACATGTTCTGGAAGGTCCCACAACATAGGTAGATGCAGCATAACAGGTGGCATTGTAGCGTTGATATCGTAGGGCTTTCTAGCTCATATGCCACAAGCGCTTGACTGCGCCGGTAATACCATCGACCAGCTATGGTAGGATCGTTGTCAACGATGGCCTTTTGCCTTGTGGCTGGCAGCCTCGACATGCCGTACTGCATGCACATCGCGATCACAATGTCCACGAGCGCCGAGGGCTTTCGTGTTTTGCCAGAGGTCATCCATAGAGATCGATAATGCTCTTTAAACCCCGCTTCATCCAAGATCGGGAACAATGAGGTATGGAAGGATTCCCAGAAGAGGTTAAGAAAGTATTCCTCCTGCGTCGGACTTAGATATTCCCCGCTCGTTACAGGGTCTTCTATCGAATTAGAGAGTTGGGGGGCTGGGTCTTCCCCAGAGCTGCATGCAGGCTCATTGAACAGTTTGCTCGCAGAGTTGCTCGGGAGCATTTGATCTGTCGACTGGGTCGGCTGCAGGGTATAGCTCATGAAGCTAGTAACGCGACCGATGAAGAAGCATAGTGACGACGGACCGTACCAGGTCTGATGCGGAGAGCGAGTCGTACGCATGTGGATGCCTCCCCAGAATTTCTGCACGCCGCCATCGCCGTCATCAATGCTCCCGGAGTGCTCCGGCGGAGACTGGCCCGACAGTGCTAACGGAGCGGGCTGGTAATCCGGATTCTTATTAGCATCACCCTTGCTGCGTTCCTGCTGGAGCTCAAGCTCGAGTTCCTGAATTTGGCGTCTTAAACGCTCGATTTCGCGGTAGGCGTGGGGCAGAGTGGTTGTTTTGATAATGTTATTGCTGCATTCCCCGCCTCTGGATTTGCAGTTGGAACACGGCTGGCTGTTGTCGCATTTTGTGCGGTGCTTCCGGCACCAGTCACAGGCTCTGACCACTTGGCTGCGTTTCCGTCGCGCCTCGTTGGTCGCGAGAGGAGCCATTTTGTTGTGAAGGGAGTTCTCCGGGACACTCGGGAGGTGGATGGAAAACCCCTCGAAGTTCGCTCTGGCATCGATCCCACTCTGCGCTCCGACTGTTAAGTCGATCCAAGCTAAAGGCAGACCCCGAATCCGAAGCTGAAGCAGAAAAGATGATTTAATTGGGCAGTCAAGACATTAGTTCATTAATCCTGGATCTGAAGCTGACCAGATGTTCATGGACCTCCAGCTTTCTGACACGGGGAGGGCTACGGCCGTAGAGACAGCAGCGAGGGCTCGAGATCAGCGACGCTGACCCCGGAGTGCTCCAAATATGTCTATCGTGGGTGTGAAACAGCAATGTACTCCTCAAAGACATATAAGAGTGCTTCCCCCTTAGCAAAGACATCAGTCTCCCGCTTAATTGAACTACTACAGCAACATTCGTCTGCCAGCCTACCAGCTGTGATCTTATACTCTATCAATCAATATACTTCTCGACTCGGAACATAGAACCAAGATGCCATCCGTCACTGTGTTCAAAGGTTCCCAAAATGGCATCCCGAAGCGAAGCACTGTCTCGAAGCCGGACCAACTTACTGGTGACAAAGTCTTGGTCAAAGTGACAGCATCCGGTCTCTGTGGAACTGGTAAGTATCTGAAATAGCCATATTGGGCCGAAGCTCCTTACTAACACTAGTCTCTAGATCTACACTGCGTTAGTATATATGGTTTTCGGTGAAGATCCTCAAAAGCTAACAAATATTAGAAAAACCAAGATATGGTCCTTGGCCACGAGGGCGTAGGTACGGTCGAGGATGTCGGACCAGACGTGAAAGGCTTAAAGAAGGGCGATCGCGTAGGCTGGGGATACGAGACCAATAGCTGCGAACGCTGCCAGGAATGCCTCCGGGGACAGGAGATCTATTGTCCGGAACGCGAGCTATATAGCGAGACCAACTTTGATCAAGGCAGCTTTTCGTCCCACGCCGTCTGGCGCGAAGCATTCTTGCACCCTATTCCTGAGGCAATTCCCGATGAAATTGCAGCTCCCCTCCAGTGTGCTGGAGCCACAGTTTTTTCACCACTTTACGACGTGACGCCCAGCGATACCGTGGGTATTATGGGTGTTGGAGGCCTTGGACATCTCGCCATCCAGTTTGCCGCCAAACTGGGCTGTCGTGTTGTCGTTCTCTCGGGATCAGACGGCAAAAAGGATCTGGCGATAAAGCTTGGAGCCCACAAATTCGTCGTCATGAAAGGAAAAACAACCAAGGACCTTCAGGAGGAAAATATCTCGCCGATCACACGTCTACTTGTCACCGCATCAGCGCAGCCGGCTTGGGATCTCATTCTGCCACTTATGGCACGCGGTTCGCGAATCCATCCACTCTCGGTTTCCTCAGGCAACCTGGAAATCCCTTACATGCCGATACTTCTCGGGGGTATCAGGATTCAGGGAACGATGATCCCACCAAGGTCTGTGCATCGTGATATGCTTGCCTTTGCAGCTTTGCATGGGATTGAGCCGATAATCGAAAAGTTCCCGATGACAGAAGAAGGGATTAAGGAGGCCATGGATAAATTAGAGAGGGGCGAAATTCGGTATAGGGCTGTCTTGATACCGCAATAAAAAGCTGACAGCGAAGATGCAACTGTTGATAAAATTAATAACTTAACAACTTGAATAATAATATGTCACAGTGCTTCTCTCTTCAATCAAGCGTTTTGATTGCCGGTAAACATATTTCTCGTTAACGTAGCCTGAAGTAAATGGCATGCGAGACAGCTTCATAGGCCACTTGAGCACGACCAGGAACTGTTACAACATATGAATCAATTAACTTATGAAATCACTATGGATGGTTGATGAACTGAGGCATTTGGAGCTCGAGAGATGTGTGGCGCCGCCAATTCCCAGCAGATCACGTGATATCAGCCTCTGGAAACGCGTTCGACGTCAACCAGCGGCGCGGACGAGGTGGTGCAGTTACAACAGAGAAAGGTGAAATTGCAGGATGGATGGACGAGTGTGTCTGATCCTCCGTTAAACAAAATCATGGCCTACCAGCCTCCGCATGGCCAATACTACCCCCAGCACCCGCAAGGCCAGCAGCAGCAGGCAGCGGGACCGGCCTCCCCGCCCTCGAATCCTCCCTTCACAACTCCTCAGCGATACCCGCAGGTTTTATTACCGCAGCCCCCTCCGTATGTGCCGCTACAGCCGTCGTTGCCGCGACAGTCCTTTCCCGTAACTCTTCCGCCCGTAGGATATCAGCAGGCCGCGGTGAAGCCCCTGGCTCCCGCTCCGCCCCATGGGGGTGGAATTCACTATGGCGCGGCGGAATCCGCTCCGGCGCCGCCCTACTACGCTATTCCGAATCGGTCAGACACGCAGTCCACCCCGCAGCCCCAATATCTCACCCAACCTCCCGCACGACCGCAGTCCGTACCGCAGCCTCGTCCTCCTCCATCAACTCCCAAGTACCCGCGGACCCAGATCCGTCCTCTGCCTCCGACGCCGCAACAAAGATCGATGAGTGAAGTCCCGCAATACAAGGTCTCCAAATCACAAACGCATCGCGACCACAAACCGTCTCCACGCATGCATCCGACGTCTCCCTTGAAATCGAAACCTCCCAAGGATGGGCAGAAATCCAAGTCCTCCGTGGACTACCAGGTTGTCCTGTTGTCGCTTGCGGACGAATACTTTGATGCTGCACACAGCCAGGGGACGGCTCTCTCCGTGTCGTGTCAGGAGACGGACGTGAAACAGTATTACAAGCTGATTGCAACGGGGCTCTGCTGCCTTGAAGCTGTGCTGAAGGTAGGCAGATGAACTTGCTGGATAATCCGGGGGCTGGAGGTAGTCAGCTGTTAACTGTCTGCTAGAACTGGAGACTTCGACCTCGAATGGAAGCTATTCTGCGACTACGGTACGCCTCGATCCTGTTCGAAGAAACTGACAACGACCTCGTGGCGGAAACGTCACTGACCAAAGGGGTATGTCCTTGATAGAAGGCCCAGTGTCGTTAATATGTTCATCTGCTAATGGTTTCTAGATTGACCTATGTGAACGGGTATGAAAGCGAATCAGTTTCAAGATACTCGTGCTAATGCATCAGCAGAATAGGATGTACGACCTCAAGTATAGCATGCAACAAGTTCTTTGTCGGATATTATACAAATCTAACCCCAAGGCTGCAATAAAAGCAGTTGACGGTATCATCAGTGATATTGAAACGTAAGACTGGCTGTGTCTCACTGAGTGTTCGGAGCTCTAACTTTCATTTCTTAGATATCGCCATGTGGCCTGGGAGTACGCATTTCGCTTTCTCCGGGTGTCACTCTCGTTAAATTCCGCATCGCATCAGGATTTTGTAGCTGCTGTTCATAATCTACAAAAGATTTCATCCCTAGCGGATAAGGGCGGGGATAAGGCTATCTCTATAGTCTCGTCAGTCCTCGAGGCACTTGCGCACCTGCAACAGTCTTCGGCCTCTGATTCGGTTGATCAAGCACAGAGGGCAATCGGAAATGCGAGGAAATACCAGCTTCATCCAAGTGTACAGGATATACCACAGCTCAGCACAATGGTTCAGATGATGGATATGTGCTGCAGTCTACTCGAGTATGACGTCCCACAAGCAGCTCAGAAACTGCAAACGATGCAAAAGACGATGGATCAGAGCCTCAATGATTCTCCCTGGCAGCTCGATGGGGCATTTTCAATACCTCTTAGCAAGGAAACTATCTCGCCTGCATCAGTTGATTCTGGTGATATCCTCCAGGTGGAAGACGGGCGTGCGATGCTGGTATTTAATTGGCATTCGCAGCACGATCTTTATGCCCTTTGCTATTTTCTTAGCTCCGTTACCCTGTGCGCAAAGAATTCCCAGGATGGGCATAAAGCTGAAAGGTACCTTCGGGAGGGCCTGGGAATGATTCAAAGTACGCAACTACCCCTCCTCCTAAAGGCAAAATGGCTAACTTCTATTGCAGCTAGCTGTGGCAGCCCACAAGAGGTATCGGAGTCTCTGACGGCTGCGACTGCAAAACTTGAATGGCGCAGGGTACTGCTCTGCCATATGCTCCTCCACCAAGTATTTCTTGCTAGCGCCCGCACAGACTGGGATTTGGCGGCCAAATCCCTAAAGGAGGCACAATCCGTCTCTTCTAATCTAACTGCTGGTCCAAGCAAGGCAATCAAATGTCTGATACAGTACTCCACCGGTGTTCTTGCCCAGGCACGCGGCAATCTAAAAGAGGCGCAGAAGATATTCCAGCAACCTCTGTTCTCCCTTTCTCAATACAGCGCCACCAAAGCTAGTCGAAACGACCCTTGCCGCGACACAGCACTTCTCGCAGGACTCAACACCGTCCTCATCCTCCGCGACCCGTCCTACCACATCCAGTCCAATTCCGCCAAACTACTCAGCACCCTCGAGCCCCTCTGCCGCCAAAGTCCCAATAAATACATCCAAGCAGCATTCTGCCTCATCAGCGCCATCATCCAAACCGAATCCACCATCCAGACCAAACGCGACCTTTCGCAATCCCTGCAAGCCGCCACCGCAGTCTCAAATTCTCAAATAACATGCATCGCCCTTACGTTCATGAGCTGGAAATACTTCCGCGGCGTGGTGGGCGAGCAGTCTGAGAAGAGCGCCATGGCAGCGAGGGCGATGGCGAATAAGGCGGATGATAAGTTGTGGATTAGTGTGACGGAGGAGCTACTTGCTGAGACGCTGGATCGTCAGGGGAAATCGGCTGAGGCGGTCAAGCTAAGGGAGAAGGTGGATAGGGAACTTGGGAGATTGGGGCCGGCGCTGAAGAAGGGAAGTAAAAATAATAATAATAATACTAATGGTTCTGCACAGGCAGGTGCCGGAAGGTAAAGGCGGGACATGTACGGCGTTTGGCGATGATTATGTTCGATGGAGTAGGGGAGGGAGTTGATTGTATGGAGTCTGGAGCATGTCGGGTCACGGCCACCTCGCGAATCTGCTTTCTGAACTTGTATTATGAGAAATTAGATGTTAGTTTTTCTTGATGAAATAGCAGATTCTGCTTCGGACCAGATTATATTATTCGTTGCTGCTTATGTGCATATCGCATCAAGGTGAAGAGGGTATAAAAGGAAGAAAACGAGACAAAAAAAGAGGGCTGAAACTGGCAGTTATAATGGCACTGCAAACGGAAAATGGAACAAAACTCCAATGCTTGATCTGGAGGAAGCGAAAAAAAAAAACGACAAGGCGAAACAGCCACCCAACCCAACGCCATCGACCTTCTTTTGCAGCGGACATCCTCAGAGCTGGGATGCCCCCTTTCAAACGCCGATCCGGAAACAGCCCAGACGAAAAAACACCAAAACCCAAACTATGAGTACCGTGACCGGACAAATGCATATATGTCGACAAAGCGGACGAAAGAGAACCGCATCCGAGGAAACGAAAACGGAGAACCGCAGATAAAAGGTCTCATTATCCAACCCCACCCCACGCACCCCTTATCCGTCTCGCAAGCTGAATATCCTTCTGCATAATCGTAACCCTCTTCGCATGAATCGCACACAGATTCGTATCCTCAAAGAGATGTACCAGGAACGCCTCTGCTGCTTCTTGCAGCGCCTGAATGGCTTGTGACTGCCATCGAAGCTCCTGTCCGACTTCCGGCGGGAGTAGATCTAGTGCGATTTCACGAACGAGTCGCGCAAAGGGGAGCTTGAGGAGGAGGAGATCCCATGATTTTTGGTAGCGGCGGATTTCTTTGAGGGCGACGGTGCCTGGATGGTAGCGATGTCGACGAGTTGGAGGGAGGGGGTCACCGGCTGTATTGGAATTCGTTAGCAAAGGAGAGGATCGCAAGGGTTTTATGAAGTTCTTACGTTGGACGTCTGATGTTCTTGAAGCTGGTATTGATTTTCCTGCTCTTCCTCCTCCTCTTCCCCTTCCTCCTCGTGCGACTGAGCTTGATCTTCCTCCTCTTGACCCTGATGGTCCTGCAGTTGCTGTTGTGCCGGTTCCCGACCCCTCGCCACTCTGCCTCCTTGCGCCTGTCGAGCCACTCGGGACCGTTTTGCGCCCACGCTGCGCCGTCGGTGGCATCGTGTGTAGCTGATGGACCAGCGCAGAAGTTGATTATGCAATCAATTAATTTGCGTTTGATACTTCAATGCGATCGATAGGAAGGGATATCATGGATTGAAAACTGTGTCCGTGGCACGCCCTCGCATCACGGGCGGGGCAAGGAACTTGCTGCGCGCAAACTGGGGCAACTCAATACAATTGATAAAAATGCAGAGATATAGTAAATCTTCCTTGAGAGGCCGAATCTGACATAACATATGCTTGAGAAGGCAATGCGCGAAGCTGAATTGGACGGGAGGCCGAAAATCGAATATCGAGGAGGCTGGGGAAGACGCGCTCCCAGCCATCCACCGCGCACCAAATGAGCTCTGTCCCGAGGTCGTGACGCGACGGGCTAGTCCTAATTAGCGCTAGCGTCAAATCCCGACCAACGATCTGCCAAGACACTTGGCTTAGGGCTTAGGGCTTAGGGCCCAGCCCTAGGGCATGGCGATCAACCTCATTTGGAAGCTCCCTGAAAAGCTGTACATAATTTGCTGCCACAGACTTCGAAGAATGTGGTCTAGGCAAGCATTCTGGCTAATTGAGCACCCTGTCCTTGCACAGAATGCACTGGATGTTTCATTTTCAAAGGCCAAGGTAACTGCCAGTGGCTGTCAGTTGCTGCATTTTGCCCTACCTTACTCCATACAGCACAGCCTTTCCCTTCCACTAACACAATCCTGGCAGTCATTTGCACAGGGGCAATGATTTCATGTCTTAAATGGTACTGGTTTTCCTCTAGAACTGAGGTTTAACAATATCCCACCCACGTCGGGAGGGAGACAGCTCTGTGGCTGCACTCGTCACTTTGGCGGTTTTCGTCATTGGAACCCCAAGGTGACGACCGCTCCTCGCTCGGTCACCCAAGCAAACGTGTTGTTCCGAAAAACCATACTACCTGAAGGCCCGGGCCTATAATCAGGAGGTATCCAAAGGATTTTCTCGCCGTCCCGGAGAATCCAGCCATCTCGGTAGACTAGCTTAAACGGGGAAAACAGTCGAGCAACCGGCTGCTTGCCGAAAGAAGAGGGAATCTCTAGTTATCCCAGGTTTGTTTCGACGCAAGTTGTGGGCGTGTTGTGAGGGTCAGGCACTTCCCGGAGACAGTCGCTATCTTTAAACTGCCAATCTTCGCCCGAGGCGATGTTCCAGATAGTGATCATGGATCTTCCGAGAATCACCAGAAGCGGTTCATAGCTCCCGCTTACAAAAACGGGCGGATGCATACATTGTGTGTCGTATGTTCCAACCACCATTCCTGCGGGGACATCCCAGATATTCACTGAACTATCGCTGGCACAGGCGAGGAGCTTCGCGTCCGCCGAAAATGAAACAAACTTCCCCCCGAACCCAAGTTTCGCAGTGGCGTTCGTGTCCAAACAAGCTAAAACTGACTCATAAGGAAATATTACCGCCAACAACCTACCGTCGTTGGAAAATGCAGCCCCCCGTGGCTCGCTTGCAAACGGTTTCGAAATAGCTCTCAACGCCCCGGTGCGAAGATCGCAGAGCAGGAGTTCAGACGAAGCAGCGGTCGTCCCCATAAAAAGGAAGGATTGATCTTCAGAAAATGCCGGCGCACAGAGATTGACACCTTCAGGGAAGCTCCACATCGGAGCACCTTTAGCCAAGTCATTGACACATACGCCCTGACTTAGGTTGAAAGCCAGAAGTCCTCCATCCTTGGAGAAAGCAATAGCTGTAGTGGTGGAATTGACTCCATTGACACCAGATTCCGGTTCCCGGATTGTGATGTGATTGTTGACATCGGACGCGGTTGCAATGAGTCGTTTATGGCCTGAAATTGCATGACGCGACTTAAGGAACCCATCAGTGAATTCAACGGCACTTCGAAGATCCCCTGACAACGGGTCCCATATCCTGCCAGACAAAGGTGATGATCCAAGCAAAAGCCGACCATCATCTGAGAATACTATCGCGTCAACGTTCGTTTCAAATATTTGGAGTAGCATCCCAACGGTTGGATCAAAAATTCCAAGCCCTCGAAATAAGACCGCTAAAAATTTGCTATCGTTTGAAATTGCAATCGCACGCACAGACTCGTCTTTAAAATCAAATATTTGCAGCGCTTTACCTTTGATAGGATCCCAAGTTCGTACCGTATTATCTTTCGATCTCGACACAAGAATGCGGCCATCTGCCGAAAAGATGATTTCCTCAACTTTGCCTGCATGCCCAGTAAGGCTGTACAAAATCTGCCTTCTGAAGGGCTCCCACAGGACGATAGTCCAATCCTTAGAAGATGCCAGGGTTTTACTATCCGGTGAGAAAGCAGCGATATCTAGAAATTCGGCTCCTGGTCGTCCCAACCACCGCACGACATACCCTGTGGGGAGATCCCGTATTTCCAGTACCTCGTATCTAGTAGCAAGAAGCTTTCCATCAGGCGAAATCGCAACCAGGCTATGAGCCTTCCAACACAGGGGAAAGTCCCCTGTAACGATGTTCCAAATGTGAACCGCAGCAGTAGTCTCCGTGACCAGAATGTTCTTGCTTCGTAGAAATCCGTGGACGTAAGATTCGTGGTAAAGTGCTTGCATTAGCTCACCAGTAGCTGAATTCCACAAATTCACCCTTCCTTTCTAGTCCGCGTAACTAGAACACGTCCATCATAGGAGAATTCCATTTGTTCTATCGGTTCTCCGTGTGCAATAATTGCCAATGCAGGGCCCCAGTCAGATTCCACTTCCGGCTTAAACCGTATCAAGGTTGGGATTTCGCTCTGGAACTGGGCCTTCACGATACTATTCGTAGGCGCAAAGGGTAAAGCTGAGGCATAAATTTGTAGTGGAGCAACATCGATTATACCTCGGTTCTTCAGGAGAAAACGTCTTGCGTCTACAAGAAAAGCGGCGACTCGGGGGCTTGAATTAGGCTAATATGTGTGTCAATAATCCGAGTGTCATGGGGAAATAGGCCTATCGGGCGGATGGCCTTACTTGGAGAAGTTTTTGCAATATCTCAATCATGGAGATGCTGTCGGATATCCTCCCCATGAGGCTGAGAACCTCAAGCCAGTGGATAAGGTGCTCCATTAGAAAGATATGCACTTGATCTTCATCACGGACGCGGCTTCCGCTTAGTTCTAGATGGTAGACCCAGTAGCTGCATGCATATCGGACTTCGGGAGATATAGAGGCCTCAATGATCCGGCTGTCGATCTCAACACGCGGCTTTCCAGGGCTCTTGAGGTTGCACATATCGGTTTTGAGACTCCCTTGCTTCGACAAGAGCTCAATACACCTGACCGTCATTTTTTTGTGCTGGTCTATCTCATTTACCCCCAACGGGCCATGCATCCTAGGATCCACAGGAAGTCGCGGATGAGCGATGCAAGAGTCGAACCGGGGAACCGGGTTTATGAGGAACATGGAGGACAGAGTGAAGCATGTTCAACCTACGAGCTGCCTCTGTTTTGGGTATCCTGCATTTGCAAGGGCGCCAAGTGGAAGAGGATCACTCAGGACGATTATTGGTCCAATGATCTCCTGGAATTCAGCACCGACGGTCTGTTTTCTTGGCTCGTCGAGATTCACAAGTAACTCGTCCAGTACGGGGCGATATGTCTGATCGAACTTCGATACCGATGCCCGGCTTGTAGCCCGGTATCCCAGCACCATGTCCAATCGCTTCTCGGGGTTGAAGCGCAAATCTCCGATGGTGCCGCAGAAATGAACAGGGGCACTGCCATCTCCACAAGGAGCTTGAGCGCCTGTTCTCCAGGCCACCCCGGCGGCAATGGAGGGTTCAGAGGACCAAATGAACGGTTACGAGCTTCCCTTATATTAAGGAACTCGTGTTTGAGGAACATGGTTATGTCTTGTTCAATGACAGACGGGGGAATGTCATAGAAAATTATATCCTGGGAAATGTCCCCTGACATGCTCTTAAACCCCAAGCGAATTGGCAATTCAGGTCGACTAGTCACGAAAACCCGCAAGCTGATTGAACCTATATGTCTAGCTTTTGCTAGGAAGCGGAGAATGCCTCTTGCATCTTGTTCTCGTTCACATTCGTCCAGAGCGTCAACAACGATGATAAGATTTTTGGTTGTGAATGGGGAAAAGGTTTTCTGGAGCTCAAACAACGGCTCGAGTATAAGCTTGTTGAATTGTACTGCCATCGTTGTTCTAGCTATATCTGGGTTCGCACTGATAGCCTTCTTGATGTATAGCGTCAGGTTGGGAAGCTTCGATATGACCTGCACCGCAATTGTGGTAAAAAATTTGGTGGCATTTCCACGGTCACCTTCGCCTCTTCTGAAAAAGAAACTGGCACAAAGGCAGTCGTTATCGGCGAATGTTTGAGCTACAGTCCTCGAAATGGTTGATTTCCCCGTGCCGGCCATTCCGGTTAGCCAGAAAATGAATTTAGCCTTCGGGAGCTTCTCTCTGCCGGGGGACTCTGCCCAGCCGGAAATAAGATGGAGCAGGTCGGTCCGAGTCCCGGGGTGACATCTTGCATGGTGCCCGTCGGAGTGGGAGTCAAAAGAGGCGTCTTCAGCAAAGGGTAGCTTGCACTTCTCCTGGATATCAAGAAGTACCGCACTGTTCAAACAGTTAGTACCTATCAAACGGGGAAGGACACATTGGAGGATGCGTTGTACGTCGGGTCAGCATGCAGCGCCAAATTGATGGACTGTTTGTATTTTTCGAGATATTGTAAATATTGATCCGCAGTTTCCCAGTAAAAGGGCCACTTTAGGGACCGAATTCGAAGGAGACTGGCTAGCTTGCGTGTTTTTGCTTCCTGGAATGCTGTCTTTATTATCGAAAGCACCGTATGGCCGTGGCTGACTTCGACACGCAATGTCTGGGACGCAGAGAGCCGGGCGCCGTCCGGGCCATCGAGTAATTTTTTGATACCCTCAAGGAGGCCGAGGAAAGCCTGGATTCCCTGCTGCAAGCGGGCCACTTCATCCTTGGGGCCTCTCACACCGTCCATGTACTGTAGACAGCGAGAAGCCACCTCTGCAGTCACCTCGATAATTGTAACCAGGCTGGCAGCGGCACCGAACGCGTCCGTGACGATAATAACGCTTGATAGTCGAGATTTTATGATCCTAGATGCCAGTGTCGAAGGTGATTAGGAGCGATTCTTTCTACTCCCATGGTGGGGTCCAAGCTACGGAAGGCCGCAAGCCTTGCCAGAGTCAGCCTTGCAAGTGGCTGCACAAGGCTGCGGCCATTCCTCCTCTTTGTCCTCTCATCTGGGGAACGGGGCCAAACAGTGTGCGGGATAGTCGCAATGGTTTGCGTGGAAGCCACACGGGCAATTGACTGAGGCTTGGGAAGCACTCTCCTTGGATAATCCCATTGGACTCTCTGAGGAGAAGAACCTTGGTATGTCCTGGTATTGAACCTGTTGATATTTCGTGGTTGAAGAGGGAGGGTGACTTTCAAATGCTGACTCAGCACGGCGATGAGCTCATCCGGCGAAACTCAAGCTGGCTTCAACTCACCACCTTTGCTCCCTTGCAAACAAGGACAGCTGTTATTCCTTCATTTACTACATTTCAACCGTTTTTCCCCTTTGTTCTGACGTAGCAATTTTGCGCGACCGGAAATAAATAGTCCTCAACCCTCACTTCGGTCCCTACGCTGGAAGCTCTCCCTCCCTTCCTCCGCTCAGCTGTAGACCATGGCGTTCTGGGGAAATGGCGGGCAGCCAGGCCAGTTCCCGCTGGAGCAGTGGTTCTATGAGATGCCCCCGTGCACAAGGTGGTGGGCGACTGCGACAGTTGCAACATCTCTCCTCGTCCAGTGCCATGTCTTGACGCCATTCCAGCTGTTCTACAGTTTCCGCTCAGTTTTCGTCAAATCTCAGGTAAGACAGCTTCATGCCCGTGTGCACGAAGGAATGTGATAATGACCTCCCTTGTTTAGTATTGGCGATTATTTTCCACCTTCCTTTACTTCGGCCCGTTAAATCTAGACCTCATATTCCATGTCTTCTTCCTCCAGCGCTACTCCCGCCTCTTAGAAGAGTCTTCAGGCAACTCAGCCGCGGATTTCTCATGGCTCCTCCTATACGCCATGTCCAGCCTCCTACTCATCTCTCCGTTCTTGTCCCTCCCGTTTCTCGGCGCATCGCTCTCTTCCAGCTTGGTCTACATTTGGGCTCGCAGAAATCCCGACACGAGACTCAGCTTCTTGGGGCTGCTCGTCTTCACGGCTCCATATCTTCCGTGGGTGTTGATGGCGTTCAGTCTTGTGGTGCACGGCACGATCCCGAAAGACGAAATATGCGGTGCCGCCGTTGGACACATCTGGTACTTCTTTTCGGATGTGTACCCTCCACTCCATGGTGGACGCAGACCGCTTGACCCGCCTTCTCTGTGGAGACGGTTATTCGAAGGCAGACCGGCATCTGGCCAGCAAGATGCTCCGGAAACACATGCTGCCAACATCAACAACGACATTGCTGCCGCTGCGGCACCGGAAGTTCGATAAGGCTTGAACGGGGAAGAGTCCGGCATTATCCTCCGTGTGACTGCCGCTTCAACAAACAATATTTATCTGACATAACGATTCTGACCTTTTTTCGAAGATTCCACTGTACATATTAGATACCTGGGACGCGGCAAAATAATAGCCCGTTGCCTCACACTTCGACGACTTGTATGCCCTTCTTTTTTGTGCTCTGAGGATGTTTTGGTATGGAAAAGGCGTTATCATCGTACGGCGTATCTGCTTATGAGCATTTTTCTTATTTCATTGGCTAGGAGTTCTTTCATCTTGCTTTTCCTTGTCAATGCTGCAGCATTTTTGTTAGAATACCCTTTGTGAGAGTCTCGACTGCATAAAACAATTTCTGCTTTGTTCTCCCTGTACTTAGAGCTTTCGTCTTTTTCAAAACTTGCTAGAGAGCCAAATCGGAACCCAACCCAGTTATACTCCGTGGAGCTGTACAGCGCCAATTTATTATAACACAATCCAGGTAAAGATAAGGGAAGAAAAGCAGCATGGATGGCTTAGTTGGGCACAACAACTAGAAACGATTCCTGCATCTCATCACATTCTGCGAGCCCCCATTACTGGAATTTGAATAAATACATGCACAATAATAAAAGAAGAAAGAAAGGAGTGAAAAGAGCCAAGAAGCATGATTAAAAAAGTTTTAGAAGCTGATAGGAAAGAGGTGGTGAAATGATCAAGCTCGGCGCTGGATCCCAAGTCTATTAGATACACGAGAAGGAGAAGAAAGGGGGGGGAAGCGCTCACGTGGGAGATCTCACGGAAACCGGCGTTTGTTCGCGGCGAAAAAGAGGGCAGCACCGAGTCCGGTAAATTCGAAGCCAGGGAAAAAGAGGTCGGCAAAAAAAATAGAAGTAGAGTCAGTGTCAGGGGATTAAAACGAGATAGTAGGAAGGTAAAGAAGGGTAGGGCATCTGGCTTGTATAGAGGGGAAAAAAAAGGCGCTAAAAGAAAATTTCAAAGAAGAACCGTTGAGTGGTATGAGGTGGCTCATGAATCATGTCGGGATGAGAAGGTTTGGTGATGAGGATTAAAAAGTCGAATATAAGAAGGGCAGTAGCCTTCTGGTATCTCCAGAAAAGCAAACCAAGGAACAAAACGCTCCAAATATTAAAAGCAGTCAGACCCATCTCCTAGTCTACTTTTACAGAACTGTCATATCTTCATGTCAATACCAGATGACCAGGCGGGAATGTCAGCCAACGTACCTATATATCCGACGAACAAAGGCATATGCCGTGAGGAATCCCACTGTTCCTGTTAGGAGTCCATACACAGCGCATCCGAGGAAGCTGTATCCCAGGAAAAGAAGAGTCGAGACGAAGCCTGTGATGTGTAACTTGGTGAAATAGTACCAGATGCACGAAAGAAAGATCCAGATAGCGCTGCTTCCACCGGTGAAGAAGCTTTGCCACCACCATCGATGGTTCTATGACATGACAGTAGGTTAGCACTCAGGCAATTTAAAATGGAGGGCGATAAAGTGAAATCCTACCTCTGCGCAAAGATGGGCGTAAGTCGAAATAATGGCGACTTGGCTAACTGTCACGATCAAAACGGAACAGACCACACTGAGATACCCATAAACATAGTAGTAACCGCTTTTATCTTGCATGAGATTCCTGAAGATAAAAAGCAACTCGACGAACAGAACCGCGAATGGCGGTAGGCCGCTAAGCAACAGGCCTTGAACCGTCCTCAGATACCAAGCTTGAGAAGGTATCTGTCGTGGGATTGCGTTCGTGCGGGTTGGGTGCTCCCATGGCGCAGCTCGTTGGTACCCGTCCCAGCTCCCAATGTAGACCAGCGGCACTTGTATCAAGAGCCATAAAGCAACCAGGCCGACTAATGTGCCGAAAGGGAGAGCCGTGCTGGATGCCTGGGACCAGACAAACAGATTCAGGACAAACATGAGGGCGAAAATTAGTCCTGGAAAAAGTAGTGCAGTCTGTTCAAAAGAATATCAGCACCAGTAAGCTTGATTCAGGGTCAAGGTAACTCACTATAGCGGTGTTCTTTCGCCAATTTTGCCCCCCAAACGTCTTGTAGAGTCTGCCTGAGAAATAGCCCGAGAACATGCCGGCGAAGACAAAAAGTCCCACGCCAACACTCACGAATCCTCCCCGGAAGCTTGGATTTAAGATACCCAGACAGCTCAATAGCAGCAGACCAACAGCCACAAAGAGAAGTTGCATACCAGATCCGACTAGAGGCGCTAAAAGTCCGCCGTACGCAGGGATTCGAAATACATCTCCATGAAGACGCTTCCACGAAGCTACCTCATCGAATTCATCATCAGACATATCGAGCTCATCTTGCGGTCCGAGCTTCTCATCCGTAGGGCTTCTCGCTCCGCTTCTCGAATTTGCCGGGCGCAATTTCACCTTTCCCTCCTCCATCGACTCTCCACGCCCCTTCGTATCGCCCCCGGCGGTTCTACCCCATATGACAAGAACAAAAAAGCCCAGGATGGAGGATATTGTGAGGGAGTTCACGATCGCAAGCCAGTGTGTCATCGTCCCGTCCTGGTGGCTGGAGAAGTATAGACTCCATCGATTTGACCATTCAACGCCCTCCTCCTTGCGAAAGAAAACAGAATATGAATACGGGATAGTAAGCGACGCGCCGTCGTCGACTTCATTGTCGTCTTCAGGTAGATAAGAGGAGCCTGGGTACTTTTGCGCGAGTCTGGTATTGTTCGGAGAGATATGAAATGCCAAGCGGTCTTGCTTTGTATGGACCTCTCTGGGGCACCCACCCGCTGTCCTGTCGACGTCCCCAATGCTCTTGGGATATACCTCGAATCCGACGATGACCTTTCCACCTTGACTGCCGGCTTTTCCTGGGGCATCACGCCAGCGGATCACAAAAGTGAAATGATTATGGAGGAAGTATCTCGGCTGCTGGTTGGTCGAAGCGAAATCCTTATAGCCGAGCTTGAATCCAGTCGAGTAATACTTTCTTGACTTATCCACAGACACAAAGCTAGTTGCACCGGGGAGGTTGTCCATGATCCATTCCACAGTGAACCCGTCGGAGATCAGTTTCTTCCCCCACTTGACTTCTTCGCGCCCGACTGTACGGTTGCAAAGGAATTGGCAGTCAATGTCCTTCCCCATTGTCACGTCGAAGTCCGAAGTCATGATCCTGTCGCCTCGAAGAACCTCTCCAAGATTGAGGGGAACGCTGTGACCGCTGGCAAATGGGGAACTTCCCAGTTTCTTGCCGCTTGCGGGGCAGACGAAAGGAAGGTCGAAGTAGGCATATTGGAGTTGCGAATTATCCGAGAAGATCTTGTTCACTAAGACGGGTATCGATTCGCCGTCGCGATAGCTTCTGATCGAGTATCCTGTGTCATCGCGTTAGTCTCCCATTGGCTGTCTACGTATGGAACGCCGAAGTAGTACCTGGGACGTAGAAAGCTTGCGAGCCGGAGAGAATTGCCAAAAATAAGAACGAGTAACGGATCCAAAGTCGGATGTCGGGTGCCATTTTGAAGTATAACGACCGACGCTCAGCTATCAACTGTCGACAGAGCCACGTTGGGGATATGCTGGACGGATAATTTCGAGCCGGAGGAAAGAGGCGAAGATTATAGTTTGTAAACGAGTGTAATTGGCGCAAGGCCAGGAGTAGTTATAAAACGAACGCAAGAGGACGGACGGCTTTGGATGGATGGATGAATGTTTAAACGAATTAACAGGACAGTGAGATGCGCTTGGCCATGCCTGGGACAGCAAGAGAGGAATTAATCGATGAGTTGGAGAGACCGAAATATCAGAGTAGCTTTCTCGAAAGAGCCTGAGACATTGCCGCGAAAGTCGGGGTAGTTTGAAGCTGGGGCGTTGGCCGTTGGAAGTCAGGGATGCAACTCTGGCTGGATGCGCTTTATCGCGATTTCAGCCGCGTGATAAGAAGTGGCTGACTAATCAGTTTCAGGGGTGGCATCCGGCGGCAATATAGTGCAAATTCGGGTGATTCGGCTATACGACCGCATCTCCATGCACAGTTTCAGGAGGGCAGTAGAACTTCATTGAATGATAGATTCTTAGAGGCATGGTTGTATTAGCTTCATGAGGGTAAAAGGCATGCTAATAATAAAAAAAACTAGTACATGAAAGAGGAGTATAACTGGAGGAGCCCGCGGACCTTAACCGCAATCTCATCGGAGTTAAAAAAAAGAACTTGCAGAATTCGTATCATGTGCCTAGGCAGACCGTACAAAAAGAAATGGCCTGCCGAATGCCGTTTTAAAGAAACAAGATCATGAATTGTTTAATAGATACTCAACGGCCCCTTGGACACTGCCCCCAGTTCGTCTGAGGGCTTCGATATTCCTCTCAAACTCGTAGAAACCCATATCGTTCAACTGCCTGAGTTGATCAGCATAACGCTCTTCTGGGGGACGGTTATCTTGCGGAGCGGGGCTACCGCCTGGTCGCGCCCCGGCAAAAAGTGCGGCCAGTGGATCGAAACCACCCTCTGCAGGATTGGAAGGATTTTGGCCGCCGCCCATCGCTTGCATGACTTGATTCAGAAGGGCAGGATCCTGCAGGAATGGGTTACTGAGTAAATTGGCGAACGGGTTCTGGGGAGCTTGGCCTGGTTGAGCGCCAGAGTCCGCGTTGTTTGCTGGTGGAGGCTGAAACAGAGCAGGATTAAACAAGGGAAAAGGGGCCTGGGGTGTTTGCTGGTTAGGGGCTGGAGCATCTCCTCTGGGTGCTGCATTATCTCCTCCAGTGGCAGGCGGGTTAGCGGCGCTAGGTGGCGCGCCCCCGAAAGCAGGGTTGTTGCCAAAGAGAGCCGCAAAAGGGTTTCCAGCTCCAGCTTGAGCGCCTGGCATACCAAACAGATTGAATGGATTTGGAGCATTTCCTGCACCGGCACCCGTATTTGCATCCTGTGATCCTCGGTTCTGTTCAGGAGTCGTGTTTGTCACTCCCGGAGCTGGAAATGCTGCATTCCCTCCGCCAGGTCCTGCCATCGGGTTTAGGCCCATTTGTCTCTGCATCTGGGTCATTTGGCGGATGGTATTGGGGTCTGTCAACATCCTCCGGAACGCGGGTGACTGCATCATCTGTCTGACTCCCGGGCCCATGTCGCGGAGCATCGGGTTTTGTTGTATCATCATATCAATCAATTGAGGGTTCTGAAGCGCTTCGTTCATGGAAGATTGGAACTGAGGATTATCGAGCATGCGAAGCAAATCTTCGGTGTCAGGTGGCGGACCCATCTATCTTGCGTCAGCATTGATGCCCATCGCGAATCTAACGGCTGTAAAACATACCCCGCCATCAGGTCCAAACATTCCTGCTCCAGGCAGTTGTGCCCCAAGGCCGGCATATCGAGCGCCTGTCAGCGCAGCCAAAGGACTGTTTCCAGTGCCAGCGGCGATGTTGGATGGGACACCAGGTGGCGGTTGCGGGGTAGACCGGGTGGCGGGAGAACTTGTGCCCTGGGAGGCCGGCGCGGGTCGCTGGTTGCTCGCAGCACTCTTAACCAGATGAATTGTATGTCCATCCTTGACTTTATGGGTCGCCAGTGTGTCATGGTCCTTCAGCACCCGTCCGGAGTAGATGAGGCGCTGTCGTTCGGGAGGAACATCTGCGTAGTCTGAGCCGGAAAGTTTGGATTTCAGATCGGCTACGGTCGTAGATGGTACTAAGGTAAAGGAGTATTTGGCGTCATTTGAGGATTTGACTTGGAAGGTAATGGGCGATTCCTCTCCTGCTTCATGATCGTCGGCCATGATGCAATGTGAGAGCTGATCGGGGCTGCGGACGGAGGGGAGCAGGAGGATATAGTGAGGAGAGAAGGACAGGGAGAATACTGCTGGCGATTCTAAGTAGAGCCTAGGAGAACAGCGTAATGGAAGATATGAGGAAGGAAAAAAAAAAAAGTAGTGATCAGGAATCCGAGGTGAGTGGCAGTTGAGTTGACCAGATGTAGTTGACATGATGGAAGCTGTACGGCGACCCGCAGCGACAAGACGCGCATCGAACTAAAAAGAAAATCTTCAACCACATCCCAACCTCCCTTCACCACAACATCAACAACAACGCTTTACCTCTACTCCAACCTTTCTTACTCTCGTCTCCCATTGAGGGAGCTCTCGACTCCTCGACCGGGCTAGATGTTCATATTTCTTTCGTCCTAGATGAGTTTGCTTGATAATTCGTGAGGCAGGCAGTAATCCGCTGCTTGCTCCAGCACCGCAGTCATGGCGACCACATCTTCCATGTTTATGTACTCTCTCACCATCAAGCCTCCGAGTGCAACTACCCAGGCCATTCTTGGGCAGTTTGCTGGCACCAAAGAACAGCAGATTGTGACCGCGTCAGGTTCTAAGCTCTCGATCCATCGACCTGATTCAACGCAGTGCAAGATCCATACTCTCTTCACCCAGGATGTTTTCGGAATCATCAGGTCTTTGGCTGCATTCAGGCTAGCCGGGACTATCAAAGGTATGTTCGCGAGGCTATATCAAAGGTATGTTCGCTATACTCTTGCCCGATACACTTGTCAAGGCCACGTTAGTGATTGTTCAAGCTTCTGGGGCAGCCTGAGTCTTCTCAGTATATCGCCCACAAGTGCACCTCCCCGAGAAGAATGGCCGCTATCCCCAATCGCCTCGTACCTTTGACTGAGTAATGCTGAGTGTGCCCCACTAGATTACATTATCATCGGCTCCGATTCAGGACGGATTACAATCATAGAGTATGTCCCGTCACAGAATCGATTTAACCGAATCCATCTCGAAACGTTTGGAAAATCAGGCATTCGACGGGTAGTTCCAGGGCAGTATTTGGCAGTGGATCCGAAGGGGAGAGCTTGCCTGATCGCATCTGTGGAAAAGAACAAGCTGGTTTATGTTCTGAACCGGAATGCCCAGGCCGAGCTTACCATCTCCTCACCTCTTGAGGCGCATAAACCCCAAACAGTGGTGTTTGCCATGACCGCCCTCGATGTGGGCTACGAAAATCCCATATTCGCGGCACTAGAGGTAGATTATAGTGAATCAGATCAAGATCCGACAGGTCAGGCGTACACCGACTCGGAGAAACTCTTGGTGTACTATGAACTCGATCTTGGACTGAATCATGTCGTGAGGAGGTGGGCGGAGCCAGTCGATCGAAATGCCACAATGCTCTTTCAGGTGCCTGGTGGAGCAGATGGCCCGAGTGGTGTACTTGTGTGTGCGGAGGATAATATCGTTTATCGTCACTCAAACCAAGACGCATTTCGAGTACCAATTCCGCGCCGTAGTGGAGCGACAGAAAACCCAGAACGAAAACGTTGCATTACCGCTGGTGTGATGCATCGGATGCGCGGCGCATTCTTTTTTCTTCTGCAGACCGAAGATGGCGACCTATTCAAAGTCACCATGGATATGGTTGAAGATGAGAATGAACAACCGACCGGCGAGGTGAGAAGAATTAAGCTCAAGTACTTTGATACAGTCCCTATAGCGTCCAGCCTCTGCATCCTAAAGAGTGGCTTCCTCTTTGTTGCAAGTGAAACTGGCAATCACCACTTTTACCAGTTCGAAAAGCTGGGCGACGACGACGAGGAGACGGAATTTTCGAGTGAAGGCTTGTCTGCAGATCCCTCGGAGCCTCTTGCTCCAGTATACTTCAAGCCTCGAGCACTGGAAAACCTGAATCTCGTGGAAAGCATCGACTCTATGAACCCTCTTATGAACTGCAAAATCACGAATTTGACGGAGGAGTCGGATGCTGCACAGTTGTATACAGTCTGTGGCACTGGTGCCCGAAGCACTTTTAGAACCCTGAAACATGGACTAGAGGTCTCGGAAATTGTCGAATCAGAGCTCCCCAGTGTCCCCTCGGCTGTTTGGACAACGAAACTCACCCGCAATGACCAGTATGATGCGTATATCGTACTGTCCTTTACCAACGGTACTTTGGTGTTAAGTATCGGAGAGACAGTAGAAGAAGTGACCGATACTGGTTTCCTCTCGTCAGCCCCGACTTTGGCAGTGCAGCAACTTGGAGAGGATTCCCTTATCCAAGTGCATCCTAAAGGCATCCGGCATATTCATGCTGATCGACGTGTAAACGAATGGCCGGCTCCCCAGCATCGCTCCATTGTTGCAGCAGCCACAAATGAGCGCCAGGTTGTTGTGGCCCTCAGCTCCGGAGAAATCGTTTATTTCGAGATGGATGTTGACGGATCTCTGGCAGAATATGATGAGAAACGGCAGATGTCTGGTACCGTCACTTGTCTGAGCCTCGGAGAAGTCCCAGTGGGCCGCGTCAGAGTTCCTTCCCAGTGGGCCGCGTCAGATCTTCGTTCCTTGCAGTTGTCCGTTCCTTGCCTTCGTTCCTTGCAGTTGGGTGTGACGATTCTACTGTTCGGGTGTTGAGTCTCGACCCTGATTCGACGCTTGAAAACAAGTCGGTTCAAGCTCTGACTTCGGCTCCCTCCGCCCTTTCGATCATGGCCATGGCCGATTCAACTTCCGGTGGCTCAACTATGTACCTTCATATTGGCCTTTACTCCGGGATCTATCTGCGCACTGTTTTAGACGAAGTTACTGGAGAACTATCAGACACCCGAACGCGTTTCCTTGGACTCAAGCCTGTTAAGCTGTTCAGCGTCTCTGTCAAAGATCAGAAAGCTGTCCTCGCCTTAAGCTCGCGTCCTTGGCTCGGGTACTCGGATTTACAGACCAAAAATTTCATGCTCACGCCTTTGGACTATGTTCCACTTGAATGGAGTTGGAATTTTAACAGTGAGCAATGTGTTGAAGGGATGGTGGGCATCCAAGGCCAAAATTTAAGGTATGTCACTCCAGCTTTTCTACTCCTTTTTGCTGCAGCTTTCAAGATGAAACCTAAGGGCCCAAGCCAACATTGGCGATGCGGATTACTTTTTATTTATTCCAATTGTTCCTACTGAAGAGCTATTTTTATCTTGCGACCTTTCTCTAGCATCCATTTCTTATTCAACTGACTAACTCGGCCGTCAAACCATAGAATCTTTTCCATTGAGAAGCTTGACAACAACCTGCTTCAGGAGTCGATACCCTTGGCGTATACACCCCGTAACTTTGTTCGCCACCCCGAGCAGCCGCTTTTTTATGTTATTGAATCGGATAACAATGTACTGGCGCCCTCAACTAGAGCCAAGCTACTAGAAGGATCGAATACTGTCAATGGAGAATCGAACCCGCTTCCCCCGGAGGAGTTTGGCTATCCCCGTGGGACTGGGCATTGGGCATCTTGCATCCAGGTTGTTGATCCCATCAACAGCAAGGCCGTGCTTTCCACCATCGAACTCGAAGAGAACGAAGCTGCCGTTAGTGTCGCTGCCGTGCCGTTCTCTAGCCAGGATGACGAGACATTCTTGGTTGTGGGAACAGGAAAGGATATCGTAGTAAGCCCTGCTTCATCTTCTGGGGGTTTCATTCATATATACCGATTCCAGGAAGATGGCAAAGAGCTGGAATTCATTCACAAAACAAAGGTCGATGCGCCGCCTTATGCTTTATTAGCCTTCCAGGGGCGTCTGGCCGCCGGAATCGGGCCTGATTTACGCATATATGATCTCGGTATGAAGCAGCTGTTACGAAAATGCCAAGCTCAAGTCACACCTCGCATGATCGTCGGCCTTCAGACGCAAGGCAGTCGAATCGTCGTCAGCGACGTTCAGGAGAGCGTCACCTATGTGGTGTACAAATACCAAGAGAATCGGTTGATCCCCTTTGCGGATGACGTGATCTCCCGTTGGACCACATGCACAACCATGGTTGACTATGAAACGGTAGCGGGCGGCGACAAATTTGGTAATCTGTGGCTACTCCGATGCCCGCAAAAAGCATCGGAAGAGGCGGACGAAGATGGATCCGGGGCTCATTTGATTCACGAGCGGCAGTATCTCCAGGGCGCACCGAATCGATTGAGCTTGGTGTGCCACTTTTACCCGCAGGATGTTCCCACCAGCATCCACAAAACACAACTTGTCCCTGGTGGAAGGGATATCTTGGTGTGGACTGGGTTGCAGGGAACCATTGGAATGCTGATCCCATTCGTCAGCCGTGAAGACGTCGACTTTTTCCAAAGCCTGGAAATGCAGCTCACTTCTCAGAACCCGCCTTTGGCTGGCCGGGATCATTTGATATATCGCGGCTATTACGCGCCTCCGAAAGGGGCTATCGATGGTGATCTGTGCGAGACATACTTCCTCCTACCGAATGACAAGAAGTTGATGATAGCCGGGGAGCTGGATCGATCCGTGCGCGAAATTGAGCGGAAGATATCCGTAAGTCATTTATCTCTGTTCCTTTGCTTAAGCCTGTTGCTAACCATTCTATAGGATATGAGGACAAAGGTGGCCTACTAATATGATTCGATGTCTGGCGTCCTGGCGCTAATATTATCAATCTTAATGTACAATAATGAGATCTTCTTTTTCCATTCAATATCTATCAGGAATTGGGTGGAACTTGAGTACGATGGAAGTTTATGGCCACGGTAAACATGGCTGGTATTTCAAAGTCGGACAATTGGTTACGTTCAATTGTGTTCGCATGACCTCCCCTGCATAAGATTGGGATATTTCTGTCTCTTGCCTCGCTCGATCGACTTCCTTTCATCGTCTGATCTTGAGCTGGATGCAGCCTTTTCCTTCTGAGAAATGGGATGTTATGAGACAAGAGCAAGGGAGATATTATATCTCCTATTCGACGATCTTTGAGTACGATCCCAGCCACAATATCCCCAGGCTGGACATCGTAATTTATCCGTCGATACATTATCTAGTCAGTTTGAAGAAATAATTTCCTATGCATCTAGTTTCTCTTCTCTTTCACAACTCTTAAGCGCGCCTGGATGGGTTGACGGTGCTCTTCCCGGCCCGCTGCAAATTGCCGGTGCGGGGAAGCCCGGGATTCGGGGACAGGGCGGAATCCCAAGCGGAGTCAATGGCCGAATTGCCCCCGCTTCATTCGCAATCTGTAAACATAGAGCATATGAGGAGCATGATACTACATCAACACCATCTACCAATCTCTTCCTCACCTTGTCAACCAACGCAGCTCCCTCTATACATTCACCAAAAATGCCTCAAACCCTCAAAGTCGCAATCTCCCAATCCCGCACCCTCTCCACCCTCTCCGCAACCCTCTCCGCCCTCGAACGCACCACGCACCTCGCCTCCTCCAAGGGCGCAAACGTCCTGCTCTTCCCAGAAGGCTACCTAGGCGGCTATCCACGCGGCTGCACATTCGGTGCCGCAGTCGGTGGCCGCGCAGACATTGGTCGTCAGCAGTATCTCCATTACTACAACGATGCCGTTGATCTAGGGGACACGCCCGCTGGTGCGGGGGACGAGTGGGTTGAGCGGAAACTACCGGTTGCGGAGGGGAGGAATCATAGAGGAGATGGGACGAGGGAGGTTCTGGAGAGGGTTGCGAGGGAGACGGGGGTGTTGGTGGTTACGGGGTTGATTGAGAGGGCGGGGGGCAGTTTGTACTGCGCGGTTTTGTATGTTGATCCGAAGAGAGGAGTGTTGGGGAAGAGGAGAAAGGTCATGCCGGTATGCTACCTCCATTCCTGCAGTGTATACGGTAAATATCTAACTTTGCGAGCAGACCGGTAGCGAACGTCTTGTCTGGGCCCAGGGCTCCCCCTCGACTCTCAAGGCAGTAACAACAGAAATCAACGGCGTCAAACTCACTCTCGCGGCCGCAATCTGCTGGGAGAACTACATGCCTCTCCTGCGCCAATCGCTCTATCAGCAGAATGTGAATCTGTACCTTGCCCCCACGGCCGACGGGCGCGAAACATGGCTTCCTCTTATGCAGACGGTGGCATTTGAGGGACGAACAGTGGTCCTGAGTGCGAATCAGTGTGTGCGGAAAAGCCAGTTGCCGGCCTGGGTTAGCAATGATCAATCTGATGCTGAGAAGGCCGCCGGTGACGACGATCCGATTCTCTCGCACGGCGGTTCATGCATTATCAGTCCGCTGGGTAAGGTCCTTGCCGGTCCCGTGTGGGATGTCTTCGACGAGGATGAGGGGAGCTTGCAGGTTGTCGAGGTCGACTTCGAGGATTGTTTGAGAGGGCGGTTGGATCTCGATGTTGCGGGGAGTTATTCGCGGAACGATGCCTTCAAGTTGACGGTTGAGGGATTAGATTTGAGTCCTCCACCAAATTAAATAGATATAGCCCTTATGCGAGTTCATTGATAGCGCTGGAGTTGAAGATATATAGATGGAAACGAGACGAGGGACTGTATATACAAGTTTTCGAGTCTAATTAACCATATCTCTCTATGTAGTTATCCAATGCTTTTTACCTTGATCCCGCATGAGAACGCTCGAAGCACCTATTTTGTTCCGCAACGCCGGGTAATAACTAGCCATCGCAAACAGATTCCATACACATCAACAGGTCGTCTAGGTCAACATATCATCCAATCTCTCACCCAAGATCTCTTCAATAGACAACACCCACTTGCGCGTCTCCTTCTCAACGGTCTCGTCATCATCCTCCATGAGTTCGCTAATATACGGCAGCATCTCAGGCAACAATGCAAGCCATTCTTCGCCCAGCCGCTCAGTTAGCTGTTGCTCGCACTTAACAGCTGCAAGCCGTGTATATGGATTATCTCCCCCTCGGCCAGCACCGCCACCAACGCTGCTGCTACCGGCACGCATGAATTTCATGATCACCGAGTTCAATTCTTTGTGGTTATCCGGCGAGTCGGCGGCTGCGGCTAGCTCGACGATTGCGGGGATTGCTTCGGTGGTAACCAAGTTAAGAGTCGCTGGGTTCGTGGCTGAGGCGAGCTGGTTGATCAATGGCGTGGAAATAGCTGCAAGGTGACTGGGAGATTGCCAAAATTCTGGAAAATTGAATGTCAGCAGAGTTCAGCTGGAAATAAAACGTAAAAGAAGTCCCCCATACCATCTTGATCATGCTCAAATGAATTTCGGAGCATGTCCATGGCGGCGAGCCATAGGGATTTCGTCGCTTGGTCATTGCACCGCGCCGTTTTCAAGACATCAACCGCACTATCAAGAACATAGCTCGAATATCCAGTAACGATGGACTATGACTTATCAGTATTCCACCTTGAAAGATTGATCGATGGTTTAGTATACTAACCTTCAATGTACCGAAAAAATTACCAAGGAACTTATAAAAGGTTGTCATCCTTGCCAACCGGCCTTCTTTATCCTTCTTGCCCAACCCGTTTGTGGCCCACTCAGTTAAGTCGACAAACACTGGGCGGAAGATAGAGTCGTTCAACTTGTAAATCATCTTGATGGCTGTCTCATTGGCCTTGGCCTCTACTTCCTCGATTTCGGCAGTATCGTAACCTTTCCCTTGAGGCGGACTGAGTTGAAGCCTGCGAAGATCAAAGGCATGGCACAGGATCTTCATCAAAACTGAGACGTTCTTAACAGTTGACGACTTCGGATGTTTTTCCACCGCAATTTTGACAATCTCAAGAGCTTCATTGGCGGCCTGTAACATTTTCATTAGTACTTTACCAATGTGCCGTTTCTTTGCGTAACTTACCTCTGAACCTGCGGAAACTGCAGCTGACCAGTTGCGCTCGACAGCCGCATAAGTCTCCTGGATATCAACTCGTTTTGCGACGAGTTGAAGCGCCTCGACTCGATTCTCATCGGAGCCTTCAGCTAGATCGGCGCAGGCGGATTCAAACGAGAGTTGCAGTATCCTGTCGAGATGATCGCCAGAAATCATCCAAGGAACGTGGATGAGCAGAGCAGAAATCAGCGAATAGGCAGCATCATGCAACTCAGAATATTCTTCAGGGCTTGTAAGCGAGCTCTGCAAGAGATCGAGAGCCCGGGGAAGCGCATCAGGGAGAGCAGGGATAATACCCTCCCCAAGGACCTCCGCCATAGAAGCAAGACACAGCAATCCCATGATACGAATACGATCATCGCTCTGACCAAGGCAGTTATCGCCAGAAACAACTTTTGCTGCAGACACGACCTTTGTCTGGTCTTTCTTCCCGTACTTCTCTGCTATTTTCTCGATACAAGCAACGGCCGCGTGCTTCAAGAGGATATCGGGTGAAGATTGAAGGACATCAATCAGGACGGACAGGAAGCCCAGGACCCTAGTTTGTGAAGCTTGATCCCTATCGTTGCTAAGGTCCAAGCGGCTACTCAGCAATTTAAGGACCTTCCGGCGAAGATCATCGTTCGGCCTCTGGAGGAGCACCTCAATCGTATCAATGAAGTCAACAAGGGACAGCGTATTCAGCAATGTGCCAAGGGCTTCACCGCATGCCCTGCTCACTGGTTTCATTGAGCGAACAGCCGTTGACAGGGCAAGAATCTGCTCGAGGATTGTAGAAAAGAGGTTATGAACTTTATCAGTCACCTCCGTGTTGCCGGACTCAAAACAGGCATCCATCTTAGTTCTTAAGGAAGTGTGCTTGAGGAGATGTGACAGTGCGTGAAGCAGGTCAACAACGACCTTCTGAGCGTCTCTGCCGTCCTCCGTGCCAACACCAAGAAGAGTCTTCGCCATAGTGGGCTTCGGCTTCAGCGCATCCTGGACAAGGTGTAGATATCGAGCGAAAGTCTAGAGGGGATTAGTAAATTTCACATAGTTGTCGCGAGAGAAACTTACAAGTAACTGGAGGTCTGCGTCGACATTAGACGCAAGGGCTGTCATGACACCCAGCACATCCTTGTCCATAGCATATCGGTTTGCGAACATTGCAAACACGGCAAATAGGAAGTCTTCAGGGCCTAGCTTCTTCACAAGTGCCTCGAAGAGCCGTAGGCGTCGGTATGACGGGATGTGCTCAAACGCAGCTGTAAATGAGAGTAGAAGCTCCGAAGTTCCCGAGACGACATCCCTCTTCTGGTTTCTCAGCGACTGAACTAGTGGTGGAACGACTTGATCGATAGTCTTGCATGGCTGTTAGCATGATGAAATTGAGCAAAAGGGGGCCTGAAATTACCTGGTCAATAACAAGGGCTGAATATTCGTCGTCTTTTCTCAAAACACTCGACCCCATGAACGTAAAGATTGGCATGACGCTGTGGAGAACAATCTCAGGAGCAACGGTTGCGAGGCCAGCAACGAGCAGAAGCGCGGTATTCTGGACCTGAGGGCTTTCCGAAGTACGCACGCAATCGATAACAATGTCGGCCCTAATGGTAGAAGTGTTGAACTTTCGAGTGCGTGACTCCTAGATGATGGTTAGTATTTAAGCACATAGAAACCGGCAAGGCACTTACCTTCAGCTTATTGACAATAGCCAACAAGATGCCTAGATTGAGGCTGAAAAGGTAGCTCATCTCGGATCCAGTTTGAAGCTTGAGGTGATGGATTGCAGTGAGAGTTTGAAATAATCCGCCCAAGAGATCTGGGTATTTCTCTGGGTTCGATCCATCAATCACCTCGAGGATAAAGGTCATCTTCTGTAAAAGCAGGTCCATCTCCTTTGCATCATTTAGAGGCACCATATTATTTTGGCTAGTCCTTCGTTTCTTCGCTGGCGGCCCGCGGGAACCTAATTCAGAGGCAGACGTAGAAAGCGTATTGACAAAGTTGTGAACAACTGGTCCCGAGAGGTCAACAGCGCGGAGAAGGCCTTTGCAGGAATTCGCAAGTTTCTCGTTTCCAGACACAGGTCCCAAGGCGATCTCCAGCAGTTTACCGGCAACCGACTCTTCGTAGGCTTCTTCGAGTGACGGCCAGACCTGCTTTAAGCGATCGAAAGCGGCCAGGACGAATGAAGGACGGGCGACTTGTGACGGAGAAGTGATGCATGAAAGGAGCGTGTCGACAGCCTCCTTGTCTTCCGGGTAGATAATAGAGAGAATCTGTTCGTCTAGCTCGTTCACTGGGACTTGTTCCTGCTCCAAAATGCGGTTCAGTTCTTCTTGGCTGAGGTGTCTCCAGTGATCGAAAACAGGCAAAAGGGCATGTGTTCGACTGGTGGATCCGACCTTGTCGACGAGATTGAGAATTTTCAACAGTCTAAGCTTCACCGCGTAAATAGGTATGGCGCGAACATGGGAGCAAAGAAACATGAATAGATTCCGGCGAACGGACTTCTTAATCTCGGAAGACTTGGATGAATCGCCCTGGGCCTGTGACCCGCGTATTAATGCCGAAAGGGTCTGTCCGATTTGATCTTGATCCAAGGTGTACTCCTCCAAAACAGGAACCAAAGCACGACGGATTACTTTATGTAGTTCCTGGGTTGGCAGCCATTCAACTGGCTTGGATTGATCTTCCGTTCCATAGAGCTGGCCACGGCCCCACGAACGAATTTGCGACTCATCCTGTGATTTGCACTTGGCCAGCCGGGCGTCAATCACGGCCAGCAAAGCTGCGGCCTCCTTTCGCACTCTTTCAGAAGCGTCCGCAAGACTCGAGAAGACAAACGGAAGGATTGCTTGCATATCCAGAGCTGTATTATCATCTGCAGAAATACAAGACGCTACCACCCCGATAGCTGCCGCTCTGACCATTGGCGCGTATGGGCCAGAGAAGAAACGAACGAAGAAGGAGATATAGAGAGGCTTTTTCAAAGCCTCATCCGCCTGTAGGGCAGGCAAAGCAGTGAACTTCGCGATGTTTTTGGGAGCAGCACCACCAGCAACGAATGTATCAGCTAGTTGTGTAAATAACGGCGAGGCAACCCCGGCAAGGAACGATTGCTCTTTGGTCTTTATTTCTTGGACCGATTTTAACACCAGAGCGAAATCATCCTTCACAGGTACATCCTCAGAGGCATCTTGCATCTCGACGTCCTTTATGGCAGCGGGTGTCGGTACTGCCTCAATAACTGACTCCAAGCTCATTTCCAGTTTTGCAACGTCGATTCCTGACTGGCGTACGGCCTCCTGTAATAACGGCGCAAACGATTGCGTCTCGTTGAACTGGATAAGAATGTTTGAAAGCTGATTTCCTAAGCCGTCCATGGAAGAATCTCCTTGGGCTTGCCCAATGCCCTCAAGAAGTATGACCAACGCAGCAGTCTTTTGCTCGCTGTCAAGGACACTGGAGTGTACAAATCGTTCAATCAGCGCGACCGAGGCGGCATCTTGACGTTTCCCAATGTTTCTGACACAGCCCTTAATCGTGCCTAGGATCAAATCGGCAACCGGATGGTTTCCGCCGAGTCCTTCCAATATCTCAACCACGTTGTCCATGCGGATCATCTCCTTTATCACTTTGCGCGGTACAGTTCTCTCATCTTTCTGGTGCACGAGAACGGCTAAACATGTGACCCCAGCGACAACACTAGCCTGAGTCCAGGTGGTTGCCACTCCTTCCATCAATCCGTCAATTACATGGTCTTGGAGCGTTCCCTTATTTGCAAGTACCACGCAGAGCATGTAGCAGCCAATTGCCAACTGCGGTGCCTTCTTAAGTTTGAAGGCTTCGTTTAATACGGGGAGGACGCGGATCAAGATGTCTTCCATGTTTTTCCTCTCGATTTCTATTCTCCCGGATTTGGCGGAATCCAGCATATTGGAGAGCGACTCTGTGATAATACCGGCCCAAAAGGAAACGAGCCCTTGGTAGTCGGAGTTTGCCTTGGCAGCTTGCAACACATAGTCGTTCAAGGCGGCAAAAAGGAGTTTGTTCGCCGCAGCACTTTGGACGATAGCTTGTCGGGGTGGGTTCGTAAGACTCCGCTGGTACGGGTAGAGTACTTGGAGGGTTCGTGTCAGGTCTTCGGGTAAAATGGAGAGGAGGTTCAGAAATAACGGAGTCGTGTGGTATGGGAGGAATGTGAGAATAAGGAAAGTCGTATTGTGTTCATGGACTCTGTGAGGCAGTCAGCAATTTGTAGTCCAGAAACATCTGGAAGCGTGGATAGCTACCGAAATCTCCGGACAAGCCAGTCCACCGCTTTGACGGCAGGACTTAATAACAAGCGGCTTCCCACAAGACATAAAAAGCCCTCCACAACACTATCTAGCTCCTTGTTCTGCTGAGCTGACAACTCTCCTCTATCCTCAGCTTTGCTCTGTTCGCTGAAAAGGGTGCGCTGGAACTGAAGGAACCGCGAGTCGAGGGCGCATAGCTCCTCGAATCCACCGTGGCATATCTGGTAAATTGTATTGAAATCTTGCGAGGCCGCGACCTTCTTGTCGAATATCAAAGATTGCGAATGTGCCGCGCGCTGGGCTTTGAGGTTTAGCTGGTGGGTAGAAGTCGCAGCAATCTGCGCCAACTGCGCGGCGAGGGACGAAGCCATTGCTCAGGAGAGTGCGTCAATTCCGGGATTAAATCATAGCAGGCCTAAAAGAGCGTATGTGGATTGAGCCCGTCCCAGCGAGTTCTGCGCAGTTGTCTGTTGTCGAGGTTGAAGCTGTGAGATCTCCCAAAAATTTATGGTCCAGAAAGGAAATTTTTCCCGGCCGGCGGAGCTGACAAAGAGCAAGTGGAGCCGAGCCGTTCTCCGAAGCTCGACGGCAGCTCAACCACAAACGAAGCTCAGCACACATGGAATACAGTCGAGATGGAGCCCGGAGATGCAAAGGTGCGTGTATAGGACTTCTGATTGATGCTGCGTTAACCGATATGCTGACGGCTATCGCAGGCAAATCAACCGGTGCCAAAGTTCGCCAGTTTTAAGCCACCGACCGCCAGCCAAGCTCCGAAGGCAGAGGGTCAGCGAGATAGAACTGATAATCTCAGCGACAGACGGGACTCCAGTAGATATGGGCGCGAACGATCAAAGCGCAGAGAGCGCTCCCGTTCTCGAGAAAGGAGCAAGAAGTCAAGACAACCAGAATCCTCTACCCAACGACGAGAAAAGCGCAGTCGTCGTTCTCCGATCGCTGAAACGAAACCTGTGCAGGAAGATGATTATGAAGACAGCCTCTTTACATTTGACAGGAGAGGAGACAAATACGTTGTAATGTACGGCTCTGTCAATCGGTACCACATCCCACTATATTACCGTTATGGTTTCGGACGGGTGCTTGGTCTATCTACCACCCTAGTCATTGACCGTGATTTGGACGAAGGTACTACGCTGGTCATACGGCCGCGTAGCTATATTAGCGACAATTCCAAGCAGTCATCCAAGGACTTTATACGAAGCAAAGCTAGTACATCAGGCAAATATATTCGCATCCGTCCTGACCCCAAACCAATTGGAGACATCGACTTCCACCAGGATTTCGTCCCACTAGTTTCCGAAGGAAGCAGGAAACGAAGACGCATTGACGATGGGGCATCTTCCGAAGACGAACTGCCCAACTATAGATCCATCGAAGGGAAAGCAAAAGCAGACTCTTCAGCGTTGGCGCACGACCTTATCCCTGATTCTGACTTGGAGTCAGATGGCGAGACTTCTAGGCGACGCAACGCCACTCTTTCTGCGCATGTAACAGAATATCCGGAGGATATAGATGGATGGCTAGCACTTATTAAGCATCAGGATAGCATGGTCGGCACCACAGATTTCGAAGGCCGGCGCAAACATACGTTTGCCGAAAAGCGGGGCCTTACTGATATCAAAATTTCTATGTACGAAAGGGCTTTAAGCAAAATACCTGCTAACGCCTCCCGTGACCGCCTCCTTTTAGGGATGATGGAGGAGGGAGCGTCATTATGGGACACCCAGACTTTGTCAGACAAATGGAAGGCCATGCTACAATCAAATCCGGGATCTATTCATCTTTGGGTTAAATATTTAGATTTCCAACAAACTCGGTTTATCAACTTTACATATGAGCGATGTCGCACGCTGATTTCGGAATGCCTTGAGATGAATGCCCTGCAACCTGCTTCCCATAAGCGAGATGCTATTAATATTTATATCCTTCTACGGCTAAGTTTATTTATGCGAGAAGCAGGTTTCCAAGAACACGCCGTTTCTCTGTGGCAAGCGGTGTTGGAATTTAATTTCCGTCGTCCAAAGGACATCGATGTTTTGAAAGATCCAGCTGGTGCCGTCAGTTCGTTTTCTGAATTCTGGGATAGCGAAGTGCCACGGATAGGGGAACCTGGCGCGAAAGGCTGGGATAGCAATGACAATGATCCTATGGCCACCAAATCTGACCCCGACGTCGGGGATATCAACCAGGCCGCAATCTTTGCATCTTGGGTAGCTCTCGAGGAAGAAGCAATTCGCCATTCCTCCTTACCCGCCCGGACTCTGGACGAAGTTCGGGAAGATGATCCTTATCGAGTCATAATCTCCTCCGATATTACAGAGTTTCTCATCCCTTTCGCGGATCCGGACGCATTGGATCTGCTTTTAGACGCATTCCTGATATCTTCACACCTTCCGCCAGGCTTTTCCGGGAAAAATTTCCATACACTTGCAGAATGGCGCGAAGACCCGTTCCTACGCAATATGTTGTTAAACCAGGCAAATCCGACTATGCAATGGTTCTCGGCCATCTTGGCCCAGTCTGATGACCCTAGCTCTGATACTCCATTTTCGTTTCCTGAACAAAATTTTGCTATTGATGAAGATGTCATCTTCAGTGATGGTTCATCCTGGTTTTCATCGTTCAAAACATGGGCCGCTACCTTTCAAGGTTCCAACGCGTATCTTGATGCCCAAGTCGTTCGCCGTATCCTTCGTCAGTTGGCCGATCGCTACTTGAAGAGTGATGAGCTCGCGGTATATCTCCTCGGAGTTGAATACGCCTTCAGCGCAAACGATGCAGCCAAATATGCTAAATCTCTTCTGCGAAAACGTCCGTCGAGCATCAGGCTTTACAATGCATATGCTCTGATAGAGGCACGCCGCGGCCAAGAAGCTGCCGCTGAGAAGGTCTGGGCAACTACGCTGTCAATGTCCAAGTCTTTTGCTGGGTGCGATAGGATGGATTGTATACTCCTATGGCGCAGTTGGATTTGGGAAGCATTGGCCAAGGAGCAATATCACAAAGCGACTCGGCTATTGCTTTCGGTCCCCGAAAGCCATGTCGACGTAGGTGCTCCGAACGAAAGGGCAGAGGAACCCACTGTGAGCCCGGCAGAGTTTCTTAAAGCTGAACGAGTACGTCCACCTAATATCTCCCTCCTTCCGTCACATACTAACCTTTTGAAGTTTCTTAAAGACGCCCAGAGCCACGGCTTATCCTTCCGCAATACCAGTATCTTTGCTGGCAGCGCGGAATGCCTTGCACTATTATCCTATCTTACGCGAGGTCGGGATCTTAACAGCGCTCTAGAAATTTATCAAGCTGCTGAAACAAGACTTATGAGGGATAAACTATGCAACACGGCGTTGAATGAGCGCTTCCACCAAGCGAAAGCAAGACTCCTCTACCATCATATGGTCACCACCAAGCTATACAAGCCAGCATTGATTCGCGAAGTACTATCTAAAAGTATCGCTCTTTTCCCAAACAATACAGTTTTCCTCGGCCTTTTCGCCTTCAATGAGTCCCGCTTCCGCATCGAGGATCGTGTCCGTTCCGTGCTTCGCCAGCACGTAGCCAATCCCAATCAAAGTGACCAAGATGACGGTTTTTCACCTCTCTCCTCCCCGCTTACCCCCCACTTCTTTTCCATTTATACCGAACTACATCGTGGTGTTTCGGCCGGATCAACAGCAAATTCTGCGCGCGCAGCTTTCGAGACAGCCGTAACATCTCGGTCTGGCCAGGCCAGCGCGGCGTTATGGAAATTGTACATATTATTCGAGCTGGCGTTGGGCCAGTCGGATAGGGCAAAGGATGTGTTTTTCCGCTCTATTCGCGCTTGTCCGTGGGTAAAGGAGTTGATACTCGTTGCCTTCAGGGATCCTGGATTAAGGGAAAGTATGGATATGGTTGAGTTGCGGAAGGTGTGGAATGTTCTGCTGGAAAAGGGGCTACGGATTCATGTGGATCTGGAAGAGTGGTTTGAGGAGAGGGAAGAAGAAGTGAAGGACAGGAAACCTCCTATCACTCTGCCTCACGACTTGAGCAGTGGTGATGAAATGACATGATGGATCATTACTACTTCGATTATCTAGATTCCTGGATATATCCCACAATATGAAAACAAATATATGCTCATATCTACATACCCTCCTCCGGCTCAGTAGGCACAAACCCCCTTTCTTCTCTTCTCCTCTTGACCCAAGCCCCCAATTCATTCCACACTTTCTCCTTCTCCGCCAACGACATCGTCGCCGCCAACCCACTCGTCGTCGTAGCCACAAACACCCTCGCCCCATCCCATCCATCGTCATCGTCACCCTCCGCACCAGAAGCAGTCCCCCGCCCAAACAACCTCCTCTGCTTCCTCCCCATATTCTCACTCACATCCTGCCACCCATACTTGAACTCCTCCTTTTTAATATTCCTCCCCTTCCTTACCCTCCACACCGATTCCCAAATGCTCTTACCAACAAGACACACCGCCTCGGGCCTCTGTTCGCGAATCTTCCTCTCCAGCACCGCCACCCCATCATCCATCTCTTTCTTCGACAACATACTCGCATCGCGCGTGGGGCGAGAGACGATATTCGTGTTTCCCACGCAGTATTGCGACGGGAGCCGGTATGTGAAGCTGGGCGGGTGCCGTTGCGTGGTTATCCCCGACGAGTGCAGGAGGCGCCAGTATAGATTTGACGGGTGCGCGTAGACGTGCCCTGTTTGGCCTGTCATGATGCCGGGGTTGACGCCGATGAAGAGAAGGATGAGGTTCGGCGGGATGGTGTCGCGGAGGTGCGAGATGGGCCCGGAGGTAGCATGATTTTCGGTCGCTGCTGCTGCGGGTGCTGTTCTTCTGCCGCGACCGCGTCTGGATGGAGAGGAGGGAGCGCTGGTGCTGGTGGTGGCTGAGAGGTCTGATTGCGCGGATCTGGAGCGGGTGATGCGTTTGAAGACGACGGGAGGGTCTGCTTGATTTGTTTCTTCTTCCGCTGTATCTTGTAGTCTTCGCTTTAGGGACGGGGTTGTTGTCCCTGGTAAAGCTTCGGATTTCGCAGATTTGCTGGGAGAAACGTGGATGTATTTGTTGAGGCTCCCATTGAAGGTGGTCGTCGGGGCGGCGTCGATGTCGTCCGCTTGCTCGGCGGCGACCGAGGGCATCTTCGGCATATTTCGCTGAAATCTCCAGATGGAACGAAGAGAAGAAAAGGAGTGAGAGAAAATTTTATCATGAAAAGGTTGGGAGAGCTAGCCCGGTTCTGCTGCCTGTCAAATACGGGGGTTGAGCCGCTTAACGGGGCTCCGAAAGTTAGTTATTAGTTGAAGCCCAAATATAGAGCTGACAAACCCACCAAGTTGGGCAACTGGCTGAAGAAGGATGATCGAATTATTTGTTTATTATTCTATAAACACTCATGAGCTTTTACCACTAAGCCAAAAGGTACTTGTAGCTTAGGCTCAGGGCAGCAAATTGCCCTATGTACATCTCTCTGGGCAGACGCTGCTCCTCCAACGAGTTTCCCAATGTCCCATGGCAATAATGCAAAAAAAGTCGCTAACAATATACACATAAACGGTCGTTAATTATGCACAAGAAGACGTTTCCGCCGGTCGATAGTTTGGATGAGTATTTCATCTAGAGTTATACCTTGACGGCACTCGGCCGCCTTGGTAGTGTCCATGGCTCTGCACAGACAGTCTATAAACCGTCAAACGGTCAGTCAAAGCTAGACGGGGGCTACGGATCAGACACATACCTCTCCTTCGCTGTAGCCCCATATATACACGAAGATACCGATAAGATAATAAAGAGCAGAGTTCGTGCCCTGATAAATCAGCGCAGCAAGGAGACAGCTGATAGGGAGGATAATCAGCCTGATCTCGATGCTGCGATGAACAAAAGTGCCTGCGATGGGTCTAAACGGCCATTCCCAGGCAATCCCCGCCAGACCGAAGACGACGTTGCAGATCTGGAGAACGGGGAAGGGCTTGACCGCGCCGTCGAGGTTTTTGGTTAGAAAGTCCCAAAACACCTTTGGCCAAAAGAATCCGTGGATGCCTGCGGCAACTTGATCTGAATATCATGTTAGTCCATCTTCCTAGAAGTGAACGGAGCCGCGGCGTAGGAACGTACATAAGGCGGCAGTTAGCACAATCAACCGCGCCCAGTGATTCTTGATTAATTTGCCCATTCTGTGACACTCTTGCAGCCACTTGGGCCGCCCGCGTTAGGAGGACAAAAGGCCTTGCTGAATGTTCGGGTTTGAGGCGTATCCGGACCGCTTGCGATAGAAGAATATTCAGGTCGTCCCCGAGAAATGTATGAAAGATACTGAAAAACTCCCCGCCAAAGATGTTATGGAGCAGCTGGAGTAGATTTCAAGATCAGCCAGAGGCTGCTTGTGTGATCATAAGATAAGCGACGGGAGTATCCGCATAGAAGGGAAGTGCCGGGCTGGAGATCCTTCTTTGATGCCACTGTTCACCACTAAACAATGAATATGCGATGCCTAAGAAGCTTGGTTAACATCAAAGAACAAGCTCATAATTCTGGGTCATCATTCCGTTTCACACCTGCATCAATTCATCTAAATCATATAACATTTCCGCAGCATTGACTTTGATATAAATAGTGATTGTTGGAGGGTCTTCATATCAGTCCGTTAAAATGGATTCGAGTCTGAGGGAATCGGGAAAGGTGAGGAGAAGGAAGAGGAGGGGCGCAGCGATCAGAGTCCTTTCCGCAGCCGGGTTTCAGAGTTCTTCTTTTTAGCAGGCGGTTTTATTCCCTGGTGCGATTCGTTTCGAGCGCGCCGCTCTCAAAAGGGCCAAAAGGGCATCGTGGGCAAGAGGAGCTTCCAGAGAACGATTGCATTTCGTCACTTGGGGAAACGAACGGGCCAGCAAAGCCCCATCCATGCACCACGCATGATTTTTGGCGGGAGCGGCAAGCCATGCCCGGAGGAAGAAGGCCATCGTCTGGTTCTCACAGGCCGGAAAACGTCCTGATCCCGCCCAATCAGACGGCAAGGAATCGAGACTTCGATCGCATTCTGGAGCGGCTTGCCGGGTCCGCAACTATTATTGGCACTTGAGAGGAGAAGAGGGCCAGAAGCAGCGGTATTCTTTGGCTGTTTTTCTGTGTGACATGCAGGGGATGGCCCATGAACAATGTGATGATGCATGGGCGAGATGCATGAAAAAGCACTCTGGTTGGACAACCTTAATATTTTGGTCGTTTTTAGCGTCCTCGTTTTGACAGTCATCATGGCCTCATGGCTCATGGAGCGTGTCCACTGGCACTTTGCCATGACTGTTATCATTATTGATTCTGGGCATCAAGTGATGAGAAGTAGGCGCTTCTCTCGCTTCCAGAGCAAGTCCCAGCCGGATATTCTCCGGGGTTGGCAGTTCACCGCCAAAGCCCGTTCGGATCCCCATCAGCAATGCCGAGAATGATGCATGGACTGGACTTGTCGGCGCTAAGTAAGACTGTTCATGTTTCGAATAGGGCCTCAGCCAGGATGTATCTGAACTTTTTGTTGATTTGTGTCACAGGCAGGCCTCTCGGGGAGTTCTTATCCAGACGTCTGCCGTGGTGACATCTCAACCCAATCCGTCCAGTTCTCCTGGCATTCTTGTGGCAGAGCATTCTGTCAACAAACAGTGGTCCCGCAGCGGATATCCCGAGCACTGGTCTGAATTGGTAATGATTGGTGAGAACCTTTTTGAGCCAAGGGCTTGTCTGGGCGGCCCCAACGCCCGTCATAGGCCAGAAGAATCTTCAGACCAAGGAGACGAAGTGGAGGTTCATGGCTGGGCGGCGGCAAGGGGGATTTTCTGTTGTTGATATCCATAAATAGATAGACTGACGTCTTGGGGGTTGTTCCCAGCCCCATTTCGTCCTTCGTGAGAGGAGCCAAGTCCAATCGACAAGATCGAGGGCTTTCTTGAGTGTTGCGCCGTCACCAGCGCCGGTCTGCGTAAATTGGATATCCCTCAAGACAGCCATTGACATTCTGGGAACTGTGAAGCCGGCGGCACACTCTGCTTGCGGCTCATCCCCTCTGGCTGCCTCTGATAATTTCGTGTATGCATCTGCCACGAGGCATTGCAAAAAGAAAGCGTCCCTCGTCAGAGACAGCCAATCGCCCGCTGCCCTCTCCGTCGTCACCAATCCGTTGGGACTGCAGGGTCTTGGGCGACGCCGCCCCCATTGCTCGCTTCAAAGTTGATCGACTCCGAGTCTTCGAAGGACGAGAGCGCCAATTCGCTTGGCTCATGATCAAGTATTCGTAAATTCGCCCGGCGTCAATTTGATCTCACTTCTCATCCATTGAGACCGAGTGACTCCGGTGTTGGATTTTAGGAATCAAAGCGCCCTTCGCCCTCCCCCCCCCGCCCTGCGCTCAGATCTCACCGTTGAACAGGTTGATGCTGGAAAGAGGACCACTCTGCTGCAATATCGTATGATCCAGCTTCCTCTTCTTCACTGATAAATATTTCTCATCTGCATTCCCCGCTCACTGTGGACGAATATCTTCGCCCCCGACCTCTTTCTGACCCGCTACCGCCCTCCTCTCCCCTGTTGTAACCAGCCTCTTGGGCTCTGCATGCCGAAGCCAGCTAGGCAATTAGCAAGATCCAGGCAAATCCCAGCCATCTGATGCACGAGTTGGGTCCCTTGTGCCCCCCTGCAACGCCAATCCTCAGCGTGGCCTCCAGGGCTGTCTGAAATCGCAAAACCCACGTCAGAGATATTCGACTTCACAGCCATCCTCTCACACAAATATCTCCATACCCTACCTCTTCTCTGAAACCAAAGCCATAAGCAGTACCTGAATTCGGAAGTTTCTCTATCCTCTGCGTGACGTTTGCCGCCGCTGAAACGAAACCCGTGGCGCAGACAAAGAGACCTGCGAGTACCGACATCCAGTCCTGCTGCGAACACCAGTGCAACATAGATTAAGACCAGCTCATCGCGTCCCTTTTCGACTTTGTTCTTCTCATTTCACGACTCAGCCTCTCGTTGCCGCGGAGTCCTGCAGCCACTTCAAGCAGGGAACGGATATAGACTCGACGAGCGTCCAACAACATTTATTTTTATGCTCTGTGTGCACGATCGATACTGCGAATCCGAAACATTCGAAAATTGGAAGTTGAATAGGAGTACACGAACAAAGAGCGATATTGATGGTTCAAGGCTGAAGGGTTGCGATTTATGGCTCGTCGTAAACGGCGCCTTCAGCAAATGACGAAAGCATCATACCAGCACTGTCGAAGTCGACCGTCGAGTTTATACACGAGTATTTGACCAGCCGGGTGTTCAAGACCTTCAGGCGGAACTACCCGTTGTATGCCCCGCTGGGCCAATATCGCTCACGCGGTGGCTCCGGGCCTCTGAACAAGATCGCCTCCGGAGCTTTCCACCACTGCTCTTTTGCACAGTATCTTTCCCATCGCACATATTGATCTCGGCTGCTTCATTACCCAGCACACTGAATCTGGTGGCCTGTGGTATCTGGTTGGGTTACCATGGAGAGAAGAGGCTGGAAATCACACTTCAACACTTCTAAAATTGTATTTTATACCATATTTCATGGCCTGCATATCGTTCTTTTTATCGTTGGATGGTATGTTCACTCTTTAATAACCTACCAGGCCTACACTGATCAATATCACAGGTGGAAACAGCAGACAGAACCTCGCCTTGCTGCATTAAACCATCTGACCTTTTCAGTATGGATATCCCGAGGAGCTGGCCTTGTGCTCTCCGCCGATGCCGCGCTCATACTCCTACCAATGTGCCGGACACTTCTTCGTTTTATCAGGCCAAAGTTTCGGTGGCTACCATTGGACGAATCGCAGTGGTTTCATCGGCAGGTGGCCTATTCTCTCCTCATCTATAGCATCATTCACACCACCGCTCACTATGTCAAGTAAGTGGGACCCTCTCCAGCTGCATATACAGGATAACTTACGGCATCGACAGCTTCTTCAACATAGAACGAACCCAAATTCGGCCAGAAGCCGCCGCACAGATTCATTATACCCAAGCTGGCGGTATCACTGGCCATGTAATGCTTTTGTGCATGCTGTTGATCTATACAACTGCACACCGTCGTATCCGACAACAGGCTTACGAGACTTTCTGGTATACACATCACCTCTTCATCCCATTCCTATTGGCCCTCTATACACATGCAACAGGATGTTTCGTACGAGATACAGCCGACCCCATCTCTCCTTTCGCTGGGAAACAGAGGTGGAAACATTGTCTAGGCTATGAAGGCTGGCGATGGGAGCTGTGGGGCGGCGCAATCTATCTGGCTGAAAGACTGTACCGCGAGATTCGTGCCGCTCGTACAACCAAGATTACGAAAGTCATTCGCCATCCATATGGTAAGTTGCACAGTTCGCTCCATCAGCAGTGTCTTCCGTACTAATGCAGTAACAGACGCTATGGAATTACAGTTCCGAAAACCCAGCATGCGCTACAAAGCCGGCCAGTGGCTATTCCTGCAAGTTCCCGACGTCTCTAGAACCGAATGGCACCCCTTCACAATCACATCCTGTCCCTTCGACCCCTACGTTAGCATCCACGTCCGTCAAGTCGGCGACTTCACACGAGCCCTTGGCAACCGCCTCGGATGCGGTCCCGAACAAGCCAAGGACATCGACGGCCTTGATCCTCTCGGAATGTACGAGATTGCAGTACGCAACGGCCAAACGATGCCGGATATCCGAGTCGACGGACCCTACGGAGCACCGGCCGAAGACGTCTTCGATAACGAAATCGCCCTCTTAATCGGAACGGGAATCGGCGTGACGCCATGGGCCTCCATCCTCAAGAACATCTGGCACCTACGCGCCGGCCCAAATCCACCAACGCGTCTCCGTCGTGTTGAATTCATCTGGATCTGCCGAAACACCAGCTCCTTCGAATGGTTCCAGGCCCTTCTTTCCTCTCTCGAAGCACAGTCCACCGCCGACGCCAACGGCGGTCACGAATTCTTACGCATCCACACCTATCTCACGCAGCGGTTCGACGAGGATACCGCTGCAAACATTATCCTCAACTCTGTTGGCCAGCAACTTGATCCCCTCACCGAATTACGAACGGGCACCAAATTCGGCCGTCCGGACTTTAAGCGCTTTTTCCTTGCCCTGCGTTCTGGCTTGAAGGACCAGACGTATCTCTCCGGGCTGGATTCTGCGCGGACGGACGTTGGAGTGTATTTCTGCGGTCCGAACTCGGCAGCAAGGTCTATCAAGAAAGCCGCGAAGGATTGCACGACCAAGGATGTTAGGTTTAGGTTCTGGAAAGAACATTTCTAGAGGCCGTTTTTCTCTCTGTTTGATTAATTTCGTGTGCTTATGAGCGTTCTTCTCCACGAGATATGGATGTCTATACCCCTTGATCTTTAAAGAACTTCCTCTCTCAGTACCCCTTATGTGCATAGCGAATTTATGATTTTATGGTTAGCCTTTAATAATATCTGCCCTGCCTTACTATATCTCACTAGCCCCTACCATAGTCCGCACATCCATCATCTTCCATGGGTCCTTCATTACCTTTACATCATCAATTCATAATCCAAGTATAAATACCCCTCTCTCCCTTTCCTGCCTCCGCTTTTCCCTCCCACCACGCAGTGAAAGCGATGTCGAACTATGGGAATTTGACCCTTAACAGAATTGCAGACAAGAGGGCTCTATTATCAAAGTCGTAACAAACTATGGAGAAGTGATGATATTCTGAAAGAGAGATCTGGCGGCCATACGCACGTGCAATTTGGGCCCAGGCCCTGGATACATTGTGTGACAGGCTGCTGGCAGTTCTTTCACTGTCTGATCTCCGCTATTGAGTCGAGTTCTCCTAAAGAGAACTGAAAAACACGCTGCTGCCGTTCTACTGTATCTTCCCCTGACAAGAGACTACTGGTTAAATGTACCAGGCGAGTGTGGATTACAAACTCCTTGTTATACCATGCCCCGAACAAAAGGGTCGGATGAACTTCGTCGATATCGATCTGATGATACTCGGTTTTAGACACGTATAGAGCCTTTGATTGTCATAATTCATACTCCACATAATAATAAAACGCAGAATAATCAAAGAGGTTCATAAGAACAAAAACATATACCGTGCTCATCCAGCAAAATCATGCCACTCGGCGAGTATTCTCCCTCCAGTCATAGAACCAGCTCCATATCCGTATCCGACCTCTACCTCTTCATAAAGATACCCTTGGATTCATTCTTCGTTCCATTGCGTTCATGATTCTTAAAACCATCAATTAGTCCACCATCTTTCGCCAGCAGTAACGAGGATAAAAGAACCTACCTCGCTCTCCTGTATCTCCCCCTTCTCCAAGATCTTCGCAACAACATCTTCATCTCTCGACGTCCCGAACTCCGCCTCTAGCATCGCCTTGCTGGCACCATCATATATCCCCTGCGCACCTTGCCTACATATCGTGCCCACGGTCAGCCTCTGTTCGAACAACTCCAAGGTTCAAGACTTGAATGAGGATGCTCACCGATGCGTCACAAAAACCTTCCAGCCATTAACCACCTGAGCTAACGGGATCGAACGGTCCTTTTTCCAATTATGGACGGCGGCAGCATCTTCGACGAAGACCAGGAAGTCGTCGTGTTCACCCTGGTAGAAGACCTTGTATACACCGACGTTTCCGCGGGCCATGATTAATTTCTTTCAAGTCGTTAGGTTCTTTGCTTTTGTGTCTTTTGTTCGCTTGCTGCTGCTGCTTGTCAACGCTTTGCTGGGTATCGGTGTCGGGGTTCAATAATGAAGCTTTGGAGGAGTAGAGGTTCGTAGTAGAGTAGCCGTGTAGAATTGGATAGCAGAATTACTTGATGAAAGCCAATTGAATAGACAAAGGGCAGAGCTGAGTCGAGGCCATTTATATACTTCTGCCCAGTCGTCCCAGCTTGCGTACAGCCAGGGCCGGGAGTACCTGCTGAGCCCATACAAACTGGCAGGAATGACGATGTCACTCCACCCAAGAAGTTGCGGAACGACGTCATCGGGGGTTCTCCGCCCAACTCGCGCCAAGCCACCAGGGAGTGGTGTGATATCATGCCTTGTACGAGTTACGGAGCAATATTGTGGAACGAATTCATATTGTCTACGAGTAGCATTGATTGTTCCTTTCCAAACCCGATCTTAATACGGCTCCAGTCTCCTACCTCTGAGAAGCAGTACGGGTGCCTGCCCACAGATCCAGCCTTAACAAAATGAGTGATCTCATGCCATACCCTTCACGATTGCACGAGTCCAACTTGGCGAGACGGTCTCCCTGGAGAGGTGGCCTTCAAGAAAGCCGTGCTCCATCTTTTGCGCAAACTCGGTTTCCTTTCTTTTTCCAATTCACCCGCCTCCTTTTGGAATAAGATAGATTGCCTCTTTTTCACAGACCTGGTCGCAGAACGTTGCATCCATCCGGACGCTGCTGTCAGCTCAGAGACGTCTTCCTTCTCTTCCATCGCCTCGTTGTCTTTTTGAAGCTGTTCGATGGAGACGGTTTCTGTCGTAGCTTTCTCACTCGCTGCTCGATTGTCTCTGGCAGTAGCGGCAGACTCGGCAGATCTGGTCGTTGTCAGGCTGCCCGAACGTCGAGCAAACGGTCGTCGGCTTCCCATGCTGCGGAAAAGGGATTCGATCAGATACTCCCCTCTACCCGCCGGCATGCCGGGGTATGGAATGATGTCGCATGTCCAGATGCTGAAAAGCTGCCGCTCTAACCGAATTCTATCTTGCCGCTTGGGAACAAGAACCACACAGTCCCGGGATGTTTGTACCGATTGCGATCTCTCTAGCGGTGCACTGCTCGTATGGCTCGTTCGAGGGAATGCATCCGTTCCCTTGATATGAAGCCTCACGAATTCCGGCGTCGTTGTAGTTGCCATTTCACCGTGGATGGAAATTCGCCGGGTAAGATTTTGAAGGTGGCCATCCACCACAATCGCGGACTGGGGTTTCAGAGCCAAGTATATGATCGAGTACCTGGTTGAGAGCCCGACCTCTTCCCGATCGGTATCCGGGTCGATGGCGGCTTGTGTTTCAAGGTGGCTTTTCCACTGATCTGCTTCCGCTGCCGAACATGCACTGAAGAGGAGCTCGAAGACATGCTTGCGAAAATGAAAGATGGTCTTCCAGGAGAATGGCGTTTCTGCACAATGGAGGCCTATTTGAGTGGTGAGCGTATATTCTAACGAACGTATCTTAGGTCGCCAAACCTAGACCATTATTTGAAGCCTCAAGCTGCATTCCCCGCAGATAAATGATAGCTTCTACCTTAAATCTCCCACGCTCATCGCCAGCAGTTGCCAGTAGCAGATGGGTATTAAAGAGAGTACAAACCATGTAACTGCCTGTGACGGAGTCAGACGTCTGGTACGCGACATGAAGAACTCCGCATATCTTGATTGGTCCATATAGATGGAGCATATCGCGGTATTCCTGTAACAGTCAGCACACAAGTGACCATTACCGAGAAAATATCGGCCCAACCTCACCTGGTTAGATGGAAATTCAAGTTTCGCTTGCAACGACATTGTCTTCTGGAGACGGTCCTTTGCGATAGGGTCCCCAGTGGTACGATTTATGTCTTGCCCTATGATGTTCAGTGTTTGGAGGGCAGATCCAATCGTCTCGTGCGATGTCGGGCAATCGGAAACAGGAGTACATTTGAGGAGGTCGTTTAGAAATAGTTGATACTTGCAGATTCGTTGCACGGGCTGCTTTCATTAGCATGAGGTAATTAGCGGCAGAGTTTTTCAGTGCAAGGCCAACCTTGATCAATAAATCAGCGATCAGCAGACTGTGATTGCTATTCTTCTCCCGCATATGGAAAGATGCAACGGTGCGGAATAAAGCCTCAAACCCTTGGTCATAGGTGTTCCAATTGGGTGATTTCCGTAATATGTCAATCTCCTTCTTGACGAACTCATATTTGAGGATATATTCCGCGTATGCTGTGACTTCTGACAACTACCCAACCAACATACGTCAGTACTTGATCTAAAATTATACGAAGTAGAAAGTGTTACATTAGTTTGCAGGATCTGTGCCACGTCCGCAGCTTCTTCCGGTGTCGCTGCAAGCGATTTGGAAGATCGAATTCGCACATCAACTGGCTCCCGTAGTTTTCTTGTGGTGATAGACTTGATATCGGTTTCACGACGCTTGCCTTGTGTTCTGTTCCGTTTGAGCGGCCATTTAGGCACTTCTAGGGCGGAACTAGTAACTGTACAGGGTAGGCGATTTAGGAGAGCTTGTAGCATATCTTCGTGCAAATTTAGAAGTGTATCGACGCTGTGATGAGCCCCTGTTTGACTCATGAGGAAGGTAGAGAGTGCCTAATAGAGTCGCTCGTCAGTAATCCAGCAGACTGGCAGCATAGTTGGGGACCATTCTGACATTAGAAAGGGATTTAAGGGTTTGTATGTAGATCATTTCAGAGTCCAACAGCTCCTTGATAATCTGGCGTCTCTGAACTGCACGATCCCAAGCACGCTCGTCGTTGGACAACGTCGTGGTCAACCTGTTGCTGTCCGTTGACTTTCGGGCATCAGAGCCTGACTGACCACTGCTATGGCACAGGCTATGCTGGGTGCTGGTTTGTGTATTTGTCCTTTTCCGGCTGAGGATGCTCAAGCTTGTGAAGCTCGTGCTTTTCACTGCGTGTAAGATCGAGGAAGACGCAACGGAGGACACGTCTTCCGTATCCTGGACGCGTGGGAACATGCTGTAACACTCATCCAAGCCCTCATCATCCGGCCAACGCAGTACATATCTTGATGGCCCTTGAGAGCTTCTCTCCCTGCTCTTACGAAGGCTCCTCACCCATCTCTTGAAGCTGTGGTTTCCATGAGTTGCTGGGTCATCTTCGGCATTCAGAGCTTCGGATTCGGCACCCTCGTAGCGTAGGTAGTTGGCGAGCGCGCTGTCGTCCCTTGGTAGGTCCTCCGCAATGGAATCCATTGCCATTCAATCAAAGCCAGGTATCAACAATCATGACAGGTAGAAATACGGGAGAAAATGAGGGAGAAAAAGCACAAAACCAAAAGCTTTCAAAGAGAATGACAACAAGAGAGTGAAGTGAAGATGGCATGCAGTTCACTGAGCGAAGTGTTTCTTCCTGTAGATGTCATCGTGCGGGTCTGTGAAGAGGCCAAATCGGGGAAGGGGCAACAAGGTGGCTCGGCAAGAGGGTTTAGGTAATGTCCAGCCAGGAACTAAACGGACAAAGAAAAAGAACACCTTCACACAGGTTGCAACAAGGTAACATCAAGTTGTGATGTTGGACAGAAATTGTGTGGAGGTCTTGTCAACAGAGCTTTTCCACCATAAGGATAGGAGCAAAGAGCCGTCCGCAAGGAAAGGAAGCCGCCGAAATCCCATTCGTACCTCGGGGCAGAACAGATGGCCGTTGGTAACTGACGTCGTATAGACGCAGAAATAAATGCCAGCCAGTCCGGATTGCGTTCCCCGAAAGCCATGGCTACCCTATGTCATACACGGTGGAAACCTCAGTCAAAGTTTTCTGGCTTCCATACTTGAAGCTCCTCGGCCCAAGTGTCCTATATCGAGGTTAGCACGCGCCATTTCGCCTTTAAAGAGACTGCGTCCATGGGAAAGATCATAAGATCTAGCAAAGCCATCGCGTTAGTCTCGGAATTGCTGCTCATTCTGGATGGGAGCGCTTGGATGCGACCAGCGCACAGCCCAGTACATTTGCACTCAAAACTGCAGAGGAAGGATTGCCGGCTATCTTGTGCTAGACTTGCTGAACGGCTAAGCTGTGCAAATCACTGGCTCCCGGGCATGAGCAAGCTTGGAGGCCTGCATCGTCTGCGCTTACGGAGTATTATCTCTGGTCTGATCTCCTCTGCTTTGGATTTCAGAAAGTTTCATCCCTGAATGGTTCGGGCCGTCTTGGCGCCGGGCCACGCCAAGAACTTCATCCATCCCGTTTCGTCATTCCTCAAACCGCCACACTTCGGCAGTCTCAACGCAAGATAGCTAGCGATTGCGCTTCTACGATGAATTTATAACCGTGTAGGAGAGCCAGGCCTCCTGCGATATGGGCATTCCAATGGACGACTCTATACATGCTCCCACTGTGCCTGCCGGCCCCACTTCTGTGGGTGCTGTTGGCGGTCGCGACATATCAAAGATGAACATGGCTGAGCTGCTCAAAGAAAAGGAGCGTTTGGAAGCGGAGTTGAAGGTCTTGGGTGGCGTTCTCCAATCAGTAAGGCAATTCTCACCTGGCCTAACGACCTTACTGGCCATTTTTGCTTACATTGTCTTACTAGCATGGAGTGAACATGTCTACGAGCTTAACTACCTTCGACGGCTACCCTAGGGATGATATTGATATTGCACAGAGTACGCATCGTATAATCCTTTTTTGTCTTAGCGATATGCAAAAAGAAGCTTACCATGTGGCATCGTTTCTACATAGTTCGAACTACGAGGGCCCGAATTATCTATTTGCGGAATGATTACAAGGCAGTGATGGACAAAATTGAGCAAGGAGTGCATGCTTATTTCGCCAATCTGCCACAAAATCAACCCGAAGTTTCCGAATCTTCTGCACAGCTGGCGGCTGCTGCCGGCTCTGGGGGAAGCCCCTCGTCTCCTGAAGGGGTTGTTGAGACTCCTTTTGCAAAGGTGAATAGCGTTGCCCCAGGAAGTCCAGCGGCCGAAGCTGGCCTGAAAGATGGAGATAAGATCTACAGTTTTGGCGGCGTCAACTGGATGAACCATGAGAATCTTAGGAAAATCTCGGAAGCCGTTCAAAACAGTATCGGGGTACGTACAAGCTTTTGTTCTCCGTTTTTCGTGTCGTTGATCATTCACCTGGACTACGCAGAGGTGCTAACGATTCAATTCAGAGCCCTTTGCCGGTCAAAGTTGCGAGACCAAATCAATCTGGCGATGGATTTACGAATCTGACTTTACAACTAACACCTCGTTCCAACTGGGGAGGACGCGGTATGCTTGGCTGCCATGTGGTCTTGCTATGAAGCGTCAGACAGGCGTCTCAGCTACTAGTATTAAAAGCGACGGCTTGTGATTATACCCTAGGCAGCGGAGACCTGCAATTACTCCGGAGCCGCATCGATCTTGGTGCCAACCGCTTTTTCATGAGGAACACAGCGATATGATTCAATAGTACCCTGCGCAACAGAGCCGTGAACTGGGGCCGACTGCTGATAGATCGTGACAGAGAGCAGGTGGCGGTATGCTGATTCAGGCATGGACAAGGCAGATAGGTATATGAACATTAGGCATTCATTATGAAGCCTTTAGCGAATCAAACACAATTCAATTGTCTGCCTCCTTCACTTCTCAGCAAATTTCCCTCAGATATTGCCAAGCCCGCCCCGCTGCCTGATGCTGAGTCATCCTGCCCCTCCAACGCCGAGCCTGTCCACGTGATCAGCTGCCTTCCCACCAAAAAGTTGTTTGTTTTGCTGACTCAGCTCCTCCTACCGCATTCCTCTCCTACCGATAAAATTCCATCACCAGCCCAATCCCATCGGATTTCACTCTCCTCATCTTCCTCAACACGCTCCTCTCCCTATATCAACTATTTCACGCGTTACCGTTTCTCCACGTTTAGAACCTCTCCCGTTTATTTCGCCTGACTATCAGTTTTTCCCAGTCGAAACCTCACATCCTCCTCACCATGGCTGCTCCAGCCCAAGCCCCACCTACCTTTAAACTCGTGCTCGTTGGCGACGGTGGTACTGGCAAGGTAAGTGTCTCATCGCACGGTTCCATGTGTTAATCTTGCTGGCCTTCCTGTTGGGAATCGTTTATTCGGGAGATGAAGAAGCATCGATACCCGCTGCCCCTCCTGCCAACATCTTAAACTGCCTTCACCGATTGATGAGAAGACAGACCAAAAAGCTGATATTGAAAACTTTCTCTCGTAGACTACCTTCGTTAAGCGCCATCTTACTGGTGAATTCGAGAAGAAATACATCGCTACCCTTGGTGTGGAAGTCCACCCCCTTGGCTTCACCACAGTATGTGATCCCACCTGCAGAGTGCCTATGCTGCCTGTCGCATTCTCTCTAACGATATCAACAGAACTTGGGCCCCATCCAATTCGACGTCTGGGATACTGCCGGCCAGGAGAAATTCGGTGGTCTTAGAGATGGATACTACATCAACGGCCAGTGCGGCATCATCATGTTTGATGTCACATCTCGCATTACCTACAAGAACGTCCCATCCTGGCATCGTAAGTGGCGACCAAGCTCATACCATTGTTTTTCTTTCCCGCTCAGCGGCTTACTATTTCGTAAGGTGACCTTACTCGCGTTTGCGAGAACATCCCCATTGTCCTTACCGGCAACAAGGTCGATGTTAAGGAGCGCAAGGTGAAGGCCAAGACCATCACTTTCCACCGCAAGAAGAATCTCCAATACTACGACATCTCAGCGAAGTCGAACTACAACTTCGAGAAGCCATTCCTGTGGCTCGCCCGGAAGCTTGTCGGAAATCAGGCCTTGGTGAGTAGCTGCCGTTCGAAACTTATGGCTATGAAGGCGATTATCTAATCAACATACAGGAATTCGTCGCCGCCCCTGCACTTGCTCCTCCTGAAGTCGAGGTCGATCACGCCGCTCTTGATGAACAGCGCCGCGAAATGGAACGTGCCGCCGCGCTGCCCCTTCCTGACGAGGACGGAGAAGACATCTAAACGCGATACGACCATTGGGAGAGACGGGGGAGGTATTGGTTTGGGAAGCTGAGGGCATACTCCTATTTGGCGGTCTTCAACAAAAAGAAACGCGCACGATTCGCTGCACGGGAGTAAGAGTCCATAGTTTTTTTTGAAAATTTAGACAACGGGACAAAGGATGGCAAAGGACTCGTTACTAATACTGACGGCCCTCGCTCTTCTCTTTCTCCCCCCTTAATGTTGACGAGATGGTTCCAACCTGGTAATGGGAAGGAATGAACAATGAAACAAGATCATGAAGCATAACAAAATATGATTGCATAATGCCGAGGGCGATTTTTTTCGTTGTTGCCCTTTTGAATAGCTCAAATTGAATATCTCTTATGTGTAATGCACCGTTATTTCCATGTGATATGAGATCAGCCCCTGAATCACCGTTCTTAATACTCTAGGCTCCCCAATATAATAATGATCAACGTAGAACATAGATGATATTAAGGGAGGATATCTATGCAGAGCGATTTATAACCATTCTTTCTTTCAAATACATATTCGCGAGAAGGGGAAGAGAAGTAAAGCCGACTGGAAAACGAAAGACCCAAGACGAAAATGCCGCCGCCCACCAGGTATAAAAGGGCCCGAACCGATACCTGAACGAGATGAAGCAAATAAAGAAAAGGAAAGAAGGAAAGAAGGGAAGAGGAGTCAGAGGACGTAGAGAGGGAGGTGAGGGTTGAAGAAGAGGAGATCGTGACCGTTGTCGGGTCTTGTGAAGGGGGTATTCTAGTACAGAGGAACTCTGGTTCTAACGAGTTGGGGCTAGAGAAGAGAGAGGGAAGAAGGAGGGCTAGAATTATAGGAATTTAATAGGTGAATGGGGAAAGGGGGGTAAAATATATTAAAAGGAAGATAATCTATGCATGATATGTATGTATGGTCTGGGAACGCAGGCAAGGGAACCACCGTTTAGATAAAAGGGGGGCAAAACAAAATCTTGAAGAAGAATGTAGGAGATGAGGTCTGTGGTGACGAGAGGATTGGAAAAAGGCTGCACTGAAGGTATGTGAAGGGAGGGTGAAGTTGCTCCTCGACCTGAGACGAGCGTACCCGTTGACGTTCGATTATACGCGGCCAGATAAACCCTAGAGCCAGATATTAGCAAACACATATCGCAAACTTCGAAACACCAGACTAGACTTACGAATAAGTACGCGAGTTCGCGCGTGCCCAAGCGACTGATATTCCTGCTCGCGTTCTCATCCAGCGCACTCTCGATTAATTCCCTCTTCTTCTCCTGCAAAGCCAGTATACGGTCCTCCACGGTCTCGCGCACGAGGATCTTGTGCACCGTAACCGGCCGTTCTTGACCGATACGATGGGCTCGATCAACGGCCTGGTCCTCGATGTACGGATTCCAGAATGGATCAAATATAATCACTTCAGAAGCAGCGGTCAAGTTCAACCCGGAATTGCCGGCCTTTAAGGAGACAAGCATGATCGTGCAGTTGGCATTATCGCTGAATTCCAACACCGCGTCGTTTCGCTCTGTTGGCCGCATGCTGCCGTCGTAGCGTCTGTAATTCCATCCTTCCCTACTGATAGGAACTTCGAGAAGATCTAGAAGCGATGTGAACTGGCTGAAAATGATTGTTTTTTCGCCATTACCGCGAGCCTCGACTGCACGAAGGATTTCCAGCGTCTTGTCGATCTTGGCACTAGGTTCCCATGTTTCCTCCAGGCGCGTAATGTACTCCTTTTTCGCTTTCGCGTTTCTCATCGAGTCCTTTTTCAGCTCAACCAGGGTCTTGTTCTTAGAGCTGGCTTTGGCCTTCTTCTTTCCTTTGCGCTTTGAAGACTTGGGATTGGATTCATCGTCATCAACGATGAAGTCAGCAAGGTCGTCGCTATCGTTGTCATCCTCGTCATCGGCATCGGCAGTTTTACCGTCCTCATCCGCTTCGTCCTCCATGGTTACAAACACCTTGCGGAAGGAGGCATTGTCGGTGATTTTCTTAGGATCCACCGTCGCACGGCAGTTCGGGCATCGGATTTCAACAGCACCATCGATCCCCTGAGTTAAGGCCCTTGCGGGATCTGATATCTTTGCGAAACATTCCGCGCAGGTGCTATGTCCGCAGGGGAAGAAGATAACGGCATTTTCCACAGCGTCAATGCAAACAGGACACTCGGAAGCTTCGTTCTTCTTCAGGCGCTCAACAACATCGGCTCCAAGTCGTTTGGCGTTAGCAACCAGGTCGATTCCGCTGGTGGTGGCGCTGGGGTCTGACGCAGCGCTGTTGAGTGAACGGATCAGATGAGGATGGCAACATGCTTGACGTAGCCGAAGAAGTAGAACCAGAACGCTCGAGTAGTGGAGTCCAACTGTCCCTGCCTGGAGGTACCTGTTGAACTGCAGCTGAGTTTGCGACTCGAGCGCTTTGTAAAATTCACTTTCATCGTCAGAGAACACGGCGTGAACTTGTTCGGTGGACTTTGGAGGTAGCACTAAAATGGGTGTTCCATCTGCATTTTTGGACGACTTTGTTCGACGAAGAAGAATAGCTTTCAGAAGCGCTTGAAGCTGTCGCATCGCACGATCGTGGGCTACATCGCTACTGCTCTTCAGCGGTCGTGCGAATGTCTGCAAGTAATGAGTATATATTGAAAATTTCGCCAACAACACCCTTACTTACCGAGTTGAACGTTTCCACCTTGTTGTATGGTCCGATTCGAAGGAAGTGAATAAGCGAGAACAGCTCCGTCACGTTATTCATCATCGGAGTTCCACTCATACACCACCGATACTTGGATTTGAGGGCATAACATGCTTGCGCGGATTTGGTATTCTTGTTTTTGATGCATTGGGCCTCGTCGATAATGATACGATACCATTTGCAGTCGTCCCCAACCATACTAAATGTGGGGGGAGTTATTCCATACGGTAGATAACCAGAGTTCTTTTTCACCTTGTCATCCCATTCGATTTTGCGTTTAAATTCGGCGGCGAGGGTGCCAAAGGATGTAATCACGATATCGTACTTTCTCAGGTCTTTAAATGAAATCGACTTTTTGTCGCCATAAAAGATGTAAACGGACAGCTGATGTCTTCCGGATTTTAACTTGCGTCCGATCTCCCTCTCCCATTGCTGCATGAGGGCAACAGGCGTGATAATGAGGGTCGATTTCCGGTCTGGATCCGAGGAAGGACGTGAAACCATCAGTGCCAGAGCCTGAATTGTTTTGCCTAGGCCCATATCATCTGCCAGTATGCCACCTCGGTTAGAACCTTCTTCCATTGACTTCATCCAAGCCAGTCCCAGGATCTGATGTTTCATTAGTGTGCATTTCAGCGCATCCGGAGTTCCCTGACGGTCGAGTTGGAAGTCTTTGTCTGGACGAATATTTTCTAGCAAATTCTTTAATTCCTTTTTTGTTTCTTCTGGAGAGAGTGCAGGGAGGTTTGAGTACGAATTTCTGTCAAATTGTCAGCCACAGTATTGCTTGCCGGGTTGAACAAGAGTGCCTTACAGATTGTAACCAGAGCTGAGGCTACTTGCAAATTGTGATGCGGAGTTTATCATAGTTTGAAGGTAGTCATTGGGGTCTCTGCTAGACGTTGGTTGAGAAGCCAGCATACCAGTGTATGCTGGGTTGTAGCCTGGGAAGCCTGGGGCGTGCATCGCAGAATGTGAGCTCATGCCAGGCATGCCCGGATCTTTAGTGCGAGCATACTGCGCATGCAGAGCCCTATAGGGATCAAACGCCGTGAAATCCGGTGGCCCTCGAGACGCCGAAGGGGCAGTGCCTGAATACCCAAACGGTGCGTGAGATTTTTCAGAGTTTCGTGATGGATAGGCCTCCTCCGACTCGCTAGAGAAGGTAAGGTCCACGAAATTTTCCTCTGGATCAAAATTACTCATAGCAACACGATTTGTGTTAGCGGGATTGTAGGATGGCTGGCCGGAGGATGAAGACGGTGTAGGATCCAGCAATGGTCTAAAAGGAGGGGGCATCAAGGAAGTGTCGACTTTCGGAGGCACTGGAAGTGAAGCACTGGACGTGGATGAAGGAGGCGCCTCTTCATACCATGTCCGCTGGAGTTCCCTTGCAAATTGCTCATCTAGCCGTTCTTGTTCCTTTCGTTGCGCGAGCCATCGCTCTGCGTCCAGTTGTTCTTGCTGGATTTCCTCCAGATCATCGTCCCCGGTCAATCCCAGAAGGGCCTCAAGGTTTATCGAGTCGTCGTCTGCTGCGGAGTCCAGCCTTCTGGATTTATTCCCCTCCTGTGTACGAGATGGGTTGGATTGGACGGAGTCTCTGTGTCTTTTGCGTGAGTTTTCGTTCATGCTTGCGAGACTGGCCTCGACTGCGCTTTGAACGGAAGCAGTATAATCGCCCGAAGCGAAGTCCGAAGTTGGATGCAGGCAAGCCGGATGCTGAGAGGATGATGAGGATGAAGAAGGACGAGCTGAGTCCGCAAGATCAAGCATCCTTTGCTGGAGGGCCAATAACTCTAGATCAGGCGTCGGAAGGCTGTCACTTTCTCCGCCAGGATCATCTCGAGACCACGGAGACGACATGACGGTGGGAAACGAGCGGGGATGAGGGCTCAAACAATGAGAAGTGAAGCCTAGCTGAGAAGAAGCAGCCGTGGTTAGTCCTTCTATTCCTTTGTGTTGCTTGGGGGGAACGGCATGCATGACACAAGCCATCATCCGTACCTCACATTGACATCACCGGGAGGACTCTTCACTGCAGCCTTGTCAACCATGGGCGCAAAGAGAAGGCGGAAGAGGGCAATGAATGGCAAGAATATACAATATCAATATGTTGTAAAATGATTGACTGAGAAAGATGGTGAATATTATAATGTGTTTTTAAAGGGAAGCGTCTCTTGCAAAGGTGGGAGCTGTGGTTGTTAGCAGCAACGCTCCCTTGGTCACAAAGAGCCAGAAACACACCACAGACCACAGCTGCTAATGCAGGAAAAACCAACACACTCTCTTGTTGTCTCCTCTGGCCTTCATTACACTCTTCATCTCTCCAGAACAATCCCATTCTCCCCCTCAAAAAAGGCTTGCGACGTTAGAATAGCTGATTATATAGCCTGATACTGTCTCTGTGATTGGCTGATGTTCATGATAGATCAGAAAGTCAGGGGTGTCCGTCTTCCAACGCTCCATCGCCCGCTCGCAACAGCAAGCCGCACGCCGCTCATCCTCGGAGCATGATGAAGCAACAAACTGGGGACCATGATGATCTCTTGGGACGATGGAACACCTCGAGAACCAACCATGATGGGACGGCGATATCAACTGAACCGTTCATGACTTCACACTTCCACAACGTTGCGCGATGTCGCGTTTACACGCGCGTGAAGAAACGCGAGATGAGCCGCCCTAACCTCATCGTGGTAAAGTGGGCGTCGTCTGTGATCGCGACATCCATGAGCCTCGAGGGTTAACGCGACTTCTTCGCTTCTCGATAGCCCATGTAACTCCTTGGCTTGCAGGCTCGAAACACCGCCCTTGGTCGAATCCCGTCTCGAATCCTTCTGTGGTGGAGCATGGAGGAGACGGGTACGAGGGGGAGCGGTGAAGCAGCACTCCGATGATGCAGGGGTGAATCGAAACAGGGGGTAAACAGCACTCCGTCTGTTGGGATGGGAGCTGGACCAGCCTCCTGTTACCACGTCGAGAAGGGCTTCTGACGGACGCGATCCTCTCGCGATTGTCGACTATCCCGCGCAGAAGGTTTCTCTCGCGTGTTGATCACCACCAATCGCTCTGTTTTGACGCTTCGAGGGTGATTCTACCCCACCCTCTTGTCTGTTTCTTCATATTTTCTTCCTTCTCGTCTTATGCTGCTGTCCTGGCAGAAGCTGCGTTTACTTGACCTCCGTCGATATCAAGCGTTCACTCGCTTGCCGTTTCTATTCTGAAGCAGCTTTCTTTATCGCCTGATCTGATCCTCGAATCAATTGAGTTCTCTCCTGAGGTGGTTACTTAGTTCGAGAATTCAGGATTCCCGTTGAGTGCCGTGCGCAAGTCGCAAATCCTCAGGCTACTCACCGTCGTCGTCGCACTTCTCTATCTTACAGACTCTTACTGCGACGAGCTTTGCGAATGCGACTGGAGAATCCTTTCAGAAAAGCGATGAATCATGACGTTTCCAAACTCAAGCCTTGTTCAATGTATCCAGAATGATAACGTTCGAGCTTCTCTTTTAGAACACCTCGCCAGGGAGGACCTTGTATCTCTGCGACTCGTCTGCCGCGATCTGAGTGCCCATGCAGCGCCGGCGCTCTTTTCAAACATTGAAGTTGAATTTCGCAGCAGCACATTTACTCGACCGGCCCGCATGGCTGCCCTCGAGCGCATTGGAGGTCTTGTCAAATCGTTCACTTTTCGCATTTCGCACGCACCAGGGACATTCCTACCGCCGTTGCTCGACCCAGTTACTGGGGAAGAGCAGACGTTCGTATACACGCCGCACGTGCATGCGTCTCAATCTCCAGGACCGAGATCAAGCTTCCCAAAATATGGCACCTGGGAGATGACGGATCTATTAACTAAACAATACCCACCACTATTTCATGCTGCTACGAATATATCCTCCTTTATCCGCGCATTTACTTCCATGCCTTTGCTCTGTCAACTTACCATTTCTTGTGGCGGTCAGGCGCCCGGTCATCGATACCGGCGCAGCGTTGTGGATTATGCGCTTATCTCACTCCGAATTGCGATAGAGCAAGCGCCCTTGAAGTCGCTTAATACATTATCGCTTTTACCAATTCACCCCGGCGCACTACTTTACTTGCGTCATACAATCGGTTTCGGAGCGTCGCCGTCAGCAAGCAGACGCTGGGCGCAAATCCGTAAGCTGACGATCCACATGGACGGGTTCCCAGTTGAACGTGGAAAGCCTACAGACCATTTGAAGCTCCTCCATACATATCTCGAGGGATTTCCGCGCCTTAAAAAATTCGCCTTCCGCTGGTTAGGTGAGAAAGGCCCATGCCCGCTCACTTTATCCACAGAACCATGTCTGGTTTCTTCACCAGACGACTGTCCGGCACTCCTAAGGCCGCTCTCTGGGTCTCGAAAGCAACAACTCCGGCCTCTGATGTTTCCATCATTACGATATCTGGACGTTGAAAACGCTATCATGGACTCAACTCAAGTCTCCTCCTTCATAACCGCCCACAAACATAAACTCCGCGAGTTCAACTTTGATGAAACCATTCTTCGAACAGGCACATGGGATGACGCCCTCGCCCCGCTCACTCGCAAAAAATCGAACTCGAGCTCTACCGACAGCAGCAGGAGTAGCAGGAGCCGTCACTCTCGCCGGCGAAATGCAAAAGCCCAACCTCAACAAAAAGCTACGCCACAGCTGGAAGTCATGGAGGTGCCTATTATGTTCAGTCCCGTTGGCATCGATATGCGCCAGCTTCGGAATGTGCTGTTCATGGAGCAGGGGCCTGGGAAGGGTCAAGATCGGCCGAAGCAGTTTAAGACGTATAGTGGATTGCAGAGGGCGACGTCCAAGACGAGAGAGTTGTTGGGTTGTGGTCCTGATCAGATAGGGAGACTCCTACGGGCGTCGGTTTTTGGCTGGAGGTAAGGTGGTCTGTTTTCATAATTCTTGAGGGGGTGCCTTTTTTTTTTGTGTCAGGGGAATATGCTTGGTCATGATGGCGTTCGATCTCGGGGCTACAAGGTGCAGTGGTCAGGATCAGGGGATCTCAGAAGTGAGGAAAAGGAAAGGATGGGGAAAGAATAGCATGAGCTGGAAGGGGAATGGTGCATGATTTCATGAGGGCATGACATGACATGATGTTATGGATTGATGTTTTACTTGTTTTACTACGAGGGTTTATGGCTTTTTCGAGGGAAGTAGCGAGGCGGAGCTTTTCTTTTGTAACATGATGGGCGCCTGAGGGCTGCCTTGCTCTTTATTGAGCTATGCCATTCATTTAACTAACCAATTCCCTTTGTATATATTTGGTATATAGTCTTATTTCTTGCCAGTAATGCTACTGATTTGGAGGAAGCCCTTTGCAGACAATCATGCTAGAAAAGAAGTGATATTGTCAGTTCCACTATCTATGGTTCGTTATTGAGAATAATGAAAGAAAATGAAGAAAGAAGCTCACATTGCAGAGTGAAGTCGTAATGATGCTCTGATTTGTAGGCCTCTCGCCTCGGCACGCGATGCGCCATCACAGGGGTTTCACATGCCTTCGGAACCACAAAGCCAACTCGTACAGAGCCCTACATATAGACATTAACTTCCACTCCCAACTTCACTCACCTTCGTCTCGGGCATTGTTTTCTATTCTTGTATATTTATTTCCTTCGAGCCTCAGCCTCCTCCATATCTCCTTATCTTAATATCTTCAAGGCCAGCCACCCATAACCCGCCTCGCTACCTACGTCATACAGCTTCTCACCATGTCTCTCAAGCACGGTACAGCAATCGCACCCTCGTGCCCCTATCAGTACTCTAACTAACAAACCATTTCGGAAACGCAGATAACTTCAAATCCTCCGCCGCTTTCCAGGCAATCAACGACGTCCTCCAATCCGACGCCGCCGAACGCGACTCCGCCATCAAGGCCGCAAAGGGCATCTTCAGCTTCTCTCTCACAAACGACAAGGGCGAGACGGAGAGCTGGTATCTTGACCTCAAGGAGAAGGGTGTCGTTGGCAAAGGTGCTGCTCCCGAGGGCGGGAAGGCTGATGGTACGGACACCTATTCTGCATAGCTAGGGGCGTAATGGCTGACGGGGTGGACGTTTCTAGTGACTCTCCTTCTCTCTGATGCCGATTTCGTCAGCCTTGTCGATGGCAAGTCTAATGCGCAGCGTCTGTTTATGGGCGGCAAGCTTAAGATCCGTGGGAATGCGATGAAGGCAATGAAGATGGAGCCTGTCCTCAAGAAGACGCAGACAAAGGCCAAGTTGTAAAGCTGGTTACTACATTTTGGTTTTCGAGTTTGGAAGCGTCATGATTCTTTTTCCAGGAGGCATATCCGATGCTTTGGAAAAGCTACGAATTAAGGTATAGAATAGGGAGGATAATTTGGACCCCCGATAGGCACCTGTTTTGATATCTATGGGTATTTTACTCCATATATCGTGGTATATTGACGGCGAAGTGGCTACTCCCTATACTGAGGGACTTTCCAATACACCGGTGAAATATATGTAATCTTTCTTGATTTTATCGAGCTAGCTGGTTAAAGAAGCATACCTAGGCTTCAATGTATTGTTTAGCTAACGTAATCCACAAACGAGCGAGCCACCCAAACGAGCGAGCCACCAAAATCGCTGTAGCTCAACTAAATAGATTTTAACCCGAAATATCTACACCCACCACCCCCTAATTACATTAAATCAAATTACACTAGGACTAGGACATGTTGTTCTTCTATGCCCAAGAGAGCCACAATTGCTACATCGTGGTGGCGCCCGTGATCGTGCTGCTGGCCCCGGGGCAGCAGACTCAGGAGGTTGAATGACAGGCTGTTCAGCAGGTGCAGTGGGTGGAATAATAGAAATCTGAGCCTCTTCTCTAGTTAGGCCTCCTTCGCGTGGTATTCTGCGGGTAGATCGCTTGCGTTTTTGCTTCTCTTTCTCATTGGCATTGAATATATCCTGGTATTGCTTCTTCATAATGGTGGCACTGACCATCCCGTATTCACAGGCCTTGATAATTTGGTCAAATCCTTCCATCAAGCCCTGGGGTGAGCTCTCAAGCCCCTCCCCCATAAGATTCTTGACCTTATTCACCTGTCTATGCAGCTGACGGGGGTTGCTAGGTGTTTGTAGGATCCAGGATGACCCTGAGTTGCTAGATTGGCTGGCTGGGGGGGTAGGGGTTCGGAGCTGAATATTGAGCTGGTCAAGGACCCGGTCAGGTTCAAATGGAGTGATTCCAGTAGCTATAAAGCCACTTTGAATGTTCTGAGCCTTAAAGGCTTCTGTACGGGCTCTAGGATAGGCATTCAGAAAGTCTCCCTTCTTAATGGTATTGAAACCATGCTGCATTCGCTGCTCAACCAGGCCCCCATATGCTCGCTTTAGCACTGCAAAAACACTGACATCCAGAGGTTGTAGAAGGTGGGATGAGTGTGCTGGCATGCAGAGAGGTATAATCCTATTCTCCTTGCAGATATGGTCAAATTCAGGGGTAAGATGGCTGCCATGCCCATCCAGGATAAGAAGTAGATGGGTGCCAATCCACCGTGGATTTGCAGCTGGAATAAACAGCCTAGTAAGCCATTTGATTCCTATCTCATCCGTGGTCCAGCCATTAGAGCTAACATCAAGCCTCCAGCCATCTGGAAGCCCGTCAAACCAGCCTTCCTGTAGATTCTGGCCCTTAAGAATAACGTACGGAGGCAAGGCCCAGCCTGATGCATTGACTGCTTCAACCACAGTCACCCATTCCCAATTCCCAGGCTGTAGAAGCTTTGCCCGGCCGTAGCACACAGCACTAGTAATGACCTTGGTAGTTGCACAGAGGCCCATTGCAAATCCAGTCTCATCAAAGTTGTAGATATCCTCAGCCAGAATCCCATGCTCAGCAATTGTATTCCCTAGGACCTTAAACCAATCCTGAATAACCTTTCTATCCTCGCATTTGGCTTGTTCATGGTTGTAGTGTCTGGAATAGCGGCATTTGAGCTCTGTACAGCGTTTAATCAGATTTGACACCCAGTTCTTGCCAATGTGGTGGGGGGTGGTAGATGCTGAGCGAGCGGTAAGAAGATAATTGGCCATATTCTCAACAAACGCTGGCCGGGGGGGTATTCCATGTTTATCCAGGGTCAGCACCCATTGAACTAGCTGATCCTCTTCAGCCTTAGTAAATTTGGTCAAATTTGCGCGTAGATTCGCCCGTGCAGGTTGGCCACTGAGTCAATGAGTGAGAGTAGAGCGTGGCACATCAAATAGACGTGCAGCTTCACGAATTGAGGAGATTTCTTGATTTTTAAAAGCAGATATTGCAAGCTCTAATCTTCCATCTCTTTCTATAGAATTTGAAGATTTTTTATTGCGAATTGATGGCATTATTGCGGGTTGAAGTGGTTAATTGAAGGAAATGATTACGCGTTGAATTTTGGTGGCTCGCTCGTTTGGGTGGCTCGCTCATTTGTGGATTACGTTATCTTTGATTATCAGTCACTAACATAATTCCACACCGAGCGGACCACCACACCGAGCGGACCAGCAAAATTCCCATACAAATCACAACTTTTTATTGCTTCATATCTCAACAACAACATTAGATAAAAGATTGAGACTTGAAATGGATATATTATGGTTGATTAATAAATAGCTCTGTAACTCCCTTTATGATTAAATATGTGTCACTTGTGAAGATAGTCATCAGTACTAGTAGAATTCTATATTCTAGAACATATCTTCAAAATTATTAATTTCTCACAGTAGTTCTTTTAGAATGGTATAGAACTAAGTATCTAGATACTATAGTCTTCTTGATAAATCTCCATCTAATGTTGTTGTTGAGATATGAAGCAATAAAAAGTTGTGATTTGTATGGGAATTTTGCTGGTCCGCTCGGTGTGGAATTACGTTAGTTATTCAGTGCTGGTTGAATTGGGATCTCCAGCCACTCTATTGTGTTCATATTAACTGAGAAGAGCAGCACAGTAACAGGAGACTAGCACAACAAGGATAACCATATTCTCTGGGATAGACAATCTTCTGTTTCTTGTCTCTCTTCTATTGATGAAGGGAATATATTGATGGAACAACATTAATCCGCAGGCGTCTATCCACGTGACCAGGCGGGCTCCCCAACTGGGCAAACGGACAATCAGGGCAGAAAAAAAGGGCCATCTTGACCTCCAGCGCCATCAACATCCGCTCGAGTCGCGCTCCTCTATCCCCAGCCGTGTATTTCGCGACCAGATATCCATTTCCTTTCTACACCAGCTTCTAATATATTTCCCGGCTGGCACTGTTAATCCATTCCCTCGAGGTTCCTTTTTCGCTCTCCTGGTGTCGCGTTTCTTGCAGTGTTTGGAAACCTTTTTTTTTACGGTTTCACGGAGATAAGTGGAGGTAAGTTGAACTTTGCGATGGTCATTCCTATACTCATGTCTGGGGATGGGAATGTGCGACACATGGCGCTGACGAAGATGATGTTCTAAGGATTTAATCGACGCACTACCTTCCACTCATTATACCACTCGCCCTCTTCCATCAAAATAAACGAGCTGTTGGCCCGTCAACGATTTGATCGCGGACTGCGCATTTCTGCCTGCCTACATATCCATCGTAGGGCGACTTCTCACGACCTTCGAGTCACATTCGTGTTGAAGGGCGGTGGAATACATGTCGCGGGGCAGCTGAACCGTGAAGATCAGTTAGCGAGGTCTATTCGTTATATTCAGACACTACCCTGCCTCCGTGAGTGAGGGAGAAGGGGTGCATCTGTACACGCGCCTCTCTGGCAGAGTCCGATGTCGAAACGTGCTGCCCAGTTTCAGGGTTCCAAGGAAACGGGACTAGATACCAAGATGCCGGAGGGAGATACGCCAGCGAGGGCTACGGCCGCTCAGATGGCGAATAGAAAGTAAGTAAATTGTTTGCTCGAGGTTATCTGGATTTGAACTTTTTCTATTTCTGCCCTATTGTGTTCTATTGATGAGGGATGCTTCAAACCTGGTTAAGCTTCAGTTCATCATTGGAGAACGGAACATTCCGAGAATCAGATATTTTTCCTTCCACTTTCATTCTTGCAAAAATTTCTTGCTATTACACTTTCCCGGCTCACTTTACTCTCTTGTTCACTTCTCATTTCTTCCTCTCTCCAATTCGCCTGGCCTCTCTTCGATTTGCCGATATTGCACTCATTAGCAATTTTTAAGCAAGCTTCGACTTGAAGTCGCCGTCGGCTCAGTTGTCTGTGGAACAGACTCTTCAACCGATCTGGCGAAGCCCTAGACGAAGCCGCTCTCCTTTTACACAGTCCTTTTGTCCTCCCACCGGCGCTTCTCGCTATCTCCCGTCGTGGCTCTTTGTCTCAGCAACTCGCTTTCTTCCTTAGATTCTCCGTCCCGGCGCCTTTCTTTGCATGAGGTCAGGGATGATTTAGCACTGTTTTGTTCTTCAGATTACCTTTTCACTGCGAATCGCCAAGCTAACAAGTTCTTCAGAATCAAGGCTCTCAGAGATCGACGTGGACGTGTTGGTTCTCCTAGCGCTACCGCCACAAGTCAACAGTCTCCATTCAATACTCTAGACCCGAACGTGGTGTCTAATCCTGCTCCGTCAGGCGGAGCAAACGGCTTCGGTTTTGGACAATCTCAGAGCTTCTCACAATCCACCCCAAATTTTGGAGCTGGTTCCCAGAGCAATCCACAGCCTTTCGGTGACCAAAACAACAGTCCTTTCAAGCTGTTTGGCAACCAAAGCAGCTCGGCTCCTTCGTCGTTCGACTTTTCTGCTTCAGCGAATCAGCAAGTCAGCAACCCATTCAATAACATGGCATCCAAGCCAGATTCTGGTTTCCAGGGATTTAAAGGGAGCCTTTTTAACATCCCACCGGCGGGAGGTCAGGGCCAGAGTAGCAATGCTCAGCCGGCTGCTAGCGGCGGTAATATCTTTGGTGGTGGAGGGATGTTCGGAACTTCTCAGCAAACACAACCACCCAAGCCAGCATTTTCGATTGGGGCCTCGACACCGGCAAGCAATCCGTTCGCAACAGCAAGTTCAGCCCCGGTTTCTGGTGGGATATTTGGCACCACTGGAAATAGCACATTTTCGGCTTCCCAGCCATTCGGAACAGCTGATAAACCCTCTGGCGACATGATGCAGACCTCTCCGGACGGAAAAAATGATCTCACAGCAGCCAAATCCAGTCTATTTAACGTCTCGGCCCCTGGGCAGCCTTCTTTCGCTTCCTCTACAACTTCTGCTGCCCCCAAATTTTCCTTCGGCAACTCCTTCAACCAAGCCGCTACTCCCGCAGCATCAGCTACTACACCTTCTACCGCACCCTCCAACGAGTTCAAGTTCTCGACATCTACGGCCCCACTATTTGGAGCTACTACCAAGCCTGAGGCTCCGAAGACCACACCTTCAAACGAGCCCGCTACTTCGGCTCCTACCTCGCTTTTCGGCGGGGGTATCAAGGCTGATGGTGCGTCCCAAGGCGCGATTTCAGTTGGGGTTCCTGCGACTGCAGCACCGGCAACAGGTCCCGCCCAGTCCGTTTTCGCGACAGGCTCAACTTTCGGGGCTCCTGGCACTAGTAATCTCTTTGGCAACCTCGCAAAGCCTCAGCAAGACTCACAGAAATCTCCTGGAAAGGATGATGCTACACCCGCCCCATCGGGCGGTTCCTTATTCGGCAACTCGCTATTTGGAAAATCCAGCAAGCCAGAAGAAGCCACAGCCGCAACTTCGACGGATAAGGAGCCCGTTTCGACAGCCTCGACTACTTTTACTCCTGCACCGGCTACCACTTCACTATTTCCGTCCTCCACCAGTGCTGGTTCCCTTTTCAACCTTGCTCCCCAGCAGGGACAGACAAGCGTTGCTCCGGCACCGTCGAAAGAAGAAACAAAGCCCGCTACCCCATCATTCACCCCTACGCCCAGCAGCACGCTCTTCGGAAATATCTCTAAACCAACCGAACCTGCTCCTGGTGGTTCGTTGTTTGGGGCCCCGGCCGCTCCATCAACAAGTGGCCCTGGTCTTGGGGCCTCTTTCTCCTGGGGTGCGAGCCAGCCCGCTAAAGCGCCCGCAGCTGAAAAAGACGCTGCTGTTTCCACCCAACCGAGTTCCACACAGACGGAGACGCCTGCTGTAGAAAAGACCTCTACGTCGGGAGCACTCTTCCCAGGGCTAGACGCAAAGAAACCCCAGGAAGCTAGCGCCCCTTCCGCGAGTGTTTCTACCCCTTCGACGAACCTCTTTTTCATCAAACCACCGAGCTCTGCTACTGCTGTGGACTCCACCCCCCAGACGTCCCTTTTTCCTCCGAAACCCAATGGTCTCTTTCAATCCCCATCCAAACCAGTGGATAGCGTTAAGGAGGTGGCAAAACCCAAGCCAGCGTACGTTGATTCAGGTGTGCAGACGGTTTACGACGTTGAAACAGAGTTTGCGCAACTCATGCCACCCGCGGAAGACATCCCATCTGGTTTAAGCGAGTCCGAGAAAGCAGACTGGATCAAGCGATGGCGGTTCCAGTACCTCAATGAAAGTTTTAAAGAAGAATTGGCCAAGATAGACGCGAGCTGCAATGACTTCGAGCCTCTTATTGCCTATTACGTTATGGTCCGTAGCCAGATCGGCTACCCCTGTGGCCTCGTCTCTCATTATAACCCGGTCCCTTTCGGATCCAAACGAACGTTTCGGGCGGGGGAGCCTATCCCTCCCAGTGAGAGCGTGAGCAGTCAATTAGCGGCAACCAATGGGGATTCAGAACTTCAAATGCAGGATGAAAAACGGTCGAACGCAGCTGCTGATAACGCGGTCAGCTCAACAAAACGAAAAGCTGCCGATGTCGAAGATGCAGAGACGTCTGCCGACAAAAACGGGAAACGTGCCAAGGCAGCGTCCGAGGAATCAAACGGCGTCACAGTCAATGGACACTCTCCTACGGAGGACAAAGAAGGGGAAAGCCACGCGGCCCCCGTCTCTGAAACTTTGGCTATGTTTGCAAGCTCCTATGTCGCCCAGAAAGGTCGCGCTGCCAGTCCTCCACACTCTGAAGCTGATGAACAGAAGGAGGATTCTGCAGAACCAAGTACCAGGGAGTCAACACCTCCTGCAACGGAACCGAGTGAGTCGACTACCCCGAAGGCTGCGCCTCCAGCACCCAGTGCTGCTGGTCGAAGCTTGTTCGATCGAATCGAGATGGATAAATCTGGACAACCCATTAAGGAAGATGTGAAGGATGAATCTACCCCTGCAAAGGACGACAACACTGTCGCATCTTTGTTTAGCGGGACAAAGTATGCCTCCTCATTGTTCAACACCCCCGGATCGGCGACTCCGCAGTTCTCCTTTGGAGGATCTGTCTCTGGAAGTACCAGGTCGCCTTCACCCTTGAACCCTCCTGGCAACGACACACCGAAATCTCAGCCTCCAAGCTCAATTTTTGCCGCTAACACATCGGCTCCATCCATCTCATTCTCCGGTACTCCCTCGACTTCCACCCCGACTTCCAATATCTTCAACACCAGCCAAAGCTTCCCGCCCTTATTCGGCGGTTCCAGTTCCACATCCCTCTTCCAACCTCCCAGATCCACCCCAGCTGAGAAACCAAATGGCACCGCCATGTTATCCCCTTTCCCACTCTCTGGCGCTACTTCTGTCGAACCAAGCAGAGCCACTACTCCGTCCGGAGCCTCCGATACTGGAGCAGGGGAGTCTGCGGAAGAGGGCGAGAAGCTTGCACAGGTTGATCTGACTCGAGGTGGCGCTGGTGAGGAGGACGAAGATGTGAAATTCGAAGTCCGTGCTCGCGGGATGAAGCTAAAACCGGGAGCCAGCTGGGAAGTTCAAGGCGTCGGATTCCTTCGCATCCTGAAGCATCGCACCAGCGGTCGGTCGCGAGTCCTGCTCCGCGCTGATCCTAGCGGCAAAGTGCTTCTGAACACCCTCTTAGTACCACAGATTGACTACACCCAGCGCGAAAAAAGTGTCATGTTCATGGTACCAGTCAGCGACGGTAAACCCGAATCTTGGGCTCTCAGGGTCAAGGAAGACTCGAAAGCTAAGGAGTTAGCTGCTGTCATGGAGGAGTGCAAGAAGAAGGATTAAACTTGGTCCATTCTCTCCCATTTCCCTCTGGTTTGGCCCTGGTTTTCTCGATGCCCGTCGATGATTACGACAATATGTACATGCTGTTTCATTACTTTATTCGGCTCGTTTTCTCGGCCTATTCCTGCGGTCCCCGGCGTTTTCAACATTACCATTCTTCGTTCCGGTTCCCTCCTCTGGCTAAAATTGTTTTTTTTTCCCTCCTTTCGATAAGCCTGTACAAGTTGGTTTTCTTTTACATTTTGTTTCCCATCTTTTTTTCGCTTGGGTTAAGCCTTTTGTTTTCTCTTCTTCGCACTAGATAGGCATTTGCAATATCCAGCATAGCATTTTGTATTTCTTCGCTTCTATTGGAGGCTTGCACCTTTCCCCATATCTTCCACCTTTTCTCCCTGCTAGCATATCTATCTATCATACACATTACATAAATATAGAAACCTCATCCCGTCCTTGGATTCTCACCACATTTTTGTTCTCTTGGTCTAAGCCTGAAAGGTCTGCCAAACTTGGTTTTATTGATGTCCGTTCTTTAGCGTTTGAGGGTTTGTTATCAACTACAGCTCTTTTTTGTGATTATCCTCGACACCGAGTGAATGAAATTTGAACACTTACGTTGTAGACGGGAATGCTTTGGGCCGCAATACTTTTAATGATAGTAAGAAGCCGCGGGGAGTCCGAACCACAAACTGAGTATTAGGATTTGATGGACGTGAATAAGGGATATTTTTTTATTTTGTATTATCATCAATCGTCTTACGACAGAGATAAAAGCGAGGAAACAAGAAGCAACAAGCTATCCTCAAAACTTATTTCTCATTATCCTCATCGCCGTTTTGCGGAATGCCGGTTTCCCGCAATCCCGGTATAAAAACAAGACAAGCATCGACACACATCACATCCCCTTTCGAACCCACTAGGTTCAAAAATTTACTCTTCAATAACGGAAGTCTGGAGACCCTTGGGCTCCTTGACGTTCACGGCCTGAACGTAAGAGTAGAGCTTCTCCTTGGCGCCCTCCTCGTCGTTACGCTTGCGGCTGATGCGGACACGGAGTCTGAAGGGCACACCCTTGATACCGGCTTCCCAGACCTTCTTGTTCAGCTGGGGGTCGAGACGGACGTCCTTGGTGCCCTGTATTTCAGAGATGGTGAGGCGGTTAGATGTGTTAACGAGAGGGAGAAAGGGCTGTGAGATCACTAACCATAGCCGACTCAGTGAAAGCACGGATCTCCTTGATGGCTCTTGGGGCTCTCTTCTTGAAGGAGACGCCATGGACCTATTTCCAAGCGAAAAAGAAAAGAAAGAAACAAATTAGTCTTCCGTCCTAATGCCCAATTTTTTTTTTCCTTGCTTCCTTTCATGAAGAAGAGAAAGTTGAAGAGACTTTTTTTTCTGTGCGCCGGGAATTGCTTCCCGCTGGGCCATAGAGGTGGACTTCATAAAACTAATTTCTTGTTCTTCTTCTTGCAAAATTATTGTTTTTGCTTTCCCTCTCAATGGTGCTGGTTGAACCGGTCTACGCCTTGCCCCGTCTCACGAAGATCGAAGTCCTCTAGCGACGGAGCGAGAGTAGGTAGGTAGGTAGAACTGGACTAAAAGTATTCCAACTTCTATTCCATTTCATCCATCAATTGGTCCAGCTGCGCAGTCGAAGATTTGTTTCTTCTTCCTTCCTCTCCTTCTTTTTTTGTCTTCCCGAAGCAAGATACGGAAAATGGCATTGGTAGGTGGTTTCAACGTACTCTCTTGTGGAGGTGGATAGTGTACTCGCGAGTAACGACGTCGGCGATGGCGGAGCGCCCGGCCTTCTTTCCAGCTTGAGCAGTCGACATTTTGTCCTATTCATACCTGATTAGCTCACACACACACGCACACATAGCGATTGAACGGCTAACGTGACTCACTGGCCGTTAAAGGGATGTCCGTGGAAGGTCTGGCGGTTGCTTGTCGTTGTTGGTCGTTCGCACAGCGAATTTCTCGGAGTTCTAGTTGAATTCCCGTTTGGCGATTGTGGTGTGGGCTCGCTTGTTGCTGAGTCAGCAGTCTGCACGGTTTATGTCACGTGGTTGCGCAGCGCCAAGCCATGATTTTCTTGGCAAGAACTTCTGATAATCTGGAGCATGTGAGTGGAGGTACTCCGTCAAGCAGATAAAATATGTACTCGTAGGGATATAATCTATTTGACTGCATTTGTAGACTGATACAACGTAATCATCCCTCTTTGTTGTAAAGTTCTACTCCTCAAACTTAATATCCCCCTTGTTGATATCAGGATAGACATCAAATCTCCGCTGATCATAGACTGGAATGGATTTCCTCATCTCCTCGATAGCACCTCCGTCCAGGTCCGCGTATATAACCTCTTCTACTTCCTCTGCTTCCGCTAGAATATCACCTCTTGGGTTGGCTACCAAGCTGTGTCCGTACGCATGGTAGGTCGCCTCCATATCCCGCGCCGGGCTGCATAGGGCGGTGTATACCTCATTATCCACAGCTCTTGCCCTTCCCAATAGCTTCCAATGCAGCGGCCCAGTTGTGGTATTAAACGCACCAGGGTAGACGAGCAAAAAGCACCCACGGCGGGCGGCAATCATGGCCAATTCTGGAAACCGGACATCATAGCATATTGCGAGACCAATCTTGCCGTATTCGGGCAAATCAACAATGGTGATCTTGTTGCCCGCCGATAGAACGTCGCTCTCCTTGAACTTAATTTTACCCGGGATATCAATGTCGAACAGGTGTGTCTTTCGGTGTGTTGCGATCAGACTGCCTGTAGGAGAGAATACCAGGGAGGTATTGTAGTACTTCTTAGTCTCGGGGAGGAATTCGGGGATGCTACCGCCAACCAGGTAGGCTTTGGCCTCAGCTGCGATGGCGGAGAGAGCATGGAAGGAAGGGGACTGGTCCTTGCTTGGGGGCGACGGCAGAAGCGTTTCTGCGTATTTGGAAAAGTATTGAGTTCCGTAAGGGGAATTGAAGCATTCGGGTAGAACAATTAAAGAGGCCCCCGCTTTTGCAGCTTCAAGTACTTTTGTCCGGGCATGAGAGAGGTTGACTGCTTTGTCGGCTCCTAATTTCAGAACAGGGTCAGTTGCGGGGTTGTTGAATGAGATGAATAACTGGTGATTGGGATACCGGATGCCAACTGCACAAGTGCAAGTTTCAGAGGTTTCTTTAGAAGGCCAGCCATATTAAAAGTAAATAGTATCTGGGATTATCAACAATTTCAAGACAAGAAGTCGATGCATGTCAGTCAGGATGTCATCGTGCCTCGCAGCTCTCGGTCCGAAACGGGTCGGGGAAATAGCCGGAGAAACCTCACGGCAATGACGCAATCCCGAGATGTCACACGGAGAAATAATATTCCACTCCCTTTTCATCTCCACAACATCAATATCGACGTTGCTGAGGATTCATGCGAAAACACACAAAAAGAAAACATGAGAAGACATGCGCGAGATACGATAAGTTGATTGTATGAAGTCATGGGTTGTGCTCTCCCTGGGGACTTGAGCCCCCATTTCCAGCCTTCGTCAGGCGTTCATCTCCCGCACCTCAAACACCGGGCGGGGACTTCTCGAACAGCGGCAGCACTGGGCCAATTTGTTCGACATTTCAGATTGGAGGATTCCATGTCATGATCAGTTGCCGTTTTCCGGTCGGGGTTGATTCCCTGAATTATAAAGCTGGTCAACCCCGGTATAGTGGGACGATTTTCCGCCCTTCATTCCTCCGCTACAACCCTCCCTGGGTGCACCTGAAGCACAGAAGGTCTCATTTTCACAGTCAGCCAAGCAGGCACTGACCTAAATGTGATCAAAACGACGAAATATCAATGCTAAAGGGGTCACGTTGACTTTGATCGACCATCGGCTTGCATGTCGGGAACCCGGCCCGCCGCGATACCCGAACGTAAGAATAACACGGTCGCATCGCGTTCGGCCAGCACCTTGCCAGGTGTTCAAAGCCGTCGGGCCCAGGGGTGAATATCTTGTTTGCAAATCGACATGGGTGATGCATGCAGAAATGTCTTGGGTGACCTCCCATGCTCTCCCGTATTATTCGGAGGAGCGGAGCGGACTGTGGCGGGTCTTGGCTGAGCACATTTGCGAGAGAAACCATGCTTCAGGCACGAGATGAATGGACCATACAGTCGCATGCTCTTTGCTTTTATTCTTGGGCCCACGCGGAGAGAAAGGCCATAAAAGAAGAATCGACCCATGTTTCTTCCACATGGACGTTGTTATGCCTCCCCTTGGGTTTGAGCCAGTTTCTCGCACATAATAGGGGTACTTCAAGATGAAGCTCTTCTATCTCACTTTACTATGTGCCGCTATACAGCCGGCCCTGGCCTTGATTGGCTTGGGCCTGACAATGTACAAGCCGTCTTGTGCGTTTGCGTGCCGCAAAGTGATCGAGAAGAATCCTCTTTCGTGCTCGACCCATGAGCATGGAGGGAGTGGAGGGCATGGAAAGATGGAGGTCGTGACATCTCCGTCTTGTCGCGCAGGAGATACCTCCTTCCTCACGACTCTCGCCTGGTGCGTGAATTCGACGTGTTCTCCCCTCGCCGTCGATACCTGGAAATTGGAAAAATATTGGGCGACCAAGGCCACAGGGGACCCGGCGACTCCTGCAAAATGGACTTACTCGGAGGCTCTGGAGCATGTAAAGGAGCCTCCCAGGAAGGAGTGGGTTAAGAAGCAGACACTGAACTATACGGCACTCATCCCGTCGAGCAACTGGGTTGCCGAGAAGAAGTCGATGGAGTTTTTTGAAGATCAAGAGGCTCTACATAATCAATATGGGTATGGTTTCTAGTCCAACCCTTCTCACCTGACAGCTGCTAACGTCTGGCTAGGCTTATTCTTCTTGTCGTCGGCTTCGCCACTCCGATTGTTATGACTCTCCTCTCCTATCTCCCTTATATGACGACTTTAATCGAAAAACTCAAGCCGATCTTGGTGTACCCATCCATCCTCGGTACCTACCATGTTCGGCCGCTTCCGTTTCTCCTTGGGAATGCCCCTACTGTTGGCCAGGCGCTCTTCGTTGCATTCTTTTTCGCGTTGAACGTGATTCTCACCGCCGTCAACTACCACTCTACTCAGCCAAATCCTTGGTTTCCCACGCTCTACAAAGAAATCATGGCTTACCTTGCCAATCGCACTGGCATCATTGCTTTCGCCCTTGCACCACTGGTTATCTTGTTCTCGGGGAGGAATAACATTCTGTTATGGCTAACCAACTGGTCCCATTCGACGTTCATGTTATTGCATCGATGGGTCGCACGAATTTTTGCGGTGCAGGTCATCGTCCACTCTATTGTGGAGCTTGTCCTTTACATCGATCTCGGAACCTATGAGGAAGAGCTGGTACTGCCTTACTGGATCTGGGGGTGTGTCGCCACGGTAGCTTGCTGCGCCATGTTGATCTTCAGCATACTTTGGATGCGTCGGCTGTCGTACGAGATGTTCCTCATACTTCACATTATTCTTGCCGTGTTTGTCCTCGTGGGCTCCTGGTATCACATCGACTTTCTCTTCGAAAAAAGATGGGGCTACGAGTATTGGCTCTACGCCGCCTTTGGGGTATGGATATTCGATCGCACATTGAGAATATTCCGGATTGCCAAGGTCGGTCTTCGCCACGCAAAGGTGACGGAAATCAGCGAGGATATCCGTCGTGTGGATATTGAAGGTGTCAGGTGGTCGTCTTACCTGGGCCACCATGTATACGCTATCTTCCCAACCCTCACCATCAGGCCATGGGAGAGCCACCCGTTCTCCCTAGTGCCAACGTCGCTACTTCTACCCTCCGACGACGGCAGTTCCACACAGAGTGCTGACTCTCCACGAATCTCGAACGAGGATGACATCGAAAAGAGCGGCATAATCGCCACAGAGCACACACGGAGGAAACCGACAACAACAGCAGGTGTGAGTTTATACATCAGGAAATCAGGAGGGATGACCAAACATCTCAAGCAAAGCGATAAGCTGCTCGTTCTACTTGAAGGGCCGTACCCAAATAACCCCACTGGGCCTGTACTGTCTTGCGATCGGGTTATCCTGATCGGTGGCGGCATCGGAATTACGGGTCTCCTGCCCTTCATCGGCGCCCATCCCAATGTGAAATTATACTGGGGTGTGAAGCATAACGCCCAGCGCCTCGTTGGAGATCTCCAACATGCACTTGCGTCTATGGATGAAAAGGAGGTCAGAATTGGGGAACGACTGGATATCAACGGGCTACTGGAAGCGGAGAGTGACGCCGGTTGGAACAAGATAGGAGTAGTAGCCTGCGGGCCTGGAGGGCTCTGTGACGACGTGAGGGCCACTGTCGTGCGGCTTAGTAAAGAGAAGGAATGTGTCTTTGAACTAGAAGTGGATGCCTTTTCCTGGTGATAGGCATTGTTGAATTTGTGTTCGGAGAGAAGAATATACCCAAATACATGTTTTAACCATAGCAGGTCTGTTAGTCAAATTTAAATTAATCCCAACCAACTCTCCCAACTCATCCTCAGCAGTCAAACAAAAGAATCAACATCGCCAACATAAATACATTCTCCGTCTTCATCCCTTGGTGAAATGCCGCAGTTCTGTTAGGGTTTGCTAGCGTGGCGCCACAGGGCGGCGGCAAGTCGGGCCTGGACCGAATTGGGATTTTGCCGCTCCCTTACAAACTTTTGAACTTATTAACATCGCATCAAAACTTCCTCCATGGTTGAGGAAGAGGGAGAGTTTCACTGCTTCTAAACCTCATACCCGTTCCCTCTTGGGGATATAGCCGACCATGTTCGAGGACTTCTCCTTTCCTGCGCCCCCTTCTTCCTCCTCCTCGGCATCAAATAGCAACACCCTCCATATCCCCGATGACGAAATAATCCCTCAGTGCGAAAGCACTCTCGTCTCACCACTCTCCTCGCGATGTCCGTCTCCCAGACTCCTACCTAGAGGAGGAAGAGACTCCTGCCATGCAAGAATATATAGACGGCGCTCGCGCTCGCGCTCGCCGCCCCGTCTGGGTCCAGCACCCACCTCAATCCCGTCATCGTATGTTGACGGACATCGACTCTCTATCGGCACGTTGACGCGAAAACTCGACGCGCATACTCTGGAAAGGGAAGATCTGGGCGATGAGAGTTATGGCAGAAGGTTCGACACGTCTCCTCCACGCAGCGTTTACGCGAGCTTTGCTGCCCAGGGATCTCAATCTCCGACTTTACACTGGACTCCGAGACAGAGGAGTTCCCCGATGATATCTCCAGGCGCAGAGGAACCTTACACGTCACGCACAACCAATCCTTCTCCGACATCCAGCCCCATGGATCCCTCCTATACTAGACGATCCTCCTACTTTGAAAGCCCTCCCTCCCCTTATCACCACCACCGCAGCCGCCAACCATCTCTCAGCACCCTCCGCCACCAACGCGAAAAGCTCTCAATCCTGCAATGCGCCACAACCTCCGTGCCAGACACAATCCGTCTAGCCCAGCTCCTCGATCAAGACGACCGCTTCCACTTCACTGACAACGACCAGCATCCAAGCTGCATCCCTCCGTCCCGCAGCCCACCACGTACTACCGCCCCAACTCCAACTAGAAGCCCACACCTCCATCCCAAAAGAAGCCATGACCTTCTTCGTCTCCCGGAATCATCATCCTCCTCTTCACAGTCCTCCCGCTTAAAATACTCGTCCAAAGCGAAAATCGACAAGTCATATTCCTCCTGTACTGGCGGAGGCGACCGAAGAAGCGGCGGGGGCTCGAGAAATTCCCAGCTGGGTCTACGGAGGAAAAGCCTTGTTTTTGCGGCTGTAACTGCCGTCCTCGAAGCAGAGGCGAATATGAGGTTGCAGACGCGGAACGATGGTATACATAGCCGGGGTCTGTCACGAAGATCGTCCCGAGTCGAGAATGATGAGAGGATGGTTACGTGAAGACCACCATCTGGTTTTTCTGTTTACTTTCTTCAAGCTTGTTAAATTGCTACTATCTACATACCTAGAGCTTTATATACCCTCTGATTACTCCCAATTTTTGCACATACATATTTAACTGCTCTTCTACGCTTTGCATTACATGGCGTTGCTTTCTTATGATTCACCAGAGACCGTTCGTATACGGAGTATCTAGACATGGCTTGGCGCGGATACTTCGGTGTTTTATTAGCTAGGATATCCATCACTCTCCTTTCTCTTCGTTGGATGAAACAACAACTTAGGAAATGGATCATTCTGATACTCTTACATTTGATTTGACTCATTATTAGAGCAGAAGAAAGGGAGGATGTGTCAGATAATCATCAGGTGTACACCTCTGAAGTGGAACAAAGCAGGCCAGAATTGACAGTCATCATTGAAAGCATCACAAAAGGACAAAGAGCCCACGAGAGATAAATGTACAAGACAGATGAGGGAATAACCAGCTGAGCATCCTCAACTGAATAAAGCACTTGACATACAAACAATCATAACTATCCTGTCCTAAGAAAATCAGCCATGCCCCCTTGAAACAAAGGAGGTTCAATACTCACTTGAAATCAATCCCCAATTAGTTACCTCACCACCACAACGACAATGACAACAACCATCGCCGCAACAAACGTCAGAACCGAAAATACCACCGTCAATCTCTTCGCCAACATAACTTCCATCTCGTGAAACTCCTCCACCATCCCCGCCGATCTCCACTGAATCAAACGATCAGCTATCCCGCCCTCTCCACCAATATCCGCTGCTCCCGCGCCCGTCGCAATAAGCGCAAGCAGAATCCATCCAGGTGGGCCCGCCAACGATGCACAGAGGATTATCTGGCGTCCGAACCGTCGTTGCGCAACGAGATTGGTGTTTCTTCTGCGTCGGTGACGGGATTGGATGAGGCGCGGTGGTTCGGAGAAGGCGTATCGGCCGTGTTCTGACCTGTACCAGTCTGTGCGGAGGGTGGATTCTTCGTCGAAGCAGGTGCGCACAGACTGGTTGTTGAGTGTGTGTGAGCGGGCTGCCGAGGGACTACTCTCTGCTCCAATGCAAGTTTGTGTCTCCCATTGTGGATCTGTGGCGGTCTCGTGGGAGATCCTGCCGGGGTTTGGAGGATGGGCTTGGAAATCTGCTAGGATGGTATCTGTGTCTATGTTGTCTAGCCGTTCTCGGAGGAGGTCGTTGGCTGTTGGTCCTCTTCTCTCGCGTTTCATGCTGGACTGGCGGGTATCTGGACGAGGCCAGAGAGTGTAATTCGTTCCTCGTGGCTGTTGCTGCACCCTACGCCCCTGAAACGAAGTAGGCGCAGGTGTTTCGAAGGGAGATTGTTCAGGAATAACTGAAAGATGGTTATTGTTACCTGACTTTTGATTCTTGTGGCTCAACACCCTGTCGCGCGCGGATCGAATAGATGAATAGAGGGAACCGGGGGCCTGCTTCCTCCCCTCAGGCTGAGGGAGAAGCAGGTCCGTCGAAATGGAGCGGGCACGACGAGAGAGATTCGAATTTCCCCTTGCAAACCTAATGGGTCTCTCACTCCTCTGAGGGAGATGGTAGGCGTGAGGGCGTGTTGGCCGGGAGTCCCAATTCAAAGACAAGGGATCCGTACTAGCTTCACGGTCAGTTGCTGTTGCTGCAGTTGGCGGGATGCTGAGTGTATTTTGAGAAGAAAAGTTGAGAGACTTGTGAAAAGTTCGGATTCGGGGTGATGAGCCGAACTTGTAAGGGACAGAGCTTGACTGAGCGCGAGAGTGTAGTGTTGGATCACGCGGAATCGAGCTTGAATACCAGCCTGAGGAATGTAGAGACTGAGTCGGAGGTCCTCTCACATTCTCGACAGGCCGCTCCTCTGCGTGCTGGCTCCTATAAAAATTGTACTTACTGCTGCGAATGGCGGAGACGCAACCAGTGCTCGACCAGTCCTCCTGCTCGTCCTCGCCGCCAGCCCTTCCAGCCAGCAATGGGGGCGCCTCCTGGAAGGGGTTGGTGTGAGGCTCGTTCAACGGCGTCGGGTGCCGGTACCGAGACGGCTGGAATGGTACCGGCTGCCTGTGAGTTGAAGCAATGAGTGCAGGGACAGGCTTGGGGAGTGTGCTGAGCAGGGTGGTGCTAGTATCAGTGTTGGTGGTAGCACGGGGCGACACAGGGCGGTTGGGACGGGAGTGCTGTTGTATGTAGGAGGAGTATCCTAGACGAGAACAGTCTGATGGCCTGGGAAGATAAGGTTGTGATGAGCCTAGTGAAGGTCTGCTCTGTAAGTCTCTGTTAGCCCAGCTGCCAAAGCTGGAATAATCAGCCAGACTCTGTCCTGTATAATCATGCGAAAGTCCATTGACGGTGCCGCTGGTGAAGTACTGGCTGCCAGCAACAGTCTCCCAGTCTTGCTCGGCATCATTATCACTGTGTTCGTCCTGTGTTTCTTCATCTTCATTGTCCTCACTGTCACTGCTTTCACTGCTTTCTTCACTGAACACACTTCTTTCAACCTCTTCATCTTTTCTCTCTGCAATTTCATTTGCCCCCAAATTGTCATGCCAAAACGGGCTGTTTCTCCCATCTTCACGTGGACCAACAGATGAAACAGTTGAATACTTCTCAGGAGAACCCAAAGCTGCAGAAGACATGGTATGAGGAGTCAGATGGCTCAAATGTTGCGTGGAAGAGCTCTGACTGCTCCCAGGGCCCAAATCCAAAATTTCGCTACCAATTCCATGGCTATGCGAGCCAAAAAGTACGGCTGAAAGGGTACTGGATTCTTCCTCGTCAAAAACAAAGCCTGATCGACGCGACGGCAGGTTAAAATAAGAGTTCTGGTTATCCAAATTCAAATCGTCGTTGATTCCAGCCGGTGATACACGTTGGCTTCGAGAAGATTGAAAAGGCGCGGACCTAGAAACAGGAAACCCATGCCCAGACAGCCACTGTCCAGAAGGAATGGGTCGAGAGAAATTGGGACGAGCAGAAAAAGCTCGTTTGTGCCTCCTGACGATGTTAGCAGATTGTGAGTCCTTTAATGGAGCGTGATGATCAGCGAATACATTGACGGGCACCTTCCCATCCAAATCTTCAGACGCGTCAGATTCGCTCCCAGATAGAGACGAAAGCATGCTTTCCGTTTCATGATTAAACTGAGGATCTTCAGAAACAGGGCCCCGGCCGGCACCGGAAATTTGTGAAGGATTGCATGCAATATCAATTGCAGCCGCGTTCATTTCTTGGAATTCAAGGCGAAGGCAAGATCTCGACTTTACTCGACGGATCTCATGGCGGGCTTTGATCATATCGCTAATCGTCTTTGGCTTGTCTATTCGGCCTCGCGCACCGTGAAGGTTCGGCTGTTGACGACTCAGAAATTTTCGCCAGGTGGGACGAGCACAGCGGCATTTCGAAGGGTTCGGTGACTCTGATAAGCCGGTTGGACGGTTTTTAATAAGTTTCGATCGTTTGTGCACATCACAAGCCTGTCCTCTCTTCTTGCAGGTGGACTGTGAGACATCGAATATCTGGGAATGACGTCGAACGTTGCCGAGGCCCGTGGTATCGTCATGATCTGCGGTAGAGATGCAATGATCTCCAATGACGGGTGCACTAGTCGACTGCTGGATGTCGAGTGCTCTCTCTGGTTCAAGCTGAACGGCATTAGCGTCGTCAAGGCAAGGTTTCTGAGTGTTTGTGTGGTCTGACTGAGACAACGGAACGCCGTGGCTGGAAAGAGGGTGCTCAAATTGGCAGTCATGTTCCATTTGACCAGTGTTCGCCGATGGATCTTCTGTGTCTTGAACCTTGGGGCAAGGGGACGACCTCGCATTTCGCGGGACTAGTCGAGAAGTAATCGACAAGTGAGCAGTGGGAAGATCTTCGAATAAGGCACGAGATGGAGTGACGCGTCTATTCCCTTCTTCGGACCTTGAGCGAGGGATATAGGGAGTTCTCGGGCTTTCAGAGGACGCCATGACGGGAATGTGAGACTTTGTCCAGGGTATTTCCTCACGGCTGGGTTCAGCAGTCACGGAAGAAGTAGCTCGACGAGATGAGCCACGCTTTGGAGGACTCAGTATTTCGAACGACACTCCTCTATGACGAAGAATCTTCTTTGGATTCCCTGACTGCAAGGCAGGTTCAGATGAAGACTTGTTATGAGAGACAAATCTGGCTGGAAACCCCCATAGATGGGTACAGAACGCGTTCTGGCGCGTCTTGTTAGCATACAAAGGAAACAAGAGGAAAGAAACATTTCTGGAGTGGTTAGACTCACTCACCAGTCGCCTGCAGTGAGTGTCAGGACGCGTTTCAGGTGGAATGAAACTAGGTATAGGAATTCCTGCCTCCGGGGTTGAAATTGCAGCAATTGGTGACTGTTCAGCAACAGCATCTGAGATCGGGCTAGCTGGTTCTTGGCGATCGCTATATCGGCTTGAACTATCGCTCAGTCGGGCCAAATATTGGGCCTGCAACTGGACTGCTGATAGCTGGGGGTACGAGGTGTCGAATGGAGGAGTGGCAGGAGGTGAAAGGGGAGTAACGGTTCCTTGGAGGTAATTGAGATTCAAGGCTCTCGGTTTGCGCTTCAGACGCCTCACTGGGATATCTGTTGAACAGGAGTCAGGTCGAGAACGCGACAGAGATTTGCGATATCTGTGAAGCGTGAGCTGATTCGAGGCGGCTTGACTAGGCCCAGGAACGTGAAGAGATACCAGCACCGGCTGGATAGGGCTAAGAGGAGGCGACGGGATGGAATAAGTTGGTGTCGCGGTCGCGGTTGTGGCGGTGGAAGTGGAACGAAATCGAAGTGGGCGAGGAACGAGAGGGGATGTCGTCAAAGCTGCTACATCTTGGCTTGGATTTGCAGAGGGAGAGATAGGAATGTTGTCCATCACTTGGAGGAACGATTCCCAATCACCCAAAACAACATCCATTTCTTCCCTTTTTCTCGAGTCCACCAGCCAAAAGCAACCACAACAAGACTGTCGGCTGTTTTTTGCGTCCCTCGGCTCCAAGATTATGAAGCTATCATACTGTCAGTCTCTTCTATCCCGGCTGTTTATTCTAAGTCTCCCTTCGACCAAGATCACCACGCAGGGCAATCGAAGACAGACCGGAAGCGATTTTCATCCCAGCTGAACAAAATCCAGAAATCGTACCTCAATATCCGGCTGCAATAGAGAACAGCAGTGCTAACTGATAGTAGACCCGCGCGTCAAAGCAATAATCTATTATTTCAAAAGCAATGGTGCATCCGACGGCCGTATAAACCAGAGAAGAAGGCCAAAAGAAGCTGGAAACAGGATATCAAAAAGAAATAAAGGAGAGAATCGAATCAGCAGTAGCCAGCCACTGCTATGGTCATTGTCCCCACATACGCCTCTTTGTCAAGATGGCAAAAGACAGACAACTTGCCTCTTTATAAATCAGAGTTTCTTTCCCTTGGAACGAAAACTCGAAATATAAGAACGGCAAACAACAGTCTGGCTCACATGAAGAGACACAAAGGGTCAGATGAGGCCGGCCAATACGGCTGAAGCGAGTTTGACGTCCTCCGTTCCAGGTTTACTGACTGGTAGTGCACACCATCTCCGGTCAAGCCCAAAGGGGGGAGAAATACATCAGGAACACCGGGCTCTACACACTCCCCTCCCCTGGAGAGCCTCCAGGTTTTGTGGGTGTGTTGCAGAGTTTTTTACGTATCATCCCTCTCAGGATTCAGGAACAACCCACACTGACTAGCGGGCGACGAATTGCGACGCTCATCTCCCAGCATCATCGTCGTCACAAGATGAAGAACGAAAAGGAAAAAAAGCAAAGCAACAGAGATGGCCAACCAGGAGAGTTGAGTGGCTGGGCAGGTCATGGAATGGCAGCCAATGGGACACCAGACTGGCAGGTTTGCGCACGTCAACCAAAGCAACCCTTGAACGCAGGTTCCATTTCGCTGGACCATTCACAGTTGAGAAGTCGCTAAAGAGCTCGATTGCCTTTCGGCTGAAGATGCGACAACCCCCCTCAATTAAGCAAACGTGGCGCGAGTTTGGACTGATATCATCGTGGGTTCGCCGGGTCCAATCGAGGGGCTTTCTGCAAGGAACCCGAGAGCCGTGCAAACAAACCGGCTGGTCAGCTCAACCGTCCTGTGGAGCAGCCGTGAGGTTCCTTCTTGGTGGGATCTGGAACAGAGAGCCCTTCTTGGTCGGTTGCTACGCGGCTCTCTGATGGCCCAACCGAGTTTCGCACCACTTTGGGCAACAAATGTTTGCTTCCAGTGTTACGGAGTGGTCGCGCATCGAGAGTCAACAATAATAAGAATATTCAAGTCGGGAAGACCGGCGGGCTAACTAGGTCGAATACGTCCTGGCCTCCTCAAACGTCTAAATTTGGATTCCAGCAACCGACTCGGAACGAACCATGGCTTCGTTTTCACGTAGCCAACTTTGGCTTGTCGACCTGGCCCAGAATGCCCATGGACCTTTTCCTGCCCATCTCAGTCGGATGGCAAAACCCCTTCCTTAATTTCAGATCCAGCCCAATTGGAATGTCGGAATACCCCGCTGTTTGAGGAACGGAAACCGTCTTCGGTCATGGATGTCGTCTCTCCGGATGTCAAAGGACCTCCGCGCCAAGACATTCTGTGGCTTGTTGCACCCCACCAGCCATAATGTGTCATGTGATCATCTGTATTCTGTGGCTGTGCATTCCCAGCATGTGAATATCAACATCTTCCTCTTACACAGAACACTCTTCCATCCCAGTTGGTACGAACACATGCAATTCACATGCTCAGAGGGAGCTCTAGGAGCTGACAGCTTCCTGATTCCTTCCATCCATCTTCTATACTTAGTCCCTGTTCTTCAGCTTCAATGCCACAACGGGTTCTGCATGTGGAAAAATTTCTATTCCCAGTTCCTTGAACCAAACTGGTCAACAGCCTGTGAAGATAACCATCTTTCCTGGATTAGGCAGATTGCTAATCTCAGCCTCTGAGCCCATTCTGCCTTGCTCTTTGCTCAGTTTCACATGCCCTCAGTCCTACCTCCTTGAGAGACTTGAAACCAACATTCCTGGCTTAAAGCTGATCTCCCCCCCATAAAAAATGCTAGTGGAATGTGTCTTTTATTCCTGAGCCTAGCTATCCCTGTCTTCTAATCAATCGATCTCATTCTGATATGGCCACACAAAAAAAAGGCAAGTGTCAAATACTAACAAAGGAGGGAAGAGGGATTGTGGTCGAGCAAGGGTCTGCGCGGAAGTGTTAAGATAGAGGAGAAGGCGCAGTACAACAAATCAGATAGCAGTAAGAACTCCCAAACGCGCCAGTAAAACTCGCCTTCGATACTTGAAATCATAACCTAGAAACGCCATCCAGATGAAAAAAACAACCTGGTCATATCAGAAGTCATATGCATGCGTGGAAGATAGGACAAAACAAAGAAAGAAGCAAAAGCTAAGCAAATAACTGCAATTTGCATGCGGGATATATTTTATGCAGTCTTATTTATCCCTTGCGCCAGATCCGGTATGTTGCTCAATGAAAAAGGGGCAAATGAAAACAATGAAGATGCATGGACTTCGTAGACTTCATGGGGTATATCTTGCTTTGGTGACTCGCTTAATGCTTCACTTTTAATGCCTCTTGTATTTCTGCGAAGTGTCAGTCTCCAGTATATCAAACGCAAAGTAGAATGGAGCATAAGGGACCAAAGAGAAGAAAACGAGATACTCACGTCTTCTACTCGTCGTTTATGCTGAGGATCCAAAGTATTATTCGCTCCCATCAGGGTCTGCGCGGTCATTTTCACCACCCCAAGAGCAGGACGCAATATCACTGTTGGTGCGTGACGCCACACCACCCTGGCTGCTCCGCTTGCGCTTCCACTCTCCATCGCCTCAGCAGGAACGGCGACGATGGCGTCCTTGGCCATCAACATATCTCGCTCGAGACTCGAGAACCCTCCTCGAAATCCCTGGACAATACCAATAGGTTGATCAGCATAGAGTGAGATAGCCGGCTTCTCGCCTTCGTCAATCGAATCGTCGTCCCACTGGCGTTCCGCGTTGCTGCTGCGCTGGGATTGGGCATCCTGCGGGCCGAGGAGCGCTTCAGCTTCCTGCAAAGCCGTTTGAGTTCCGATGGCAAGTTTGGCGCCGAGTTTTACGAGTTCATTCGTTGTAACCTTTGCGAAGGCGGACGCGCCTTTCTGGAGACTGCGAACAAGCCGTCCATCCTTTTTATACTCGTGCACTGGGACCCAAATTAAACCCATGAAGCCATTCCCAATGTTGACAAAAGATCTGACAGGCGCGAGCCCGCTGAGAACAGTGTGCAGTTGATTTGCTTTGACATCAGGCATCCAAATATCGTTCAGCGCGACGCCTAGCCTCTCGAATCCGGAGACACCATACAGGATCACATGTTTCAGAGTTAACTCAGCTTCATCGAGAATGAAGAAGTTCATAAACTCTGTGGTTTTCCCAGAGCGTAAACCGCCGTAATCCACGCGTTTAGGCTTGAAATCCAACTTCACGCTGATTGAATTCACCTCCACTCTCTGAAGGAAGGGAGCCTCTCCTGGGGATGGTTGAGACGGTGCTGAATCATCTTTGAACTCGAAGAAGCGTGTCATAAAATCTAAGGCATCTTGATCCACATGCAAGCGTAGCGGAAGAACAGTCGCCTGCGAAAGAGTATCAGTACCAGCCGGCCAGGGTTCTAAAAACAGCTTGGAACGCGATACGTACCTTTAGAATAATCTCCGATGCTGCAAGCTCAGCAACAGGTCTCACATTTAACATCTCCAAGTGAACCATTGGGGTGCCAGCTTCGCGTTCGCCCGCATCATGATTGTAGGTAGCAAATTTTTTCCACGTCGACGTCGGTACGTGGTCAAATATTTCAAGGTCATGCACACGGACATCTAGGGAGCTCTGGGTTTCTCCTGAGCCAGGTGGGAATATCACCAAGTCTGCCGCGATACCTTTGAGCTCGAAAGTCATTTTATGATGCTTGCTTCGCGCCAATCGTAATTTCTCTCGCCTCGACCCGGATCCTTGGTTTGCTGCACCGGTAATGGTAGTACTTGTGGCAAAGCTTGCCGTTTCGCTAGCAAGTTCGTCAATTTGGCGATTCATATCGTGGGCAAGGTCGCGAGGGTCACTATTTTTGGGGATATCGATGTAAACAGAGTTGAACAAGAAATCGCCAATCACCGATTGCTCCTCCGCGTCGGCGCCTGCTTGGCTTAAGCGATTAGAGCGTCTCTCGATAGCTTTAGCCTGCACGTCTTTCACAGATTTCGAAATAACATCTCTTGTACGCTGCCAGTCGTAGCCATCATACAAATTCCAGATGACGTGGACATCCCTCACTCTAACCCTCAATGGGCTATTGCGTAGTTTGACCTCGTTGGAAAGGCTGTAAGTATTATCCGACGAGTCCCATCTATGCGCCGTGCCTCCAACAGCAGACTGTTTTGCAAAGTGATCATCCTGAATGTCCAACGCCATAAAGCTGGAGGCCATTTGCACCTCAGAATCGAAGCTGTCGAGCACCCGACTAGATCCATTATCTGCTGAAGGCGCGTAGGTCGTAGCGTTGTCGCCAGAACTCTGTGCGCTGATTCCTGGGCGCAGTGGATAAAAGTCACTGACGTAGTCAAGTTCATCCGCCGTTACATCCATGTTTCCCAATTTGTCGCTCCCGTCATTGTCGGGCTGGCTCTCCTGCCCAGACGTAGGTTCCCTCGTGAAGCCGTCGATACTGAAGTTGGCGAGCAGATCTTCTAATGGAACGACCTCTGTACGGTACGTCGCTACGTTGCTGGGAGGCGATACAGGGGCCAATCCGTTCAGGATCAAGAGGAGAGTCTGGGTGGAATCCGGACAAGTCTCCAGAACAAGAAGGTCGTCTCTCACTTCCACATCCAGAGATTTCTCGCCTTTAGCATCCAGTTGCATGATTTTCACAAGAGCGGATGCCGACGAGATGTAGCAGACAGGAGCATATCCCATGCCTTCAAGGGTATGCACCTGGTCACTTCGACTGCCAGCTGACCTTCGTTGCCGGAAATTATCCGCCTCACCAGTTTTGCCCACATCATCAATGATAAGGAGAGATGCCTTCCTGATGTCTAGGGAAGCTTCTGACGTATCATCTCGGCGTAGTACGCCAGAAAAGTGGGCATTACTTAAAACAAAGAGCGCCTTGGCTGGTGGCTTCCGTGGATTTAGCCCAACGATACAATCCGTCATGCTGACAGACAACCTAGATGGTAGTGTGTTGTTGCGAGCATCATCATAGCTCATTGACCCTTGTGTTGACGATTCTGATTCGGCCCCGTAGTGCGCGTTAACTTCAGCTAGATTCAAAACAGATTGTGCCATATTTGCCGTGAGATCTTCCGGAGAGATCTTGCTTCCGAGACCAAGAAATGCGGTGATAGACGGGATAGTATACTCATAACGGCAGTTATGAAGCTTGAATTTCACGGTGGGCTCCATTTCATCAGCTATAAAACGGACCATAATCATCGGGAGAACATCTTTGGTGGGCATGCCGTCGGCCTGCGGTATAGCTGCAGCAACTATTTCTTCCCCTCCGTTCCGAACAACTGTAATTACTGACACCCGTGCAGCCATTAGAGACGGGAACGACACGTTGCCTGCTTCTAGACCTTGGCAAATGACACTCATATCTCCGATCTCTCTATTGACGTGAACCTGCGCTTCGAGTTCACGAATGCGCACCAATATGAGCATTCCAGGCCTATCATCTTGAGGAAGATATTTTGTAACGGTCGAAAGCCTGGCCATTTCTGCGCTGAGATACGACAAAGGTTGCAGACATTCCGGACGAGGGACGGTAACCTGAGTATGACCAATCTTAATACGGAGAAGGGCGCCCTGCCTGCGCTGACGGAGAAGCGTGTCGAGCATGATGTCGTCATCCTCGTCGTATTTGTCTTTAGACGGAGTTAAAAGCTCAAGTAGGCGATCTAAATCAACCTCCTCCGGTGTGAATAGATACTCTAGCCTCATATTTCCGATGTCAAGGCAGCTAGGAGTATGCCTTTTGTTCTCATCGACGTAGGGCCCACTTAGTTTGATCTTGTCAATCTGAAGCCCAACACCCTGAGGTCGGCTCACCATCTTCGCCGCCGTGGTCTCGAGCTCTACACTGCATTGTTCTCCAGTCACATCGACGACGATCCCGCCGATTCTGGCATTTACCTTTGTTGGCGAGCTAGCGGGACACGGTAGGGCAGGACGTGCAGGCTCCTCAAATCGTACCCCTCTCGGTTTAGTCGGAGCTGCTTCCCCTCCCTTGATGGTTGAGGTCGAAGCAATGGAGCTCCCCAGCTCGAGGACAGTGCTCAGTCCTCCAAACCAGCTTAGGGTCTCTTCTAGCCGAGGCAGATTGAGGGAGATGAGAACAGGGCGTGTCGATATATTCACAGTGGTTGATTTGGGGGACTGTAGAGTTCGCACCGAGATATCCCCCTGGACGGGTGATGAAACGTCTCTCGTCGACTCGCGCATTTTAAGACTCTCGTCAAAGGAGATAAGCTCCTCTGATAGGTATCCAAACGCAAATTTCATAATGTTAAGTCGAGATTTCGTTGTATCTCCAACAGCTGCAAAATCGAGACTCGCTTCCGACATATCGAGATGGAGAATAGCGTCTCCATTTGGGAATCCGGCTTGAGACTGAGGAAGGGGGTATGGTAGGCCAGCTAAGTGTTCCAAAAACCCAAGAGAGCACGATCGCACGTTCAAACTAATAAACAGTGGCGAAGATCCCTTGGTTGAGGATTCGGATTCGACTTTCGCATCGTTATTAGACTGGATATTGACAATCTTCTGTCCCATCTTGACCAAAAGCCAGCCACAGGTAATATCGAACCTGACCACCACGGATCCAATAGCAGCTTCGATAGCCCGAGACCTTTGGGCGTTACTAAGACCCTTAAAATCTTCTTCCTTCTCAGATGTAGTACTGTGACGAGTAGCCGCACGAAGGATAGAACTCCGTCTCATGTCCCCATGGGGATGACGGGCGTTAGGAGGCTCATACCGGCTATGTGAGGCAGAACCGGTGAAGCTGATTGTCGATTCCGCAAGATGGTGGACCGGCTCGTCTTCCTCTTCTGATTCAGTCTGTTCGGAACCCTGGTCCTCAACCGATGGAATCCATAATGCTATCCGGTCAATGCTAATGATCTCCTTAGAAACGCCAGATATATCTGTTGGAGATTCCGGCAGCTCTGGTGCCGCTTCTTCCTCTTCCCGTGGCTCAACATTGGGAAAGGATGGACTCCGGCGTCCAGTGGAAGGTGATTCCGGCCTGTTTTCAGCATATAAAATGCTTGAATCGCCAAATTTCGGAGGATCTGCACTTTGAGCTCGAGAGATGGTATCTACATGGCGAGAACTTGAAGCGGAATTGCCTGTTTTCGGAGATGTCCAAGCGCCAGGCATTTCTGGGGCAGAGTTTGAACCTTCAGATGCATGGCTCATAACACTCAAGTACATGCTTTGTGCCTCTTCGTGCGTAAATATCCTCGATGCGGAAAGATCTTCAGCTACTGGCGTAGGTTGGTCCTCGAATGAACCACTTTCTTCAGCGCTCGCAGAATTCTCGTGAAGGTCGTCGGCTTCGTCTGAGCTATGTCTCAACCAGGAATTGGAGTCATTTGGCGAGGTCTCTTCGCGTCCACGATCAAGAATTTGAGACGAGACTGGAGTTGAGAAGTTGCTTCCTGAAAACGAGCGATACATCTGATTTTCGGGTGACGAAGTGTGTGACTGGGGGGTCCGCGGGCGAGGTGTCTCTGACGTTTCTCTTGAAGAAAGAAGTGATCCATCACGTTCAACCTCAATGGAGTCTTCAAGGTCTTTGGGAAATTGTGATCTGAGCACTTCTTCCAAGTATGCTGGGTTGTCGAGCAGGTCTTCTTCGTACTGACTGTCAGATAGCCCGGTATTCGGGTCGCCATCCTCGGCAGGTTCGTATTCATCGTCCGATAATGCATCCGAAAATCTACCGTCGTGCGAATATATAGATGATTCAAGGTGTTGAGATTGTTGCGGAGAATGTTGCAGAGAATGTTGGCTTGGGAGTGAGTCAATAGATGAATGCGAATCGAGTATAGTCGAACGGGCCATTTCTTGAACCAAGCCTGAGTTAGATGGCGATGACGAAGGAGGCGATTGAGCGCCCATTGGGGTTTCAGTGACTTTTGACTGCGTTGCAGGGGAACCAGGAGCATAGAATCGAGAATAGTTCGAGAACACAGACGGGTCTGACACAATCATGGCGTGGATTTCAGACAGCGTAAGTAGACGTTTTCCAGCCTTTAACTCCGCATCTTCTGAAGTTGCGTTTGCAACGGCGCCAATAACGATGTTCTGGACGGTGAATAGTCCAGTGATCGAGTCTTGTTCCTCCGAAGATTCCTCGTTCGGCACTCCATCACGGTGCACGCCCATTTCTACTCTCAACATCAAATTGCTGACAGTGAGCTGCAGTCGATTGGCCAGTCCTTTAAGGAATCCAGCAACGAAGCTAGGCAGCGAAACTCCATCGTGCAAGCCAAGCTCTTCCTCATCATCACTGAGGATATCTGAATTCTGGAGATGCTGCGACTGGGATAACGCAGCCCGAAGTTCTTCTTTTTCCTCCTTTGGTTCGGTTTCGAGGAACGACTGTGCCAGATCAGTCGGGGTTGGTAGTATTCTCTGAGTTGGTCTGCCATCTAGATCATGAATTGGTTCTTTGGAGTCTCCGGATCGCTTTTTTGGAGAGACAGGACGTTCATCAGATATATCCGGTAGCAGTTTTAATCGTACGTCGATCCCTTCGACCTCGACATTAATCCCGCTACTATAAATATCGGCCGGAATCGTCACGCGGATGAGGGAGACTCGAGCCCGGGTAAACTGGCAGGAAGGCGGGAGTTGCAGAGTAGATGATAGCTTCTATTACCCATAACCAAACACCGTTAGCATCAGTGTAGGTATCAACAAGTCTGTTGGTATCAATATTCAAGTCATACCTCAAGCCTCAACCCAACATCCCTCAGCTCAAAGGTGCTGTTCTGACCCCATTTGATGCCAAGGCTATCCAAATCCAAGGCATCGGTGTCCACGATCTCCAGACGCGACAGTGCATACCGTAAAAGCCGCTTCTGGAAGAAAGAAGGGAGGAAATATGACATGATCGTAACCTCGAACGAAGGCGGATGGGAACAACAGTCGATGAGCCTCGAGGCCCCGCCACGTTAGGGAAACGCTATCTCGCTCGAAATACGCTCATACAGTCAAAGCTACATATTAATCCAGCCGACTTGTGAACCGTTAGAAGAGCGTAGACCGTGTGTTGAGGGAGAGGTTGTGGAGGTCAGGAAAGAGGAATATGGAGAGGATCGGTCAACCGAAGCCCGGCGGCACAAGCAACAACCTGACGTATCGAAGTCAGGGCGGGTGAAGAACCAATAGCAGGAGTGTAGGGGTGCAGAGTGTTGACTTGATGAGGGTGAGGCCATGAATAGAAGAACAGCTCCAGGGTCTCTCTGCAAGTTGGCTCTGTTGGAGGTTCATGATTTGTGGAAGAGAGCCATGTATGTTGACTTACCTGGAGGTTGCCTATCACCAGCACCAACCGCGGTCACAGGATAAAGTCAGTGTGTCGGAAACCAGAGTCAGGTTTGAATAAGAGAGAAATAGCAAATCTCCATGCTCAAAAGGACTTCATCCATGCTTCATCCTGGTTGATCTGTGAAGGACTTTGCCTAGATGCGACGAAAACAACAACGGTTCTCAACAATTGTGTCGTCATTCTGATTAGATTTGACACTCCACCGCCAAAATTCTGGGGAGGTTTGCCCCTAACAAATCCCTGACATCACCTCCCCTTCTCCCATCCACGGTTCGAATATTAAAATATCACTACGCTCAACAGTCTAGATGCCTTTCAACTACTCTATGATTCATTTTCGCCAAAAGACTCTGATCCAAACTCCATCACTACCCACTGGCAGAACTTCTCAAACTCAACATGCCACTCCTTCAAGCAGGCCGCCTTCAACCCATCTCCTGCGATTCCACGCTTGAGATCCCTCAACCACTCTGCTTGGTTCTGGTCCTCAAAGCAACTCCAACGTATCGAGTTCTCTGCCATGGTAGCAATGCCAGAAAGGCCGGTGTTCTCAAGGCCATACAGCACTTGACAAAAGTCATGAGTGAGCCCATTCTTGCCGTGGCCCAGGATTGCAGGGTCATCGTTGCATAACGATACAGCCACTCCGCGAGATAACAAGGCCGGAAGAGGATGCGCCATGATGGAGCTGGTGAGGCGGAGAACCTCATTCGAAATGGGGCAGCATTCGATCATGATCTTCTTCTCCTTGACCAACTCAAGCAGAAGCGGATGTTTGAAGAGGGAAAACCCATGTCCGATCCTTCGAGTCCCCAGTAGAATGGCATCAAAGAGGTTCTGATCTGTTTCGTCTCCATCTCCCAGACACTCTCCTGCATGGAAAAGGAAAGGGATCTCAAAGCCTTCAACTGCGCACTGTTTCTTGAACCAGAACAGCAGAGGAATCAGGTCCACCAACGGCCTCCCATCCTCCTCTCGTCCTACCAAATCAAAGCCAGCAACCAGATGCGGAAATTCTCGTTTTGTCAAAATGCACTGCTTCATGCTCTCCCCGATTTCAGAGTTCCTGTAGAAGCGCAGGGTAGTCCAAATAATCCGTGCGCCAACGAAACCCTTCCCCTGTTCAGAGCCCTTAAACCTCTTTACCTCATCGTCAAACATATTGAAAAAGTCCAGATAGCCCTCGGAGGCCTCATCGCAGCCATCCTTGCGGTATCGGAGGCCTCATCGCAGCCATCCTTGCGGTATTCAAAATCAAACGCAGCCCGAAATTCCACATATGAAATCCCGTCTTCATGCAGCTCAGCAAGCATTCGGCGTAAACAAGCACGGAAAATCGGCTCGTAGTAAACTATGGAATCGACCACCTGGAATGCCCGGCCAAACAGCTTCCAGATGTCTTCTGCTCCATGATGATGATTGAGTGATGTCTCGTGGCCGATCGTGCATCGTCCCTTTAGCCACTCACGGAATCCTTGCGTTCCTCCGTTAGGAAAGGAGTTCGCAACTTGCTGCGCGGGTAAGTATATCATGGGCTCGTACGCCGCGTCCCACAGAGTTGCATACTCATCGGGCGATACAGGAGGCGCTGAAAAGTTTCGAAAATGAAGCGGGCTAGACTGGAACTGTTGCTCGGAAACCAGCGGCGTCGACGACGCCATATACATGCCAGGTAGTGACAGCGCCTGGTCGATAAGCAGATCCATATCAACCATGGCCTCAATATGGCCGTGCAGCATGGCCCCTACACATTTTAGCATATGTTGTATAGCCAAAGTAGATCAAGAGCAACTTACCCTTTGGCATCCTTTTCATAATCTTCCACAGATCGGTCTTCTCCATTCGGTCACGCGCCAGTCGAAACATCATCCCGGGGAACAGAGTCTCCTCCTCGTCGTCGTCACCCACTTCTACCTTTCCTCCCTTCTTCGTCCAAACTTCTTTCAACTCTCTAGCCCGAATACGCTCGACTATTCGGCAGGCCTCCGCCGCATTACGCGACATGGCTTTTCGAAAAGATGCATCTGAACGCAGAAGTCTTAATTAAGACATGCCTTTTCCGATAAAGGAACCAAACAATGGAACGCTGCTTGGGCTAAAGGAGTAACACATAGAAACATAAACAGATGTATGTGGTGGGAACCATACCATGTCTCTGCTTCTTCTCCTCTGAAATCAACGCTCCTCGCCCTTGTAGATATTTCTGGGTAAAAGGATCCTCGAGACGCGGGACTCCTTCTTCGGCTTCCCATTCCAGGTTGCGAGTCTGCGGGTCTCTGTCCTCATTAGCGCCCATAGCGTTCTGTTACTCCAAGGTATGGGCGCTGAAAAGCCAAAATATTCTCTCGAATTGAAAAGTGAAGTCAATCTAAGGCACCTAATTCATGGATTAGTCGAATATTACAATGAAGCGATTATTAGAGTAGTATCCTGAAGCACCAGAGAATAAAGTTGGGAATTTCGTAACTCAGAAACATCAACCTTGGCTGCGGGGACAACCCTGGTTCTTCAAAGCCGAGTCTAGGAAGTGTTGAGCGGACAGACAAGGTCAGAGTGAGAGTAACAGCATGTGGACTCATAACTGATACTGATGTCCAACTATCGTTCTCGTGGCTAAATTCGCGCATCTGTGCGCGCATAGAAAGTTACAGAGTCAAAAGTCTACAGTACAAACACATGATCTTTAGATCTTCACACCTCCCCTCTTGGCCAGCATCTTCTCTCTCTCCCTCAGCTCCGCCCTTTTAATCTTCCCGCTAATAGTCTTAGGCAAGAACCCCGGCTCTACAAACTGTATGCGTCGCGGATATTTATACGGCGCCGTTTCCTTTTTACAAAACTCTTGGATCTCAGCGATGAGTTGTTTCGGATCGCACGATTTGTATTCATCTTGGAGCACGATGAATGCCTTGACGACCTCGTCACGAGCTGGATCGGGAGAGGCGACGACGGCGGACTCGATGACGGCGGGATGCTTCTTAAGTGTGGATTCAACCTCGAATGGTCCTAAGGCGGAAGTTAGTGAGCGATAGAGAGGAGGAAGAGGTAGAGGAAGCTGACCTATTCTGTAACCAGAAGAGTTGATGACATCATCTGCGCGTCCCACAAACCAGAGATATCCTTCCTCGTCCTTGTAAGCTCTATCGCCTGTTACATACCATGAACGGTTCTTGCCGTTGCGCACTGGTTGCGTGGTGCTACCGTCAGGTTGGAGATAACCCATAAACAGATTCATAGTGCGGGAGCCTTGGGCATTTGTAGTGGCAATGGCGATTTCGCCTTCTTGTCCTGGCAGACACTCTTCTCCATCCGGATCTATCACCGCCAAAGGAATCCCTGGTAGCGGCTTGCCCATTGAGCCGTACTTGATTTTGGCTCCTTTGAGGTTTCCGCACACAAGGGTGGTTTCAGTTTGTCCGTATCCATCCCGGATCTCCAGTCCGCTCATTGCTTTCCATGTCTTAATCACTTGGTCATTTAACGGCTCGCCAGCTCCAACGCAATGTTCAAGGGCCTTTGGTGGGTTTCGGCGAAAGTACTCCTGCCTTGCTGGCAGCACAAACTGCCGATATGCGGTCGGTGGTGCGCAGAGTGTGGTAATGCGATAACGGTGAAGGTTACCGAGGGTGGCTTCAGCACTGAATGGCCCCACAGTCTCCTGGACAAACAGGGCCGCTCCACAGTTCCATGCCCCAAACCATGCCCATGCTGCTTTTGCCCAGCCTATACATGAAGTCAGCATTGCAAAATTCACTGTCTTTCTGGGCCCGTCTAACCTTGCTCAGATAAGTTCCAATAAAGCTTTCCGGGCTTCAGACCCAGCCAGAGGCTCCCTGTCAGCTTATGGGCTTTGGACGAGATCCGTTAGCTACCAGACCCTGACAAATGGGGACACTTGTCCTAACCTAATGGGTATGAGACTTGGCTATGCAGAACCATTTTCGGCATTCCTGTTGTCCCGGACGTGAAATATATCATTGCCGGGTCCGACCATTTCGTTTTTATATCCTGATGAAAGATATATGCTTCCGGAACCTTTGCCAGCTGATCCGAGTATTGATATACATTTGGCGTCGATGGCCCGGCAGCCTGAAGGACCAATCTCACGTTGGGACATTCATTGCGAATGGACATAAACTTGTCAATACTGACAGAGTCTCCAACAAATATAGTAGCCCCGGAAGCCTGTGCCCGGTACTTGAGATCGTGGGCAACAGCCAATGTAGTGCAAGGGCATACTACAACACCAGCACGGATCGCTGCCGTTGCAATTTCCCACCTAAACAAGAATTAGCGTTTCTCATGCATAGAGCTGAATGCGTATTGGTGGTCTACCAGGCAGGAACTCGGGGGAGAACAATAATCATGCGATCTCCCTTCACGATCCCGAGCCTTCGTAAGAGCTCCGCCGCCCGGTGAGAACGGCGGGAGAAATAAGCAAAATCGAAGGAGGTGGGATTCCGCCCATCCTGATCAACCCAGAGCAGGGCTTGGGGCGGAGGTGTGGTGTTTGCCCATTTGTCCACCACATCAATGGCAAAATTGAAGTATTCCGGGCATTGCGGAAGCTCACCAAGTGCTCCGGTCATCGTTGGTGAAGAGCCAATTCTCCTCCTGATCTAGCGTAGCGAACTCCGACTCGCGTGCGAACGGTATATCGACGCTTGGTGCTTCTCTCGAGACTGGGGGGAGGTTCCAAGTGCTTTAGCGCGCCTCGTGTTGGACAGCGGGAGGGTGATCCACGAACAGGGGTGTGAACAGTGACACGCAGGATCTCCAACCGGGATTGAAGAATTCGACTTTTCTCCTGGGACGTTGGGAGAGAGGAATCCCTTTTCAGAAGAACTCCCCCCATTGTCAAGGGCGCTTAAGAGCCGACGTACTCCCTCGGGCAATGCTGAATGATGCGGGGAATGTTGATGAGAGTCCGAAGGGGCGGACTTCGCGGGCCGACCTCGGGAAAAGGAGTAACCGCTAAACCCAATTCCGACTAGCGTCAGGTTCCCCGGATCCACCCCGGCCCGGACTATTTTGGGCTTGTTTGCACTGTCGGCTTTGTGAACAGAGTTTGTATTGTTTGCAGCCATGCGACAACCTCGGCCGAAGAAATTCACGTGGAATGGAATCCGCGATTTCTCAGGCACGATCGCTGTTGTTGACCATTGAACGAGTTCTCAGGCTGTTATTTGAATATTCCTGAGACCATGAAGCTTCCAACCCCCGTCACATCGCCTGCCGAGGGATCCATGATCATTATCCCGCCACCACAGGTACTCCGGGTCCGGCTCCCTTGCTCCCAACGCTTGGAAGGCTCTAGATCGATTTACGGAGAGTTATCGGCTCCTCCTGACGGCCTTCTTCCTTCGCCGCTCTAGGTGGCCGGATCTCTGAAAATAAGAAGCGTTCAACTGCCAGAGCGTTCACCTCACGCAAACGGTGAGAAGGAGTGAGGAGAGGACATGCATGTCACAGGCCGTATTCGCATCTGCCGTGGCATGATGTGCATGCTGATGTGCATGCCCAGGATGCCATGGAAAGTGCTTCGTCTTTCGACGATCTCGCTGTGAACTTGTGAAGTTTAAGGAAAGGTGGCGCGCATTGATTAAAATGGTCAACTGGCCAAGCAGGCGCAATACATTCTCTGCCCACGGACTCCGAACTCGAGAATAACCCACAGTGGAAAAGGGAAGATTCTACTCTCGAGATTTGGGTGAATGTAACATTCCAGCTGGCTGGAACGCCCGGTCCGCTGTCCCATTTGCGGAATGATTCCAACCGATCTGATGCTCAAACTCCCGCACAAGCCTCATTCGTCGAAAGGAGAAGCTTGGATTCTTGGTCTTGTCGATCCATGGCTTCGGCAAAGTCTCCTGATGATTTGCGAACCAAGACTTTCATCAAGGCAATCTCGAAAAACGGAGAAAAGCGCCTGTGCAACAACAACTGCGAGTTGGCATCACCTCAAATAAATTTAGCCTCAGCTCCCCCAAATTGAGGGTTGATACTCCGGAGAAGCCGCAGATACTGCTGTCCCGCCTCTCTGCAAGTGGCATGGATAGAATCGAGGGGCCATGGCACCATGCAAGCGAAGACTCCCAGGTTGGCTTGCTTGCACACGATCAACCTCGCCGCCACCGCGTTCAACCAATCAGTTGAAAGTTAGGCCTTCCGACTGGCGCACGGCGCCACCGTTTTATGCTTGTTCTTGGTGGTTGATTTTGAGTTCTTGGTGGAGCCATGGGGAAGTGATGTTGATGACGGGCTGATAGACTCCCCTCAGAATCAAGATCTACTCCGGAGGATACGGTCGGGCTTCGCCTAAACTCCTCGATTTCATCGCCCTTGACGGTCCCTGTCTCAAATCATGCCGTGCCCTTGCGGCGGAATTCTCCCCCCGACCTAGCCACCCTTCGAGAAATGTTTGAATTGTCGCATTGGCGAAGCCGTGTACAACCCTATCCCAAGTCAACCCCTCATTTTCCCAGCTCCTTTTCTTAATTGCTCCTCGTCTTTTCCTGGATGAATGAAACCTCCTCAGTTTCTCCCAGGTCTGTGTGGATTCAACACTCACACTCCTTGTCAGGATCCTGACTTGAGGAAGAATTGGTTTCAACAACACCAAAATGGAAAAATCGGACGTTGGCGCTGATATTAGCCAGCAAACCAGCACGGAAAAATCGGAGTCTCCCAAACTAGATCAAGGCCACCAGCATAACGACGCGCTTCACAGCCCATCCTCAGCAGAAAAAGGCGATGTCTTCGCCGAGGTTGTTCCGGGGGGTAATGGAAGCGTGGAAGATCCAAACGGCCAGTCTAACAGTGGTGACGTGGAGCAGGGCCAACCCAAAGGGGTTGGGAAGGGATGGAGGAGATACCGCAGGCAGATCCGTATCGCGATTCATGCTACTATTTGGTGCCTTTTTATGCTACCACGGGCTATTTGGTGCCTTTTTACAGGGTGAGTTCCTGTTTTCAAGTCAATGACCCGTATCTTTACGGTCAAAGTGCGGGTTACGTGCCACGCAGTTTTTTCCTATCTATCCAACAGAAGGCAACAATAAGACTGATCAAAATCAGCTGGTGGATAGCTGGTCTTATTCTCCGCCGCCGCGAGCTCGGGTGGGTCGTTCCATTCCTGGTCTATCTCGCCGTGACAGCTCGAATTCTGTTCTGGTACATACCTATATCAATCGTTTCGAAGCCCATTTACTGGATTTGGGATAATACCGCCCGTCGATTCGTTGCTTTGATCCCTCCAAAGCTCCAGACTCCGGCAGGCGCAGCGTTGGTGGTTAGTGTCATCATCATCGCGTCGTTCGTCACGCAGGAATCGCAAGACAATACCCGCGGAAACCGAGCAATCAGTCTCTTGGGACTCGTTATTTTGCTAGCAACGCTTTGGGCAACGTCGAGGAACCGCAAGAAGATCGTCTGGCGAACAGTCATCGTTGGAATGCTAGTTCAATTCATAATTGCGCTTTTTGTCCTCCGGACCGGTGTTGGATATGATATCTTCCACTTCCTCTCCCAGCGCGCAACAGATCTACTTGGTTTTGCTCGAAAGGGAACCGCTTTCCTCACCTCCAAAGACACTGCCAAAATGACTTGGTTCCTCATCACTGTGGTACCGGCGATTATCTTCTTCGTGGCGCTTGTACAGCTTCTATTCTACATTGGATTTTTGCAGTGGTTTATCACCAAGTTCGCAAAATTCTTTTTCTGGGCCATGCGAGTGTCTGGCGCAGAAGCTGTTGTCGCTGCTGCGTCCCCGTTTATCGGACAGGGAGAATCTGTCATGTTGATTCGCCCTTTCGTGAACTATCTCACCATGGCTGAAATTCACCAGGTCATGTGCTCCGGATTCGCGACAATCTCGGGTAGCGTCCTGATTGCCTACGTCGGTATGGGTATTAGCCCTCAAGCGCTGATCTCGTCTTGCGTTATGAGCATACCTGCGTCTCTTGCTGTGTCGAAGATGCGATATCCGGAGGAAGAGGAGACGCTCACGGCAGGCCGTGTGATAATTCCTGAGGACGAGGAACACAAACCTTCAAATGCCCTGCATGCCTTTGCAGCTGGAGCTTGGCTCGGTCTGAAAATCGGCACCATGATTGCGGCCACACTTCTCTGCATCATCTCCCTCATCGGCCTCATCAATGGCTTATTGACCTGGTGGGGTCGTTACCTCACCATCAGCGACCCAGATCTCACGATCGAACTGATTGTCGGATATCTCTGCTATCCCATCGCTTTTTTCCTAGGCGTCTCACGCAAGGATGGTGGTGATGATATTTTCAAAGTCGCCCAACTCATTGGTATCAAGCTCATTGCTGTAAGTATTCTAGAACCCTCATTGCGTCTCTATCACAATGATCCTATCTAACGTTACAATCCCAGAACGAATTCGTTGCTTATGACTATCTCCAACATGACAAAGCCTATGAGACTCTCTCTCCTCGTTCTCGCCTCATCGCCACCTATGCACTTTGCGGCTTCGCGAACATCGGATCCCTGGGCAACCAAATCGGTGTCCTGGCACAGTTGGCTCCTCGTAGAATAGGTGACGTATCAAGTGTTGCTGTTAGCGCCATGTTAACTGGTGCCTTGAGTACGCTGAGCAGTGCGAATATCGCCGGCCTGCTAGTGACGGATCAGGGGGCTATGCGGAATCCTGGAAGCCAGTGATTGTTTGGAGAGAAAGAAGAGAGATACCATCTTAACCGTGGAGCTGGGCTGATACATCTGACTTATGTTGCTGTGTCGCTGTGCTTCCAGTCGCCTTCTATACCCAGTAGTCATTGCGCCATCAGGATATTCACTCGTCAGAAACATTGCTGGATCCTCCACTGGGTCTTTCACTGGACCCTTCACTAGGCCTTTGACACCCTTCACTGGGTTCTTTACTGGCGTACTCTTGCTGCCAAGCTCGAGGAATTATATAAACGCCCATCCTATTTGCGAACCCTTACAATCCATCACTCAAGATCTACTACCATTACTTCTCATCGCCATATGCCCTTTAGCAGGATGACACGCCTTCTCCAGCAAAGTCCAGTCACCAGATCCAAACATACACACTAGTATCTATGATGCTAGCGAATATCGTCTCGAGCTATCCCCCTTTCAGTTTCAACTATCATTCGCTTTCTATAGCGCTGGACGGGATTCTTGAAGTGCAACATTATTCAATATGCCTTTCGCTGGGTCCTTCGCTGGCATCTCTTGCTGCCATACTGGGGATTTATACCAAGTCTCATCTTATTCCCGGGTCCTTGGTCCATCACGCGACCCCAACATCATGACTTCTCAGCACTGCTGTGAAGACGTGAGGATTTTGAAGAAAGAAGTCCCCGAGGAGCAGCGCACGTTTGACAAGCTTCACATCGTTGCGGCCCCTAGCTAAGAAGCTATGTTTAACATCTTTGCCCATTTTTGACCAAAAACTTTTGTTCTCATCCGCGATCAATATCAGCTTCAACCCTATGTTGGTTTGGATTCTACCATTGAGGCAGCCAATGGATCAACACCTACTTAATAATGGCTTTGCGTCACGGCAAAAGAAACCTCTCTTCATGTGAGCTATCAATAATAGACAGTCATACCTCATGCTGGACATGCAATTCTGTATGATGCCACAGCTTGCCAGTGTGGTGAGTGGAATATTCTATCACTCTGGGCTCCATACTTCTCGAAATGTTCCTCCTCAAGTTGTTCAACTCTTCAACAGAGTGAGTGGATATAATACTCAGTGTCTGCATGTCAATTCATCTTCAGTATACATCAATGTTGCCCGTTCAGCATCTATGATCAATGAGACTCAAAACAACTCTCAGTTCAATATGATGCATGCAGCATGGCCCATACCCCCAACCCTCATCAACTGCCTCATCATATCCTTGAAGATGTGCAACAATATTGCTACAGCAGTATGTGTCTGTTTGACTGCCTCCACAGCAGTAAACCACTCTTGTTCATTCTTCCCTTTTAAACCCAGTGGGCCGGATATGCAACAGTGGGGTGAGCGAAGATCTGATGCTCACGCATCATGTCTTGAAGAAATTCGCCTGGAAGAAAGGGATCACCTCAGCAGGCTGTGGGAGAGGTATTTGACCAACTTACGCTAACATCTTCGATGCCTCTTGGTTCTACAGATGTCATCGGCAAGGATATACCTCCGACGCAGCACAAGATTGTCACGACGCCTTTTGAAACAAGCCAAGCGGAAAATCCATGACAAACCGACCAAGCCTCTGTATAACAAGCTCATTCGCAGGCTATGAAATGAACGCATGGCGTGGGATACCGCGAAGTATCGGATGCCGGCCCTGCTCACCAAAGTTATCCGACACATTTGCGTGCATCTTGCTTTTCTGATTCGCGATGTTCGATGACGGCACGGCAGGGATTCCCGAGCTTTTCGGCTTCCTGGAAGCAAAGAGGGCACTGCATACCCCCCGAACTCGAAAAGAAGGGGACGACAACAGAGGAAATTTCTTGTTTGCATGATTACCCAGCTCTAAGCAAAAAAAAGGCTTTTTGAAACCGGTAGGAGATAGGTTATTAATAACTTCAGCTAGTATTGCAATGAGAGCTGGATAGTAATAGGAAACTGCGTTTACATCGCTGCAAAAGTTCGCTGATTGGCCTAGGAAGTGTCATTGTCGATCAGGACCACAGCCGCAAATACAGGTTGGGGAGAATGGGTATGAGAGGACGGATATCGAAATAAAGAAAGTATGCAAAAAGAATAGGATATGTAAAAGAATTAAGAATCTCCAAGGTATCCCAATGAGGCCACAGAAGGTATTTAGCTCGCGGCTTATAGTAGGATCGCGTACTCCAGAATAATTCAGGAAACTCCCAGGGGCAGCGAGCAGCCAAAGTAGGTTCATGCATTACCCAAGTAGCCCCAAAAGACATCAACGCCGTGGAAAATAAGGTCCCTTTGCATCGTAACATAGGCATAGACATGTCGTTTGACTACGGCGTTACGTTCATTCATCGTCCTCGATATCGCGGTGTCGGGCAAGGACGAGCCTTTTATATTCTGCAGGATTGGTGTCCCAGAGCTCGGCAGCTTGACCATTAAGCGGACTCGCGCTGTAGATAAAGATTCAAGTTAGCAAGAAACTCAGAGCATGAATCTTGAACATGACCACCACTCACTTGTTCGGTTCACCCAGCAAACTCTGTAAACTGAGTAGAACGCTCTGCACGTTATACACAGCGCTCCACTTCTCCTTTAGAATATCAAGACAGATGCGCCCCGAGAAATCGACGTTTGGATGGTAAATTGGTGTCTTGAACAGCACGGTTGGTGGAGCGTATGGGTAGTTCCCGGGGAAGCTGAAGGAGAGTTTGAACGTTAAATTTTCGTAGGGGGTTTCTTCGGGGCCACTGATGGTGGCTGTCCAGGAGAGTAGGTTTCCGTCTGCGTCTGGAAAGGCAGATATTCCTGGGGACGGCGACATCATAAGCTGCATGAGCTCGCTCTGCAATCTGGAGGGAAGCATGGTGTGTCAGCACAAGAATCACAAAAGCGGCGGTCCATAGCTCTTCAGGAGATAGAACGACATAAAGTAGGTAGAAATGAGAGCTCACCGTTTGGTGACCGATTGAGTATCTGCTCTAGACACTGCGGCATTCAGCTTGGAGGTCTCGTGAGTTGAAGGAGCATCCGGTGCCGCATTTTGCGTATCTTCCATTGAGTAATCCATTATTCCGTAGGTATGAGATGTTTAAAGTCCGCTGCTCCAGGTAGAGTCCGTGGGGAGAAGAAATAGCTAAAGAAATCCCAACCGCGTGGAGACAATAGCCGTTTGTTTGTTGCTGTGGACGAGCTGGATGTCAAGTGGTTCGGGGCACTTCAAAGGTCAAGGAGGGAAATCAGCTGTCTTAAGTACTACTGTCAGAATGCACAGGCAAAAAAGAAGAAGGGTATCGGCCTGTGCAGAGCTTTGGAGGTGGAGAGAAAGAAATGCGATTTTTGGTGTTTGTTTACCTGGCAACCAGCTGTTCTCCGCAACAAGGCTCGCCCCAGCCCTAAATTAGATAAGAAGCACTGGCAGCCTGTGAGTTAAATGGGTTCGCGGTCAACATGAAACCGTCGCGTCGCGTCAAAGATCCAACACGAGGAGACAAGCAGGTCGACTGGACGAAGAGGGATCCTTTTGCAGCTCAGCAAACAATCCCGGAGTTCCTGTCTCATGGCCGTCATCGCCAACTTCTAGCTGAATCCTGCGACCCCGCCCCTCGACGCGAAGTAGCATGAGTGCGCTGGCATGTCAACGGCTTTCCTGAAGAGCTAATAGCCAATCGTCTCTATGAAACACTCCCAGCTCGCTCCCCTCCCCGATGACCTGCCCTTTCGCATTGTCTCAAGGACAATCGGGCAGGGTGCCTATGCCTGGTAAACCACCGTCGACCCCTCATTCATGAAGCGGACCATTTGATTGACAATTCAATTGAATGTAGCATCAAGAGAGCATGCCCTCTCCAGGACGACAAGCCTATCTTTGCCGTGAAATTCATACACAAGGATTATGCCGCTCGACACGGTCGCGTCACGAGCAAACAGCTCCAGATGGAGGTTGCCCTCCACAAGCACGTCGGACTGCACAACAACATCATAGCCTTCTACAATACCAGTGAGAATGACACGTGGCGGTGGATTGCCATGGAACTCGCTGAAGGTGGCGATCTCTTCGATAAGATTGAAGCCGACGAGGGAGTCGGGGAGGACATCGCCCATGTCTACTTTACGCAGCTGGTCAGTGCTGTCGGGTTCATGCATTCCAAGGGTGTGGGCCATCGAGACATCAAGCCTGAAAATATCCTGCTGTCGTCGGACGGAAATCTGAAAATTGCTGATTTCGGCCTCGCCACCCTGTTCGAGTACAATGGCAGGATGAAGATGAGCACCACGTTATGCGGGAGCCCGCCTTACATTGCTCCCGAGGTTATTCAGTGCAGTAGCCGTGGGCAATCCAAAGGCGCGGGATATAGGTCAGATCTGGCAGACATCTGGTCTTGTGGGGTTGTGTTGTTTGTTTTGCTCGTGGGGAACACGCCGTGGGATAGCCCTACTGAGGAGAGTTACGAGTATTGCGAATATGTGAAATCGAACTCGAAACCTACCGACGAACTATGGCAGAGGCTTCCGCCTACGACTCTTTCATTACTGCGAGGTATGATGAGGGTTACAACTACTAACCGATTCTCAATGGAAGAAGTGCGAAGGCATCCCTGGTTCACGCGTCAAAATAAATATATGTCCGCAGACGGCAAGCTCACGAACCCAGTCAATCTCGCAACAACGATGTTCGAGTCGTTACATGTTGACTTTAACCAAGATCCATTATCGTCCTCCCAAATCCCACCCTCTGTGGAGCTGGATCCGATGACGATTGAAGAGCAAGACAATAATCTGAGACCAAGATTCTCTGCCACTCAGCCAGAACACCCCACAGACGACATGTCGATAGATTGGGATGGACCCCCACGCCTGACCACCGGCCTACAATCCGCTTCTCAGGACGCCTTGAACGCCAGCCACAACAGCTTGGTCACCGACATCCTCATGGACGAGCCCTCAATGTCCCAATTCTCCGCAACCCCATCGGTCCCACTTAGTCGGACCCAGAACGCCGGGACATTCCAAGATATCCTCCCCTCGTCTGGCCTTACGCGCTTTTTCTCAAATTGGCCGCCTAATTTACTTGTGCCGCGCATCTGCGAGGCGCTCCAGCTGCTCCAGGTTGCGGCGGTTTCCAAATCTTCGGAATCCTCTGTGCTGATACGGATCCGCACTCAAGATGACAGGAAGTGTCCGCTCCATGGCAATATTATCGTTGAGGGGGTCGCGGAAGGGGTAGTGGAGGTCGAGTTCGTCAAGGTCAAGGGGGATCCTCTTGAATGGAGAAGGTTGTTTAAGAAGGTCACTATCCTCTGCAAAGACGCGGTGTTAAGACCGGATATTTGAGTGTTCCTATTAGCGGATACTGTTTGCACTCTTGGCCAGTGGGAAGGAGGAGAAGCCCCTTTCTGCCTGAACAATCTCTGGAAATTTAGAACAAATAATTGCGCGGCAGAGATTATTATGTATATTGGTGGTTCATCCCTTGTAAGGGAGGATATAAGAGTACGTTTGAAGGGGTATTTAAACAAAAATTGAATCGAGAAGGACAGAACCGAAGCAAAAATCCAGTTACACTCCAGACAGTACATCACCAGCTCAAGAATCACTCTTCGGCTTCTCGTCCATTTGGAAAGCAATAGGGTTGGGATCCGTCGCCTCGACCGTGGTATCCTGAACCCTCTTAATGATGAGAACGAGGATAAACAGCATCGAACCAGCCAACAGGCCCCAGTAACTGCCAAACATGGCCTGATAGCTCACACCTCGGGTATCCATATTAAAAACAATCGCAGCCCCCATCGCGCTAAACACCTTGTAAAACGCAGAATAGATGGAGAGCACGAGCGGATCATTCGACAAGGCGCCGAGAATCCACCACGCAAACGTTTGCCAGGCGCCGTCTAGGGCGCCGTAGAAGGTGTAAAGAGCAATATATGGTGCGGCTCGGGGATCCTTGAGGTCAAGCAGTACCGGAGGCGGCACGCCGCGCTTGGAGATTCGTGCAGGGAACACGCCGCAGATGAAAATGACGTTGAGCAGGATGAAGATGAATGCCCAACCGAGGAACGCACGCTTTCGACGAGATAAGTATTTGACGTCCAGCATCAGACCCACGCCCACGGCCATGGCGAACTGGCCAAAGTCAAACCAGATACTGGCAAACGCGCGGGATCGGAGGTTGAAGAAGTATCCGCAGAAGTTGTTGCTCTGGTACGGGATGTACCAGAGTCCGGCGAGACTGTAGGGGAAGACAAGGATGATGAGAGGTTCCCGCTTCACTACCCGGACAACGTTCTTGAGCTCCTGAGCGAAGGATGCATGTTTGTGAACCATGACGCGGGTGCCGTCGTTGCGGATAACTTTGGACGGGTCGGAGATTGTCAGAGCCACGACGCTGCCCAGGAGCATGAGAATGAACAGAGCAATGTATGTGCCATCGCCAATACTGCCGGCGGTGGTGACTTTCCAGTTGTCTACCGTTGGAATGATGGCACCGATAGTCGTTCCGAAGAAGGATAGGCCATAGAAAATACTGATGTATCTTCCCTTGTCCTTTTCCATTGGTAGTGACATGATCAACGCTCCTTCCGCAGCCCTAGACGATAGGTTAGCATTTATAGGCTGTTATTCTTCGTCCTTTGCTGGGAAACTCACCATAGAAATGCAGCTGCAATACCACACATAGCTCCTCCAAAATATACAAATCCATGGTTTTTGTTATGGTTATAGCTCCAGAAAGAGGCCGAAAGTATTGAATACCCTATTCCGCCACATGCAAGAGTAATCTTTGGGCCAAAATAGTTGCAGGCGGAACCGGCCATCAAGGACAGAACGCAGAACAGCGAATAGAGAATGGTGTTTGCATTGTTGTTGGTCGTCGGATCGACCTGGCCACCACCACCGAGAGTCGACATCACGTTGAACATTCCAACGACAAGAAGGTGGACGAAGGAGATGATCAAGGTCTGTGCAATTGGCGTTCTGTAATGGGGGATCGAGATGCCGGCGAATCGATAAGGTTTGGGCGGCGTGAGATACTCGTTCTCAGGAGCAGCCTTGCCCTCCTTGACTTGATCGCTGCCATTGCCTTCGTTTGAAGAAGGTCTTGCCTCGAGCTCGGATGAACCCATGGCTTGTTGGGTAATTCGTAAACGTGGATGGAAAGGTCGCAGACCGGTCGATTACCGTCTTTGCCTGAGGCGGATGAATCGCCAGGGTCAGTGAAGAACGAAGAAACGAGACATGCATGCAGCTGTGAAGGCCTAGGAAAGATGGAAGAAGGAACGGGCTTTTGAAGTCTTTGGGAACGGCCGAGAAAAGGAGGACAAAGTCTGGAGAAGAGCTAGAAGCAAGCCCCCTGCGCTTATTTTGACAGTCGATTTCCCCAAACGGCAATCGGCAGACACCCCACGTGGCAGAGCGTGGGGAAAAGGCCACCAGGTGCCATGATTGGCCAAATATAAGGTTAAGAGTGGGGTCTACGTGGGATAGCGCAGAAGTAACTTTGCTCCGTGGGAGTCGAGCTCCTCTCAGCCGAAGAATCGGGGTCCCGAGAGCATGGTGAATGCTAGGGCTGGAGCTCTTTCCGCGCGGGGACTCCAGACTTGACGGAGCCGGCGGCCACTCAAGCATTCTTTGCGGAGAACGCCAAAAGCTATCGGCTAAATTGGGTTTCGCTGTGGAGTCGTGGGGGGAATCCTCAAGACAAGGCGAACGCTGGCTTCCCCGCCGCGATATAAAAGCAAAACCCCGCCTTGGACGTGAAAAATTCCCGGGTCAACACAACTTCTTCCTCCTCAACGTGACCAAACATGGATATCCTCAAGAGTTCGTGGGATTTCAAAGATGGGTCACCGGCTGACCCTAGTCAGGCCCCAGTCAAGATTGCCTTCCTGGGAACAAGGCACCCTCATGTGATGTATCGATTTGCTGTCCTCCAAAAGATGGGAGGCTCTGAATTTTCGGGCTTTTACGAAGAAGATGAAGCGATTGCAGCCGGACTTGCAGAGCGTCTTCCCGAGCTGAAACGTTTCGACACGGCTGCGGCCCTGTTGGACACGAACCCTGATGTCGTTATGATTCACTCGTTGGATCCGGATGTTCCAAAGTGGGCCAGATTTGCGATCGATCACCCTGCTCCGTTTAAAGGGTTGTTTCTCGAAAAGCCAGGCGCCGCAATCCCAGAGGACTTTGCCAAACTTGTCGACGAGATCGAAGCGAAGCGGCCGGGGCTTGCAGTTGAACTAGGGTATGAGCTGCACTATTCCGAAGCGCTTGTTTTCGCCCGCAAGGTTATCCATGAGGGAGTGCTCGGAGATATAACCACAGCCAGATTCCATGGTGGTTGTCCATCGGGTGCAGGTATGGATTTGTGGCAATCTATTCCAGAAGATCTCGGTGGGATTATGCAAACGGAGGGGTGCCACACGCTGGAGAACGTTGTCGACCTGTTTGGTGCTCCGGACCGAGTAGTTGCATCAATTAGAAAGTTGCCCGAACGACCACCTCACCGCGTGGTGGGCTGGATTCCACATATTTTCACCGGTACCGTTGACACCGACGAAATGGGCGTCGGAACCCTGATGTACGAAGATATTGCATCTGGCATGATGGAATACCCCGACAAGACAATCATGCTGGACCTGACCGCATGGGAGCCGACGGAGTGGTGCAATGAGTGGGCGATAGATATCTATGGTACCAACGGTTCTCTTCACGCAGTTCCCGACTTCCCTGCAGCAACTTTATATCTTCGCGACGCCAAGGGAAGTTTCCCGGCAGGGGAGACGAAGCTATCGACGGAGCTGCCACACGGAACTTCGAATATGCCTTCATGTTACCGAAAACAGTTTTCATCGCTATTTGCACGCGTCCGGGGAGCGAAGACGCTCGAGCATGGATGCTGCGATGCACAGAGCAATGTGAAAGTCTTGAGGATTATCGACGCGTTCTATAAATCTGCTGCTTCAAGACAGTGGGTTGATGTTAAGGCATAGACGAAACAATTATATGTAGCTAATCAATACCATATGCTAATTTATATGAATTCCAAAAGATGTTTCAGTAAAATCTTCCTCGGGTGAACAGTTCCAGAAGCGATGTTTTCCATGCCCAGACATCGGGAATATTGGAAGGAACCTTCCAACCTTGGAATGATCGGCACGAATAGTGGGAACTATTCCTAATTCGGCTTGGCGTATATAACTCTAATTTCACCCCCATTTCGCTGAACATCCATGGATTCCATGAAGAACATCGATTCCAACATCACTCTATTCCAGCTAAAGCATGGAAAAAATCTCGGCATTCCAATTCAACCAACATCGGGTTACTTCAATGGAGGTCTCCCTAGAAATGGCTGGATGTGTGGGGAAGGAACTACAAGTTTTTTTTTTCCGAGTTTGCTACCCAGCCGAATCAATAGAGCGAATTTTTCTCAAGGTCTCGCAACGAAATATCCCTGAATGCGGTCTCTCTCATCCAGACAACTGGCAAGCTTTTTATCGGAATAGGTGTCAGCCCACTACCCCGCGGTCAAAGTTCCTTGCAGCTTTGCAAATCTTTTCGTTCTATTCTTCACGATCGTTGGCTATAAACTTCCTGGAAGTATGCAAAGCCTCATCAGAGATTCCCATTCCCACCCTCTTTTCCCTGCTGCCAGTGCCAGCAATGACTCCGTACTGCGCAGTTTTGGCCCAATCTCTTCGCCCATCTGGTTAGGTAACTTCTTTGAAGCCCGGACGTAGCTCATATTCTCTACGTATCCGTTAGCGAAAATCAAGTCGATCTCTTCCAAGCTACTGCCTGCTATCTCAGGGTAGAAGAAGCAGATGATTGGCATTCCAAGCAGCAAAGAACAAAGTAATTTCCCAGCGAAGATGCTCAACCATCCCGGGTGTGATCATAACAGCAGTGAAGTTGAAACGCCTGTTCTTGCATGTCGACACGGCATTGGCCTCGGCCCTTGTCCTCAGTGGCTAGATTTCTGCGGGATCTAGCCGGAGGAGTGGCAGGCAGGTTACGCCAAAGAAACACATGTGCATGAAGAATCCAGATACTGCGCCCTTGGAGGGTTTCTGTTGAACTACCTATTAGGGACTCTGCACCCGTGCAGTGGTATCCATTCAATAGTTTCATTTTGCCAGGCATCAAGCATGTGAACATGATGGCCATAGCAGCACAGTGGCCATAGCCTCCCCAAGGAACGATTTACGACGGCCGACTCCTTTCGATGAATAGCCATGGAAAAGGGGCAAGGATTGCATAACATATCATATCGATACTGCCGATTAACATTGCAAAGTTGTGTGATTGACCGATGTTGAACTTAGCAGAAACCACATAAGCATCTTTGAATAATTCGAAGCATTAAATGAGAGCCAAAATCATATCAACATTTCCACAAGCATTCATGCAATCAACCTGCAAATGCCACCTGGTGTCTTCTAGAGGCTGCAATCAATTGGATAAGGGTGGTTTGGTGGGCTACAGCCACACATCCCAGATGATCGGCTCATCCAACAGATGTCTCCTCCTCCACAGGGAGGAGGAGGACCACCCATGCACAAATGAGCTCCTCCTTAAAGGTGTTTTATCACATCAGCGCTTGCTGGTCCACAAAAGAATGAAATGAATTCACAAACAGGAGTACTGTAGCAAAAACTTACCAATCCTGTCGCAGGGACAGTAGTAGATTGTAGGGGCTTTATCAGCATGGCCGCCACCGCCTTTTCCCCCACCGCCGGCTGGTCCTGCAAAGCTGGCTGTGAGCCTCTTCCTTCATCCCGGAATAGCGCTGTCAGATTTCGGTTGGAAACTGCTTACCAGGATCGGCGACAGCACTCGAGAGCACACATGCGAGGCCGAGAAGAAGTACTTTGACTTGCATATTTATTGAGGTCGGAGAGGGGGATGTACTTGTTTGGGGTTTGGGAGACGTAGGAGAGGAGAGTCTGGACAAAACAGGAGATGTTTCAGAAGACATCTCGAGGGAGACCAGCAATTTAAACCAAGGATAACTGGGCCTGGAGCCCGAGCGGCCAGTCAAATGAAGGAATTTTTCGTTCCATCTCTGAGCTTTTTCATGATGAAGATCTCTCACATGCGCTTGGCAGCCTTGCGAAAGTCCCGCGCAAGCGGCGGAGTTGATCAATCACCACACAAAAAGCACGATTGCCAAGGCCCAACAGTCAGCGTATACGAATGCTTTCATGAGTTGGAGGAGAATGTGGAGAAGACAGAATGATGAAGGCGCCGATCAACGACCAGGACATCTTTGTCTCTTCTGGAGACATCGATCACATTGACCATGAAATGCAGCTGTTGAAAGAGCCTCATTATCCATGTAGGCTGGATGCCCGATTCACAGCAACCTGGTTTCACCCTTGGCTGCAACTGGTGTCTGTTCTCGTGGTAGCCCGGGCTAAAAGAGTGTCGATGGTGACTGAGTACAGCTTAGAACTCTAGCAGCTTTCTTATCACCTTCGTCACACTCCTGTTGGTAACTTACGGATTAGTGATACTGCCAACCAATAGGGCCCTGCCTGCGAACGAACCGACTCTGATCTGACGGATCCTCATCTGCTGCGATTCTCGCTTTTCTGGGAATTGAGCTAACCGGCTGATCAGGTGGAGTTGGATCGCCAACTGCGGGACGTGAGTTGTACTCGTAAGTCCAAAGGGAATAGTGCTAGGGCTTGTTAGACTTGGCAGCTGTGTCTCAACGTTGTCGAAGCCTGATTTTCTCTCCACAAGTCGATCAAGGACGGGGACGGTCTTGTCAGAGTGAGGTCAGCGCCAGCTGGAGTCTGACTGCTGTCTGACATTGTGGTCAGCACTGGCCCCATTCTGACTCGTGAAAAAGAACAATGTTTTCACATTCTTCATATTCTCGGGCATACTACCGCACGCGAAGATTCCGGTAGAATCACACTTCTCGTTTCTCGTGCGCTGCGGATACAGAGAACTGAAGCCATGTGGTGAAGTTCAGCATGACGGAGCCCCTTGTTGACTCGGGATGCCGGAATTTCGGCTTGCTTTTCTCCGAGCCGAGAGCGACGAGATTGGTTCTAAGTTAATCCGTCCCAGTGGAACAAAGATAGTCCAGAAATCACGTGCCAGCAGCGCTGTTTCCGAACGTCGCGCCGAAAAGATCGCAGCCATTCTGTATGAGCAGGACGGCATTGGAGTTGAGCATTGCCTATCTAGTATATCCCAAATTGATTTGTGATACAGAATTGAAAAGTGCCGGTCGTCAATGTCGCCAGACCGGGCTATTCTAGGCCAGTGAAGGCAAACGAGGCCGGAGATGCGTCAGAAAACTAAAACCTTCGACAACGGAAAGGCGTGGAGCTATAGTGGTTCAAAATCTCACTGCTGCAATCAATACGTCTTTGAAGTAGGTCAGATGATTGATCTTCTTCACTCTCGCCCCCATGGACAAGCTTCCGGTCGAGCTCTTCGCCAAGATCGTCGGCTGTACGATGGAGCTACCCTCCTCCCCCTCATGGTATCAGGCTGACCCATCGCTATTTAGATCTTGGGCCATATGAGCTTGCAGATCTGCAACTTGTCTCCAAGAACCTTCTTCCCATAGCTCGTGATGATAGCTTGTGGCGATCACGTTGCTATGAGTCTGCTTACCTGTCTCGCCGGAGCAACTTCGTCCTTCCCGGTGATGTCTCGTTTTCTGGCATTACCGGTACAGGAAATGAGCCGGGAGTGGGTGGCGGCATAACTCAATCAGGGCAGCCGCTTACGGAGTGGGATCCCTCCTACAATGGGGAGGAAGTCAATTGGTACTCGGAGTATATTGAACGGAATGCCCCGATTTCTGTCCAATGGCTCCAAGAGCCAGGGATAAAGACTGCTCGAGATCCAACCCGGCTATTCCACGGGCTAGATGTGAAAGGAATGGGTTTATTGAAGGATCTCAATCATGGTGAATGCGACAAAGTTGTTGGTCCATTAGACGACGGTTCCGTGTGTATCTGGGACTTCAGTCGACCTAGTCAGAACCCGCATGGCCGCTCTCGAGGAGCGGTTATCGAAACAAGCAGCCCGGGAATCTTGTTTCCGGAAAGCTCGCGGTTGGCTGATGGAACTTTTAGAAGAGATCAGAAAGTTGATTTTGTCGGTTCAGGGGAATGCGTTAGCATCGATTCTGTGAATCAGAGGGCCTACTTTTCTGTTGGTAACCTGCTGAACGAAGTTGACCTTGGGACCCTGGATGTCATCTCGCAGACGAAATACCCCTGGTCTATCTTTGCTCTTTCCCAAGAGAGAACTGATTACACGGCACCTCTCACTGTTGCTACAACGTTGAGTCTACATCTTTATGATTCAAGGTGCAGGTCGAAAACTAGGGACTGGGACGAATCCGTAAGCCTAGAATACGGGCCGACGTCCCATTTCACACAGCGCCGACTCCGCTGCCCTCTACCGCCGAATAACAATGACTTCGCCTCCTTGTTTCAGCCCGGGCCTCTTACTGTTATGCACCTTCCCCTCCCTAATATCAATTCGATTCTATTGGCTGGGCGCTTTCCGAGCATCCTACTTTATGACCGTCGCTTTTTCCCGCGAGTTCAGAGTGCAGCTCATTCAGGTGCACGACTTAGCAGTCTGGCTAACATCCCTGCGCCTCCTCGGTCCTTCCTCCCAGACAGTGAAAACTGGGATGACGGGCACTCAGTTCTTGCTTGCGGCGAATACAATGGACGAGGCTCTCTCGAAATGTATTTTATATCCGCGATGTCACAGTCGGACCATTTTGAGACCGCAGAACCAGCTGCGGTGGCACGAGACAGTGTCTGTCAGAATCGTCAAAGCGCTTCCCATTCAAAACTACTCAGCGTTGCCACACATGGAACGCGAATCGTATTCTCCGATGCAGACGGGAACATCAGATGGAAAGAACGAGATATGCGAACGCCAGTGCGAGTGTGGAGCCTCAATTCAGGCTTACAGTTCTCCGGCAGCGGGCAGATCCCTGGCCGCTCAGACCACGAGGAATCAGACACGGTCGCCGGGCGTGCTATCCCGACCGGCAGGCTGTTGCGTCCAGGCAGTCGCCCCGACGTTGCTCGCAGGCTGCTCCCCATCGGAGGCGACTTGGAAGACAGCGAAATCCTCCTTTGGTCAGGAGATCGGATCGGAAGACTAAGATTTTCCACTAAGGAAGATCGGAACTGGGGAGAAGACGAGGGCGAGGTACAAGAGGTGGACGAAGTGCAGCGCCGGGAGCAAGAATATACAGAGACGATGCGAGACTCGTTTCGTCATTACACCAGGGAGCTTCATTGGATGCGAAATTTCGGGCTGGGAACATGATGGTATCATGCCTCCTTTTGATGGTTATGCGAGATTCACGAGTGATCTTTTTTTATGGGAGCGATTTTTCAGAATTTTTTGGTTCAGTTTTCACACATTGGTCTTATGATCTATTACGTTAATGATGAGCTACGAACACATAAATTCTCAAATGATACAATTCCTTTACCGTCTGTCTGCCAGCCTATAGCCTATAGGCTAGTTATGGAGAACATTCATGCGATGCTCGAGCGGGAAGACCCTTTCCTCTAGTCTCACCAAGCACATGTCAAGAAACTGTCTGCCATCGCATAATTATTATAAAATTCTCGGTCATCGAACTATTGTGCCGTGGACAGCCTCGGTGTTGTGACTAATCCCGCGCCCTCTGATATCCGCTGCCCAAGGTTCAAACTCGGGGCGAGAGCAGAACTTCATATCATTCAATCTGGAGTAGATATCTTGCAACCGAGCTACTGATTCCGTACTCTGCATTTTACTATTACCCGGTCTTGTCGCCTCTACCCCCCGCTTCAACCAACCTCCTCTCCTGTGCTTGTTGTTTCCCCGCGGCACCCTCCGGCAAATTCCAGCGCACGACGCAGAACTACAAGATCGCAGAACGAGAAAACAGCTTTTCCGATGCCTTCAGCCGCGGACGAAAACCTGCGGTTTGATTCGATTGAAGAAACGATAGAAGCATTTAGTACGTGCCGGTGTGCGCTCAGTGAGCGCGGTTCTCTGTCTGCCCTGGTCAAAACCTCCGCTTGCCCCTCCTGTTTTCTATTTGTTAGCTGAGGCCTCAGAGGCAGAGAGCTAACAGGTATCTACATTTTACGTTTAATTAGAGAATGGAGAATTTATAATCGTGCTCGACTCGCAAGACCGCGAAAATGAAGGCGACCTGATCATCGCGGGGGATTCCATAACCCCGTCCAAGATGGCATTCATGATCCGCTACACCAGGTACAACACGGCTCTTGACCCCGGGAATATTCCCATATCCTTTTCGCCTTGCAGTACGTTCCCTTTAACTAATCCCCAATAACCAGTGGCTACATCTGCGCCCCGATACTCCCGGACCTCGCCTCCCGCCTCGATCTCCCGCAGATGGTGACAAACAGTACGGATCCGCACCGAACAGCCTACACAATCACCATTGACGCAAACGTTCCCTCCGTAACGACCGGCATATCCGCTCACGACCGCTCAACGACGTGTCGCCTTCTCGCATCGGCGTCCACCTCTGCACAAGATTTCCGGCGCCCGGGACATATCCTGCCTCTTCGTGCGCGGGTGGGAGGTGTACGCGAGCGGAGAGGTCATACGGAGGCTGCGGTGGACTTTTGTCGGTTGGCGGGGAAGGATCCTGCGGTTGGTGTTATTTGTGAGCTTGTTGAAGAGGGGGTGGAGGAAGAGGGGCAGGCAGGGATTGTGCCGGAGAGGAAAGATTGTGGGATGATGAGGAGAGATGGGTGTTTGAGGTTTGGAAAGAGGTGGGGTTTGAAGGTCTGTACGATTGAGGATTTGGTGGAATATTTGGAAAGGACAGAAGGACGGGAGGGATCGGTCATTAACGGGAAGCATTGAGGTGCGTCCTTATTCGTAAATTCTGTACAGGGAGGAAGAGGTCTGGCGTGTTGGCGGGACTGCCGCTATGTGCATATATGACTGATATCCATGTCTAGGCTTTGTTACACTGGGTGGCAGCTTATATGTGGATAGAATTGCCGTTATTTAGGTGTATGATACTAAAAATTAAAGACGTCTCCATTCAATTTGTAGCGATCAAATTGGGTGCTATTCAGCCGCCGTTGAAAGGTAGGATTCTAATTTTGAGGATGAACGAGGAGAACAATCTCGACTCGGAGGGCGGTAAATCGAAAGTCTAAAAGCAAAGAAATAAATGAACCGCTCTCTGAAACCCACCGGGACCCGTATCAAGGAAACCATGGACGCCGTAACATGCAGAACATAAACGAGTTGACGGAAAACGTTTCGCACCGTCGCTGTCTGGGGCAATCCCAGTTTCAGCGTTATTCTCCCACCGGATTATCTCTTCAGGTGGGAGTAATCCCTCAATACACCGGCCATATGCACGTTGGTCGTCTTGCCGCTCCTCCGCGCTTTTCGAACTTTCTTATGTTCAATGTTCGGCCGCTGTTTCACAGGCTTGTGTTTACTTGTCGGCATTATCCCAGCCTTTTCAAGCTCCTCTGCTACCGTTTGGTGGTCAGGGATCCTGATCCTTTCCCAAATCTGTCGGAATTCCGGGTCAAAATGGTGCATCAGGGTTGGATCGTTAATCCAGACCATTCGAGGATGGTCGTCCTTTTTGTTCCGCGTAACTAGAAGCTTGCCTTCCTTTTCCAGACGGTTTATTGTCTCCACGATATTTGGCCAGCCCTCTCGAAGCTCCCGCACACTCATTCCTTGCGCAGTGGGTTGCGACTGTAGCTTCCGCAGGAGCTGTTCTGCCGAGCGGATATTATGGGGCGGCCGAAAACGAAATGTCCCCTCGCCTTTGGCCCCTTGCGGATCATATTCCACCTTCTCGTGCGACTGGAGGATTCGTCTCAAGGCGTGAATGTAGCCTTGGTCATGGCCCTGGCGGTGCAAGGAAAGATAGGATTGGATGTCCGAAAACGTCAGTGCGACGTCTTTGCTCTTCAGATGTTCAATCGCGAAGACGACCTGGGTCATGATATCCTTCCCCGTGCCCGTATTCGCGGGCTGGGAATATACGATGTCGGCATCATGTCTCTTGCTTGCCACGGGAGGAGGCGCGGGAGTAGACGAGGATGCCGGGACGGCTGGGGCGGTAGAGTTCGAGGCAGGACGGCGATCTTGCGGGAAGCGACTAGCAGCAGAGATGACGCTGCTGCTGAAGCTGTTGATCTGATTCTGGAAATAAGACATCTCGCTGGCTGGAGTGGCTGTCTAGCCCTCCTAAGAGTTTGGAGGTAGAGCAAAAAGGATAGCCCGAAGAGGTTTCATCGACCCCGTCATATGTAGCCCATATCTTTGCGACAGTCTCCTGTAGTAAGGAAATCTTGTTTAAGCAAGCCGTTGTGAAGTCAAGCAAGACTTGAAGTTGTGCTGGTTTTCAATATGAAGAATGATGGTGATGGCTGGGGTGGCTGACTAAACTCTGTCACGTGCCCAGGCCGTCAATCGCGGCTGGGCCTTGTTGAAGCACAGCGAGAGCTGGACTGAGCAACTTCAAAGCGTCAACAAGACTGCTGGAGTCCCGAGCCCAAGGGACGGACAGTCACTTCATACTTTATTTGCCTTATCTTATGCTTATTGAAAGGGCATCTACTTTTTCTATTTCTTTTTCCCACCAGATACTGGCTGTAGGCCGCCAACGAGCCGCTGCCCCATCAGCCAGCTCTCAGAAGATGGTTCAGTAACTTATAATCTTTTGACATACCAGTGATAATATCTATTTTGAAACGGCAATTCTGAATTAGGTCACCATGGCTACAGCTACGGTTGACATCCCGTTCCTTTCCTCCCACTATTCGATTCCCGAAGACACGCTTACCACCCTCACACGAGACCCGACCGTAGAGCTTGCTACACAATTGCTGGAAGCCATTGCCTCCAAGGCCCGTGAAACCGAGGAGCTCAAGTCCGACAAACTACGACTGGAAGTGGAGCTCGAGAATACTGTTCGTGGGACTGAATCAAAGGTCAAAGTTCTAAAGTCTTCGGTGGAGAAAGCGCATGCAGAAGTCCATGATCTTCGGAATAAGCTACAAGAAGCAGGTAAGAATACCATGTCCGATGCTCCCAAGGCGGCGGTTGCTGACTGGCGATATAGAAAATGGCCGTGCACACCTCGAGTCAGAGCTAGACACCCTCAAATCGTCGTCCTCCAACAGCGAGGCGGAGTTCAGCAGTTTGAAATCTCGTATCGCATCGCTTGAGGCCTCGAACCGTGATACACTAGGACTTCTCGAGTCGAAGTCTTCGGCCTATGATAAGCTTGCCGAAGATTTATCCACGCAACATCAGAAAACTATCGAGCTGCGGCGGGAAGTTGCGGAGCTCGAACAGAAACTACAATCCGCCAATTCTTCTGCCTCCAGCACTCGTTTCCGGGAGCAGAGCTTGCAACAAGAGGTGGAATTGTTGAAGAAGAATAACGAATGGTTTGAAAACGAGCTCCAAACTAAATCCGGAGAGTACCTCAAGTACCGCAAAGAGAAGACCGCAAGGATATCTGAACTTCAACGACAAAATGAGGAAGCGATTTCAAACGTGGAGACATTGAGGCGCAATGAAAATTCGCTGAAGAGGCGGCTTGATGAGGTGGAGCAGAAATATGAAGATTCTCTCTCGACAATCCAGCAGTTACGAGAGGAGGCCATCCAAGCTACCGAGTCCTTCCGCGTCGAACTTGACAGCTCTGGTCGTCTCGCGCAGTTGCAACAAGCAGCAGCGGAAACAGCTAAGAAGCGCGTGCAAGAGTTTCAGGTCGCTTTGGAGAAAGCCAAGGATGATGCTGCTGCAGAGATATCCCGGTTAAGAGCAGAAGTCGAAACCGAACACGCCGACAAAGAAATTGCGGAGCGCCGTGTTGCGGAACTAGAACTAACCGTGAGGCAGTTGGAGGCAGAGGTCTCGGCTGGACGCAACCAACCATCCACTCCGGGTTTGAATGGAGGTTTTGCTACTCCACTTCGACCAAGCACCCCTATGGGCTCATTTTCGCCTAGGTCCGCGCGCACGAAGGGCGGCTTGACCTTGACTCAAATGTACACCGAATACGACAAGATGCGGACGATGTTAGCTGCCGAACAGAAGAACAATCAAGAACTCAAGGCCACGTTGGATGAAATGGTCCAAGATTTGGAATCAAGTAAGCCGGAGATAGATGAACTCCGAGCAGATCACGCGCGTCTGGAGGAGGCGGTCTCGGAAATGTCAAACATCCTGGACACTGCTGGCAAAGAAAGGGATGAAGCCACGAGAGAAGTACGGAAATGGCAAGGCCAGGTCGAAGGCCTGAATCGCGAAGGACAGATATTACGCCAACAGCTAAGAGATCTAAGCTCTCAAGTGAAAGTCCTTGTAATGGAGGTCCATTTGATTGGATCGGGTGAGAAGGACTATAATCGCGAGGAGCTCGAAAAGGCAGCTCGTGAAGGAATAGACGAGTCAACCGAAGATATGAACAGCACGGGTCGTTTCATCACTCGCCATATGACAACGTTTAAAAATCTCAACGAACTTCAAGAACAAAACGTCACTCTTCGGAGGATGCTGCGCGATCTCGGCGATAAGATGGAAGGCGAAGAAGCTCGTCGAAAAGATCTCTCTTACCAAAAGGACCAAGAGGAACTCAAAGAGCTCCGTGTCCGCGTACAGACCTATCGTGATGAAATGAGCAATCTTGTTGCGCAGACCAAGAGCTATATAAAAGAACGAGACACCTTCCGCAGCATGCTTACTAGGCGCCGCGAGACTGGTGAATCGACCACGCCGTTTTCTCAATCCCTTCCGCTGGGTGCCGTCCCACCTCCTGCCCTCGAAGGCGGTACGCCCCAGCCGGCTGATGGCCCAGACTACGCCGAACTTCTTCGAAACCTACAAGCCCACTTTGATTCATTCCGTCAAGAATCCGCGACCGACCATTCGTCTCTCAGACAGCAAGTCAATGACCTCACGAGGAAGAACAGTGAATTACAGAGCGAGACAAGTCGGTCCAATAGCCAGCTTGCCGCTGCTGTTCAACGTGCCGAGCTTTTACAATCGAACTTCAATATGTTGAAGAACGAAAATATGGAGCTTCAAAAGCGCCATTCGAACATGATGGAGAACGCGAGCAAACAAGATCTCAGGACACAGCAAGTCGCGGAGGATCTGGTGGAGGCCAGGGGCCTGGTCGATAGCCTTCGACGAGAAACCGCCAATCTCAAGGCTGAAAAGGATCTATGGAAGAGCATTGAGAAACGGTTGGTTGAGGATAATGAATCGCTGCTAAATGAACGAAGCCGTTTGGATTCTTTGAACGCAAATCTCCAATCCATGCTGAACGAGCACGAGCACGCAGAATCCGAACGCAGACGCCGCCTCCAATCGACTATTGAGAACCTAGAATCTGAGTTAGCGTCGACAAAACGAAAACTGAATGATGAATCTGACGAGTTGAAGAAACTGTCCCTTCGGAGGGAGTATGAAAATGAACAAAGCCAGAAGCGCATTGACGATTTGGTCACTAGTATGGGCTCTGTTCGCGAGGATTTGGTTGCAACGAAGACAAGTAGGGACCATTTGCAGTCCCGCGTCGATGAACTTACTATCGAACTTAAGAGTGCCGAGGAACGGTTGGCTGTTCTTCAACGGAAGCCTTCGACTGTTCCTACCTCAACCATCGCCACAGATGAATCGCGTGAGGCAGCACAGGAAAGCGGATTAAGCAAGGAACAAGAGTTGGCTGTCGAAGTATCGGAGTTGAAGCGCGATCTCGAGCTCGCTCGAAGCGAGTTAGAACATGCAAAGGAGCAAGCTGAGGATTATAAAGCCATCAGCCAGGAGACCGAAGAAAGGCTGCAGTCCCTCAGTGATACGAATGACCAATACCGAGAGGATAGTGACCGTCTCCTCGAGGAGAAGAACGGGAAAATCGCCGAGCTGGAGAAGCGCGTTGAGGACCTTTCATCTGAGCTTGCAAGTACGAATGATGAACTTTCGAAACTCCGCGAGCAGGAAGGACAGTTTCAGCAGCGACTCGCAGAGCAGAAGTCTGGATTTGAGACCGAAATCTCGAGGCTTAAGGAACAACAGGAGCGACTCGAGGCTGCAGCCCAGTATCACCAGCAGGATCTCAAAGCACAAGCGGAGATTGCTCAGCATGCTCAACAGAATTATGAGAATGAGCTGGTGAAGCATGCTGACGCGGCTCGAAACCTTCAGACGGTACGAGCTGAGGCCAACCAGCTAAAGCTCGAAGTGGTCGATCTGAGGACCCAAGCTGAGTCCGCAAAAACCAACTTGGCACAGCAAGAGGAGAATTGGGAAGAGCTGAAGGCCAGGTACGAGAAAGAAATTGAAGAGCTTAGCCGTCGTCGTGAAGAGGTTCTCAGTCAGAATTCGCTTCTCCACGTGCAACTAGAAAATATCACGAAGCAAATTTCCACATTGCAACGCGATCGTACAGGCGCTTCTGAGGACAGCGAAACACCTGGCCCATCTGGATCGGACTTAGAAGGCTTGCAAGAGGTCATCAAGTTCCTGCGCAGAGAGAAGGAGATTGTGGACGTGCAGTATCATCTGTCAACTCAGGAGGCTAAACGACTTCGTCAACAGCTCGACTATACTCAAACACAGCTTGAGGACACCCGCCTAAAACTGGAGCAACAACGTCGCGCCGAAGCAGACAAGGAACATCATGCCTTGAGTCATAATAAGTTGATTGAGACCCTCAATGAGCTCAATCTCTTCCGTGAGAGCAGTGTCACACTCCGCAACCAAGTCAAACAGCTTGAGACCTCTCTTCAGGAAAAGTCCACTCAAGTCGAGGAACTCCAGCGCCAAATCGAACCCCTGCAGACCCGCATCCGAGAACTGGAGAATGTTTTGGAAACCAAGGAAGGTGAAATGAAGCTACTGCAAGAGGACCGAGATCGCTGGCAACAACGAACACAAAATATACTCCAGAAGTACGATAGGGTCGATCCGGTGGAGCTGGAGGGCTTGAAGGAAAAACTTGCCTCCCTCGAGAAAGAAAGGGATGAAGCATTATCTGCCAAGCAGAATCTTCAGGCAGAGGTCGATTCATTCCCGGAGCAGATCACAAACCGGCTTCAGGAGTCACGCGCCAAGCTGACCGAACAGTTTAAAGCAAGATCAAAGGAACTCACAGGCCGGATTAATGCTAAGCAGATGGAGCTGAACACATTTGTTCAAGAAAAAGAAGCCATTCAACAGGAATTAGATCGGACACGTGAGGAGCTGAATGCCTTGAAAACGAAGACTTCGGAAACTGTTGCGCAGAACGGAGCTGAACAGCAACAGGCTCCGGCTCCACCGCCTCAGCCTGCAGCAAATGATGACAATGCGGATCAAGAAACGATTAAAGCTCTTGAGGAAAAGATTAGCCAACTTGAGGCCGCGCTTGGTGAAAAGCATGCCGAAGTGGACCAGAAGGTCAAGGAGAGGGTTGACGCGATGAAGGAAACCTTGAACAACAAGTTAGCGGAATATAAAGCTCTCCATCGAGACGAAGTCGAAAAGCTGAAAGCGAGTCACCAGCAAGAGCTGTCGGCAAAGGGAGCCGCGGGGGCCGCCATTCCGGAACTCACTGACGCCCAAGCACGTCAGCTCGTGGCCAAAAACGAGACCATTCGTTCGATTATTCGAAATAACATCCTTAACGCCGTGAACAAGGAGAAGCAAGCGATGTTGAATAAAGAAAGCCAAGCCCCTGCGAACCAGGAATCGATGAAAGAGCTGGAGAAGAAGTATAATGAAGAAAAGGAGGCACTTATCAAGGAGAGAGACCAGAAGATTAGCTCTGCTGTTGAGCTAGCCGAGAAGCGGTTACTGGCCAAGGTCAGTATGACCGAAGGGCGTGCCAGGAATGCCCAAGCGAAACTTGAAGTCGTCCAGAAGGCTTCAGTGGAAACTCCCCAGCGTGCTGTGATTGAGGTTTGGGAGATTGCGAAAGTTGCTCGACCCATAGTAGCCCAGCCTCCGCCTTCGCAAGCAAAACCTGCGCAGACGGCACCACCCACCGCGCCAGCAACGGCTCCATCGCCAGCCCCCCAGCCAGCAACCGCGGAAGAACAACCGAAACCACCGGTAACGCCCGCAAAGCAAACGCCCGCTCCTCCTTCACAAGCTACACCTCAGCCCGCACCTCAACCCACACCGACTCCCGCTCAACCTCAAGTTCAAGTTCAACAAGCACCTCAACCTCAAGTTGAACCTCAGCCTCAAGGTCAACCTCAGGGTCAAGCTCAAGCTCCAGCCCAAGTTCCCCAGCAGCAGCAACAAGGAGGTGCTCCCAGCCAAGCATCGCCAGCGCAACAATTCCCCGGTTTACCAAATCGCCCTCCTCAAACCTCTCACCATCCGGGTGCTGGCACTGGGCCCGGTGTTCTACGTGCCCTTCAATCCGGATTACCGGTTGCCCGTGGTGGTCGTGGCGGAAGAGGCGGGTTCGTTCCACAAGCTGGCGATCAACAGCATGGCCAGGGTCAGCAATTCCAGCAGCAGCAACAGCAACAGCAACAACAAAACGTTACCCGGGGTTCTGGTCTTCGTGGTCGAGGCGGTCGAGGTGGTCAGGGCCGTGGCGCGGCCCAAAATGTTCAAACCGGCAATATTGCTCCAGGCGCAGGGCAACCCAGCCCTCGTGGTGGGAGAGGTGGTCTCAGTGCTCAGGCACGACAGTTTATCCCCCAAGGCAATAAACGTGCCAGGGAAGATGGCGGCGATGCGGCTGACCCGGGCAACGGGAAGAGGATCCGTGGCGGAGGTGCAGGGAGTTAAATGATGCTTTTTACACTTTTCTTTATTTTTCTTTACGTATGTCCTGTTAATTTAAGCTCTTAGATTTGGGTGGTTCGGGAACGGTTGCATCGTGTGGTTTACGCTTGCTGTGATGCAAGCTTCCTTTCTTGTTTAACTCCCAAATTTGCAAAATCTTTTCATGCTATTTAGCTAGGTCGAGCAGAAGCGGTATCGCTGGAGAAAGTAAATCTGATTTTCTTTTGTCTTCAATGCTTCCCGCGAGGCCAAAATGGACGGCAATAATCAAATAATGGTTGAATTTATCTCCTCCTCTCGCTCCCTAGGTTTCCCTCTGGCCCTGTGGCCTTTTTCATATCTAATACTTACACTTGAGATGCAAAAATTCATATAATTCACGTAAAATGTCACAAGCACAGCAATACTAGAAAGCAGATTTATTAGAGATTCAAGAGGATGGGTATCATGAAAGAAATATATCTGAAAGCAAACAACAAAGCAGGCAATAAACCTATTCCCTCCCTTCTACCTTCTCCTCGCTGCCGTCGCCGCTGCTGCTGCAGGTATCCCAATCAACTTGGTCAGCGTCTCCCGCTCCTTCGTCAAAAGTATCAACCTCCCCCTCTCGACCGTCCCACTCCCTCCTCCTCCTGACCCAGTCCCCCTCCGCCCATCAGTCCGTTTCCGTTTCTGTAAACCAGCCCCCGTGCTATCATTCCCAGCTGCACCGCCACCCCAGATAACCGTCCACTCCTCAACCGCCATGCCGTCAGGAATGTAACAAGACGTGCAGACCTTTGTGTGTCGTCCGACTCGGACCCCTCTGCCCAGAAATGCAGATGTGTCAACCGTTGCGGCGGAGTGAATATGCGAGCCCGCTGATATGCTGGCCATGGGTCCAATGAGGATGGAGTTCTCGAGGATTGTTGGCGTCGTGGTGGTGGAACTTGTAGGAGCAGTAGTATTATTTAATCCCGGAGCAGCGATCTGGGGCCCTCCAATTAAGCATTTCTCTCCCAGTATACATCCTTCGCCGATTGTGACGGGCCCATGGAAGGAGAGGATCCTTGCGCGCGGATGGATTACGGTTCCGGGTCCGATGGTGATGGGGTGTGTGCCTTGGAAGTAGGCGGTCTCGGATATTGTGGCGGTGGCATGGACGTTGAGTGGTGGTCTGGAGATCGAGGGCGCTGCTGGCTTTGCGGCAGAGGTTGAAGAGGGACGAGGAGCGGCTCCAGAGGGCTTTTGTGGACTTGACATGGTGTTGCAGCTGTTGGGTTGATGTTGGGGAGGTGTGCTGGAGGGGAGAGGTGAAATTCCACCAATGTAGCAAACATCGAGCTTTGAGAATGTAAAGCAAAACAATGCATTTATACTATCAAGCTCGGTAGGGGCATAATAATACGGAGTATATAGGGGTCTATCTGTCAATAAGTTGGCAATATCTATTGGGTATCAAGCAGCCGTAATCCCCTCATTCAAAGCCTGTCCAAATCCCATCCCAACGCCATCATAACCCATAATAAAATCCCAAGACATCGCTAATTTAGAGTCTCAACCTCTGCCTCTCGCACAGCGTTCGAATTTATCCCCATTCGCCTCCTCCATTCTCGAACACCTCTGTCAACCTCCTCTTTCGTCATCCCATCTCTCACAAGACAAAACGTCACACCCAGTTCAGTTTGAACATTGCTATTTCTCGCCTCATCGTCGAAGAAAAGCATATCTTCGTACCGCAATCCGCTGGCCTGCTGGATGCGTGTGAAATGGCTAGTTTTGGATCCTGGGAATATTTGGAGATAGTCAAAATAGTCCAACGCACGGATGGAACGGTCGTTAGCAGCTGCTCGGCTGTCTGAGAAGTTGGGGATTATATGAAGAGCTTTCAACATGTCGCGCGCGAGGTCCGGGGCATGGGTTCGTGATGCGACTCCCAGGGGTATGGCGCGGGACCGTAGTGCGTGGAGAATGGATGAAACGGCAGGATAGAAGGCAAAGGATTCTCCCCATCTATTATCGGGGAAGAGTCAGTAATGGTGCAGAAAAAGGAAACGGTCTGACGCTTGCATGTCCTCCGTCCGTAAGGCAATATTGAACACCACTCACTTATCCACACAACGCGAGTTGTTATCCTTTGCCTTCACTGGTGCGCTAACATGTGTGTCCACCCAGAATGGCCATAATGTGTAATCAAGATCAAAGACAAAGAGTTTTGGTAAGGGAAGCCCGTCAGTGAATGTGGACGGAGCAGTGTTATCTTCCTCCAAGGCAAACTGCTGCGAGAGGGTTTTGGCGGATCCGCTGCCTTTCTTCGGCATTTTGAATAAAGAGTGAACAGACACGAGTTACACAGATAATAAGAAAGTGAACCAGAAACGTTGAAATCTATACGGAGTATGAATTATTGCTTGAGTTAACCTGGAGAGGATGACGAGAATCGAGGGAGAATGCAAACAAGCCAAACACACGAGAGGCTTTTCTCAGAAAGGCAAATCCAACCTCATCTCAACAGATCTCATAGTTACTGCTAGATATCACTCAGGGAACTGCCGAAATCATCATGAAGAGCACTAGTATTCTGATACTATCTCGCTTGAACTTATGTCTCTCAATTTGAATCCGCGTCGCCTTTCATCACCTTGCCCCCATCGCGCCACCACAAAATCAACTTGATAACTAACCAGTGCTCAGGCTATCTCCCCTTGAAACCCGTGAACCTCTTCGACGTGCATATCAGTACCTTTCCTTAGAAACTCGAATAGTTAAAGCACCCCATCGAACTCAGGATCTTCCGAATCTGTTCAGACTTCATCCCTCCTTTGATCCTCAACTCTTGTGCAACCGAATCCCACTCGCGTGCATATCGTATGATCCGCGTTAGTTGCTGAGGGCTCAGGACGCATGTCTCGTCAGTTCCTGCGGCAATGATTTTCGTCCACAACTCGATTGGGAGCCCGAAGCGCCCTAGGTCTTGGGTGGGTGCCTTGACAGGCGCCTTGGTGCTGGTATGCGATGCTGTTGTGGTTTGAGAGGAGCTGCAGGATGCCATGCATCTTGGCTCCGAATCTGAGCATTGATTTGGCCGACTCCAGACAGAAGTAACCGTTTCCGGGCTTGCACTTCTACCATCGGGTCTCGCGGCAGTATCTGGAAGACTGGGAAATTCCTCCGCAAAATTAGTCCAGGGCGACTCGATTTGGTCCGTTTGATTCTCTGGAACTCTCTCGTGCTTGTCGCCGGCATCATCTTGTTTTGCGTTGTCCTCCGAAACCTCAGCTTGCTCTGGTGCCTCTGCTCTGTTTTTATCCTCCAGGAGAAGAGTGCGTGCGACAAGCATCGTCTTGAGGGCGACTCTCCAGAGCTCCACACTGGAAACGCCCTGTTTCAAAAGGACATCAAGGATTAGCCGATATTGTACGCGGCTCATCTCGACTCGCCTCCTCCTGAGCTGTTCGCGCCCTTGTATGGCTTCACGATCGTCGGCTTCCTGGTCAGATCCGCTTTCATCGTCCCCCTGCAGCAACAGCTCTCGACGGTACTGTACTCCAATTTCAAGCAGAGTCCTTCCGAGGGCGCTCAAATGGTCGTTCGGCAGGTAAATCAACCCCGTTTGCCCTGGTCTATGCTCTAAGGGCGCCATGGATCTTCCTGAAGGCAGGTATTCCAGCAATTGCTCTGGCGATCGGTGGGCCAAAAGGATGCTCCACATGTGGAGAGCGCATGCATTCGTCGTGATGGTTTCCACGAAAATCAGATAGGGGACTGACTGGAGACCTCTAGTTCGAGAATAATGCACCTTTTCAACGTCCATTGTCTTCACGAATGCAGGCGCAGGCAAGCCTATCCTTGGATCAGCGATCGTCTCAAACATGGTGTTGCCCTTATATCTACCCTGATCAGAAAGTCTATCCGATTCCTCTTCCGGAATCGTGCCCAGGCTTTTTCTTTTCAGTCCGCCTCCAGTATACTCGGGGTTCAGACTAATCGCCCCGTTGGCGCTGCACAAGTCCGGGTTGGCGACGGGGAAATCACTGGTTCTGAGTGGCGTGAAATCGAGACCGCTGCTCATGTAGATCTTGCAAAAGACGTCGAACCCTGCATTCCCCAATTTGTTGCCGCTGAAATCGATCTTCTTGAGCACATAACATTTCTCGAAGGAAGCCAGAAACGCAGCCCAGTCCTTTCGATCCCTTTCCTCAATCGTGATCTCGTTATCCGAGATATCCAACTTGGTCAAAGTCTCGTAACTGAGCGCCACAATCTGGCCCAACTTCACCATAGAAGCGATGGTCAGGCGATTTCCCTTGAGTGACAGCTTGGTGAGACGCGCAGCTCCATTGGGGTGGTCCATGTCTCGGTACTGGATGCATTTGACAAGCTCGTCCACGAATTCCGCGAAGCCCTCATCAGTGAGCTGTTTTCCAGTAAGGTCCAAGTCGACGTTAGGATCCCTTGCAGCTGCCTTTGCTCCGCTACCGGGGGGAGTTCGCTTCTTCTGTTGTGTGGTATTAGCCAGGAAGATGCAGGATTTGAGCCCTGTACCGGACTTACCAAGTCCCTTGCTACCGCCTGGCCAACTCTCACGCCCTTGATCTTCCGCTGCAGTCAAATGTAAGTATCCGTCCAAGCGCAACGCGAAGCCGACGACCACATGCTTGACTGTACTTACGCCTGTGTAGTTGATCTTTCCCATCTTGACCTAAGATATCAATCTGGGAGACTGAAAAGGAATTCCTTCAGCAAGATATACTTCATACAGATCGTGGCGAGACCAAGTAAGAGAAGGAAAGCAGCAGCAGCCTCAAGCCTTGGAACGAAGTGGATAAAGATGTCTCTCACCAAAGAAGCCACTTTTCTGATGGGTTCTCTTTTCTCTGCAATCCTTCTTCAAACGCGATATATCACGCGATCAAAGGCGATATCTTCACTCTCCTGGGCTCTCCTCCTTTCTCCTAACCCCTGAGACGCCCAGAATGATAGCTGTTCACAGTTCTTCTCGGCGTTGAACGAATTCAGGACGATGTCATGAGAAAGGCGGGGAAGAAAAATAAAGTTGAAAGGTGGGAAGAAAAGGTGAGGCTCCGGAAGCGCCTTGTTGTGTTTCCCTTGCGCCCGGAATTTTCCTGTTGCTAGAGGAGCCTTGTTTGTGAGGGCTTACTTTGCCTGCATTGGCTCTTGTCCAGATATCCCCACCTTGACTGGTTGCGGAGCAACAAAATATGATGTTGGGGCTTCTTCAGGGCAACTTTTTATCTCTCTTGCTATTTGGAGTATAAGGAGATCTTGAAAGGTGCTTTTATACTTGAGTCTTCTCTTAATCTCTACTGTGCAAGTTGCTATTTACTTAACTTACCTCCGATACCGGTTGGCTATGTCTCATGGGGCTTCTTTATAGTGAATATTCCAAGGAATTCACTGGGGCCATCCTTCTTTTTGTCTGCATTGGCTGTGATATGTCTGTGCTCTACTAGAGTAGAATCAACTATAATAACTTCTTTGCACTCCTCTTAGATGGCATTTGCCGAAGAAATCAATTCCGATAATGCATCTCTTGTTCCTCGTCTCACAGATCACGGCTAAGCATCCCCATGTCCCAGCCATTTCCTTGGATTGTAGACTATTTAGAAGAATGATGCTGCATTTGCCCCATAGTCCATTATTACAGAATGGTTCCCTTTGCCTGGAGTTGTCTTTCTCTGGATATATTTACAATCTTACATGCCATTTGTAAAGAGAAACTTGGTGATGCTCTCTATTTTTTCTGGCTAGGTTTGTGTGGGTATATATATATAAAGATAGCAGTTGCAGCATTAGAAACATGCAGAACAGGGTATCATGTACGCATATATCATACAATTGGGACTCTTGTCGAAGAATGACGAGAGGGCAAAATGCGAGGATAAATGTCAAGGGATATCGATAATATGCGCAAATGGAAATGGGCAGAGGCTATGGTCTCTCACCTCCATTAAGGAGACGAGATACAGCCATTGAGAAGGGGGGATCAGTAAAAGTCAGCAACATCTTTAAATTCATCTAACAATGACAGGTCTAGGCCTTCCCATTCGTCGTCAGTTTCCATATTCGCCTCCTTGGTCCTAGAGATAGGGCGATGGTTCGCTGGATCCTGCTGACCATGTGACACCTCATGTGGCGGCTCCATGACCCCTTTCTCCCTCTTTCTAGACGGGGCTGAATGCTCATTCTCATCCTGCACCTCCTCTATCCGCCGTTTTGTGATGTTTCGGTTGGCCAGTGGGCTTTGGGTGTGGAAGAATAACGAGTCGCTACTCAAACTGACTCTAGGTAGAGAATTGCAATCTAGAGGCGTGAGTAGGCTTGTGCTAGATTTCGATGTGGACGGGTCGATAGGTGAGGCGGGCTCTGTATCTATTGATTTAGCTGGTGAGGAGTTGTTTGAGGGGTTATGTGCCCCTGGGTGGATTGGACTTCCTGGATGAGGGGGAGATGGTTCAGCGGATTCTAGGTACCGTTCGTAGTCCGTGAGCTCGTCGTCAAGAGCCTGTATTATTTGATCAGTATGCTCCTCGTCGCCATCGTCTTGGTTGAATGGGGGAGCTGCGTCGTCAACCGATGTGGTGGTGACTTGGTTGTCTGCTGAAGCTCGGAGTAGAGTGTCAGGGGACGGGAAATCATCCATATCAATACTGCCAAAATCACTCATATGACTTGACTCGCCGTCGTATTCGATATCGAAACATGATAAATCCTCCGGGTTAATGGTTGTTTTCTCTCTGTTCGGCGTTTTCCATGACGAGCTCTGTTTCGAAAGCGATGTGTTGATGCTGCCTTTTTTTATGGGGTCACTCTTGTTAAGTTCTCTACGCTGCTGGCCGGGTTTTAAAGATGGGGTTTTCATCTTGTTACTTGGGCATGCGTCCGTAAGATCGATTACTTCCACCTCAGCCTTGTCCCGCTTGGGGATGGTCGACTTTTCGGACTGGTTCGTCTTGGGCTTGAACGACGACAATATGGAGGATCCGGCCTCATTGCGCTTAACCGCATCAGCCGTCTTATCATTTGGCACCGCCTTTTTCACAGTTTTAGGAGGCTTATCAGTTCCTTCGCGGCAGCAGTAGTGTTTGCAGCTATCTTGAGAGTTACCACTGTCGATTCTATGTCGGTATCGTGGTGAGAATACGTACGTGGTCTTATCCTTACACTTGTGGTTGCAGGCCCATCTACCATTTGCAAGCTTCGTAGGGACATCATTCTGCCCGACCGGATCCCTTTCCTGACTACCTCTGTTCCTGCGAGCAGCGGACCCTTGAGTACGTAGCTTGCCGTTTGGGGACTTCCTGTCTTCGAACTGAGAGTCCTCTAAACCATCCACTATTCCAAACGTATCAGTAGCTTTCTCTACCACACTTGAATAAGGTACGGACTTACTGGCTGCAATAAAGTCGCCATCGTCAAGAAAGTCTTCTGAAAGTTCGTCCAGATCATTAGTCCGTTTGCGAGGCATCTCCGCAGCTATCGCACTGTCCGTCGGTGGCTTGGGCGCTGGAAATGCAGACTTTGGTAAATTTAATTTCAATTCCGCCTGCCGCATTGTTCCAGCTGAGAAGTAGCGTTAGCCCGGCCTCATGGCAAAGGGGGCGTTCATTGGTACCTATCTCATCGCACATAACGTAACAAGTAATGTACTGATAATGGTCAGTCAACTCAGCCTTCAGGGGAACGTCATGTCCGTTCTGCAATTTGCTGGCGCTGCAATCTGTCAGTATCCGAGCTTGATATAACCCTGCCTAAAAACTCACCTAATCCGCCGAAAATCAACCAATCGGCCATCAGACGTCTCAGCCAGAAAGCATACATATATTGGCTTTCGGTGGAAGTAAACTGGTAACTTCTCGTTGATGAACCCAATGCTTGCCTTGAATCTCACCTCGACAGGCTTCCCAGGTTTCACTTCCTTTTCAACAAAGCTGATTAGCAAAAGTGCTATCCGAAGAGCAGACATCGAGACCAGGACCTACCTTCCCGAGCATCTTCACAGACACCCGAGGTTTCGGGAACTCCGCCAGCCTGCCCAAAAGCTTCATTCCAAAGGGAGGATTCTTGCTTAGTATCATGTCAATCCGGCTGGCCTCTGTCCCCTCTAAAGCCTCAACACTATTGATCCCAGCATTCGCAAGCTTCCTTACAGCAACAATACCAATCTGCTCAATCTGCTTCATCTGGAGAGGCGAGTTATCCCAGACCCTCGCTCCAAAGCTCCGAGCAAGCTCAAGAGCATTTCGAGTCGCTACTGAGTCACCGAGAGAAATCTGACAGTCGATGATGCAGCGAATCAGCCTGTTGATGTGTGTAAACACCATTCCCTTCTCTTGCTGAAACACGAGCCTGTGCTTCTGGTACTGTTCTCCCGTAGGTAGTTCAACGGCGCCCAGCTCCGCTTGAATAAGCAGGGATATCTTCTGCGCTGGAAGACCAATATCAATCTTTATGGGAAACTTGATTCCGTTTGCTTTGTTTATTTCTTTGAATAGCGACTTCTCGCCGGCTTTTAATCGTATATCCCGGAATTCATCCGCCTGGGCGATAGCCGAAAGCTGCTACAAGTTAGAACCTCTTTCTTCGCATTTGTGGACATAGTACCCACCATCTCCGACATTTTTGCCTTCGGCGGCAGAGATAGGATTGTTTTCATGGTGTTAAAGTTGACATAATATCGTGCCATCGCATCGCCAAACTCGGTAGACTTCAGAGGACTCTGCAAGGTAACAAGGGAGCATTCCTGTAATAGTTTGATGTTCTTCTCACAAATCTCCCTTAGCATCTCTTCTTCGTCAGTTCTGTCACCCCCCTCCTTTAGCTTATAGTACGCAGGGTTCCTCTGTAAACGAACAAAGAAGAATGTCCCGGCGAGCCATCTGGTAGCTGAGTCGACGTCAGTCACCGTTCCCAGTCCAATTTCAGCGTTCAAGTGATCGATCAGATTCAGGTGCAAACAGCTCTCAAGAGGTTCGGAACCAGCGACCAATTTCTCATAATGGTCTACCCTTTCTTTCCTCGTCAGAATTACGGCGACTGCGCTGTCATCGAACTGTGGCCGGCCTGCTCGGCCAAGCATCTGCATCATCTCGAGGTCCGCATATTCCTTACAGCCATTGTCGTGCCATGAAACTGTATTCTTTATGATGACCAGATGACAGGGAAGATTGACCCCAACCGCTAACGTGGAAGTACAGCAGATTACGCCGATCTGACCGTCTAAGAACCCCTTCTCAACAGCATGTCTGTCACCAATATCGAGACCAGCATGATGAAATGCGACTCCTGCCGAAACAGTCCCTACACGACCTGAGTATAGAGTTCACCAGAGTTACGTTGGAGGACATTGCCTACCTTGTAAATCCCGGTTTTGAATTGGAAAAGCTTCCGTAGGACCCTTCCATAGACGGTTTGCCGGGTTCGTCGCTGCCCACATCTTCGCCAAATTTTTGGATGTCGCAATAGCAGAGTTTCGGGTGCAACAGAATATCATTACAGGCTTCTTGCACGAATGTTTGGATATAACTTCAGGGAGCCTGAAACTGTCAGGTATTTTCAGGTTCGCGGAATCAAGTCACTTACTTCGTCTCACAAAGTTTATCAAAAGCAAAGTCATTGCCATTCGACTGATACCCATAGACATACTTCTGAAGCTTTACGGGCCTGAACTCCTCTCCGAATCTCTCTCTGTGAGCGGGAAGGTGTTGATTAGTAGAGTCCCGGCCCAACCACACGGCGATATCCTCGGAATTCGGGACTGTCGCACTCAGTGCAACAAATCGAACGTTCGAATCAATAGATTTCATCCGCGATACAACTGCCTCTAATGTGGCTCCCCTGGCTTCTTTCAGAATATGAACCTCGTCAATTAGGAACAACTTAATCAGTTGCATGAGCCGCGCATGCTCTTTCCACTTCCTTGTCATGCTGTCCCATTTTTCAGGGGTCGTAATGATGATACTTGCATTCTGCACATTCCGCAACTGAGCATGATCCGTGTCACCCGTAAGCTCCGCACATGGCAGGTCAAGAGTCGCAAATTTTGCTCGCCAATCCCGAAATCTCTCGGAGCAAAGAGACTTTGTGGGAGCTTGATATACAACTTTGAATCGTGTATCCTTGAGATTTGCAAGTAGCCTGCAGATAGCCAGCTCCATAACTACAGTCTTTCCACCGCCAGTTGGGGCAGAGAGAACAAAGTTATGATCCCCGTGGTAGATAGGCTTAAAGCACTTGGACTGAATTGCATTGAATAAGGCAAACGGGAAGATTGCCCGGAACCGATCTGGAAGCTCGTGCGTAGATACAAGTCGGATGCCTTGTATCATTGGCGGAGCATGTTTTAGTTGAATCTCGAGCGAGCCACCAGTCTTTGGTCCTAACGGGGCTGAGTGGGTGGGCAAACTGGCATCAGGGGCAGAATTCCAATGAGGACTCTTCTCGTCATGCCGTTCAACTCGAGCAAGGTATCCGGTCGTATTTCGATTTTTGACTGCGAGAGGACTTGACACGGGCTCCACCTCTGAGGAGCTCGAGGGTACTAACTGACGAAAAGGGGGAGTCACCGTGGTAGCTATCTCATCAGTAACCCGGTTACAGCCAGAAAGAGACTTAAGAGAAGACACATACAGCTGTCATTATGCAAACCCCTATAAGCCTTCGGCACAGGTGTCGACAATGATGCCCCTAGCTCAAACCGCCGTTCTCCCTGCAACTCATCCCTCTGCTGATCCCGCTCAATCTGAGCAAGCAACTCTCGATCTTTTCCTCCCTCCACCAAATGTCAGTTCCCCTGGCAATTTTCAACTTAGGCAAGCAAGCAGTATAACGTACCAAACGCATCCAGCGGCGGACCTTCATCCAACTCCAGTTCGCCGTACGACACGTTCTCCGCCTCGTTCACCTGGGGCGGAACATATGATGATCGCTGGGACTGATGAGGAGGTCGGGATTGAGAGGATCTCCTGTCCCTACCGCCCGACCATTTCCGCTGACCACCCCTATATGACACCCTGCCTCTGCCTTGGCTAGAGCTAGACCCTGGATATCTGAAAGAATCTAGGAACTGGCGTGTATTCCCGCCGCTGCTTCTTCCAGCCATTGCCCAGTGTCAAGGACGAGAATAAGGAGAAGTGGAAGAGCAGACAACGAGCCTATAGTAAGAGCGGAGAAAGAAGGGTATCTCAAGGCATCTAGCCATATATTTTGCAGACTCAAGCAAACGTTCAGCGTGTTAGGGGCACAGGCCGTAAGTCATCTATCAACAGCTGCTTCCACAGAGTAGACAGGAGGATCATACGGCGAGTCTGATCTGAGCATCCTGACTGACGTTGACATTGGGAAGAGGGGGTTGGAGATCCCAATTCGTCCACCACGTGATGCCCCTGAGCACCTCTGTTCAAGGGCTTTGAATCAAACCAATATAAAACCAGACTGGGTATCAATAAGAAAAGGAAAGCCAGGCGGACCATATACCCGAAATGCGTCTTCATTTTGAAGTCGTGCAATTATAGAAACGCTCCCACGCCTAAACATGAAAACCGGCCTCCCTATTATACGCTCCGCGAACACTGAGAAGCCAGAGCAATGTATGGGGAAATCTGAGGGCCTGGCCGGCAGGCATAACGGCACAGTGCTAACAGAAAGGTAATAATAATCATGATAAAAGCAACCGTGCCAAAGCAACCTCTAGATTTAATAGCATCCTTAAAATCAACCCAATCCTTAACCGCGACCGCATTCCTTGTCATTATTAACATAAACCCAGCCTACGCTCCTTGCGTACAATTATAAATGAAAGCCAGGGCTTATAAGCCGTATTAAACTGATATTTTCGTCGAGCTGGCTATGGGGGCAGGCAGTAGAACGATCATTAACGTAGTCATCGCTCCATCACAGCCTGCCTGCATCCAGTACTTAAGAAGCATCCTGGTGCTGTTTGGAAAAGTAAGAGCCTCTGGACGGATGGGGTCTCGCGTGATGGCCAGGGGAGCCCGGTCGCGAAGTGCTAACAGCGGCCTCAGCAATTAAAGGCGTAGTAGGCAACTTGATAGAGAAATCATTCGGCGGAGACATGCTAGAATCGCCAGCTCCAGGTGTAGAGCTAGGGGAGGACGATTTCGATTTTTCAAAGTTTTGAATTCGGATGGGCGGAGGACGGCGACCGTCCGGTTTACCTGGGGTGGTGCCTTGGCTATAAATGTACGTTGCCGCAAGGACGATCAAAACACCAAGAGCAAACTGTAAAGCAGTCAGCATCGATACTCAGTAATCGGTAGTTGGAACACTCACAGTGCCAGAAAGTTTGAATTCGAGCAGCAAAAAACTTGCCACTGTGCTCAGAAGAATACTCAATACACCAGCCTTCTGCGCGAGAGTAGTCTCCGAATAACTGATGCAAAACGAGGTCGCAACTCCGCCGATTGCTTGGACCGCAATGGTCGTCCAGACGGCCCAGTTATACCCTTGGAAGAAGCCACCCTTTGCCACATGTTCACCGTCAAGAAATATCACACCAATGAACAATGCAGGGAAAATCGAGTAGATAGCCAACTGAACATTGCGGATCCAGATGGAAGTAGAGTAAGCGCTATCCTTGAGAACCTTCTCAAAAGATACACTTCCCAGCCCAGAAGCGATACAAGCGCCCACTGTCGCGAGGAGTCCGGTATTCCTGTTAAAGCGCGGGTGGCCCTGCACGATGTCGTTCTCAATTCCTTCGTAAGTAGCGGACCGCGCTGTTAACCTCGCTCCGGCCGCCGCAATAACATTATGGACATCAGGCAACGATCGTGGGAGGTACATATGCATCCGTCGGTCTAACTCCTGCGGGTCTACCGGCGGGATCTGAACCAGGGCGACGCCTCCAAGCAGTAGAAGCAAAGAGAACCATTTCCCATATGTCAGATTTCGGCGTAACAATAATACCCCAAACACCGCAGCCATAATAAGCTTCAATTGATATGTGGCATGGAACGCCGGGGCCTCCATATTGGACAGAGCGATATACAGCAGGGAATTGGCGAGAGTATATAAGCCTGCGGGCACAGCGACTTTCCAGCTATCTCCAGTAAAGACGGCTGCGGACAATGATCTAAAGAGGGAGGTGGCTGGCATGGAGGGAGGAGCAGATTTGGAAATCTCGTAGAGGGAGACGGTCAGGCATATCGCGAGTTTTATGGCTTCGTTCAGAAAGACTGCGGTGGAAGTGAAGTATCGACGACCGCCCACAACGGGCATAACTCTCGAATAGTGAAGCAACTATATCAATCCAACAATAAGGTCAGTAAATCTCAATTTCCCAAAGCTCTCTGTCGGCGACAAGGGTCTCGTGATGCACGTACCAGTACAAATGTCGAAGATTGCACCGCCAACTATACATCCCATCCAAGTTCAGGCGGTTAGCAGATCCAAGGTACACTCCCGACAGGGGATAATCTCCATACCAGAACCATAAAAATATGTCTCGCCGGCAAGCCCAGCCATGACGCCTGAGTCTGCACTTCTCGGCCCATCATGATACCAGATCCACCAGCAACACAAGCCTTCTCCTGACTTGGACAGTATTGACAGTTGTAATCTGCCCGGCTGATTGAACCCAGCTGTCACTGTCACGTCAAGCAGTGCTCAGGGCAACGGGAGCGTGCGGAAGTTTCTTTGTCAGTGCTGCGGTGTAGCAAGATTGTGGTCAGGCACATCGGATGCCCTGGCTGGGCAGAAAGCTTGATGGATGGGTAACAACAGTGGCAAAACCAAATGCTACAAACCAAAAGAGTATCAATATAACAGCATCAACAAGTGAAGTTGAAGGGAGAGACTAAGGTGAGCAGCGAAGGAGTGTCACAAGACAGAAATTGTCTTCACTCAGGTCTTGTGAATTGTTGTTGATGCATTGCTTCTTTGACTTTTTAGGGCTGCCTTAGCGCTGGGCACCAACAGGGCCAGGTCCTTCAGGAGAAAAGGGGCGCTAACTAACCATCATTTACATGGATTTTCTCACAAAGGGGTGCTTCTTGTTTGCAAGGTACAGTTGGTGGTGAGGTTCTGAGACTCTCAAAATCAATTCCATTCCTATATACAAGACAAGTGGGTATTTATAGCAAAAATTGTTCTTCGAAAGAATTAATAAAGTATACAACGAGGGAACCTGGATACGCGATAAGGAAATGCTGCAAGCGACAGAATCTGGAAGATGCTGAAGGGCATTCGGGCAGAGATTACAAAGGAGAGTAGCAGTAGACATGGTCAGTCGAAACGAAATCGCATGGTATAATTAAAATGGTAGTAATACCTCACATGCACCAGCCCAAAAAAGAAACGAAAGGCGGGGGAGAGAGGATAAAACGCGAAGGGTTGGAATATCGATCCAACAGGGTAGCGGGAGCAGCAAGGCTTAATGGGCCACAGCTAGGCCACTGGCGGTATCGTTGTTCCAACCAAGTGCCCAAATGGGCAGGTCTTCGTCCTGCGTGATCCCTTTGCCGTCATCATCGTTAAAAGCAATGGCATTCCTGCTAGTCGTCCGTGTTCTCGAATGCGCCTTTTCCCCCATCGAGTATTGCGTAGAGTGATTTCGGGGGGAAAGCCGATGGGTTACCAAAACTGGTGTGCGTGGCGATTCAACGCCCGTAGATGGGGAGGGGAAGGTATCAGATTGAATCAGACTGGCACGGGAAGTGCTAGAACGCTCGGTGTCTGAGGCGGTAGACAGATGGTCAGACATTGTCATGGTCTCCCTGTGGGGACGTTGCGTTCTGTTTGGTGGTGGAATCCCAGGGCTAAGTTTCAGGAACGACATGTCAGAGCTACAAGCAGAAGAGGCAGGCCGATGAGCCTGCAAGGATCTACCATCCAGTTCGCTGCCGTTAAATTCTCCATCGGCAGAAAACCCGGGAGGGATGTTCCCCTTGTTGCGCCGTATTATCTCGAGGAGATGCTCTTCCTGTCTGGTCACGGCCATAAACCGACTCCTTCGGTCAGTTGGAGGAGGGGTTTGCCGGCTCATAGGGGGACGAGAGCTGCTACTTTGGCGATCGAAACTGCGAACGGATGCGGGAAGTAATGATGGTGAGGTCGCGGGCTCAGATATGCTTGGGATTCCAGGCTGGCTCATTGAGTTTGCGCGGCTGATACCCGAGGACTGATGACTGGAAGCAATGGAATGTTCGCGGCGTAATGTTTGCCTGGTTCCCAAGGCTGCTGCTGCTCGATTCTGAGATCCGCTATGTCGGATCCTCTTTATCGATGGTCGTCTTGCCGGTGATATTGCCTGCGCAGTACAGATCTCGGCATCCAACGTAGCAATGCTGTCCCGCAGCATAGTCATTTTGACAGATTTGGACGAGATATCTTCATCTTCGCCCTCATCCTCTGATGAGGAAAGGCAGAGAACACTGGCTTCGTTGAGATTTGTGCTGTTCAGAACAGCTTTACTGCTTTTCTTCTGGATGGTATGACTAGGTTCCTCGGCAATGCTTCCGTTTTGCAAGGAGTAGGTTTTGCGACTCCAGTCGTCAAAGAGGTACGCAGAGCTAGGGCTGGCCTGAACGCTGGGAGTCGGTAGCTTTATTGTTGACCCGGTCGACAGATGTTGCAATGTCTTGGTGGAACTTCTTGATAGATCCGATCGTTTAACCGACGGAACACCAGAACTATAGCTGCCAGGTCTCGAGAAATTAGACGTCCTAGAAATGCTTTGGACGTCCGGAGTCCTATACTTTATTTCCTCTTCTTCCAGGATATTATCGAGTTCATCGTCATCATCACTAACTTGTCCTTCTGGCCCGTCAAACCAATCAGCCGTCGCATTTCGTCTGTGTTTTGCCGGATCTCGCCAGCCGTCGTATTTACGTCGCTGCGTCGGCGGTGGACAAGCCTGCGGCACTGGATCCGGCGGATATCTCTGTCCTTGTTCGTGGTATGTGCGCTGTCGCTGCCACTCCTGCAGCCGATCCTGTCGATCCCTCTCCAACTGTAGCTGCGAAGTGCCCTGGCGGCCAAAATCTCCCAATCCCAACTTCTCTTTTGCCTTTGGCGGTGCTTTTGTCAATTTATTCCCCACGAAAGTCCGATCATATTTATGCTTATTCGACACTTCGGAGCGGAGGGAAACGGGGGACGGCGAGGAAGTCAATCGGTGAGGGGATAGGAGTGGCGCGGCCGCATCCCGGGGTTTGGGGAAGAGTTTCGACAAGTCAATCATTGGCGGACGATGTTTTGGCTTTGACGATTTTCGGGATCCCTTCGAGGATATTGACATGTTACGGCCAGTTGAGAGGTCAGATCCCAACTTGGATTCGGATGAGAGACCGCTGCTGTTTAAATCTAGATTCCTGGGAGTAGAAGTCAGACTTCTGTGTGACGGCGGCGGAGGTGTGCATTCGGGCTCGTAGATAGATTGAAGGGTCGAGGAGGACTCGGATGGTCGCAGAGGGTTGGGCTTTGCATGAAAGGAAGCATATGACGCATGATTTCGGTTATTGTAAGTCTGACCAAGCAAGGGGGAAGATGCTCGCTGCCGTAATTCGTGCTCTGGAAAGTGAGGTCGCGTGTCTGACCCCAGAGAATTCAGGGCGTAACCAAGAGTTTCTAGATGCTGGTCCAATTCCACGATCCTAGACAGCCGCGGCTCTCTTGAGTTTCGCTTCGACATTTCATCCTGGGTCGCCTCTCGACCAGGGCGGGAGAGGGAGGCGGATGCCTTCGAAACTACGTCGGCTTTGGGTAATTGATTCCGGCTTCGTCGTGAAGGCAATGAATCGTCGACCGTTCCCGATCTGCTGGATATCCGCCGCGGAATGTGTATGGGCATTTGCTGATAATGCATCTTTAATTCACAACTGGTCGTGCATTTCCTGCCAGAGGCAGCGCGTGGGAGCTAATTTCGGGCACATCAAGGTCATGCAACACACCCGGCAGCTTCAGTCGCAATTCATGTTCCTCAGCCACACAAAGGGCCGTTTCTTGCAGGTTCCTGGTCCCTGAAGGATTCCTGGGTCAAGGGTGGTTGGACCAAGGTCTTAAGCCGACAGAAAGGACCAAAGGAAATTAAATCCTAATGCAGCCACCCCCTCAACACGTTTTTCCCTTCGGTATTCCAGGCGAAATTCCCTGGATCTGACTGAGCCTGTACCACGGGTAGCACTGGAGCCTCAGCGTCGATCAAACAGTCGAAGTATCACCGTTGTGTTCGAGGTCGCACAGTCGCGAAGGGAAAGCTACCAGGCCGGAGGAGGGCTCTCCTGAGATAAATAGTCGATTCTCTCGCCGTGCCTGGAGCTGCTGGATAACCGGTTGAGAAGGGAGAGAAAAAAAAAGGTTCGGGTTAGCTGCAATCGGCGAGCTTTTAGTTTAATGAGCCCGATGCGTGGACCACAGGCCCCAGGCCGAAACACGCGGAGATCTTCCCATCAAGATTCAGCGCCGGTCGACTGCTTGGTCTCTCCATGATCTGCCGCGTTGTCCTCCAGACGCTATCAGGGTCCGGGCTAGGGTATGCCTGCTGGTCTAGGACTGTCTGAGTTTAGCCATGAGGGTCCAGCGTATCCCACGCCCCAGCGAGCTCCGCATTGACCGTGAGGAATCGCGGATGAAACAGGAGGCGGACAGATTCGCCGAGAAAAGGAGAAAAAACGTCTTCACCTCTTTTTGTCTTGGGCCGGTTTCATCGCTTCACAGCATGTAAATAGTCGCAATCTGTGTCTCATCAGGACAACATCTAGAAGCTTGAAGCTCGGAGTATTATCTGCAGTGACAACTCATTTATTCTGCTGCTTCCTCACCGCCAATGAGCCCCTGACCGACACGATGGTTGATTACGTGCAGCACTCCCAATCTGTCGGACTATCGACGACAGACTGACGATCTTTACCCACCCAACGACTTCCTGGCTCCAAGAGCTGCCAAAACAAGCAAAAGAGCTTGAACGAGTTCCCTCTCTTTCTGAGTCTTTCATGGTCCGTTCAGGGGATCATCGTCGGAGTCAAACGTGGCAGATCTCGATCCATGATGTCGTCTGAGGGAAGGATTGACGGCCAAATTGACGACGAGAGCGTCATATTCGTAGATCGATGGATTCTGCGAGGATCAAATATTTTGCAGCTTTTCAATGCGTGGCGTGCGCCTCTCCGCCTCTCATGCCAATGATTGACATTGTTTATTCTTCTAGAGCAAGTTATTGACATTCTAGAAACATTTCGAGTAACATCGAATATTTTATTTGGGACCCGGCAGCCACCGGTGCGACATGCAGACTTCTAAACAGCTCTAAAAGAAAATAGCAGACGACACGCCGTGTCGGACACGAAGGACATCAGGTATGAGCAGCTGGTTGCGTCAACTTGCACCCCGTAAGATCAATGGAAATATTTGGGTCTCAGCAAAAGCGGCTACATCTCAAGCAACAGATGTATGAAGTTAATACAGAAGCTTTCCACCTTGAGGCCCGCTGGTAAAGGCAAATATTGGCAGAATTTGAGAAACGAAAAAGAAGTTATAGGTCTAGATTGCCCCGGTTGCAAAGAAAACATTCAAACCCCGACTTTTCTTCAACCCGGTAGAGAGTCACAAGAACCAGCTGAAAAGAGTAAGCCGCCCGAAGATCAGAATAGACCTGTCAGAACCATCCTAATCACTCTCTTCATCGACAGGGTCACAGATATCAATGGGTTTGGCAGTGTTGCTCAGCTTCCGCCGTTTGCAAAGCTTACTCCGTTCCGATCTCCGTAGTGGCGACTCCTGCGCAGTTGAGCCTCGAGTAATTGGGCTCCGCTTCCTTGACTTCTCCAACGCGTTTTGTGCTCCTAGCTGAGGGGAGCTCTCAGCAATACCTTGACCATGTGCCACCTGGTGGTTGCGGTGCGAAGTGCTTCTAGTCCTATCCGCCAGGGTCCCATGCTGGCTTCCTGATTCGGTGGCCTCGGCTACAGGCAGCAAGGTTCCTCTACACCTGTGAGCAATACCTTGGGAATGGATTCTTGTTTCCGCCGTGTTGGACTTCTTCGGTGCCTCTTGGGGCTTAGAATCGAAAATGTACTGACATTCAGTTAGTTTCGATTTACTGAACAGTAAACTGCAGCCGCTTTATTTCTTACATGATGCTCGATTTTGAGGAAAGGGTTGAATATCTCCCAACGAATCTTTTCATGGACAGCGTCGGTATCAGGAACGACGAATCTTGGGAGGCCTTTCTGGGAGAAGCCTTTTGACTTCGACCCTGGCGTAGCCTGGATGAACCCGCGCAGCTTGAGCATATCGGGCGGTAACCGTGGGAGCAAGGGCAGCTTGAGCATATCGGTAACCTGGACAACCGTATGGCCATTGCAGTCTGACAACGGTTAGTCAAAGGCCATATCCATGTGCGAAAGGTTCCACATACGTAGCTTCTGCGCAAAATCTTTGACACGATTTGGATACCCTTCTTCGATAATGATATTGAGGGCCTGTCGTAGAAGCACTAGAGTGTCCATCTCCCGGAGAATATGTTCCTCGTCTGGCTTCAGAAGGCAGTTGTAGCACGCGTGGGTTTCTGGAATGTTGGAATCCCCGCTGTGCAAAAAGCCGTAACATATCAAGTGCTGCCAGGTATGACAAAATTGGCATTCAATCTGCGCCAGATGGGTTAGAATCCGGGTAAATACAAATGGAACTCGGCGAGCAGGCTTACCATTTCTCCATCTTCCTCGGGCCACCCGCACTGACATAATATGTTGCTGCGATCTTTGAGGTTAGCATCGTAACTATCCGTTTTGCCATATAGGAAGTTTGCCGAAGATCTCTCCCTTTCCCTAGTAATGTCCGCAGCCTTGAGCTGGGAAAGCTGTGCTTTTGGCTCCCAGGTTGGGTGAGCTGCCTGTGTAGCAGGCTTTGCCTGGGTGGGAATTAAATAACTGTCAGGAGTTGATGGTTCCAGCTAGCAGAGGTTAGCCGGCAATCTGGAATGAATGCATTCATGAAATCTATGGCCTTACTGGCACCATCTTCTGCAGCATTTTTTTGGTATTTTCATCTTGACGTGTTTGCGTAGACTTCTGCGAGACGCCTATCGATCATTAGTATTGCACCTTACTGAGTAACATAGCACGTATCTTACCATAAGAGTTCTCCACGAGCTCCTCAACTCCATCCATCGAATCAATCCCGATATCCCATTCTCTTGCAACCCTCTCCACGTAGTCGAGATTATCTGGGATTTGGCAGTCACCCACTCCTTTTCCACACCATTTCAATGAAGTGACCTTTAGGCCAACACTTGATCCAACCATTAGTTCCGGATTCAGGGCGTTGTTTCTCAGCGCCTCACCTATGATGTCCGCTGTCCATCACACCGCAGGTTTGGGTTTCCCTCATCCATTTCTCGTTATGCGGATACATAAGGTGGTTATGAGCTGTAGTGGTGAATCCAGGAGGCTCATATTCCGGTGGGCAATCTTCAGTATAGAAAAGATGGATCTCCATAAACCTTTGTTCTGTTTATACTTTAGCATGTATCCGACGTTCTCCAGGACGCAATTTGAATCCATACTGGGGAGAATTGGCAAAAAGGTACTCAGCGTAATGAGGCGCCGTATAATCATCTCCAATCCAAGTTTGGCGGTTCGAAACGTCGTCATCTCGGCGGTACATTCAGCCCCTTTGAGTGAGATGCTCGCAAGCTTCCTATCGACGTCGGTCATGTTCCCAGTATAAGCAAAAGTAAAAGTATAACTTTCGAGAATATTAACTGGGTTTGCTTTATCGACGTATACGGTGAGCTGGATGGCCTCCAAAACGTTCCGTTCCAACGCCTCGAAAATTCCACGCTCCTATGGCTCACATTAGTAGTCAAACTCTTAGAGCTCACCATGTCCACTTACAAGCAGGTCAAGAAGGCAATCAGCTCGCGGATCGCGGTTCCTCAGGAGGATCTTCAGTGGCTGGCTTCGTTTGCCAACCATAGAACCAGCGGTAGGCGCCTTTCCAATGAATTCCTCGTAAGAGGAAATCGTATCGGAACGCGACAAGCTGTGCAGATCTCGTTCACCGAAACAAGACAGAGGGAAGAATTCTCTGGACATAACTATCAACAAAGGATTTCCGGTGCAAAAGCAAAAGGCGGGTACCTGAGATAGAACAGTGTTCCAAACTTCCAGCCGAAGACAATTAGCTGACTTGCGATGCAGAGAAGAGAGAGGAATTTCGGGCTTCCGGGACTCACAGATGCATGCAGCATAACCTGAACCAAGGCCAGACTTTGCTTCTGCTGCATCGCTTGGGTCTGCTGCCCAGCATCAACTCCCTGGATCATTTTTGTGCCTTCGATGACCTGCGCCTGGCACGATCTCTGGGCTGAAGCTGGCGCTACGGTCTTCGTAAGACTTGGAACCGTTGCTATCCCGGTGCCTGTCTTCAGAACAGACGCAGTAACCGCCATTTGAGCCATATTGGCACGTATGGCAGTCACAAAGGAATTTGGATAAGGATGAACAAGTCTGTCCTGTTGTTGTTCTGTTGACGTGATTCAACCGTATATAACAGGGACATCATGTGAGCTGGGTTCCCCGACGGGGTAGCCTCCCATAGAGGCCTCACATTAAAATTCCACCACAGTCTACTTTCACAGATTAAGAGACAGAAATAATCTTATAACATTCTAGACATGATCTAGATATCTCTAGGTAGACAGCTGCAATATTTGGGTATACAAGGCAGATAGAAAAGGTCCAAAGAGCAGACAAGAGGATAGCGAAGCATAGTCCAGGGAACGTTCCAGCAGTCAGGACAACCACCTGCATAGTACAGAGGGCTGAATGGATTTAATCATAGAAAGGAATCAAGTGGTATCATCCAGCCCAGGGAATCAGGGCTCAAGAGCTCCTGGAAGAGATATGTATGGAGCAGCTAGGAAAAACACAGACCCCATATAAAACCAACGGAAGTGCAGGGTCTATTCCCATTCGGCCTGGAGTTATCCAGTCAGTTTTCAGCAGAGCACCTAGCATCAGGCAGCTAACCAGAGCAAACCAAGCATTCTCATCGATCAGAAGGCCATATGTCACTGTTCAAATTTGTTTGGAGCGACGGCAACATTCTGCCAGCCCGATATTATTGACAGGTCAGGTGGCCGGGCCTCTCCAGCACACGCTAAGCCGTATAAATTACTAGTCGAGTATTGATTACAGTATTCTATCCGCTCTGCCAGCCATTCTCCCCCCTCTGCCCGGGAAAGATACCCGCCAAGACAAGATATTACCTAATTAGCGCCGTGCGTCTTTCCGCCCTACTCACCCCAACCTTTCCCCTTCCCTCGCCTGGCGTGCCGGAGTCCACCTCCCCCGCCGATTCCTCTGCCCTTTTCCGCCTCTTGACCTCACCTCGCCCAAGATCGTCGACTCTCCCGCTCCCTTCCACACTCTTCCTCCACAACCTCCTCTCGATATGTTCACTTTGCCCGTTTGACCTGGAGGGCTTGGACTCGTCTCTTGGTGGTGCTGGACGATCTCTCCCCTATCCCCTTGCCCTTTGTTCCCTCGCTGTTCACGAGCTTCCTCGAATTATTCGACTCCTGGACACCACCGCCTCGGGTGCTGGCGAGCATAGAAAAGCTACGTTAGGACGAGCACTATATCAGAAAAGCGAGACACCAAAGACGGCAGTTGTTTAGAATTACCAAAACCCTTGGGGTGGCCGTCAGAATTCGAGGGCTGGCCAAGTGCCAACGTGCTGGCGGGTGATGATATCTTCAGCATCCCACAACCTCCACTGATACCGCGCGATTGTTCGACTTTTTGTTTTTCAAAAGCAGCCGTTGTATCCAAGCGCGAAAATGCAGCAGAGTGACGCGTCCCAGTCGGGCACGACACCTGAACCGGCGACATATCCTTCGTTTCCCACGAACTTCAAACATGACGGCGGTGACAAGCGGGCAGGTTTGGCCACCGACACAACCATCGGCCAGTTTTCTTTTGGTCCAACGACACAAACGACTGTGGTAACGACGACCACAACGACTACAACGAATTTCCCTCCTTTAATCATTCGACCCCCTCGTTCTTTACATGCCTTGGATCCCAAGCAGTATCCCTTGGCTGCTGCCCCAACACCGGAATCACTTCGAGACATTCAGTTTACTCTTGACGGAAAATCGATCGTTTTTCGCGAACCTGATGACCCCCAGGCGACTTTGGACAAGGTAATTAGATGACCCCCAGTCCCTGATAACATCATTTCGCTGACTGATCGAATTGAAGCTACATCAACAAAGCGAAAACCTTGCAGCGAATGGCATGATCGAAGCCATTACATATGATACGCATCCGAATGCTTTAGGCAATCTTCCTCCGAATTTGACGCCTCAGAACCGGCAGGTCGAGAGCTCTAGCCTACGGCCTCGCCCCGTCTCCCCTATATCCCTACCGGAATCCTCCCAGGCATCAAATCGTATTTCAACCCGTTCTCGTGTTCTATCCAATGCTCTAGTTTGTCGACAATCCCGGCAAGCTTACTCCGCCAACATGAATGCTGGCCTAGCTACTCCAGAGACAGAGAGCACTAGCTTCATACTGGATAGGGAGCAGAACCGTGCCAAAAGGGCGCGCTGTTCCGGTCTTTTTGGAAACCGAAACGCCCGTTTTGATAGTTCATACCGCGGCAACTTCCCCGTGCAAGGGCCCTCCACACTCGTCGAAAAAGACTCGCCCGCAACTGAAGTACACAACGCCGTCAATTTGCAGGAGAACATGACGGGGCAACAAGCTGAGACGGACGCACCAGGGCAGACCGCGGAGAACGCCCCAATTATGCAGCCTGGCCGTCTACGACGGACGTTGGCATCTCGGCTAAACAGTTCCGGCACTGACAATATGAGCTTACCCAGTCCGAGTTTATCCCCCGTGACTGCGTTGAATGCTCAACAACAAGACTCATCCTTTGATTCAACTGAAGACATGGGAACGGACACAGATTCCAGTACGGATCAATGTTTCAAAACTGCGCATAGACGTCGTTTCTGTGGTGACGGCAATGGCAAGCCGACAAATACTGGGGAGTCAACGTCAGCTTTATCTTTGATGGACCTGCCACTAATGCTGAACTACTTCGAGTCTATCCCGGACGAAATGAAAACCTACGTCATGTATCAACTTCTCCGGAGGTGCCCGAAGCCGACATTGCATGTTATTGCAGACGTTGTCAACCCCGCACTCAAGTGCGATTTTCTAGGACTTCTTCCACTGGAGCTGAGTCTGAACATCGTAAAATTCTTGGACCTGAAGTCGATGTGCAGGGCCGCTCAGGTTTCGAAGAAATGGAGACATATCATTAATTCTGATGAAAAGGCATGGAAAACGCGCTTCGATGTTGACGGTTTTGTCCTCTCTGAAGGAGAGTTGCAACGCGCGATCGAAGAAGGGTGGGGGTGGCAGCATCCCGACCCAACGAACGGCTGCGAGAGGGATTTACGCCCCCTCGCACTTAAATCTGATAGTGAATGTTCCTCCGTCTCCACCTCGCCTCGCATTGGCCCAACAGATAACAATTCTGACAATTCTTTCCCCCGTGCATCGGCCTCAAGGAGACTCAAAAGGAAGGCGCCCGAGATTTCAGCGAGCCGAAAGATGCCGAAAACAAAAGAAAGGGGAACTGGCTTGGTTGAGCGTTCGGGATCGGCTCAGTGGTTGAACAATCTGGCAACCGCAGAGAACCCCTACGTAGCTGCCAATGCGGCCGCGGTGGCAGTTCCTTACCCAGATGTCGGACTGCCGTCCCTCCGGGGCCTACATCTTTATAAATCCCTTTATCAAAGGCATCACGTTGTCCACAAAAACTGGATGGATCCGGACGCCAAGCCGCTACATCTTGCATTTCGTGCCCACGACCGCCATGTGGTTACCTGCCTACAGTTCGATACAGATAAAATTTTGACAGGAAGCGACGATACGAATATTAACGTGTATGACACCAAAACTGGAGCACTTCGTGCGACTCTTGAGGGTCACGAGGGCGGGGTATGGGCCCTGGAATATCATGGCAACACTCTAGTTTCAGGGTCTACCGATAGATCAGTAAGAGTCTGGGATATTGAGGCGGCAGAATGCACTCAAGTGTTTTTAGGCCATACGTCGACTGTCAGATGTTTACAGATCCTGCTCCCCGTCCAAGTGGGCACTTTGCCGGATGGTACTCCGGAAATGATGCCCAAAGAACCCTTGATTATCACAGGCTCTCGCGATTCTTCTTTACGTGTCTGGAAATTGCCCCAGCCCGGCGACCCTAAATACTTCCAAGCAACACCAGCACAAGATGATGGTAGTTGCCCATACTTCGTTCGAACTCTCAGGGGCCATTCGCATTCCGTTCGTGCTATTGCCGCACATGGCGACACGTTAGTTAGCGGCAGCTATGACTGTACAGTTAGAGTCTGGAAGATCTCTACCGGGGAAGCCGTCCATCGATTACAAGGTCACAGCTTCAAAGTTTACAGCGTTGTTCTTGACCACAAGAGAAATCGCTGTATTAGTGGCTCAATGGATAATATGGTCAAAATATGGTCCCTTGAGACGGGCTCAGTTCTATATAACCTCGAAGGGCATACGTCTCTCGTTGGTCTTCTTGATCTCCAACGTGGCAGACTCGTGTCGGCTGCGGCTGATTCCACCCTCAGGATCTGGGATCCGGAGAATGGGCAATGCAAGGGCACTCTCAGTGCTCACACCGGCGCCATTACCTGTTTCCAGCATGACAGCCACAAGGTTATATCGGGATCCGATCGCACATTAAAGATGTGGAATGTGAAGACTGGACAATGCATGAAAGACCTCCTAACAGACTTGAGTGGCGTCTGGCAAGTACGGTTCAATGATAGGAGATGCGTGGCCGCCGTGCAAAGAGATCAAGCTACATACATCGAGGTTCGACCCCTGAGTAATATTCTCCTCAATTAACTTCTACTGACCAGCGCATAGGTGCTTGATTTCGGTGCATCGCTCAACTCTATTCCTCCTGAGCGTCTCGGGAAGAGAATAGTGGTGGATAGGTCGGGGCGAGAAATAACAGAAGTCGATGACGATCTTCCTGAGGACGGTTCGGACGACTAAGAATTCGATGCCATTTACACAACATCAGTTTCGAGCCGCTCGATAGCTTTAGGATGGCGTCCTCGCGCGGTGTCAGATGACGACACGAAATCTACCTCCGGGACCTATCAATTTTTTCCAGCTTCTACCGCTTTATTGTACTCCCATCAATTTACGCCACCCACGTATCTGATTTATAGAATTCAAGGATGAAGCATTTCCTTACTTGCATAGCGTGGCGAGTTTTCACTGGTTATGTATTTGCCGAGCAAACAGGACACGGATCGAGCGGAGTTTAAGCACGTTACACGATACCTTTGCGTTCTCAAATGAGCTGGGCTTCCAACACGAGTTATTCAAGTCTTTTACTTTCAGTTTCTACAGGCCACATTTACACTTCTTCTGAGCTTTTTTCATTAAGATCCCTGCCTTTCATGTTATGATACCTCAGCCCTCTTTCATTGTACAGCATATTGCTTGATGATGTTTATTATTATTGATATCAATCTGTCTGTTTTGCTGTCAGTGGGAGCTTCTAATTATGGTATTTTTGAGAAATGAAATAGTCGCTAGATTGTTGCTTGCATCGCATGATTCCATTTAGCATGCCTTGCTGCTCTGTTCTGTCAAGGTCCTTCATTAGTGCTCATGGATTCTCTCAACTATCATTGCATCCACAGTGCCCCCTTTACCCCTGTTCCCAAGAACACCAGATATGGGTGGGAACTCGAGCCGTTCAGCTTTGAAATAGAGGTACACAAATCTTGCTTAAAGCTCATGGTAGCAAGTCTAAGATTTATGTCATTTGATATACATGTATAGATATCTATCATACCATTCCAAGGCTAATATTTGCTCCCCTTCCCCATGCACAGTGCTACCCGCGAAGCTGATTTATTGACACTTGCGGAACAAGGTTGTTGGAGGAGCGGAACGGCAGACACAGGGTGTCATCGAGCATCGGCGAGATGCCTTACGATATAGCTCCCGGAGCGATATATTGCATAGGTCGGCCACTTTTGTTATCCATCCCTCTAACCCTTCTTTTGAGAAGCTTTCCGGGCTGGATTCACACATGATCATCCTTTTGGATCCCCAATAACTTCGTCGTATTCGTCTCCTTTGTGCCGGTGGACTTCGTTAGAATGAAATGAACTTGTGAGTTCCATAATTTGCGGCATTTCCCCTGCTTCTCCCGCACCAAATTCTTCATTCATCTCACGAGGCTATTGGGCCATCCAGTGAAGGCAAAGGATTCATGATATCAAAGAGGAGCATCGCGCCCCGGGTGAACCAGATCAGCCTTTTGTTGCTGCTTCTTCTCCTTCGACTTCAAGGTGACATCATCATAACCCGCCGCAAGCAAAATAGCCCAGCGCAGCGGACTCAGCCGCAACTTCAAGTTATCATCAACAAGCCCCATCTGCATACTCGTCGCAATCACGTCGTTTAACGGGCCCGGCCCATCGCGACTGGCTAGCGCGGGTTGAACTTGCTTGAGACAAGCGTGAGCGAGCTGGATGAGGTTCTCGCGCCGCTCTTCTGAGTAGCCGGGGGAATACGACTCGCCGCCGCGGACGAGGATGCGATCTGCTTTTGTGAGCACGATTTGGTGGGGGACGGAGAGCTTGCGGAGGATTCGGAGGAGGTCCTTGTCACCCTGTCCTATCCCACGTGCTGCGCTGACGAGGACGAGGGCGCGACGGAGTCTAGAATGCGGTTTGTTTTAGCTTATGGGTTGACATGAAAATTGAAATGTAGGATCATACTGCTTTCTCTTCTCTAGGTATTTGGTAATAGTGGCCCCCCATTCCCCAGAACTTGCTCGACCGTAGCCCGGAGTATCCACAAGCACGAGTTTAGGACCGGAGTGCGGATCCGGGCTAATCCCATACGCAGCCATGCGGCGCGTGCATCCATGCGTTTTCGTAGCTTTGCAAACCTGCTCTCCGAGCAACTCATTGATGAGCGTACTTTTCCCCGCATTGGAGCTACCCAGAACGACTATTTCCGGCGCCTGCGAGACGGGTATCTCGCTAAATTTATTGGTTGACCACAAGCGCGCCGGCGAGAAATCTGACGGCGCGAAGAATTCATCTGCAGCTCGAAGCTGGCGGAGAGTTGGGGGCTCGGTGTCCAGGTATACGGAGAAGTCTTGGGTTTGAAGCTGACGGACTGCATTGTCGGAACTCTTCCTTCGCTCATTGGCTTTCTGACGCGAGGCAGAGGCCGCAGCATTCTTATCTATGAGAGATTCCGGGAAGGGATTGGGGCGTGGTTTGGGGGTGCGAAGGATGGGGCGGAGAGCGAACTGACGGCGGGGGAGCGTTGTTACATGGCGGCGGCAGGAAAGTGTAGGGTTCCCCTTTGGCCTCGGCAAAAGAGAACGAGTTGCGGAGAAAACGGATAGCATGCGAGGATCTCTCAATTGTAGGTGAATTGAGATCGAAGGCAGAGACGTGATGCTCCGCTGCGTTGTTGGTTTCTTTTCGTATGATGTCGACAGGGTTTGTGCAAACAAACATGACAAATGATGCCAACACTGCAAACTCTCCGCAGCTCATCAAGTCCGCCGTCCCGCGATAGTCAGACAGCATGGAATGACAGGAAGAGCTCTTGAGAGGTTACACTACACATACCGTCTTCCATTAGCTTCCAGTTTATATCGTCACTATGATAAATGCTGTGCTTGTCTTCAACAACAGCGGCCAGCCGCGGCTGACCAAATTCTACACTCAAATCGTACGTTGCGCCAAACACCCCGCGAAACAGCCTGAGGTCCAGTAGCTAACAACTTACCTGCCTTGCTAGGACACACAAACACAGCAGTCTCTTATATCCCAGATATACAGCCTTGTGGCCCAGCGACCCCCCTCCGCCTGCAACTTCCTGCCTCTCCCCCCATTGCTCGCCCAAGGCGCAAGCCCGGATTCTACATCATCCCACTCCGACGCACCGACACAGATCACCTACCGAACCTACGCTACTCTTTCCTTTATCCTAATCTCTACATCCACGGAATCGCCTCTGGCCCTCATCGATCTGATCCAAGTCTTCGTCGAAGCCCTCGACCGACTCTTTGAGAATGTGTGCGAACTAGATCTGATATTTGGATACGAGACTATGCACGCGGTGCTGGGCGAGATGATTGTCGGCGGCGTAGTGGTCGAAACGAACTTGGATCGAATTGTACAGGGTGTTCGGAGCCAGGAGGGGTCTAAAGGTCGGAGAAGAGCTGTTGAAGCGGGGAGTACGGGTCTTGGGCGGGGAGGAATCGCAGGATTGGGCGTTCCGTGGAGGTAGAATCCAATGGGGAATGGTTTCTTTCATGAGCTCATGTTAATAATCCGGTCTACGGCGTGCATTCTGAGCGGATATTGGTGTTATTCGGCGTCGGGGCGCAATTGATATCCTTCGTGCCAAGCCAAGATGTCATCGGTCGGAGTCTTGGCATTGAAATCTTGGCGCTTACTTAATATATTCATGTGACTTCGCTTATCCTCCACAACCTCTTGTGGTTTCGATCTTTTCTTCTTCTCTCTGCTCTGTGTTCTTCAGCCGTCAACCAACACAGCGACAACAAATCGACAACAATGGTAAGGATTTCACCGTCCTGAATGATTTTTACGAGTCTTCTATGACCGGGCAATGACCTGAAAATCCCCTGGGGTTTTCAGTGGCATTCCTAGTTGAATTCAATTTCCATCTTCTGCGATGAGCTCTCTTCGCGGAGGTTCTTCGCAGCGGTAATGACAATGGCTTGAGACGATGGCCCATTCGCGGAAACGCAATGGCTATCGTCTCTCTAGAGACAAAGAAGATTGTAGTTCTAGTGAACCAGATTCGCTAATGGTCTTCTTTTCTCAATGACAGCCCCCAAAGAGTGGAAAGAAAGTCGCTGCCGCGCCCTTCCCCCAGGGGAAGGCCGGTGCCAGCAAGAAGGGCCCCAAGGTTAGTAAAGCCATATCACTTCATCCTCCCCTCGTCAATTGCTCAATTTCTCACCAATTGTCGCAGAACCCTCTTATTGAGAAGCGCCCTCGCAACTTCGGCATTGGCCAAGACATCCAACCCAAGCGCAACCTCTCGCGCATGGTCAAGTGGCCCGAGTACGTCCGTCTTCAGCGCCAGAAGAAGGTCCTCAACCTCCGCCTGAAGGTTCCCCCAGCGATCGCCCAGTTCCAGAACACCCTCGACCGCAACACCGCCGCCCAGGCTTTCAAGCTCCTCAACAAGTACCGCCCCGAATCCAAGGCTGAGAAGAAGGAGCGTCTCCACAAGGAGGCTACCGCCGTTGAGGCCGGCCAGAAGAAGGAGGACGTCTCCAAGAAGCCCTACGCCGTCAAGTATGGTCTTAACCACGTTGTCGGTTTGATCGAGAACAAGAAGGCCTCTCTTGTCCTCATCCCCAACGACGTTGATCCTATTGAACTCGTCGTTTTCCTCCCCGCTTTGTGCCGCAAGATGGGTGTCCCGTACGCCATCATCAAGGGCAAGGCCAGACTCGGAACCGTCGTCCACAAGAAGGTATGTCCCTTATTCCTATGCATTTATTTACTGTCCAAATCTAACCAAACACTTCATAGACCGCCGCTGTCCTCGCTCTCACCGAGGTTCGTGCCGAAGACAAGGCTGAGTTTGCTAAACTCACCTCCGCCATCAAGGAGGGCTACAGCGACAAGTACGAAGACAGCAAGCGTCACTGGGGTGGTGGTATCATGGGAGCCAAGGCCGTCGCTCGCCAGGAGAAGAAGCGCAAGGCAGCTGAGAACGCTGTCAAGGTCTAAATTCAAAACTTCAAAAAAATCTCCAAAAAGTCCCCCAATCGAATGATTAAATAATTAACGAATCCTTTTTATTTTAATCAAGAGAGTTTAATGGGTATAATGAAATCGGTTTCGCTGGCGTTCTGTGGGTGGGACTGGACGGCGTTACTGAATACAATTTTTCTCAATCCCTAATAATTTTCCATCGGCATTCGAGTACTTCATCCACAATTGTTCTGCCTTGCCACCAGCAAACGACCATGTAGAAAAGCCAGTGGCAACTGATCCATCACTCTACCTCTCTTACTCGTAAACCCGGTAATAAGCGAGTGACCCAGCTTGCCCAGCGCATTCTCCCCCGCGGAAGACAAGACAATTCCTTGGCAAGGACCAAGAACCAAAGACAGAAACAGAGGAAAGGTAGAGTCCAATACATATGTACTCCGTGATGGTGGCCTATTTACTGAGGATGAAGGGGTGTGAGAAAGGAAAGGTGACAAGAGAGACAGCAATTTCATTGGACAAGATGACAGCAAGGAGAGGGAGGAGGGGATATCTGGTGAATATCATAAGAGAAAGAAGGCATGCATACAACGATATCAAAATCAGTTTCTTTTGACGCCAATAACAAAGAAAGTAAGAAAGAAATACAATGTAAAACGTTTCCCTAAGGCCTTTGAACAGCTGATAGAATAGGGACCCCCATCTTGGCCCGGATGGTGTCATTCAAGTAGATGGACAGCAGAAGAGAAAGGGAAGGGAGACGGGAGGAAGCATGGGGAATAGGGAAAAGAGTAAATGCATTTGAAAGATTCAAAACAAAACCAGCGCCAGGAAAAGCATCCGCCACAGAAGCAGCCATTTCAGAAACAGAAAGTAAAAGCAAAAGGTACAACCAACTGATTCCTGGCCTGCCGCGTTGACACCAATGAGTGATATCTTTAACTAGGAATGTCATATCATTGTGGGAACCGGACCCGGATCCCGCTGTTGTGGCCACACATGCCGTATATGTTCGCCATGTCCTCTCCGGAGTAAACAGCCGACACACGAAACTTATACAGGCCCGGCTTATAGGTCAATCAAGCTGGCACCTGGCTGAGCACGTTGTGCATGTGCCGCTTGCGGTGCACCAAACGGATTGTTGCTCGGCTGCCCACCGAAACCGCCTTGTTGAGGAGCACCTGTGAGGTGCTGGTTGAGGAACGGGTTGTTGGCCGTCTGATTCTGGCGAATGCCCTCGAGCCCAGAACCGGCGGAGTTGACAAAAATCCCAGGCGTGGTATGCTGTGCTGGGATACGTAGATCACCCACGTTACCGAAAGTATCTTGTCCTTCGCCGGTTGCGAGAAGAGCGTTAAGTCGAGCGCGCTGTGGGTCTTCTGGCACGGGGTGAGGAGGAGCCAGTTGTGCCTGATAACCGAGGATAGGGTTGTTTGACGAGAGCTGAGGGTTGTTGAGGTTCACGGCTGTTCGTTGTTGGGCAAGGGCACTAAGCGAGGGCGGTCCAGTAGATTGAGGTTGGCTTTGAGCTTGCGATCGAGTCAAAGACGATGCAAAAGGATTGTTGGATCCCGTAGGGGTAGGCTTCAGGGCATCAAGGGGCTGCTGGCCAGTTTGAGCCCAGGGATTGTGGTTCCCTGGCTGAAGGAAATTATCTTGAGGCTGTTGTTGCTGCGGTTGTTGTTGCATTTGCTGGCCCCAGATGTCGTTCCCGTAAGGATTGTTAGCAAAAGCGGTCTGCTGAGGCTGAATGGTAGTTTGTGGTTGCAGGAAGCCTGTTTGTTGCTGCTGCTGTTGGAACTGCTGTGGTTGGCCAAACATGTTAGGCTGAGACTGGAAGCCGTCAGCAAAGCCATTGGGGTAACCGGTCTGCTGGCCCTGGAATCCTGTAGGTTGCGAGTATTGGTTGTTGAGGAATCCGGTGGTCTGCGAGTCGACAGGGTTGCCAAACCAGTCAACTGCGCCCTGCTGTTGGTAGCCCTGGTTGTAGCCAGTTGGCTGCGGCTGTGCTGGCTGAGGCTTGTCATCAAACAGCGAAGCTGCGTTGCTTTCTTCCAGCTCGCGCCTCCGCAATTCCTCCTCCTCCCTGCTCAGCCGGATAGCCTTTGCAAGCTCGTCGTCCTCATCGTCGTTTCGTGCATTCATCTCACGGCGCTTCTTGTCTTCCTCGGCTTCGTGTTTGCTGGCCTCAATGGCAAGGCGGTATTCAATGTCGTCTTCTTCTCGATTCCGACGGTCTCGTGGACGAGGGCGATGTCCGGGTTCGCTGCCCCCAGCCATACCATGCATTCCGTCATCAGGGCCGGTAACGCGCGATTTCCATAGTTTTCTATCGGAACGTTCGCTTCTTAGTCGATCCTCATCGAGGAGTAAGGATGTGAGTTCCTTCGCCGAAACGCGAACTATATTATATCCGTCAGCAAGGCCACTTCTTTCAGAATAAGCGCTAAACGCTTACCATTTTGGCCAACATCATGGCCATCTTCATCAACATATTGAAATTCACGTAATGTCTTGATGATATAAATATTCTTTCGGGCCCAGGTGACGACGAGCTCTGATCCTTCGTGGAGGCAGTAATCGAGGACTTTCAACGACTTGAGGACGTGGCGCCAGTTCTTTCCCTTGTCATTCAACCTCTTATCTAACATATCAATAATCTCGTAGAAGTCGGTAGGACTATAGAAGTGTAAGCGGAGTCAACCATGGCGAGAAGAGGGGGAGGAGGAAGGAAGCCTGACTTGTTGAATGTGAGGGCGGCGATTTCACTCATCTCTGTGCCAGTCGGCCCCCACGGATCATTGCTCGTCGCTAAATGAAGAATCCAATTAGCCTATCTGTTCACGCATTTGTTCTTGCATGCCCTATGCATGCCTGGAGCGGCATTGCATCTGCCTCGGGGAGGGCGGCCATACCATTTCGCACCTTCACCTGCACCGCCGAATACCCCTTCGTAACATTCTTCACGCTCCTCACAACTTTCGACATCTTCTATAAACCTGATTTGATCGGCGCGTCGGGCTCCAGTCAAAAAGTGTGTCCTCCTCGCTTCGATGATTCGGTTCGGCGGTTCCAAGGATTCTCAGGAGACGGAGGTCTTTTCTGTATTCGTATTTCTCGTCGCTTGGTCGACTTTCACCTGCCTAGTGGGGGAAAAAGGTCCTAGTTGCCGTTGATGGTATGGACGGCGCTGTCGCTGTCGCTGTTGGAGGGGAAGAAGAAGAGAGGGAGTTGCTTGCTGTTCGCCGTGGAGAGATGACGACGATGGGGACTTCGCCATGTATAAGTTAATACAGTGAATACCAAGCTGGTACGACCCGGCTGTGAGGATGGCTGACCCCGCCAAGAAATACATCCATTCCGCCCCTTGAATCGCGGATGTTGTATTATTCCGCATGGATTGCATACAAAGAGATATAGAGATGTTTAGAACTGTCATAATTTGTATGTTTAGATAGCTGAAACTTAAGGGTGTAAGTGGTGATCAAGGGAGACACTGAAATCAATAACGCTGGAGGTAACTATATCTTCTTCATGAAGCAAAAACCCTCACACTCAAGTCAACGCTTCCCGTCGCAATGACACATCGAATCTTACCGCCGCCAGGATCTTCTTTCTTCCCCGTTGCGGTAGATGGCGTTGGGCCGTTCGAGGATGGGGTCGGGGTTCCATTAGCACCATCACCAGTAACTACTCCGCCGTCTTTCATCATATTCGGTGCCCATCGAATACAGCTCACAAAATGTCCATGGGCGTCCGAGACAGTCCTAACGCATTTACATTCTTGGGTGAGATCCCAGCAACGAATCGTCTTATCATCACTGACTGAGAGGAGGTATTTGCCTCCAGGGTGGAATGCTAACGCCCGTATCCAATTATCGTGGCCCACAAGGGTCTTGATAAGTGTGCCACGAGCATCCCAGAGCTTTATTGTCTTATCGCGGGAGCCAGTCGCAATGAATTCTGCCGACGAAGAGGCCGGAGGCGGCTTTTTCAGACCCGCGAGCGTAGCCAGGTGAGGATAGCTGGATGCTGGGGCAATCGTAACACATTCTACCACGTGTTCATGGCCCAAGAAAGTCGATTTGGTTTCGCCAGAAGTGACATCCCACAGCCGCGGAATCTGGTCATTTCCAGCGGAAACTAGGAAGCGGCCATCTGGACAAGGACAGACGTCTCGTACCCAATCCAGGTGGCCTCGTATTGTCTTGACGCAATATCCTGTTGTGACGTCCCATATTCGAATAGTTTTATCACGCGAAGCAGATGCCAGAAGGTTGCCTGATAATGGAGAGCCAGCGGCTCCAGAGGGGATAAATCGTACCGCAGAAACGCTGTGATCATGGCCAGGGAGGGTTCGAATATTCTTATACTCGTCAGATGGGTCCCACAGCTTTATTGTAAGATCTGACGAGCACGATGCGAGGAGAGTCCCACCGCGGGGTCCTCCATAATCCACATCCAGCACTGCTTTTGTATGTCCTTTGATTGTCCGCTCCAATTCGCCCAGCTCCCAATCCCAAATTTTTATAGTGGTATCTTCAGATCCAGAGGCAAGTGATGAGAATATAGGGTGGAATGCGACGCAGGTTACGGGGTCACGATGCGATTGGAGGATATGTCGAGCTGGGGCGCGGGGTAGCCAGGAGGCAGGGTCTTGGTTTCGTCGGGAGAGGGAGGTCGGAGTAGCAGAATCGAGTTCTGATTGTAGGGCAGCATTTCGGGACTCTAGATCCATAATCTGTATCCAAGGAGCAAAGACAGTGTCTTGTTAGGCCCGCACACTCCGAAGTCGCATCAATTCGCACTGGCAGGTAACCGGACCTTTTTTTGTAATCTGACCACACTGGTCCATTTCTTTTCCAGTAGCCCTTCATATTTCTTCGCTGTCGCATCGTCCAGCTGTACGCTATCGGCAAGTTCTTCGCGGAGGGCCGCAGCGCTGGCGGGCAGGTTGACGGAGAGCAGGTAGGCGATGATCGACTTGTGGCTTGTTGAACCAAGGTATCATATCAGTACCAGCCTAGGTGGACGATGTGGTGAGTAACTAACAGTTCTTCTGCCTGTCGCGCAGTCAGCAACTGGCTCATGGCTCAACAATTCCGCCTCAAGAGGCCGTTGCAACGGCGCTCTCGAGCTCGTCGCTAGTGGCTTGCAGGGGCGGCGTTCAGAGGTTGAGAGAGGGATAGAGTGGCCTAGGCTTGCTTGATCGAAATAGGCGGATGTAGTCTCACTTGTAGCGGAAATAATGTAGGAGATTCTTTGGGGTATATAAGAAGCCTGAGAGTTGAGCGGTCTCACGGTAGCTGCGAGGAGGACATGTGGTGGAGAGAGAAGAGACAGCGCAGATCAACCGGCGAAGATGAGCCTAGTAGTGAACTGTCTTGCAATAGAAGAGTATCACAGGGAGAGAGAACATGAAGCCGACACAATATCATGAGTTACAGAGAGCCATGGAACAGGGACGGGAATTAAAACTCTACATAATGGCCCGGATTGTTGATTTTTAGCTGCATCTGTTGTCATGCACATTGTTTACGGTCTCTCGCAGAGCCCTCATATTTCAGGAATGCCCACAACTCCTCTCAGTGATGTAGACTATCTTAATATAATGTGTTTTTGAATCCAGATATATGTATAAAAATCAGATACCTGGTAATGCTGCCAGCCAATCCCCCCATTGTCATCCTGTTTGTGGATGTATTGTTTACACCTCCCGATCACCATACAATCAACAACCACCAGCCCAACTTTTCTTCTCCCTCCACCAACAGAGCTCTACAATCAACAGTGACCAACACAGCCGTTGCTCTTGTTCATCAAGGATCTTAATTCCTTCGCAAAGTCAGTCCCTTTTTCTATTGTCACAAATAGCATTTTCTTCCCCGCTTCTGTTGTCACAAGCAAAACATTGGTTGCTGTGGAGGCCCAACCAACACTGCACCCACAGCTCTCTGAGCCTTGCTGGCTGCAAGGCGACTCTTGACGGTATCTTATTGCTTTTTGTGTTAGGCCAGTTGGCTAATCTTGCTATGAGAAGGAGCCGAAAGACGAAACCCGCAAGTTCCAGCATCCCAATCGACCGCAACAAGCGAATACGAATGAGTTCCTGGCTCGAGAGAGGAGTCTAGGTTAATTCACGTCGGACTGGGGCCGGCGCATAAAACAATCAGCCGTGCGATTGGAAAGCTCGAAGTGACTAGACCGGAACAATGGCAGACACGGAAGATTTCTCGTCGCTACCTCTACCCGAACGATTTGCGCATAAGAACTGGAAAGTGAGAAAAGAGGGATATGAAGAGGCAACTAAGCAGTTTGAGAGATCTCCAGATGAGTCCGACCCGGTGTTTCGCCCGTTCTTGCTGGATCCGGGGCTTTGGAAGGGTGCTGTTGCGGATTCGAACGTTGCCGCCCAGCAAGAGGGTTTGACATCTTATTGCGCGTTTCTGAAATACTCGGGTGAACAGGGGTGTCAAAGGTGTGTGGATGTTGAGCCGGGTGAAATACTAGCCAGTACTGACGGGGTTTATATGACTCTAGGACGAGATCTGTTACGACTGTGCCGATTATCGAAAAGGGATTGCCATCGACCCGCGCAGCGGCCAAAGCAAGCGCATTAGAAGCACTACTACTCTTCGTTGAATTAGACCAGCCGCAACCTCTAATTGAAGACCTCCTCGGGGCATTCTCGCATAAACAACCGAAAGTCATCGCCGCCGCGTTGTCCGCCCTAAAATCGATATTCCGCAATTATGGTTGCAAAATTGTTGACTTCAAACCGGTGTTGAAGGCTCTACCAAAGCCATACGCCCATGCCGACAAAAATGTACGTGCCGAAGCACAAGGTTTAACGGTGGAGCTCTACAGATGGCTGAAGGAGGCCATGAAACCTCTATTTTGGGGAGAAATAAAGCCTCTTCAGCAGCAAGACTTGGAGAAACTGTTTGAGGCCGTCAAACAGGAACCCCCTGCAAAGCAAGAGCGGTTTACACGTGCCCAGCAGGAGGCTATGGCGGCAGCTGCAGCTAGCGGTGAGGCGGATGGCGGTAGCGGGCAGGCGGAAGAGGACGAAGTTGCAGAGGAGGAAGTGGATGCTTTCGACTTAGTAGACGAGGTCGATATTATGCCGAAAATACCGAAAGATTTCCACGAAAACCTCGCATCTAAAAAGTGGAAAGATCGCAAGGATGCTCTAGATGCTCTATATGCCGCCGCCAACGTCCCACGTATTCAGGATGCACCTTTTAACGAAATCATGCAAGCATTAGCGAAAAGCATGAAAGACGCAAACGTTGCCGTTGTTACAGTTGCCGCAAATACGGTTAAAGTACTTGCCAAAGGCCTCCGAAAAGCGTTTGCGAAGCATCGATCTGTCGTTATGCCACCGATGATGGAGCGGCTCAAGGAGAAGAAACAATCAGTTTCTGATGCCCTAGGGCAGGCATTAGATGCTGTATTTGCCGCGACAGATCTGTCGGATTGCCTCGAGGATACCTTGGAGTTCTTAAAACATAAGAATCCTCAAGTGAAGCAGGAGACCCTGAAATTCCTAATCCGTTGCCTTCAGAATACTCGTGATGTCCCTTCGAAGCCGGAGGTAAAATCCATTGCAGAGGCCGCAACAAAGCTGCTCACAGAATCTAGCGAGGGAACGCGCTCAGGTGGTGCGGAGATCCTTGGTACTCTGATGAAGATTATGGGGGAACGCGCGATGAACCCTTATTTGGACGGCTTGGATGACATTAGGAAGAACAAGATAAAGGAATTTTTTGAAACAGCGCAAGTCAAGGCCAAAGACAGGCCCAAGCCAATCGTAGGGCCTCCGAAGGTAGCCCAGAAACCACCGGCAGGCCCAGCGAAACGGACTGTTGCAAAGAAACCTGGCACTGCAGTGAAAAAGCCCGCCCCTGCTGCTGCTGCACCTCCGCCGGAAGAGCCCGTACCAAGCACGCCCAAGGCTGCCGCGAAAAGGCCCATTCCGTCAAAACTTGGAGGCATTCCAAAATCAAGTGGACTGGCTACGCCAGGTGCGGGCCTAAAGATGCGAAAGCTTGCAGGCCCTGGAGGAGCAGCACCTCCGCAACTTTCGTCCCCCGTACGCCGCGTTCCCTCCTCTCCGCCCCTTGAAGAGCCTGCGCCTGCGGCACCCCGGCTTGGTTTAGGCCCTGCCCGTGGCCTTGCGGGCCGGCCTATCGCAAAACAGGCCAATCCAACTCCAGAAGCTCCTGCAGCTGCTCCGCCGAATTCATTTACCTCCGGCTTATCAGCTATTGAACGAGCTGAATTGGAAGAGCTCCGCCTCGAAAAGGAAAGATTAACTCGCATGACAGAGGATCTCCGGGCTGAACGATCGAAACTATCTTCAGAAATCAACGAGCTGCAAAACCAGAATGCTCAATTAATAGAAGACCATACAAGAGACGTCTTAAGCATAAAGGCCAAGGAGACGCAACTTGTTCGGGCAAGGAGTGACGCAGAGACGGCTGAGCAATCTGTCCAGAAACAGCAGCGCGAAATCGAACGCTTGAAACGGGAGTTATCAAGAGCGATGCGAGCAGGCGCTACTAGTCCAGCCAGCGTTGTCCCGGACGTCGGCCTCAATAGGGGCATCAGTGATGCGGGCAGTATGTACCAGGACGAAGGAAATGGCCTGAACCATACCAGCACAACCCGAGCAAGCCTCCACCTCGGTTCCCGTTTCGAAAGCGCCCGGCCCCGGAGTTACATGTCATCAACTGAAGACAAAGAAAACGGTCTCGCATCCCCGAGTCTAAGCAGCACTGGATACGCGAGTCGCAGAAAAATAAGCCCGCCTGATGGCTCGGCGTATTCGTCTGGACGAGGGAGCCCGGCGAGGACGGTCAGATCTGGTGGCTATGGAAGTACCGATGGGACAATGTCTGCGACGGAGCCTGCTGAGAATTGGAAGAGGGCAGCTGAAGTTACGAGCCAGTTAAAAGCGAGAATTGAGCAAATGAAGGTGAGACAACTACTCCTTTATTCATATCGTTTGAGCTCGAACTGACATGATAAAAAAATTTTTAGGCACGACAAGGATTGACACGATCAAGTCATCCGCAATGATCCAAACACCTTTAACCTGACGCCCGACTTATACAGTTTTCTATGCCCCTTTTCTTCCCTATTTCCCATGTCATGAAATACCCAGTATCAGTTACTTTTGCGTGTTAGTTCTTTTTGATGGCTTCCATTTCTCTTAGGGACTGGGAGTATGTTTGTCAGTGGTAAATGAGGTTGGCGTAGCAAAGGTTCTCAAAACAGGGGGGAGTTCATAGCTATGACATATACACAAGTAGTTAATCTTTAGATTCCCCTAAAACGTATGTATGGGTTTCTAGCATTGTTTGACGGGCTAAGGGCCCCCCTTTTTGTGTAGTTTTATCCCCCGAAACTAAGTAAAAACTAGATGAGTCCAGACGCATCATGTCAACGAACTTTTTGATAGGAAGGAAATGTCTAGAATATCAGGCATATCCAATGAAATCTACCCGGAATGACCACAGCCTTGTACAGGCACGGGAACATAAATCCTCTCCTCCCTATGTGCCAGAAATCAAAACCGAAAAGAAGGCAAAAGCAAACTCCTGTTAAGAAGAAGCAGATGCGGCAGACTCTTGCTCTAATTCAAGATACCTCTCCTCCGCACCCTTGATGCACTGAATATTCGCGCCCAACTTGTTCAGCGTCTCCACGTATTCATCGTACGGATCGGAATCAAACACAATGCCACCTCCGGCCTGAAGATACGCAACATTATCTTTAACCACCATCGTTCTGAGAGCAATGCACGTGTCCATCGGACCGTCGATGACCTTTTTCCCATCGGCGCTGCTGGCGTTATATCCAAAGTATCCGACCGCACCGGCATACACGCCCCTTTTCTCTCCTTCCATCTCAGCGATTAATTCCATGGCGCGCACCTTGGGCGCCCCGCTGACAGTACCAGCGGGAAATATCGAGCGGAAAGCATCGAAGCGAGTCTTGTCTTCGCGCAGTACGCCAGAGACCTGTGAGACGAGATGTTGGACGTGAGAGAATTTCTCGACAACCATGAGCCTGTCGACTTGTGTGGTCGCCGGGTCGCAGACCCTGTTGACGTCGTTGCGGGCGAGATCGACGAGCATGACGTGTTCGGCGCGGTCTTTGAGGCTGCCGCTGAGTTCTGCGGCGAGGGCTGCGTCTTCTTCCGGGGTTTTGCCGCGCTTGACTGTGCCTGCGATTGGGTGGGTGATGATCCGTCTGGCTTCTTCTTTGACTAGGAGTTCTGGGCTGGCGCCGACGATCTGGAAGTCGTCGCAGTCGATGTAGAATAGGTAGGGTGACGGATTCACAGTCCTTAAATGTCGGAATAAATTGAACGGGTGTAGAGTCGTAGGCCTGGCAAGTCGTTGGGACGGTACGGCTTGGAAGATGTCTCCCTTTACGATATGTTCCTTCATGCGATTCACATGGTTCTCATAACCTGCTTGTCCAATATTGGACGTGTACTCCTGGCCCCTTTTGATCGGGGGCTGCGGCGGCAAAGGCACATGCGGGTCTAGCAATTGTCGGATAGTTTTCTGGATACATTCTCCCGCTGTCTGGTATGCGCTCTCGAGGTCCTTGTCGTCGTGTGGTACTTGCATATAGGTAATGACCTTTACCACCTGGTAAAAATGATCGAAAGCGATGATGGTGTCGAAGAGCATAAATAATGACTCCGGGATACCTAGAATATCTTTCATGGGTCGTGCAGTCTTGGGTTCAAAATACCGGACGCAGTCATACCCAACATACCCAATGGCGCCTCCGGCAAGTGGGGGGAGCTGTACTCCAGGAATTGTAGCGACACGGAACTGAGAAAGCTCTTCCTCAAGCAAGGGCAAAGGGTCGCATGCTGGCCCATGACCAGGCCCCGTCGTAAAAATCTTTTTCGGGTCTAATGCACTGGTGTAAGCCTCAACACCTACGTTGATTGGGGGCCAAAACAACATACCAGCTCCGACGAAGCTATATCTGCCAATTGTCTCCGTCGTCGCCGCACTCTCGTAGAGAAACGATCGCTTCGAACTTTCACCGCCCATCAGTATCCACAGTCGCGAACGCACGACATCCATCCCGGTTGCTCTCAAGGCCAACAAGCGCTTACTTTGCAGCTATTTTCAGATACGCCAGTGTTGGCGTGAGTAAATCCGCCGGTATAGACGCTAGGACGGGAACAATATTCGGTGGATACGGCGCATTCTTTGACTGGGCGAGGACATCTCTGATGGTATCGAGGGGAGGTTGAACAGTGGCCTATGGCATACGGAGAAGAAATTATCAGTACGAAGTTACTTGTATTGGGAAAACCGCTTCTGATAGAGAGCATACTCGGGGAACCATCTTGGGCACAGGCTGTCGCGAATCTCACTGCTTATGACTGGGTTGCGGGGAGCAAAAAGTTATGCCACCAAGAAAACTGCGCGGGGTGCTTGGAGGGGTCTAATAGTAGAGGGAATCGGCCCAATGGCACAATGACTACAGAGAGTCGAGGTAAAGAAAGGATTAAGGATTGAGTGTGAGAATCGAACGTGAGAAAGGTGAAGTCGACGGACGAGAAGAACGAGTGGCCTCTATGACTGTTCTCCGTCTTCGCCCTGCGAGCTGGTGTAACTACCAGAACGCTTGTACCAATCACGCCGACTTTTGCGCGAAAGTGACAAGCTCGAAAGTACCAACCAATAAGAAGCACCCATGTTTATTCTTATCGATTACAGATAGTCAACTGGTGTGCCTCCCCGTGATATCAAATCCACATCAATTGCCTTGTCAATATACCATAAACTGGTCAGCCTCTCGCCGCTCTCCGACGAGCTGTGGCTACTCAATGAACCCCTCCTGATGCTTGCGCGAGAAGGGCCCTGACCCGCTGATCACGGCTTCCCAGTCGCTTGCTACTGGCCAGGCCTCGCGTGACCAGGTGCCTGGATCAGACAAGCATGGTTCCTAGACGAGGACGAGGGCAGGGCCGCTATTTATACTCTTCTGCTCGACGCTCGATTTGTGGCTGGAAAGGGTGTGGTGGTGGACAAGGCTGATCTGACGAAACTGAGGCCGTTGCTGTGGTGTCGCGACGGTGCAAAAGGGATATTTTAAACATCAACTATCATTCAGCGGTTTAGTCTAATTAATACAAAACTATTTCGAAGGGGGATTGTTGGCATAAAGTTACCACGCCGCTACACGGAAGACTGTACGCAAAGGCTTATGCAACCGTAGTTCCGCGCCGCTGAATACCGTGCACCACGAATGGAGTCGATCAAACTTCGAAGACACCTTCAGCTCAGACAGCACAGCGCCTACAAGGCCTGGCTCAAGCGGTAGCAGATTCGGTTTTATCCGCATCAATATCCAGCGTGATTGGCGGGCACCTTGACGAAATCGAAAAGCTAATGACCGCACAGCCCCAAGTTGGGGAACGGTTGGATCGGATTATCGATTCTCAAGCCCAGTCCGAGCCTCCACCTCCAGGGCAGGTAATGGAAAGAAACAAACGCAACACCCCGATTGCATATCGTCTTGCGTTAATGTCGACGCGGGTGGCGAAAGTGGCGAAGGAGCTTCAAAAGTGCCAGGTAGAACGTCGGCATATCCATAACTTGTTGGCAACGAAGTGCGAAACTGTGGCACAGAATAATTTGGCGTTGGAAGCAGAGTTACGAACGCTGTAAGATTCCCAGTCTGGATGAGCTTGCCGGTCATCACATTAGAAGATTTGTGTGAACATAACCTGTCTGAATGTAAACTGACCATCACTGCTCTGATAGCCGCGAAGATCAGATTGAAGATGCCGCAGAGTTGGAGGGGCTGCGAGGCACGGTTCGTGGGTTGGAGAATTGGGTCAGCCAGTGGAAACGACAACATGAAACAGTCATCCTCCAAAATAGAAGTTCGCCGCTCTCCAGAAAGCGAAAATACGGGCAGCTTTATAGGCAGTTGTGTGAAGAACAGGACGCTCTTATCGACGGGATCGACGCATGGCTGAGGGGCTGGAAAAACGTCGACGAGGTGTTTCGAGTCAAATCAATCAGGCGAAAGCAAACGCCGAGGAGGTACAGCCAGGTCTAAACCCCCATAGAACACAAGATCTCAACTGCAAGTTGAGCTTCGAAACATCGCACTATGCAAGTCTTGAAGGCTGGACTTTTTTAGCCCGACTCCCTAAATCAATGTTGTAACAATAGTATGGCCCGTCGGGGTACAGTTTTGATCGTTCAAAACTCTAACAATGTCGGCAGCCTGTTGATCCAGGTTCAAGTGATAATTATAACAAGGCTTAAAGGCCAGTTGCTATCGATAGACGTCACTGCATGTTGCTTAATAGAGCGTGGCTCGGTAATCCATCGTTTCACTAGCGAAGAAAGGTTGTCTTTTGATTCTGCTGGATAGCTCAGTCATATTCAAGTCAATGGAATATGCGAGCTGAACAGCTAAGCGCTATCGCTGAAGGTTTATGATTGCCAGCTATGGAAGATTAGCTCCGGTCAAAACAATAACGAAAACAGTAGCGCACGTACCTTTTTGCAAAATCCAAGCGCAAGCCTCTTGCTGTCGATATCCCATGTTATCGGCCGGTCGAGCATAGACATGTCTGAGATATAGTCTGAATCGTTCGGCTCCGTCACGCCATTCGTTTGTTCGGATGGAACAACCAGCGTCGCCATCGGCACACCCCCTCGGTCTGCGTTCCAGATACATAGCTTTTTCAGGCTGGCAGCAGCCAGGGCATAGCCGTCGGGCGAGAATCTTGCCGAAAGTGCAGGAGTTGATCGTCCGAGGAACAAATGATGAATGCAATGTACTTCTTTTAAGTCGAGATCGACTCTCCAAAGCTTCACACTGTCATCCATTGATGAAGTTGCGAACACCAGAGAGGGATTCTTCTGCTGTTCAGACTGAGGGCGAATCTCAAGCGATGTGATATCCCCATGGTGAGCGGGGGTGACATTAATGTCATGGGTCGGAATCCACAAATTTGCAGTCGAGGACGATGCAACAACCACGACAGGCGACCCTGCCCGGAATTCCGACTTGAGTACCGTCCATGGTTCCTTGTCGTCTCCGGAACTGAGCGTCTTGGAAGCATGAAGTCCTTCCCCTAAGGTATACTCGTATACATTTCCATCTCCGCAGCCATAGACCAGTCCATGGCCACACCAAGTAACATCGTAAATAGGCCCACCAATCGCCTGTCCGGACGGCAGAACATCATATCGAGAATCTCGGTCCCACAGCAGAAGCTCAGAATGCTGTCCATCGGTTGCGACGACAACCATACGCTGTCCCTTCTCAGCCCATCGAAACCCCGATATCAACCTCGATGTATCGGGTAGAGAATCTACAATTGTTCCTTTTGCATTAAATAGTGTGAGTGATCCCATGAAATTGTTATAGGTGGCTACAGCCAACAACGCTCCAGTAGAATCCCATCCCAACGCGGTGACACATGCGCGGTTCAATACCAGAGCTGACGCAGGGGCCGCTGTTGACGAGCGCTGACCTGAGAGCTCCCATATCCCGCAACAAGTGTCTCCCGCTGCTGCAAATCGAAGCGGGTCATTTGGCCGCCAAGCGGCGTGGATCATGTGGCCATCACCGGCCGCATCCACAAGGGTCGAATCCGATGCCAAATCGATTGTTTTTGCAGGGGAAATCTGGACACCGATACTTTGACCTGCCGCCAGTGTAGACACGGGAGTGGGGGGTTCTTCAACTTGTGGCTCCGTCATGCCAACATCCCCGTCCGCATCGACGACAGCGTCTCCAGGTGTCAGAAGTCGATAAGGTGCGGGAGGTGATGTCCGATTCTGTTCATGTTTATCAACATCCATCGGGGTTTCGTCTCCTTTGAAGGGCGGATTAACTTCGTCCTTGTCGCTTTGGATGCCGTTTTCCGGCGCGGTTTGTGCTTCGACCGTTTGCGGTTGGCCGTCGGGGACGGATTCAACCACGGAAGCCTGCTCCATGGCCATTGCCGGAGGTGACCTATGATTAGCCGCCTCGCCGCTTTCCTTCGTTTCCGCCTGGCCACTCGGAGGCTGAGTCTCAGCCGTTTCTACGACATCAGGGCCAAAAAAGGATGGCGGCGGCTGGGAAACATGGTTTCCAGACTACGCGAGCTCAGTAAATGGTCTCAACCAAAAACTACTCTCATTTACATACCTTGTCGATTGATCGCTCCAGCTCATGGTACTGAAGGCCTTTCTGCACTAATGACACCAAAGCATGCGTCTTGATAAACGGAGCAAAGGGTAATTTCTGTGGGTCAGGGTTCCAAGCGCGTTGTAACATGACAGCAGCCTCGCCATGGCCTGAAGATTGATGTTAGTTCCAAGAATGGAAAGTGAAAAGATTGGGGCTTCACTCAGAACGGACCTGATTCCTGTAGATATCTTGAAATTAAATTAGTACACATATGTGGCTCCGGCATGTTCAGAAGCTTACCTCCAAATCAAATAGTTGACATGATGCGATGTGAGAGGCCCGGATGCCATGATTGCTTAAGAAGTTCCCCGAATTGTTACCCCGTAAAAAATCTAGGAGCTGAACATATCACGTCCCGACGTGGCTGAGGTATCTTCCGGCCAGGAAATGGACTGTCAGTCTAACGAATAACGCACAGAGTTACCGCAGACTCGACAAAGGCATCCCAGAGAGACGGGAAGCCTTAGATGAAACCCGAGAAGTTATACTTCTGGCGAGAGTAATCCGACTCCGATGCGCCTGGTGGGCGGGTTGGCTGGCCAAGAAGAGCAGACTATGAAAAAATTGCAAGTCTGTACCAAAAAGAAAAGCCAAAGACAGCTTTAATGCGGCCACGTCAAGAGAACAGCGGAGGCCGTGGCCAGAGATATGAGGTTCTTGTGCTCTGTATGTGTGGATCCGATTCTGGGGAGAGACGCCGTCTCATTCACGAGAAAAGGGATGAAAGAAAGCTGAGATCTGCTCCAGGACGAAGGTTAACTCCTCCGCAAATCGTCCTAAATATATCCCTTCCTTAAATGACACGTCCGCTCACAACGCCGAGGAACTGAAGCTCAATATAAAACAGCTGATCCTGGATTTGCTGCGCCAAAAAGCTCGTCGAAAAGCCAGACGATGAGGCGGGCGCAGGGCAGCTGCTTACATAATACGTGGACGCCGATTAGAGTTTCCGCGGTTGGCTTGGGGCTTGGCATTGTGCTTGTCCGTCTTGGAGCCTCTGATCACGTGTCGTTTCGGAGATGTCCAACTCAAGGCGAAAGGTCTCTTTGGCCTTACGATGCGATGACGACGACGACGTGACAAATGGAGGTGATCTCTGGGGGTTTGTGTCGGTCTGTTTTAACTGCTGAAGATTGATTTCAAGTTCTTTACCTTCCAGGCTGAGCTCTCTCTTCTCCACGCTTCTCCCCGTCGCGACTCCCTGGCTGCCAAAATGCCTCTCCGCATCAGTATACCACCCGTTACTCGGGCCATGCTCACCTTTATGTGCGCCGTATCCATACTTCACGGTGTTGCGCGATGGAGACAATACCCAGCGGCAACTCCTATACCGTATTTGTCACTGGTGCCGTCACGAGTCCTATTCTATCCGTGGACGTTGCTCTGCTCTACCTTTGTCGAACCGAATATCTTCACCATTATAATTAGCGGCGCGACCGTCTTCTATGGCGGAAAATATTTAGAAAGAGCTTGGGGATCAAAAGAATTTGGGAAATTTATTCTCATCGTCTCTGTGTTATCCAATGTGGTGGCGGTCCTTTTCTATATTGTTGCTGCTGCATTTACAGGAAAGTCCGCTGTCGGGTGAGTCGGAATCGCACCCTGTATGTTCATTTTGGCGATATTCTAATACGTCTGATGCTTAATAGCGAGAAAGGGATATGTGGCGGAATTGCGATCCAAGCAGCTTTCCTCGTTGCCTTCAAGCAACTTGTGCCTGAACATACCGTGACTATCCTCCGTGGAATCGTGAAAATGCGCGTCAAACATTTCCCTGCGATCTTTCTTCTGCTCAACGCAATAGGAGCAGTCATCCTTGGCACAGATTCGGCGTTCAATCTATGCTGGCTCGGTTTCCTCATCAGTTGGACCTTTCTCCGGTTCTATAAACGGCAACCTGACCTCTCCGGCTCCTCCACAAGCGGTCTCGGCGTCAAAGGCGACGCTAGCGAGATATTTTCTTTTGCCTGCTTCTTCCCCGATGCGATGCAACCAGCCATTTCGTTCGTGTGTGACGCTATATTTTCCATCCTCGTGTCTATCGGTATCTGCACTCCATTTTCCGCAGAAGACATTGCATCAGGGAATGAACAGGCGTTTGCCCGAGGTCAAGCAGGCCTCCCAAGCCTCTTGAATAATACCGGCAGAGGCCCTGTACGGGGTACTGGCAAAAGAGAGGAGGCAGAACGCCGCAGGGCTTTGGCTCTTAAGGCACTCGATCAGAGACTCCAGGCGGCCAGCAAGGCGAATCAGAACACGGGACCCGCGCCGTCGTCATCATCATCATCACAACCGACCAATCCACCTCCATCGCAGCATCAGACCCAGGCAACCCTGCAGTCACCTGCTCCGTCTGTTGCTCCTGGCCAAAGTATGCTCGGAGAAACCAACTACACCCCTGATCACTCATAGTGATGGATGGGGAGGTTCTGTCATTTCTCTTTGACTGCAGATGCACTACTAGAAACATTTTTAATGGGACCATGACAACAAAATGATATTACGTCTATGGCGGGTATTGATTTCGTGTACGCATATTGGGATGTTTTATATCTTGACTTTGATTTAATAATATCTCCTTTCTGTATATCATTTTCCCATTTTCCTTTTTTTTGTTCTTGAATGTTTTGATTGTCCAGCACATTTACTCATGTCCTTGAACTTATAAACATTCTAATTTTTTCTTGATGATCCTTGCCTGCATTTGCTATTCACTGATTCATGCTTTGAAGAAGATGAATTATGATTATGTTTTAAGGATACCCATCTTCCTTCATGTCTCCCTATAATGCTGGGAACGGGCTGGCAGATAGAGGCAGAGAAACAAAGGGGATAAATACCTCTGGCCTCTAATGGCCCTATTTTCTTATAGCTGATTGAGTTACGGTCATTCATAATATTTTAAACTCGAAATTGAGGAGCCCTCTAATATACATTTCCTAATTCGTACAAGATCAGATTTTGCCAAATGCCTCTATCAAGCCAACTCGCAAAAAGAATTATTAACAAGCAAAATGCAGATTCCATAAACTCCTCGCCTCCCACAAGAGCATCAGCGGTGATGTCTGATTCTCGAAATACGGCAAATAGATAACGAAAGGGAGAATGGTCATGGAACGTTGAACGTCGAGCCAAGGTGCCCGCCTATTCCTCCTGGAGCATCTTCGCAGCATCTTCCCTAGCGGCTTGCAGGACCCTTTCCCTGTCTTTCTGAACTTGCCGAATAGCCGCACTCCGCTTCTTATGAGCTTCATTCGCGACGTTGAATTTTGCAATCTCCTCGAGCAGGACTCGATCGGCGTCTGACGTCGGCACTTCCTCGGCACCTGTCAGTGCCTTGAAGCTCGTCCATATCTCGTTCACTTCTTTTCCCTTGACATCGATAGTCTTTACTGTTTCGGACTCCGTCGGGGGAGGTGCGAATTTATCTTCCATCTTCGTCGGTGTACTCGCGGTGTCCCCGTTGGCGAAATATACCGTTAATATCGCGGGTCCCTCCTGGTCTCCTGTCTGCTTAACTGTCATACCGACGGCCGGGTTATAGTATTTTAATCGCGGGAAGCATTGCCGCCAAAATTTGCGGGCTCCCATGTGACCGAGGTATATCTTTTCAGCGTAGGAGAGGTGCATGCGGGTAACGGGGCGTAATTTCGAGGGCGAGGAAGTAGAAGGGAGGATAGCAGCCCCAAGTCCAACTCTCATATTCACGAGCTATACAGATCCGGTCAACTTAACAGCCCCTTTAAGGCATGTGTTCAGCTTAATGGGGTTTCTCAGGGCAATCGGCGGGGAGGAAGGGAGGACGTGAGGGTAGTCCAGCCCATTGAAAAAGGGGCCGGATATTAAAGACGAATAACTACCTACTTTCTAAAAAGCGATAAGCAGTCAATTGTTAGCATTGAACTTGTATAGCGACTTGGAACTGGTGTCACTCACTTCCTTCAAGATGCGCATCCGCGCGATTACGTTGACCATTTTGGCGAGTAATCTGACGCCTTTCCACAGGAGAATTCCTGTAGAGCAGCAATAGAGCTAAAACAAAAAGAATAAAGGACCCCTTTGCGTACTATGCGCTGGGCAATTGCACTTTAAGTCGTTATCGTGATGTCGCGCTGCTGCTTCAATTTTTGGATGAGCCCCCGGATTAAAGCTGTTCCGTCGGCGGCCTCTCCCTGCTGCAAACCCCACGATTTTCCTCCGTGAGTCTTTTGTCGACGCCGCTCTTCACGTTTCCCACTGCTTCCCACAGAGCGTCGCCATCTCTAGTCAATCATGTCTGCTGCCGCCGCTGCGGCTGCTGCGCTCGACCCGAGCAACAGCACCAAAAACACCCTAAAGCTCGAGAACGTGAGTCAAATCATCCCCCTGATGCCCTCGTGCCCCGCTTTGCAGCTAACACGGCTTTGCAGACTGAGAAGAGAGATACCCTTATTGCGTTAGAGAAGAAATATCAAGCACAATGGAAGGAGAAGAGGGTGTTCGAGTTCGATGCGCCTTCGCTTTCCGAGGTTCCCTACGACTCCATGTCCCCCGCCGAACTTCGTGCCAAATACCCAAAGTTCTTCGGAACCATGGCCTTCCCTTATATGAACGGTTCTCCGCATGCGGGTCACAGTTTTACCGCCAGTAAGATCGAATTCATGACTGGGTTTGCTAGGATGGAAGGGAAACGAAGCCTGTTTCCTCTTGGCTTCCATTGCACTGGCATGCCGATCAAAGCCTGCGCGGACAAATTGGTCGACGATATCAAGAAATTCGGAAAATATTTCGAAAATTATAGCGAAGAGCTCGAAGAGGACGACGCAACTCCGGCTCCTACGCAAGACCAAGTCAAGGAAGACCTCTCAAAATTCTCTGGAAAGAAGAGCAAGGCCGCAGCCAAGACTGTGAAAATGAAGTATCAGTTCCAAATCATGCTGGCTTTAGGCATTCCTCTCGAGGAGGTTCATAAGTTTGCGGATACAGATTACTGGCTTCAACACTTCCCTCCTCTTTGGATGCGTGACATGGACAGCCTTGGAGCACGTATTGATTGGCGACGATCGTTCGTTACAACAGACGCGAACCCCTATTTCGATACTTTCGTTCGTTGGCAAATGAACCGCCTCCACCAGATGGGTAAAATTCTGTACGGCAACCGGTATACCATCTATTCCCCCAAAGACGGCCAGCCTTGTATGGATCATGATAGAAATGAGGGTGAAGGTGTGGGCCCTCAGGAGTACACCGCGATCAAACTGAAAGTGAAGGAGTGGTCACCCAAGATGAAGGATCTCGTGAAGGGCAAGATTGAAGAAGATGCCAGTGTCTATTTCGTCCCCGCAACCCTCAGGCCAGAAACCATGTATGGTCAGACTTGCTGTTTCGTCGGCCCTTCGATACCGTACGGCCTCTATAAGACAAAGGAGAAGGAGTACTTCGTTGTCACAAAAAGAGCGGCGTGGAACATGGCTTTCCAAGGCTGGTTCTTCGACGGGGATAAGCTACCTCGCGATCAGAGTGAGTTATCCGCAGTTGTTGAAGCCCCTGGATCTGCTTTTGTTGGCACTCTCGTCAACGCACCCATGTCCGTGCACACGGAAGGTGTCAGGATCTTGCCCATGGACACCGTGTCTGCCAGCAAAGGAACCGGAGTTGTTACTTCGGTCCCTTCAGATAGTCCAGACGATTTTGCTACCGTCTCCGATCTTGCCAAAAAGGCGGAATACTATGGCATTCAGAAGGAGTGGGCAGAGTTGGAGATCCTCCCGATTATTGATACTCCAACGTACGGTAACCTAACTGCACCGACCCTAGTCAAGCAGTTGAAGATCAATTCTCCCAAGGACACCGTTCAACTCGCCAAGGCCAAGGAGCTGGCATACATGGAGGGCTTCTACAAAGGAACCCTGCTTGTCGGCGAGTTCAAGGGCGAATCGGTTCAAAATGCTAAGGAAAAGGTCCGAAAATCCCTCATCGATAGCGGAGATGCCTTCCCATTTGCCGACCCGAATGGCAAAGTTATCAGCCGAAGCGCCGACGAGTGCGTTGTTGCTTATCTGGGTCAATGGTTTTTGAACTATGGTGAAAACGATCCTCAGTGGCTTAAGGATACCCAGAACTACGTGGCTAACAGCCTCAACACCTACTCGGGAGAGACGCGGCACGGATTTGAAAAGAATCTCGAATGGCTAAATCGCTGGGCATGCGCTAGAACGTATGGTCTGGGATCGAAACTTCCATGGGACCCTCAGTTCCTCGTGGAGAGTTTGAGTGACAGCACCGTATATCAGGCCTACTATACCATCTCCCATCTCCTCCAGGCTGATCGATTTGGAAAAGAGCCAGGCCGACTAGGTATCAAGCCGGAACAGCTCACGGATGATGTCTGGGACTACATCTTGGCGAGGAGAGAATTCGCGGATGAGCTTGTCCAGAACTCCGGCATCAGCAAGGAGGCTCTTCTGACGCTGAAACGAGAGTTCGAATACTGGTATCCATTAGACGTTCGCGTTTCCGGAAAAGATCTTATTCAAAATCATCTCACTTTCTGGCTCTATATCCATATCGCTCTATTCCCGGATGAATACCGGCCGCTCTCTGTGCGGGCTAATGGCCATCTACTTCTAAACGGCGCCAAAATGAGCAAAAGTACCGGCAATTTCCTAACTCTCAGGGATGCCGTTGACAAATACGGCGCTGACGCCACCCGTATTGCCTTCGCTGATGCTGGTGACGGCATCGAGGACGCGAACTTTGATGAAACAGTTGCCAACAGCAATATCTTACGCCTGTTTACCCTCAAGGAGTGGATTGAAGAGGTTGCACAGGACAAATCCCTGCGGACGGGTCCAGCAGACGCATTCCTGGATAAGCTGTTCGATAATGAGATGAACACCTTGATTCACCAAGCAAGAAAACATTATAAAGAGTAAGTTACCACTCTAAAGTCAATCCATATCATAACCAGTTACTCACATGGCGTAGTACGGACTTCAAACTGGCCCTTAAATCCGCCCTCTACGACTTCACGAGTGCCCGCGACTTTTACCGTGAAGCTTCAACGGCTGCCGGCGTCGGAATGCATCGTGATCTTATTTTCAGATACATTGAGCTACAAGCGCTTCTCCTAACCCCGCTTGCACCTCACTGGGCCGAGCATATTTGGCTGGAGGTCCTCAAGAAGGTAACGAGACCATATACCATCAGTATCGTACGTGTGCTAACAATTATAACTAATAGCCGGAAACTATTCAAAATGCTCTTTTTCCCGAAGCTCCAGAGCCAGTGCCTGCGCTCTCAGCAGCACAGGCCTATGTCCGCACAACTTCATCCAACATCACTTCCTCGGAATCAGCGTTCGCCAAAAAGCTCTCCAAAGGAAAAGCCGTCACATTCGACCCCAGGAAACCAAAGAGGCTTACAATCTTCGTGGCCAAGCAATTCCCAGCCTGGCAAGAGAAGTACATCGACTTGGTCCGCGACGCATTCGACGCCATGAACCTCTCAGTCAATGACAAAGAACTAAACGCCAAGGTCGGCAAACTCGGAGAAATGAAGAAGGCAATGCCATTCGTCCAGGGCTTAAAGAGGCGCCTGGTTCAAGGAAAGGAAGCACCAGAGACGGTGTTTAACCGTGAACTCGGCTTTGATGAGGTCCAGGTTCTGCGGGATATGGCGGGAACTTTGAAGAAGGCTACCGGCGCCAAGGCTGTGGATATCGTTTCCGTTGAAGAAGTTGGGAAGGTTGGAACTACGGTCGATGGTGAGAAGAGGGAGGGCTTGCCGCCTGTTGCCGAGGGTGCGATTCCTGGTCAACCAACGTTCCATTTCGAGAACATTAACGATGCGTGATTGTTGAGGTGGACTTGATTCTGCTTTCATACGGCGTATACGAGGCTTCTTCGGGGAATATGGCTGTTGAGACGGGTTATTAAAGCTTATGAAGTATAAATGAATGAATAAAAGGAAGTAGATGATATTATGTTTAAGAAATGATAAATTTTGTTCTCGGATATTTGCCAGCATTATCTTGCAGCATTATTTTCATGGTATTAAACCTCTGTCTCCTATCATACATAATTGTAGTCTAATATTCTAGTAAATATCACAACAGATGTCCATCCTCCCAAGACTCCACCCAATGCAAATAAGAGGACTTTCAGAACGCTTGCTATTTATCCAAACCCAACATCTAATCCACAAGCACATCAAGGCGTAAAGACGAGGGAAGCCATCAATATCCCCATTCCTTGAAGAGTTTCGGACCGTTATTCTTCGCCATACCCTTCCGGAACCCCTGTCGTGTAGTCTTCTTGGCCTCAGTTTTCCTTTTCTCCATCCGATGACCGTGAACAGACAGAGGCCTTCTAATCCCTACAAATTTGCCATGGGGACTGAACACTTCAACCTGTGGGAACGCATCTTCAGCACGGCCCCTAGTTCGGATCTGTGCCGTGAGCTCGACCCAGCCGCATCCCTCGATCAGGATTTCGGTGGATAGGACCTTGAAAAGCGGGACGTGCTGGTCGGTGTTGACGGTTGAAGGGTTAATTCGGGGCGGACCCCCGTAGAGTTTTGTTACGTCGTGTTTGAGGTCGAATATTCCGGCCGAGCGCATTGTTTCAGGTGCGTCTTCTGTCGCGATTGTGGGGTGTGGGTATCTGCGTTTGCCTTCTAGCATTTCCATGGCTTTGTTTGAGGCTGTTATGTGACGGGAGAGGGAGAGAAAGGGGGTTGCGAGGATGACATCTTGGTCGTTAACGGGCGTGATTTTTACCAGATTGCCCAACAGCAGTGACTGGCCTGGCTTGATTGTAAGCCGGTCCGGCTTGGGTATCGTTTTCAGGATCGTGTCGAGCTTGTGTTTGTCTTCCACGAACTCTTGGAGTCCACCGCGGTGGACGCCCGGTAAATCGATGACTTCACCTTTGGGCTTGCTTCCGAATGGGATTCGGATTGGCGCGACAGTCGTCCCGGATTGAGCAGAGACGATAGGTAGAACCGGATAGCCCTGTATCTTCTGGGAGGGGGGTAATAGAGAATCTTCCTCAATAAAGTCCGCGGCGGACTCATGGCTGCTTGTCTCAATGCCTTGTCCCGTTGTCTGCGCTTTGGGAAAAACGGCAGAGATCAGGTTACTTTTCCCGACATTGGCCTTTCCCACCATCCAAACCCCACCGCCATGCGCAGCAATCTTCTCTTTGAGCTCTTTTGTCCACCAGCCCCGATGCGAGCTCACCATGTAGACATTTCCCATCCTTACTCGTTCGTTTCTCGACTCAATAGTATCTCGAAGTATCTCCACCATCTTTGCATAAAAGGAGTCCACGATTTCCTTGACACCTGCCAGTAAATCGGAGCGGGTAATGACAAAATGTAGCACAGCAACTTTGCTGCTAGATTTGTATTCCGTGGTCTTCGCTCTGCGATTCACGGACCGCTGCTTTTTAACGTCTAACTCTTCGTGTACGTTGGGTATCAAGGAAAGAGGGAAATCGGCGGCGTCCAGAATATGATAAACGTTATTATCCTCCCAGGGAGATTCGGCCAAAAGGTCTTTTATGTATGATACCGGCGGGTAAGGGATCTCCTGGCCATGGGAATGGTGGGTGAGGTTGTGGCATCTATCACACACCGGTGCAGTAGGCATATCCTCTGGGAATTTTTCTTCTTGTGTAGTGGCATCATCCTCTAGCGCGCCGCTCTCCGTAGCGGCATTATCATTCCGTCCAAACACCCGTAAATAATCTTTGACGCTCTTTCTACTGGAGCTATAGTAGCCAGCCTGCTCGGAATCTACCCAGTTTGTGAATGCACCGCAACCGGGACATGTAACCGGAAGACATTCCAAATTGTACTTCGGAAGGGCTGGAGGATGAGATCTGGCTGGCTGCTCGACGGCTGGAATGCTAGGAGCTGTAGAGTATCGGACTTTTCGCGCGTTGGTACGGAGTAAAGGTCCTGCAACGGTGCATCGGCCGCACCTTGGGACGGTGTGTGGGAGCAACGGAAGCCTCCGAAGAAGCGCTCTATATGCTGGCGCTGTCATGACGGCATTTCTCCAATAACGATCATGCTGGTGCAAGGTTGAATTTTCTTCATTGTCCAGCTGGAGCTTCATGCGATTGCAATTCTGGACTAATGCGCCCGCCGTACTTATCGAATTTTATCAGCGCAGATAGCTACGGGTTGCAGGATTGGCCTAAGATGCACCTCTCTCTCGTTTTCTTCGAGCAGGAGATTCAAATAAGACTAGAGTAGGCCATGGGCACTGAATATAAAAACATCATCGTATCTATAAAAAATTGCCCGATGCCCATGCAATTTGCTCCGTTAAAACGCTCAGCTGTCCCGCAGAACTCCAAAGAAAGCCGCCCTGATTGAAGCCCATAAACTCCCAAATCCTTCCTTTTTGCCAACTAAAAAGAAAAGCTAGCCCGGTTCGCACGTAAAATCGCCAGGATGCAGGAAATCAAACCGAGGAGACGCGATTCACGCCTTCTCTTTGCCCTTTCCTTTCTTATCTTCGCCTTCCTCGTTATCCGGCTCCAGTTCACTCTCTTCGTCGCTCATGAATTCATCATCATCGTCGAAACCAATAAATCGTCTCACTGGAGCGGGTTTCATGGGTGCACTGCTCGATCCTTCCGCTAGATCAATGGTATCATCAACGCCTTCCATCTCGCTATCTTCACTTGGACTGCCGGAGTCCGCACTTGCATTGCCCTCACTCGCGCTCGTCCCCGATCCGCCAACCAAGGCATCCCCAGCAAGATTATCCTGCCAGATTCCCTCCTTCATGGCGCGCATTACAGCCTCGCGCGCCCTTTCCGCCGCCTCCTCCTTATCTTCCATCCAAGCACCATCCACCTTCCCCTTGCCCTCCCCATTCCGCAGTTCCGCTTCCCTCTTCTCGGCAGCTTCCACAACCATCTCCCATCGTTTCCGTCTTGCTTCTTTCTCCTTCTTGTCCATCTCCGGCTTTAGCGCAAGATACTCGGCCAGCGCTTTGGCTTCTTTCACGGTGCGAAGACGTCGCCCGTCTAGATTCCGGTTTGATCCATTATTCTCTCCCTGGGCTCCCTTCTTTCGGCTGGACATTCGGCCTCCTGCAGCACGTAGCTGAGAGCCGAAACCACCCTTACCTCCAAGGAGAGGGGCGCTAAGTCGAAGAGGCACGAATGCATATTCGGTATGTTCGGTAGTGGGTGTGGTTGAATCGAGGAAACTGGTAAGCTGCTGGGACGACAGAGGCGGCAGTTGTTTGTTGTTGGTTGTGGTGATGACCAGGGGAGATGGCCCGACGGCTAAGGATGGAGGGAGGAAGGCATTTATTCTCTCGGTAACGTCTGCGATCGTGGAAGTTGATGGCAGCGGAATCGATAATGTCGGAGGTAATGAAAGGCCAGGGAAGGATGAGAGGAGGATGTTGATAGTTGAGGGTGCCATGGTGGCGATGACCCCGTAGTGTTATAATATGGCTATTTTGAAGGATTGAGCAAGTAGCAAACAGTGTGTTAGGGCGTTCGAACAGCGATATTGAACCAACTGCCCTTGAGGACCAGAAGTTGTTGAATGCGAAGGGAGTCTGATGCTCACGGTTCGATGATCTCGTCGTCAGATTCGTCACATGATCTGTCACATTCGCATTAGGCCTAGCGCGGGAAACTGCCAAGAATTTACATAATCAACCGAATGCGGAGAACTAGGGCACAATCCTAGCGAGCCCTAACAGCGACACAACAAGATCTTCCAGCGGCCGAACAGTTCGCAGCAACCCAAGACCATCGACCAATTTCCACCGTATTGTCAAAGCGATTCCCCGAAGTGCACTAGGAACTCGCGACAATGTAAGTCCTGCTGCGTTGACAAAAAAAAATTGATCATGCTCCGTTCGGAAAAAGCTAACATCACAATCGCAGGCTTATCCCCAAGGTTGACCGCAAGAAGATCCACGAGTACCTCTTCCGTGGTATGTAGCGAGTTCCCCCTCGAACAAGAGATATAAGCGCAGGCTTCAAGCTCGCCGTGAAACCAAAAACAATAGCTAAATCATCTCCGTTTTGCAGAGGGTGTACTCGTGGCCAAGAAGGACTTCAACCTTCCCAAGCACTCCGACATCGACACCAAGAACCTCTACGTACGTTCTTCCTCACAAACCACCTAATCCAAACAATCGCATTAACCTATCTTCCCACAGGTCATCAAGGCCTGCCAATCCCTCACCTCCCGCGGCTACGTCAAGACCCGCTTCTCCTGGCAATACTACTACTACACCCTCACCCCCGAGGGTCTCGAGTACCTGCGCGAATGGCTCCATCTCCCCGCCGAGATCGTGCCCGCAACCCACATCAAGCAGCAGCGCTCGCACGCCCCGCCCCGTGGCATGATGGGTGGTGAGGAGCGTGAGCGTCGTCCCGGCGGTGATCGTCGCCCTGGTGGCCGTGGTGGTGACGGTGGTTATAGACGTCGTGAACAGGGTGAGGGTAAGGAGGGTGGTGATGCCCCCGGTGGCTTTGCGCCGTCTTTCCGTGGTGGATTCGGTCGTGGCCGTGGTGCTGCGCCCCCTTCTTAAATGCTGAGAAGCGTTGATATGGAAAGGTTGGAGTCCTGTCGATGGGGTGACGTGGAGGTTTACTCTTCGTGACATGTCTTCTTGTGGCGTGGGGATCTCCGGTCTTTTGGTCGATGGGATGAAGGCGCCTGTTTGACTGGCTCTTGTCCAGGTTGTCGCTTTTATCTTTTATGATATGCGACAACGGAAAAAATGTACGAATGTATGACTTGACGTGGCTATTTAGATACAGATAGCAATATACGTCATGACTGGCATGAGCTAAAAGGATGTCCTTGCTTATATTGATATTTCTTTTATTATGATACCTGGAACTACTTGCTGAATCTCCTCCGGTCATATCTCACCACAGCCTGAAGAAGCACAGTAGCGCCGTCTGCGCATTCTTCGGGTGTCGAGAACTCCTCTGGATGATGACTGACGCCATCTTTGCAGGGTATAAAAATCATACTGGTCGGCACTCTCTTCGACGTGAAGACACTGTCATGTCCGGCCCCGCTCCAGATAGTGCGGTACATCGATTCCGGCTTCGCGTCATCCGCAACAAGCGCCTTGGTCGATTCCGTCACGCACTCAATACATTCCGGATGAAAGTTGATAGCCGGGCTATTGAAATCCAGCTGCCACTCCACCTTACACGGCTTCCCGATCCCCTTGCCTTCCTCCGCTGCAATAGCAGCGAATTCACTTCTCAGCTCCTTATCACAAATATCGACCTTTGCATCCTCGGGGGAACGGATATCGAGGCTGAAACTGACAAAGCCCGGGACGGTGTTCACGCTACCTGGTTTGATCTCAACGATGCCGACACTGGCGAGACAGTTGTGCTTTTGGGCGACTTCGCGGGCGCGAACCATCATTTTTGCGGATGCGTACATTGCGTCTGCACGATGCTGGAAGGCGGTTGTGCCTGTGTGGCAGTCCCGGCCTGTGACGTTGATGCGGTACCATCGGTATGCTTGCACCGCCGTGACGACTCCCACTCGCTGTCCAGAGGTGATGAGGTGGGGTCCCTGTTCGATGTGCAGCTCGAAATGCGCGGCAATCGGGGTCGATTTGTACGAGCATGGAGTTGAACCCAAGTAGCCAATCTTCTCGAGGGCGCTCTTCATCGACTCTGGGTTTGAAGCAGCAGAGGGAAGAGAGGCAACTGTTGGGACCTCCAGAAGATTATGTGCTGTTTCTAGTGGGATACTCTCGGCCCAGACACCGGAGGAAACCATACTCTTCGGGAATCGAGCGCCCTCCTCGCTTAATAGGGGTCAGCATATTCTACCCTTATGCCATCGGGCTGGGATACTGACTTGGTCCAGTTGATAACACCTACTCCGCCTTCAGTCTCAATATCATTCTCCTGTAGCACCTTTAACATCTCAATTCCCGCGCATACACCCAAAATTCCATCGTATCTACCACCAGTGGGCTGGGTATCGAGATGGCTTCCAACCATTGTCGGGGGTACATCCTTTCTGCGTCCAGGACGAACAGCAAACATGTTCCCCATCGCATCAACGGTCACATTGCACCCGAGACTCTTAGTTGTTTCCGCGAACCAATCCCGGACTACTCTATCCTCTTCTGACAGCGCAAGACGCTGCATTCCAGTCTCGGTCGAGGCACTGAGGCGCAACGAAACGATTAGCCGGCCAGTCCAACTATCACACTTATATGGTATTGAAAAATGACAGGAATGTGCTTACTTCCCCCATCGGATGCCAGCACCCCATTGTGAGCTGTGGTGGATGTAGTCTTGCAGGCGTTCCTTGTTGGCTCTCAACGCCCCGACCTGGGTATCGGACAGCTCCGTGCTCAACATGTCTCTTCGACGTGTCTGTCAGAAGAACTGTCTTATAGAAACAGATAGACTCCTGGTAGGGAAAGTGATAGCCCCTTTGAGGATAGGTCTCGTAGGATGGGAGTAGGAAGATGCAGAGCGTATCGGCAACATTGCCTTGCGGGGTGCAAATAGCATTTTATATCGCCCGGAGATGTCTCCTCGACCGGACCTCGACTTCGCCCTTTGATCATCAATCGGCTAAAATCATTGGATTCTTCCCCGCATCGAAACTGCGGTTATCCCACGCGTCTCGGCTCGGCGTTGGTAGGCTCACGGCGATTCTGGCCATTCCAATTAAGCCATACTATCATTGGGCGTCATCTTCTCACCCATGGAATAATCACCTCGTGGAATATCCTTTGTCTTGTTGACACAGTGCGGTTATGTACCCACTACCCACTACGCGTATGAAGCTATCCGCCTCCAGCAGCTCGGGGAACTGGGGAATGAGGGGAAAGGAGGCCGCCTACAGCCACACCCAGTCTTATTTCCACTCACCTCCTCCTCATGTCGACTTTTGCCCGATATCTCGCCAGCCGCAAGGAAGTATCAAATGAATCAAAGTGTAGCCGGTAATACGCACTGGAATATGCAGATATAGCCCCAAAAAAATACAAAGTGCCAGCAAAAATAATAAAATTATCGACCGACTATTGCCGATAGTGAGGTGTTTCCAAAGATTGAGGAGCGGAGTATTCTGGGCAAAGCCACGGCCATCTCTGGTAAAAGGCAAGAAATGGATTCTGAACTAGCTTGTCCCACTCCTAACCAGGATTTCCCCGATTGCCATATATAAGGGGCGCGCTTGTCACACCGCGAAGGGCGCGGGTTCGAAACCCGGCGGGGCCGATTATTTTTACGGACGCAAGGATTCTTGGTGCATGCGACGTCAACAGCCCCTCATATCAGCTCCCTCAGTTTCCTCAGCTTGCTTCAGCTCGACTTCAGTTCCATTTCTCTTTAAATTATTTAATCCATTAATTGCTTCTACAAATACATCTTCCATCTTAACACTGTCAACATGTCCGCTGCCTGCATCTTCTGCCGTATCGTCAAGGGTATGTTTCCGGTGCTTGACATCATCACATCCAGACCTCCAATTCTCAAATCCCATGCACTCCCAGTGCGATATTGATTAATTCCGTCTAATTTCGTTCTGTCGCAGGTGAAATCCCCTGTATGAAGCTCTTTGAGAGCGAAAGGGTCCTAGCCTTCCTTGACATCCAACCATTGAGCAGGGGACATGCGGTTCGTTTCTATACCTCTCCAACTCCTGCATCATACACATTGCTCCCTACCAACAACACCCTTTTACTCAGGCGGGCAGGCAAAGAGAGCAAAAACACATACTAATCCCGCCGCAGCTCGTCATCCCAAAAGTCCACGGTGCCAAACTCGTCGATATCCCGGACCCAGATCTAGCTGAGCTCCTGGTAAGCAGTAACATTCCTCCGATGCTTACCTCTCTAATGAATGAATATAGCCCGTTGCGAAAAAGATCGCACTGGCCGCCGGCGCCACAGACTTCAATATCCTCCAGAACAACGGCAAAATCGCCCATCAATACGTTGATCATGTATGTTCCTTCATTCGTTTCAGCTGCTTTCCTTGCTAACAAACCACCAGGTCCACGTTCACATGGTAGGCCTAACGAACTTCAGTTATCCATAGGTGCGATTTCTAACCTTCATGATTTAGATCCCTAAACCGAATGAGAAGGAAGGTCTCGGCGTCAGTTGGCCTGCAGATATGGATGCAGATAAGGGGAAGCTGTCTCAGCTTTGCGAGGAACTCAAAGCAAGGATGTAAAAAAGGGTTAAATGACCCCCTTTGAAACAGATAATAGTCCCGATTTCTTCACTTCAAGTTAATATTTGAGGAGTCCCGCGCTATTTGCAAGAAAAGTGCTTGTAATTGACAGTGATTTCAACTTTTCACCCTGGGCGAATCAAATTTATAATTGAACATGTCATGTTTATTTAAGTGATTTGCTCTATAAACCGGCAATTGTTGAAACACTCGAGGCCAGTGATAACGAGAACAATGAAATCTTTATCCGAAACATACCCATATGCAGAGACTCTAAAGATGAGAATGAGCGACGCGATCACTTGAAAAAGCGCCGCGAAGGCGAACACATAGCTGGAGGAGAAAAAAAAAAGGAATAATGCTCATAATCTAACTCACGATATCATGCAAAGCAAAGATAAGCCATGTGCACCCGAAGCTATGTATGCTGAAAGAATGGCTGTATATATACAAGCCCGGTATCAGAAGAGGGGGAAACAAAACAGGGAAAGAAAACGATTGGAATTTTAGTCGAGTTCGTCATCACTTCCGCCGACAGCTATCTCCCTTGCAGTAACGACTTCTGCGCTGTGTTTCTCCGATAACGAAGTCTTAACGCTGACAGATCTTGATGGAACTCTCTTCTTGCTTGAAGGTGGGAGGCGGCCTTGGCGGTCATATAATGATTTCGCGCGGATATATGGGTCAAGAAGCCAGTAGTTCTCGTGCAGCTTGGATGCGAGCTCATTTCGTTGCTTCGTCAACTCGGCCGCCTTTTCCTTGTCTGCAGTCATCCACGAGATGGTGGCATCCTGGTAGTCGCTGGCAAACTGGAGTCTAGCCGCCATCAATGACTCCATAGTTCCGGTGTCTTGATGTTTCGAATTCTCTTCGGGTATGGGTTCGATGTATTTGTACTCGTAGTCGTTGGCACCGCCAACCTCCTTCAGCAGTTCGGTTTTTGAGACGAATTTTTCAAGGTCTTCGGGCGTTTTGGTAAAGTGGATTTTCGATGCTACGACTGGGTCCAGCCAGCCTTTAATGACAGCCCAGATACCTGAAGGTTGTCAGAAGTATGTCCATCTCCGATATTCTCGACCACAACTTACCGGAAAACAGCCACGGGGCCTTGTGAACGAGGATAACACCCAGGCTCTCTGGGTAATTAGCCTCGAAACATTTGATCATAAATTTGACTGGGGCGTAATCCTGAGAGTGAAGTTAGCACGAGTATCAAACAGAAAGATCCACTAGCTCTCACCATATTTGCTATGGAAAAATCGGTCATGTCGAAAATAAGGGCCTGTAACAAGTCAGCTCGCTTTCTCTCTGCTTAAAAGATATGGCGCAAACATACAGCAGTCTCTGCCGGCTTCTCCAGAAGTAGCCTGCAAGTCTCAATAATATAGACTGTATATTTCTCAAGGCTTGACTCGGAATAAACTCCGGGCTTGTGCAGGCGCACTCTGATATAGCAAACCGGTCTTCCAGATTTATCCTTTCCGTATAAGAAGCTCTCCCCAAGTCGAAGCAAATTCAGGAAATCCTCCGCTTCCTTCTTCACACTCGCATTGTCACCCTTGGCTGCGATTGCCGCACCGCCATCTCCAAATTTCATGATTTCATCGTCAATATGAATTGTCTTCGCTCTCCAATAGAGCGCAGAGACCATCATCGCAAGCGCCTTATTGATGTCCCACTTCCTGGCACGCAGGAAGCGAAGCAGAAGCGCATCGGGATGGTCATGCTTGGTCATGCTCCAGAATGCAACTCTTAGTTCTTCAGGGGTCGAATTAGCCAGAGCATCCTGATATTCCTTTGTCTGGCCATATTTATCGTCAAGATCAGGCGATTTGGTTCCTCCGTTGGTATCGTCTGAAGAACCGTTGCTTTTGCTGCCAAACAACCCGAGTTTCTTTTTTGGCTTCTTCGAGTCCGGGTTCGACCCATCGCTGACCGGAGTGGGAGACTTCGGTGAAGGGCTGTTCTGCAAATCTGAAGTTCCGAAGACCTGAAGTACCACACCCCAAAATTCCTTCAGCTTCGCTTCCTGTTCCGCCGTAAGATTGCCAACATGGCCCGTGGGTATTTGTTCCGTCATCGTATGTAAAATTTGCGAAAATTCTTCGGGAATCTGCTCCTCCTTACGATCCTGCTGGTAGTATAAAGCGCGCAATGCCAATCCTCCACATAAAACAACGATCGAGATCGAGACGGTCCAGAAGGACGAGGCGTGCGTCGGCGGGTGGCTGAGAGACGGAGTGACGTAGGTCCGTCGAAAACGAGGAGAAGCGATGCGATTGGGCTCAGCAGCTCGTCGATACTGCTGGAGAAACAGGGATGGTGATCGTCGTTGGGTAAACAGGAAAGCTGTCTGCTGGACCTGGAGGACAGGTTTCACGTAACGAGCGAAACAAGGACGCATTCACGAAAAAGAATGAAATATCGGTTCAATTAAACGAGGGACTTCAAGCTTGATCAGTTAACGAACACATAAACGTTGGATACTCCTCTGCTTTCTCAAAACGGGTGAAAAACGTGTGAGGAGAGGATTGTTGACGGAAGACGAACAGGCGCGACAGGAAGGTGGGACATACGCAAGCAATGAGGCGGGGAAATTGAGGGCTTTTTCCAAACTCTGGGGCTGAAGGGTGGAAAACTCTGAGAAGTGTTGGATACTTTGGAGTCCCTGGACCAGTAACCAGAGGATATTGAAGCTCAACAGGTGGACTGGGAGGCGAAGGAAGAGCTGACATCAACTTCCTCCGCCACACCGCAGCCCGGAAAGTTTCCCCGACGATTCCGGTGACGATCACGTGGTATAGCGCCACTTCCGGCATAAAAGTGCCAAGACTGATTATATAATTATGCAATCATTTCAACTGTCATGATATCATGAAAAGGCGAAAACACTAAACACAGCACCAGCACCACATTTTCCCAGGGATTTTGGATGTACCGTTCTGGATTAGTGCAGGAGGCTTGCCTCTCCATCCTCACCTTTTCCTCTCCCTGCCCTCACCCCCTCTTAACATCCTCACCATCCGCCTCACCAACCCAATCCCCTCATCTTCCCCACCGGTCACCTGCCTTAAGTAAGATATCATCAATCCAGTTAAGTTTACGTGATGTTCCAGTCAGTGCTAACATAATTCCCAACCGAGCTGCCACCTTTCCAAAATATCTTCCAATTTAACTACCCTTCCACCTCAACGCGCAATTATGCCATCAATTTGGAAGAAAAATGCTTCAAATTCAATTGAGAGAGAGGGTAGGATTGAACTCACAATAAAATCTATTTAAAATGATGAAAAGCTCTCAGCTGTGGAAGCTGCACGCCTATTTAATGTGCCTAGGACTACTCTTCAAGATCACCTCAAGGGCCAGCAATCACGGGTGAATTTACGCACAAATTCACATAAATCATCCCCTGCTGAAGAAGATAAACTAGTGGAATGGGTGCTGGATCAAGCTAAATGAGGTTTCCCCCCCCCCCCCCCCCGCGGCTGCATTGGTTGAAGATACGGCTAATTATCTTCTTGCTATACGGAATTCCACCACCTCTGCCCAACCCCCCCTACGTGTTGGCAAGAACTGGGTGTAAAATCTAGTGGCATGCTGTACGGAACTCCAAAGCCGCTATTTCAGATGCTATAATTATGATTGTGCTAAGTGCGAAGATCAGCAGGTTATAAGGGATTGGTTTAAGGTCCTGGGGGATACAATTGCTGAGCATGGGATCCTGTCAGAGGATATATACAACTTTAATGAGACTGGCTTTGCAATGGAGCTCTGTGCCACTACTAAGATTATTACTAGTAGTGAGTGCTATGGCAGAGCAAAGCTCCTACAGCCTGGAAACCATGAATGAGTGACTGTAATTGAGTCAGTCAATGTGTCAGGATGGGCCCTACCTCCCTATCTCATCCTCAAAGGCCAGGGCTTGTTGGAAGGATGGTTTCAAGGCCTTCCAGAAGGCTGGAAGCTAGATGCTAGTCCAAATGGCTGGACTACTGATAAAATAGGCCTGAGATGACTTCAACGGGTGTTTATTCCAGCAGCAAATCCTTGCAGAGTTGGCAGATCTATCCTTCTTTTCCTGGACAGACACGGCAGTCACCTTACCCCAGAAATTGACCAAATCCGCAAGGATAATGCTATAATATGCCTTTGCATGCCACCTCATTCCTCCCACCTTCTGCAGCCACTAGTGTCTTCTCAGTTTAAAAGTGAGCATATGGAGATCTAGTTCAGCAGCAAATGCGGCTTGGATTTAATGCCATTCGGAAGGCAGATTTCCTAGATGCCTACCCTACAGCACGCGCTGCCGGCGGTTAGCAGGCGTCGAAAATGGCACCGAGAACCCCCGTTTTCAACCGTTGGATAACCGTCACATCGTTAAATGGAGTATACAATGAGACAGTTAGCGGACCACCGGAATCGGCCGCCTAGCCACTTCACCTTCATTGCTCTCTCGATGCCACCCTTCGAGCAGAATAGTTCTGCTTGTACTAATCGAAAGGACAAATATTATACAAATATTATCCCCCACCTCGGCAAACGACACTTGAAAACTATTCACAACCTTAACAATATTCAAGCAAAGCTACTTAAGGGAAGCAGGTGACGGAGGCTAGAACAGAGAAAACAGAGATCAAAAACAAATAGTCTGAAAACCCAAGCAAGATCAGGGGTTCGCTAGTCTTCTTGTACAGGCTTCAAATATTTCAATTAAAAGCGAAATTGTAGGCTCACGTTTTGATATAGCACGCCCTCTTCACGCCACCATACACCTCCATAAGCATTCCAATATACCTCTATAATTTGGAAGATGGGGAAGAGCAAATAAGACTGGCGAATTATCAGCACTGTCCAGAGTGCCGGAGCTGACCAACTGGAATATCCAAAAGTTTGTAATCAACAGCGTGCGCTTCAATATATACTTCCTTGTGCCTCTTGGGAGCTGGGCCTCGCGTCTATGCTGAAGCTTTTTATTGACAAGCTACCCAAGCCCAAGAAAGTTGTCACCGGAGCGGCTTATAAAAGCCTGTAGGTTGGGAATGCTACACTTCACTGAATCTGATTTGCCCTATTGTCTCAAGAAATCGATAGAACTGTTCAACCTGTCACTTAGGCGGATGACTCGCGTATCTTGCATGGTACACACGCCTGGGCATCACAGTCGGGGCATCTCAATGTATATATCGGACAAAGCCTTTCACAAAACTGACAACTATCTACACCATACACTCGAGGCCACCAACGCCTGTGTGCGCAGATCTTATTCTCGTTCCAATGAGGACGGGGACGAGGAGGAGGTGATGGTGGTCCCTGTGGGCGTTCAGGCTGCTGGCGTCGAAGGGACTCCCAAATCTCATCAACTGTCTGCTTCAAATCGTCAAAACCCCATTGGTGGACGTCGTTGTTTGTTGTGCCTCGCTGTTGTTCCGCCGCTGCACGGCTCTCTCGTGCTTTTGTTGCTGCTTCATACTCGTCCCATTCCTTTTTGATGCGCTGGTATTTGCAATCGAAGCAGTACCTTTTGTGCTCATCTTGCAAGGTTTCCCATGCCTCTTGTACCTAGAAAACAGTAGTTAGCCTCGAAGGTCCACAGACAATGTTTCTCATCATTTCACGGATCTGACCTCGTGAAATGCCGACGGATCTATTGCGGGATTCTTATCTGGATGGGTGGCGAGCGTCTTTCTTCGGTACGCAGTTCTGATTTCCTGCAAACTCGCACCTTGACGAACTTCAAGAACACGGTAATAATCGATCTCTGCAGGCTTTCTCGTCATGTTTGTGGACAGGCTCGAATAGGCTGGAAGACACTCGGCCTATCGATCGAACAGAGAAGTGGATGCTCCCAGCTTTTTGAACGCACTGGTTGGGACACTTGCAGCCGTTCCAGGATCATAATGAGAAGCGGCACATGGGTTTGGGCAATGCACACAGCCTTGCACTAAGCATGAGGGATTGGTCAAAAGGGTGCCGCCATCATGCTAAGGAGGGCTGACATGGCATTGAGATGTCTCGGACTAACCAACTGAACCAAACAGGATCAATCCTTAGAGGCCGGGGGTGCTTCTAAGTGTAACAAGGTGTTGTAGGAGAATGTCTCCAAATCCAATCACAAGCATTTCTCTTGGTTTCTCGGCGGTGGCTTTGGCACCACCAGTCGACTCTCCAGGATTATGTTGGTTCTCGTCCTGAAACTCAACAACCCCCAGCTGCCACCAGGAACTATCTCTAAGCGCCGTGTTCGCTTATCATGGGTGCATACGCCGCGCTCAGCGGAATGCAAGCACCAATCATCTACGCCTGTCCTAACGACGAGATAGAGAGGGTATGTGATGATTGAACTGTATTAGCGAATGAATCTCAGGGAATGACATATCGAACTATAAGAAAGCGTGTAGATATATATATATATATATATGTTGAGAGAGTACTTGGGAACAAACTCTCCATCCCTGCAATATAGCGAGACAGGGGTAAAGAATATCCTTAAAGTTACTTGATATCCACGCGGGCCGTGCCTTGGGATGGTGGGGGCAATGTCAAGTCCAAGGCTATCAGATTCCCAACGAGACCATGAGGGCGTTGCGCCGCAGCCTTGTCAAGACGGTTGACTTTCTACTCTGTATCACGGGCCAGGTTCTGCATCGCCAGGCCGCCCTCTGAATCGTCCGCGCAAGCCGGTCTGCAGCTGCCATGGGTTCTCTTGACTCACTGGCTCTCAATGGGTCTCACATGGGCGTGACAACTATCCTGGCAAGGGACGGAGTCGGCGTCGTAGAAAAATAGGCCTTCTGAGTGGCCGAGCACAACATGAACCCAGGGCCACGAGATAGCTCCCACACTATATAATATGTCCGACGACCGAGATTTAAATCTGACTACAATTCCTCCATAGCAGCTGTTGAAAAAAAAAAATTATTGATACATTATATCTGTACCAAAACCCCGTTGGAGAGAAGAATTAATGGCCCGCGATACAGTCTGCCTTGATGTGGCTATTGACCACCGGCTCAGACGACTTTTCGGTCGCGTTTCGGTTGACCTGTTAGAGCACTCCAGCCATGTCTACCGTATCGAGGAACGAGGGCGGATGCTGAAGCGATCTCACCATGAGATTCAAATCACTGCACAATTAGCTGGCCCAGCAGCCAAAGGTGGCATCGCTATTGCCCTGCAGCAGCCACGGCACAATCACCCATTCGAGGAGGGTGTCGATGCCGTCACCGGGGACTGCGAGACTCTTTATGCCCTTTACGACATATTCACCACGGTCTCTTGCGGGACCCTTGACATTCGGACCGACATCGCTGTCATTGACTTGCTGCCATACGAACCTGAAAATGTAGCAAAGATCAAGGACGCCAAGTTGCGGGAGTCATTCTCCGCGTCAACGCAGATAATTTGCGATAAAGAGCCCGATGTCCTGCTCTGCGCGGGCAAGATCTGGCTGCCGAGGGCGGGCAAGTTCGATGGCAGAAAAGGGGAAGGCTGGAAGTTTGAGAGCGTCGGGATCGGGAAGAAGTTTGGTAGCACTCCTAAATTGCCCGTCATGGCGAAGATCCGTCCAGAGGGGGGTGGAATTGTCACCATTCCTAGGGTCAATGGTTTCCATCCGAGTTATGCGTTGAACTATCACCCGCACGTCAGTCTGCTGAGGCAACTACAGATCCTGATAGGCGCTGAAACTTGCGGCATGCTGAAGGGTGATTGGGAAGACGAGAAGTGGATGGATGAACTGAGGCGCCGTGGCCAGGAGTTTTCCAGTTCATTTTCAGGTAAGGGATAGATCCCCTATTCCAAGCTATCCCTGTGTTTGTCGCGGACCCTGATTGTAAAACCCTAACTAACTCCGTATTCAAGAAGCATCGCCGTCCAACTCTCCTCCACTACAAAGTCCAGCCCAAAGCTCAACCAGGGGCAACAGCGTCATGTACCTGCCGGACTACCAAAAGCTCTACTCTGACGCACTGCTTAACCTGCAGAACCGTGCCAAACGTCTCATTTTGGATCAACGGCTAGCTAAGAAGTTACCCGGAGAGCTTTACGAAACCGTGCTCTCCGGTGGCCTGAGCGAGATTTGCAACGACGCGACCCTCATCCTGAGCCAAATGTCTCGTCTCAAGCATAATGGCTGGCCCGTTTACGTAGCTGGGAAGAACGAGGCCGCCCTAAAGAAAGCCGCGTCTGACACGGTTCAATTTGCCGGGATCCTGGTTAAAGCTGGGGAGCAAGGTAACGACACGGAGCTCGCAAAGATCATCCGGCGAGGCGCAAGATCCATCAGTAAGCACGTCAAGGGCGGGAGTGCAAAGCACCCTGAGTACGAGCTCGACCTGAGCAGAGCTGGCGGCAGTTTCCTTCGGCTGGCTACGCAAATCGAAAAGCTGCTCTTGGATCTTCTGTTGAAGAAGGAGAAGGCGCTCAATGCTTTGGGGCAGGAAGAAGTCCTGTCGAGTATGATGGGCCAGATGAACCTGTCGCGAGCTTAGGTCATGGTGGGACCAGTGCCACCACCTATCCCAGCATCCGTCGAGAAGTCACATAAATTTTCGGGGCTTCGTCGTTCTCGCTCTTACGCGTTTCATTTCTCTGCTTGGGCCAAGTAGTGTTCTGGAAACAGCTGGCCCTCGTCGTTGAAGTCATCGTCGTCGGAATCATCATCAGTGTCATCCAAGTCATCACTGTCAACCTCTAACTTGCAATGGTCCTGCAAGGAGCTAAATGCCTGGAGCGGTACGGCAAGACGAGTCCTGTCCCTCTCCTCCTCAACGAGATGCCTCGGCGGCTGAGAATCCGAGCAGGTGAATATATATCTGCATCGTGATTGCGTCGTCGTTGCGTTTGACAAGAGCAACGGCGATTCCATCATGACTGGATGGGTCAGGCAAGACCATGGCCAGCTCCCTGGGCGCTGGAAACGGCGCCGGAGGTGGCCATTTTCAGCCACGGGCTAACCGTCACGACATTAAATGGAGTATCTAAATATTAAATTCCCCCTGATAGAACTTCTCATAATGAATTTGTTGAGCTATGAAGCAATGAAAAACTGAGATATGTATGGGAATTTTGGCTGCTCGCTCGCATGTGGATAATTAATGTGAGGGTATACGGCTTTCCCCTATGTCACGTGTCCCACTGTATAAAGTCTACCGAGGCTAGCTCGTCCCCAATTACACTCCTTAACCGTCTGCACTAACAACTAAATACGGAAGAATTGAAAGGCCGAGAGCCGATGATTTCCATCCGCCGTCACATTTTAATTACCGGAGTGGTCTGGGGCAGCTTTAGCCGACATGGCAGTCTCCACGCCCGCTTAGGCGACTTTGTGTCCTCACGAAAGCCTCACCCTCGCCGCGGTGAGGCAGCCGGTTATAGCAGCCTGCCTCCAGTGCTCCTCCAGGACTAGTGCTAGAAGCGTAACTTGGGAAAATCCATATTCCCTTCTGATTATTAGAGGTAGTTACCCAGGAATCTGGCGCGTAACTATATCAAGATCATTACTAGTGCTAAGTGATATGACTGAACAAAGCTTCTACAGTCTGAAAATTGTAAATGAATCACTGTAGACCAGCGACAAGCCGAACGGTTCATCCAGAACCGACTGTTCGTCCGCATCAGAAGATGAGGACACACAATCGCCGCTCAGGTCTTCAAACAACCGCAGATCCAAGTCGTGGGACCTCCGACAGCGCTTCCCATTCAAAATGTTCATGCTCACCTGTTATGTCGCCGGTGATTTGGCCGATCAGATTTAGTAAGCCATCCTCATTTACCCGTACGCCTAATGCGCGGAGCCGGGGTTCCCGTACTGGTGAAAAGGGCGGCGGGCGATCTTGAAACAGCGGAATTGCGCGCTGTAAATCTGTGAACCCTGGTTCAATGTCAAGTGACCGACCGGACCTCATGTTTTCCAGTCGGTCGACTATGACATGAACAACATATCTCATTGCAAAAGGAAAATCCGGACAATTGCGGGCAAGCCTTGCAGCCGCCTTCGTCCATTGTTGCGCTGAGTTATAATCTAGAAATTTGTTTCCTTTCGCGCCCCAGCGATTGATCACCGTTGACCGTGCGTTCAGAATGGCTTTGCTATTTTTCTGTGCGTTTTTTAAGGCGCTGGTTACTTTTGTCCAAACGTGGCCGTACTCCCTTGTTCCACTGAATTTCTTGAAATCCTTCCCGAGTGTTTCCATCCCGAGATTGTACGTGTCGATCAAGATTTTATCACGAGCATTATCATATTCCTCCACAACTTCGGATACTTTCGCGACAGCTTCATTCAGAAGTTTAATGTATTGCTCTTTAGACACCTCTTTTGACCACGCACAGAGGGCGTGGTTCAGGGCTTTCGGCGTTTTGAACGAGACCCCTGAGATCGTGATAATGCGAGCTTTTACTCCAAGCGGCACCACGGCCTTCGCGTCTGCAACCGGTTCACTTTGAGAGCCAAACATGTGTCAGTATATTTCCTCTCATAAGCCAACGATTGATTTCTCGCGAACCTCATAGCTACAGGTATCTACTACCGCCCCTTTCTTCGAGAAAGTAGATGCCAGAAACCATAACAGGGGAAAATCGTTGGGAAAAGCTCCAGCAATTAAGGACGACAGTTTCGAATCACGATTCGAGATTGTGGAAAAGATGAATAGAGAGCTGACTAGGAAACTAGTCAAGATGGCGACGGGAAGAGTCAAGTAAAACTCGTCGAGAGAAGATCAAGCTTGCAAAATAGCAACTTCCACACTGTAATTGTTTGAGAGAACCTGGTTGCTTGCACATTGATGTCAATGAAAGATGCAATGTGCATTGATGAAAGTCAATGGTTAATGCTCATTTGAGCTCAGAATTTTACAGTATATTCTCTGAATGAAGATTCTGATGAAAATGTCTAAAGAATGTATTTTCTTTATTGATCACAAAATCACATGCTTGATGATCTTTTCAGAAGTATAGTCTACACTCATCTGTAGGTACATGACTATTTCCTTTTACATGACCTAAATGTGCCTAAGAAATATTATTCATTAATCTTAATCTCAACTGCCGCTCATAAGAAAGATATCCCAGGGTATAAAGCGGTTCCAGGGAATTAGGGGCATCAACACATAACTGTGGAAAAAAAAAAAAAAAAAAAACAGGAAATAACTCCGGGTATCTCTTTTTTAGGTCACACGAACGCCGCAAAGTCCGGTTTATGCGGGGAATCTGAAGTTTCGAGCTGCTGGAAGCGCTGTTCTCCTTGACGCCCAGGCTTTGAGAGCAATTGTTACAATCTCCCATGCCATGACGAGGGCGGTGAAACCCATGCCAACCGTGAAGACGAACATCGCGTGAAGATCATAGTGGATCATGACGTCGATGACATCCTTGGTCTAGCAATCTCTGTCAGTAATGAAAGTTATTGTCATCTGCATGGGAGGTCGTGCTTACACTTAGCATGAAAATGAGACCACCTGAAATGAGACAGAACGACGCAAGCAGCTCGGATGGCGGTCGCGAAGGGAGCAAGGAGCTAGGCGGGCTGAGGTATAAGAGGACATAGGTTACCGCTCGGCACATTGAGAACCCCATCAGCAACATTCCCCACTGGGAGTGCACCATGGTCGAGACCATGCTGCTCTGATGGTGCGAGCTCATCATCATTCCGAGGAGCAGGATCACAAGAGGAGGCATGGGATTGAGAGATATTCGCTGAGTTTTCGGTGGCTGCCACTTGTCGGCATCGGAGGAATACCGGTCGAGATGAGTAGGGGGCGAGAGGACGCTGGTATTCAGCCATTCTCGAATTCGCTTCGATTCCGCGAGCATCCCGCACTGTTGCGCATAGTCAGATATTGGATAAATAGACCCATCGGAGGGGAAGAAATACCAGGCCTCCACCAAAGAACATGATGGAGATGGACACATGTTCCAAGTCCTGCGCTGTCCAAGCACCACCCCAGGCGGCCAGATGCTCCAGGAAAACGTTGCTCGCGCCGTACAGGAAGATGACGAACGATTCGACAAACTCGCCGGTTGGAACTTTTGCCTTCCAGCTGCCCACCACGGCACGTGATGGTTTCACGTTCCATGCCCATCCAAAGTCGGCGAAGCACCCAAGCCATCGTCCCAAGGTCAGCAACCCATACCACAGGAAAATGCCGCCCTTGATGAAATGCGCGAGTCCATTGAAGATATGGTCACCTCTCTGCGAACAGCGTATTAGTTTACATCATTGAAATCCAAAAAAGGGGGGTGGGGGTTTAACATACGAAGATACCACCATAGACAACAGCACCCGTGACAAGGGCAATAAAGCCAAGGATTAGGATGGTCCTCTCAATGATGACATGGATAGCCCCCAAGACGCTAAGCACACGTCGCGAGAATAGACCAGGAACGCGCTGGGCAAGGTATCTATCGAGGAACGCATTGCGGAAGAACCGGCGCGAAGGGTTCCCATTCTCACCATCCGAACCGTCTGGCTTTTCCTCAAAATCGTCACTCTCGTCATGCCGCGTCAGCTTCCGTCCACGTTCGAGAGAGTCAGACCTGCTATGAAGGGATGCAGAGCTTCTCTCTGTACCCTGTCCGCTGTCCCCCGACCAGCGGTAGCTATGGCCGACATGTTCCGTGTATGGTTGGTTGTCCGAAGTGGGTTCCGTTGATACCGGCAGAAATGCCACTCTTTCGTAAGATGAAGATGAGCCTGGGGTAGCAGTATCTTTATTTCTTCCAGAGTAAGCAAACAGAAGCCCCATGACAACCTCTGCGCTCATCACCCAAGTGGCAATCCAACCAATTTTACCGTGCGCATTATTCTCATACAGGTCTGGCGTTTGATTGTTGTAGACGATTCCCAGTAACACTCCGAACGCATTGACGAGCAGGAAGAGGAACTGTATGGGGAGGGCGAGACGCGATCGAGCGACGCTGAACATGACACCTACATACCGGAGGTACGTTAGCATCATAGGGCTGCTTTTCAGTCAGCTCGAATGGTGATTAGCGTACCAACTGGCAGGATGAAGAACCAGGCGAGGACCATAAGGATGATATGCGTGACGATGACGCCAACGTGTTCCTGGTGCGCGAAGTAGCTCATTGGACCAGCAGTTTCAGAAGGGCTGGCGGTTGTCGACGGGGACGGAGACCCGCCATGCATTCCCATTTCCATGTTCATAGACCCGTGGTCATCGCCATGCGCAACGGTACATGCTGCCAGAGAGAGGAGTAATAAAACTCCGAGGTGGCTACTGGAACCCGATTGCCGCTGCATGGGCCAATGTAAGGAGAGATGCTGATATAGGTCTTTCCGAAGCCTGCAACCAGGGTAGGTGAGCGAATGGTGGGAGCTAGGAAGCTTGTTCCACGAGGCGATGAAGACTAGGGATGCGCAAAAGGACTGAGAGGCAGCAGAGAATGACAGTGAAAAGGAGAGAAAAAGGAAGCAAGAGAAGAAGAGAGAACAATAGGGTTGGCCTATTATTAAGTATATAAGAGAAAACGAGCGGCATTCGGAGGATTGCTCATGAATAGGCGGCCAGAATTCGGCATTCAGTCATGTCAGATATTCTCTGCAACCCCCACCTGGCCGCCCAGAGGAACCTTGCTCCTGAATAATTTTATGCTCCCTTGTTCTGATTCCCTCTTTCTCCAGGGCACAGCAAGGGTTGGCGGGTAGTGTTTGACAAACAATCCTCAGCTACATCTTCATGAGAATCTGAAATGATCAAACATCAATCATCAATCAACAGGATGCCTCCCCTCTGGCAGTTGATTCAGTTTGGGCGATCATCGTCATTCCTTATGCCTGAAGCTCTGGTGGAGAAACCAACCAGCCCTTTTTAGCGCCACATGACCCTTCGATGCACGTCCAAGCCAGTCAAAGCTCTCCCTTGTCCGATTTGTGCTGCATCAATAATCAAGCATTTGTCAACGTCAGCATGCATGGTTGAACGACCTGGACTTTCCGGCCCATCCGCAGCCATTGATGAAGCTCTCGATGCGCCAGCAGGGACACTTGCTCAGTTCCAGTCAAAGAAAGAGACTTTTTTTCCTGGGTAGATTGGCTATTCGGCCATGTATCTCCACCTGTTGGTCGTGCGAAGCCCGCCCTGAGCCCGATTACTAATTGCCGGTCACTTCTGGCGGAGATACATCGCTGCCGGGGCATCCGCGGGCTGCCATGTCATGTAATTACATGCTCGGCCTTGTTCTTTGGGCGAAGTTGCTTTGTCACGATCTCTGAAAGCTTCATTTTCTCAGACAGAGTTAAACCTACTACTGAGGAGTTGGATCAAAGACCAGCGCATGTGCGCGTCTTGCTGCTCCAAGCATGGCCTGAGTGACGTGGAAGCAACCCCTCCAAAAAGAATATCAGCCAGACAGCCGGACACTGGTTCGGACGCAGCTTGAGGTGTCAATTCATTTCATGCGAATACGGTAATTTTACCTCTCTTTTTCCGTCCTCCGGCACCTTCGGTGTCCGGGAAAGGATCGGGAATTCCGTGTGATGGAAGAGGGATTTGCGCTCCTCCATGTCCTCCTCGATCAAATCACCTTTGGCACTCGACCAGCTCCTCACCAGTGACTCAGAGAAGACAAGGGTTGTTGGAACGGCAGATCTCAGCCCCGACCGATGCATCTTCCATCACATTCGAAACACGGAGTTTACATCGGATACATCGAACGTTGTCGGACTCACAATGCCGTTGCCTCCGAGGGCGTAGGCTGGTCGAATCGCAGCCTCCACCTGACATCGTTTGGCTCTTGCGGCGTGCTTGGTCGTCAGTTTAAAGATTTCATGGGACCGCTTTTTCTTTCGGCTGGGCTAGCCGCCGAGCCTCGAGCTCGGATTCGACGGCATAACTAAACTAATTGCTCGTATGCACGGAAATAATGACTAATCACAATCATAATTTTGATCCAACGAGCATCGCCAACTGACCGCATTTTGGTCCGAGTACCCCGGATGGACGGCTGAGTGCTGAGTTGACGTGGAGGTCTTCAGCCCTTCTCAAGAACTTGAAGTCTTCAGTCATGCATCGTTCAGGCTCCAGAACTCCCGACGTTATTGAACACCAACCCCGGCCCCTCTTCACATTTCACCAGCAAGACGCTCCAACGCTCGTGTGACGACAGTGGCTCGCATTCTCTCCCACCCAAAGTCAAACGGCCCCATCAGACATCAGGTTGACGATGACGAGATGCCAAGTAATTAGCCCTCCATGCCATTACGGGAGCTAATGAGTAGAGATGCCAAGTCGAGGAATCGCGACTGGTTCTAGTCCCTTTGAAGGATTCGTTTGCGGGAATTCGGAAGTCCACGGTCCGAAAGTGCAGATCATGTGAAGAATGCCATCGAACACAGCCTTTGATGCCTAGCCCTGGGCGGAGGATGAAGGGGATGGCCTGCGACAACCAACCAGCCCCTCCCTGGCTTACTTGCTCACTGCCGGGATGAAGAAACCCTTTGACTCGTGTGACAGTGCGGGGAAGCTTCCAGCGTGCCAGATGCTCTGCGGCAATCAGCTGCCTCCTCTCACAGTGTTTCGGGCCGCTGTGCTGTGCACCTCCGTTTTTGCGGGGTGGCCCAGGTAGGGCTGTTTGAAGGCACTGAGACTGGGACTGTGTTCTCGTACGTTATTGGTTTGAGGAAGTCTTCAGGCAGCCTCAAATCACATTTCTATATAACTGATATAGAACCTCCTTTGATGGATAAACTGATTGATTGCAGCGATGGAGCGCGGATCTGTTTCTTATCTGATCACCAGGGTCCAAAAGAGATGCGTTTCGATATTCTCAGAGCAAAAAGATTTGACTGGGCCATTCCGTTACACAACAGGAGAATGGGTGGCACGAAGTAGACGAGTATGTCCTTACCATTTCGTAGAGATCGAAGCCAGCTTCCCAGGAATATAAACATCGAATGACCCGTGCAGCTGTTCAGATCTTTCAGCTGTGAGAGGGTTTGTCTCACAGCTCTTTAGTAACACATCTCAAGCAAGAATACTCCGTACTCCGTAGTAGATGAAGAAAAAGAAAGGAGCTCTCTCGGCCACATCTCGGGCCGGCGGCTAAGTTTTTGTCACGTGCCCCATTGGCGCATAGCGGCGGCTAATCACATCGAAATGTCATCGGCTTCCCCATAGGGCTCGGTAGCGACATCCAACATTCCAATATCAGAAGACGAAGAGAAGCAGAAGAAGAGGACAAAAAGCATCAAGATCTGTCTTGTTACAGCTATACCAGCCCAAGATTTTCCCTTCAGGAGCGCGGTGTATTGTTCTAATACTTTTTTTTGACACACTAGATTTCATCATCATTCCATGGTTTGATGCCTGAGAACCCTATTAGATTCACTTTTTGAATATCTGCCTATTGTCTATGATTTCTATTGCATCTCTGACTGCACTGGAAACTTACAAACAATAGGCCAGATTTTTCTTCCTATTTTCTCCCTTTATTCACTTAAAATTTGGTTTTTCCTCTCCTGAGGTTTGCAGAACCAGCCCTTTAATCCCCTTCCTTTTCTGTTGACGAAATCTTCACCTTTGCATCATTTTTCTGGCGTGTCTGTCTCTTTATTTTCAGGTTCTTGACGCCCTGGTATCTTCTCACACCTCACCCTATCCTCACTCTGCCATTATCACATTTCTTCTCGTGCAGCCATCTCAGCTTGGATAGATACTGCTCCCATAGATACTGCTCCCTTTGACCCTTATCAGAACTGAGCTGCATGCTCAGTTTCTGCCTTCTCGTGATACTAGCTACGGAAGTGCTACCTACAAAGCACCATGGCCCTTGCTCCTGCTACCGTTCCCACCACAAGTCCCGAATTCGGTTGTGGTATGTCACTCTTTCAGTTTTGCCATATACATAACTAACACACTAGCACTACAGAACACCTCAAGGGGATCCTTGAAGGAGATCGCGAAACTGCTGGTCGGTTTTGTGATGCTCTCCGGACCGTTCGCAAGGCCCTGTCGCAGGACCCTGGTCTTTTCCGGGGTCCAGCGCGGCCTTGTGGGCGGTCCGTAAGTTTGAAGCCACTGTTTCGGTGCTTGGAGTGCCCGGTGGTAAGGCCACGCGCTGGTCGTGTTGGTCATTACGAGAAGACGGGGCACATGTTTTGTGAGTGTCGTTCTCTGTCACTTTCTTTTCGCTTTACTGACTTGATCCTCCTTTAAAGTCGCGGATTGTCGGAGCGGCGCCGTCCTGTGTCTGGGCTGTGACGATTTGATTTACGACGGCGGCGTCGATAAGGCCGTGAATGACAACACGGCGCCTTTCTTGCTCCCTGGGGGTAGGTTACCTCTTTGCTTTTGGGGAGCTCCAGTTATGGGAGCTAATTCTGCTTAGAAGATGAGGGGAAGCGGAAGTTTGATTCCGTGGAGGAGACGGATGGGGCAAACTACCTTGCCTCCAATAGCAACAAGAAGCTCTGCGTCAAAGAAGGCGTCCGAGGCCTATTCAACCTCGGGCAGACGTGCTATATGAACGTCATCCTTCAGACGTTTCTCCACGAGCCGTTGCTGTCGGCTTACTTCCTTGGCCACGGGCATCGGGCATATGACTGCCAGAACGCGCATTGTTTCGGCTGCGGGATGGTGGAAGCATTTGCCGAGTTCAATAATGACGAGAAGGAGGAGGGCTTCGGTGCGCTTAACTTGCTGGTCACTTTGTGGCAGTCTTCTACCGTAAGTGTATCGTCAGTTGACAAGTTTCTCACGATTGACCAGTTTTGCAGGACCTCTCGGGCTACCAGCAGCAGGATGCCCACGAATTCTATCAGTACCTCGTCAATAAGCTGCATAGCACTGCAGACGGCCATATCGAGGGCTACGAGGGTAAATGCCAATGCTTCTTCCACAAATCATTCTTCGGATCCCTGCAAAGCAGCGTGACTTGCCAGAAGTGCGAGAAGACTACTCATACTTTTGACCCTTTCCTCGATCTGAGCCTCCACTTCCAAGTCCAGCGCAAAAGGAAAGATATCAGCTGGAGCGAGGGCCAGCCTGTAACCCCGACTCTAAAAAGCTGTCTGGAGAGCTATACTAGCGTTGAAAAACTGGCTCCTGGGAATTACAGTTGTAATTTCTGTGGTAGTTCTGACGGGGCAACGAAGCAGCTTCGTCTACGAAAGCTCCCATTGATCTTATGCATGCAGCTTAAGGTTCGATCCTCCTTCTTTGCCCTAACTTGCAAGCCCGTCATGAAGCTAACCGGAAATCCTCCAGCGCTTCGAACGTTACCGCTCTGTCTCCGAAAAAGTTGATGCAAAAGTTTCCTTCCCCTTCTCCATCAACATGGCTCCATACACCACTCGTTCCAAACCCAAAGACGTCTCGAGATACAGATACGATCTTCTTAGCGTGGTCGTGCATCTTGGTGATATTGACTCTGGCCATTATCTTGCGTACTGCAGACAGGGAGAACAGGTAAACTCATACACCTCCCCATTATATGCATGGCTTGGTTTGTTCTGCTTTGCTAACCTGATACTCTTGGTTCCAGTGGTACAAATTCAACGACGACAGAGTTACCTACGCCACTGAGCCGGAAGTTTTGGATGCCGATGCATATTTACTATTTTATACCCTCCACACGTTCTAGATTGCCGTTCGGCACTTCAGCTTCTCCGTACCTACTCTGTTTCAGGTAGTCACGACTAACCGGGCTATTTTGTCCCAGCTACTCTTTTCCCTCATTCTCCGATTATCTCTTTTTCCAAAACCAGGTTGGGCAAGACTGTTGGATATTGGCTCTAGACACATTGTTTAGGACTATTGATCAAAGATGGGTATTTATTCTTGATAATGCCGATTGATCCCTTCTTGCGATATGCTGCTTATGAAGACTGCGTTTCGACGGAGTTCCGGGTCTGGTTGTGGCCGTGCATTATGTTTTCTCTTTTCCTATTCATTTTGTTTTACTGCAACCATGCAAACCGCGCATGGAACGTAGACAGGGCATAATTACAGCGAGAATATTTGATTTTGATTTGATCTTGTTCTTCTTTGCAGATTTAGCCCTGTCAGGAAGATGTCTACTGAAGCTGTAGATCAACAGAACAACGAGAGTTATTGGCACTGATTGCTGCACATGATGGTGCAAGGTACTCTGAAGGGTCAGAGAACCTGGGTTTCCTTCTCGACCCCTTTGAGAGGATCTCCCCCGCTGAGTGAGGACTGCACGTACATCATGCCATCTGCAAGAATAGTTTCCCCTTGTCCTCTCCTGGGTCATGAAAGCGTTTACCCCGCCTATCACTGGGCACAGACAATAGAGCCAGCCCGTCCAGCAGGCAGGGGACTTTTATCTGTGTGGGAACCGAATCACAGTAATATAATATGGCGACACAATTCTTCCCATTTCATTATACCCCTCGCGCCCTCGGTCTCGCCAACCCACTCGCCCGTCTTCTCGCCGTCGAACCTCTAGTCGCGTATCTCCCGCCTACGGACCCGCGCCGAGGGATCCCAGAGGACGATGGCGCCGTCGTCGTCGTCGTCGTTGCTGTTCTAGAGGAGGCTGAGGAGTATTTTGACGTGGGTTTCGATGATGCGGGTGGATTCTCGACGAAGGAGGTATCGGTTGTTCTATGCGGAAATAGTTTAGTCCCTTTCTTTCTTTTTTCTGGGCCAGGAACAGTTGGGCGGGGAAAAGTTACAGGAATGTGGTTTCGCCATCATGATGTGGCTCATAGGGCTCCGGGGCGAGGTTGGTGGCGGCGGCGGCGGAGTCTTCTGACGACGTTAGGTAAATCCGGCTACCGCCCGCGGGACATAAGTTGAAGTTCTTACCTTCGGCGTCTTTTGCTCTGCGGAATGAATCTGGGACAGGAGTCTAAATCCAAATCTTAAATCAGCCATTCAAACCGGCCTGCGCTTCAAGGAGGAGGAACGGACCTCTGGGAAATCTACGCAGAACGCATTCATATTCAGACCGTACAAGAACCCCGCAAAGCTCTCGTTGAATCGCGATAAACTCTCATGCAAGAGCTGTAGGTGCATAAAGTTGGCCTCCAGGTCAGCCATTGAGTCTGCGAGTTCTGCGAATTGTGGCTCCAGGGAGTTGATTGCGGGTTGCAGATTGTTGCTGCTGCTGTAGTTGTTGTAACGTTGTTCGCGGAGTGAGGAGCGGGAGCTTGGGCGGAGGGGTGTGGTTGGGCGGGAGGAGGGACGGGGTCGCGAAGAGGATCTTGGTCTGCTGGACTCCATGTCTGTACCTAGGTAATGAGTGGTGAGTTGGGACAAAATGCGGTGCTGGTGCTGTGTTTACTGTTTTCGTCTTTTCGTGATATCGCGACAGTCGAAATGATTGCATAATTATATAATCAGTCTTGGCACTTTACTCGTACTGCATTGCAGTTAATGTTTAAACTTTGCGCTCGGACCAACGAGCTAACTAACTCCTCGACGTGTCGGCGATCAGATAGATTATTCTCCAGCACGCACTCTCTCACTCATTCCGCCTCTCATTGTCAGGTCCTGATTTGGTTTGGTGTCTGTTAGAGTATTTCTTGCTCTTCTTTTCCCCCACGTTCCCTCGCTCTGTCTTGAAACGGTTGGAATAGGGGCGGTTCCGGCAGCAAAGCGGATTTTCGGCGCGAAAGAAAACGAAGAGCTTGTCTCGTGCGCTTTTTGTGAACGATTCAGCGGATCTTGAGGGAATTGGAAAGCGGCTTGTTTAGACGTCTCGACTCTTGCGTGAGGATTGAAGCGGTGATTGGGGGGGGAGCGTGGAAGAGCAAGATTGCTGTGTTACGGGACGGGTGCAGTGTTTCCGTACGCGAAGAGAAAAATAGGTGGAAGCCTGTGATCGGAAATCGGTGATAGGAATTCGAGGACATTGTTTGAGAGGGAAACGAAGCGGATTGAATAGGGCCTGTCGGAGTTTGGATTTCGGAAATAGTTCTCTGTCCCCTGCTTTCACGAACGATACGATAAACGGATAAATCATGACGAGCGCACTTCCTCCCCTCCCGTTCAGTCCCGCGCGACTGCGATCATATATCCTGCGCCTCCCGCTTTTCACACGCGTCATTCTCGTCGCGATCACAGTGTTTTGGATGCTGGATTTACAATCCGTGTGGGATGTGGCGAGATGGGGTGAATTGAGGCCGAGTCTGATCGGGTTGGGAACGAGTAGGCTACAGTTCTTTCTCTTGAGTTGGAGTCTGGTTTGATGGATTGGCTGACTTGTGTGTGTTCGCCCAGTGCATCGGCTTAATACCTATCCGTTGGTCCATCAGGGGTTCGTGCATATGTTGTTGAATGTGTTGGCGTTGACGCCGTTGTTGGAGAGGTTTGAGAATGAGTATGGGACTTTAACGTCGTTTGCGCTCTTCTTTGGACGTAGGTTATGCCCTTCTAGTTTCCCAACGGTGAGCTGCTTTTATATGGGTGATAAGCTGATGGTGACGTAGCGCTGTCGACTATTCCGGGAGGATTATATATTCTGATTGAGAAAGTGATCTTGCGGGGTGATACAGCAGTTCTTGGTGCAAGGTATGTGTATAAAACCTGCTGGTTTTTGGTGTTTTGTGTGCTGATACTGACTATATAGTGTCTGGGTGTTCATGCTTCTTGGAGCAGAGGCCATCAAGACCTACAAATCCAATCCACACTTTAGGTTTGTTTTCCCTTGCAACTTATCAAACTTCCCTTCTAATCTGCCATATAGTGTGGGCGCATATAAAATCCCAACTTGGACAACTCCATTGGCAATAATAATTATTGTAGCGGCGCTGATACCCAACACCAGCTTCCTGGGCCACATATGCGCTGTATCAGTCGGATATGCCCGTAAGTACCTCCAACTCTATACCATGTTTTTGTGTCTAGCTAATGGTAAATCACAGTCGGACTCGGATATCTGAAAATCCTCTTCCCCCCGGAGAAGATCCTCCGTTGGATCGAAGGAAAATTGAACCTCCTTGCGAGGCTCCCTCATTACGTGTCCGTCGACCAGAAAACCTATGGCCGATATGGTATTTTACCCACCGGGAGCAACATGAGCGGCCAGTCCGTCGCAATGAATTATATTGGATCGAATCAGCGATTAGGCCCGTAGAGGGCCGCCCTTGTATACATAGAAGTTTCCTTGCCTGGATACTCATTGATTTTTCTTGGATGGCCTGGGGGTTCCAATGACTTATGAAGGATTTATTATTATTTTTATTGTAATTTGCTAAATAGACTATTCTTAATTCAGGGGACGATGTGATTCTCTGATTCTGAAGATGATATTCTGATGCATCTTGCGCACGGGCCACCTACATCATAACTTCATGCTGAGACGACTTCTGTTGATCAATAAACATCCACCACTCCAATTCCCCATGGCCTCCGTGGGATCCTGCCGGTGAAGGCTCCTTTTTCAATGGCACTCCTCTGTAAGCTCACGTCCCCCCAGCAATCCCTCCCACCTCCATTGGCAACAACTAATAAACCCCAAAAACAAAACAGCAAACGTAATCCTCAAGCTCCGTCGCGATCCACGTCCTCTCTTCAAACTCCCGCCCTACCTCTCCGCGCTCCTGATTCTCGTGGGCACCATATGGCTGCTTCTCCTTCCGCTCAATCAGTACTCGAGACAGACGTATATCTCTGAGAATGCGCTGCTGCCGGGCCAGGTACATACGTACTTTGCGGGGAGTGAACAGAATGTGTTTAGGGGGTATAGGCAGGAGATTGAGGGGGTGAAGGGGGAGGAGAGGGATGTGTACGTTTCTTACTTACCTTTTTCTTTGGCGTTGCTCGGAATTGGATCTGGCTGACGTGGTTTAGGGTTTCGCAAAAGATACAGTCGATATTGCGGGAGTCGGGCCTGAAGGTTGCGACGCAGAATTACGAGTATCGGTCTGCGGGAAATGTGCATTCGGGGCAGAACGTGTATGGGGTTATCCATGCTCCACGTGGAGATGGGACGGAAGCAATTGTGCTGGTGGCTGCGTGGGAGACGATTGACGGGCAGCCAAATCTCAATGGCGTTACGCTGGCGTTGACTTTGGCTCGATATTTCAAGCGTGGGTCGCAGTGTCGATTGTCTTGGAAGAGAAGTTTAGGCTGACTTGTTTTCAGGATGGTCTCTCTGGTCCAAGGATATAATCTTCTTATTTACACCGGACAGCAAATCTGGCGCCCAGGCTTGGATAGACGCATATCACGATATGCATCCGCCGTCAGTCGAACCGCTCCCATTGAAAAGCGGAGCGTTACAAGGAGCCGTTGCGTTCGAGTATCCGTTCGATCACCGATTTGAATCGCTTCATATAGTCTACGACGGCGTGAACGGACAGTTGCCAAACTTGGACCTGTTCAATACCGCCGTATCCATTGCCACTGGTCAAATGGGCATTCCGGCTAACTTGCAGCAAATGTGGCACCATGATGATAGTTATAAGATGCGTCTTCAAACTATGCTCAGGGGTATGTTGCGGCAGGGCCTTGGTCATGCCGCTGGCTTGCATAGCTGCTTCATTCCCTATCATATTGATGCGATTACTCTTCAGACAGTGGGGAACGGATGGCAGGATGAGATGGCACTGGGCCGGACGGTCGAGAGCATTGTTCGCAGTCTGAACAATCTCCTCGAACACCTTCACCAGAGTTTCTTCTTTTATTTGCTCATGCAAGCGAATCGTTTTGTCAGCATTGGCACTTATCTGCCGAGTGCGATGTTGATTGCCGGCAACTTCACGATCATGGCCATAGGACTATGGCTGAAGAGCGGACATCGGCCTGTCAAATCCCAAGCTAGTCCAGAGCGAAAGGAGGGCGAGCAAGGAGAGAATACTGGAATATTGGAGCGCCATCTTGCCCTCCCACTAGGCCTGGTCATCGGTTTACACTTTCTGGGCGTGATCCCGCTATACGTCTTCAATCATCTTCCTCACCAGGTACGGCATCCACTCAATTTCAACATCCAAAAATAAGCAAGCTAACACCGCACTCCTATAGCTCCTCGCCCCAACAACCTACAACTTCATGACCATAAACCTTCTCACCCCCATCGTGCTCGCGGTTCTCGTCCGCCTCCGCCGCCCGACAGCGCAGCAATTCATGCTCATCAAATCCTTCTCCCTTGTCCTCCTCGGCCTCTTCCTATCCGCCCTCGCAACGCTGAATTTCTCCCTTTCGCTCTTCCTGGGCCTGTTCTGCGTCCCACTTACATTCATTGGATACATCGAACCGTCATCGACGAAGCCTAGTTCAGATTCAGCACCATCGGCATCCAAGGCCAAAGCCAGCAGCACTGAGAAGCGGACTAGTGAACCCCGTCTATCGCCGTTGACGGTAATCAAAGTGACCCTCGGGTATATCGTGATAAATCTCGTCTCGCCTCCTGCGATCCTACTAGTCGCTTGCAACGTGTGGAATGTATCTGTCGAGCAAGTCCTTGTTGAAGCGGCGTTTGGATGGGATGTATGGGGGATGTGGACGCAGGTGGCGGTGTGGTGTATTTGGTGGCCTGCGTGGTTGACGGGCGGGTTATTGCTTTCTTCTTCGATTCTTGCTTAGTAGATATACCTTTATTTAGACTTCTTCGGGGCAATTTGGATCTGAAAAGGGGATCTTTCCTGCAACATCTCTCGCATGGGATGAAGTGGGAATTATATTCTCTTGTTATTCATAATGTGTTTGTATCAAAAATCTAGTACCATCACGCAATACACATAAATCTAGGCAACCCAGACGTCCTTGCCCGCCCCTTCGATCCAGTGACCAAGCTGATTCACACCCGCATCCCACTCCTTCAGCCGCATCCGCATACCCTCGACCTGCTTCAGATCCAACACCTTGGGCTGCACCCAATTAATCGTAGCAATCTGCGACACCTGATCAATCGAACCCTTCAAAAGGCCCAGACTAAGAGCTTTCATAATCAGATGCTCAATCTCATTTGGCTGGACCTTCGTCTCCTCGGAGATGGTGGCGAAGCTCATGGTGCGATTATGCGGGGGCCGACGGAAGACGGTCTCTGTGAGGGCTGCGAGGGAGATTTTCTGATAGAGGAAGAGCTTGTGTTGTTCGAGGAGTTGGTTTTTGCTGATGTTTACGGCCAGCACGTCGTAGGCGGTTAGGTCGCCGCGGTTGAAGGCGAAGAGGAGCTCGCGGAGCCATGAGTGCGGGGTGTCGACGAGGGAGTCGAGGATGGGGTGCAGGAGGAGTTCGCCGAAGTTGTAGATTGAGTCGGAGACTAGAGCTGCGACGCTGAGGTCGTAGGCGCGGGTTACGCATTCTTCTTTGGTGAGGTCTTCGAGGTCGATACAGGCGAGGTAGAGGAGGGCGTTTTTGTAGTAGGAGGCGAATTCGAGTTTGGCCTGAGCGTGGGTTAACAACGATCCATTCAGTGCGTGTAAATGGTGTTACGTACGTGATAGTAGTCTGCATTAACTTTGTAGAAAGAAGCGTGCACGACGGTTTCCACGGAGTCAAACGAGTCTAGGACCGTCTGGCAGCCATCTAGATCCTTGCGCGCCCCTTCAAAGTCCTTCAAACGCAGTTTCACACCAGCTACATCTGCCACAGCGTAGACGTGGGCCTCTTGCGAGCTAGGCTTGTTGACCTTATCGGCCAATGAAGTCAAGAAGGATAGTCGTTCGTTATCATCTAAAAGGAACCACAGTTAGCATCTGACCCTCACCAATTCTAGCAGTCCAAAGTAGCACGTACCTCCACATTGTGTCGACGCCATCAACCCCAACGTCACAAACTTCAGCTGGTTGATCTTATCTGCGAAACTGAGGACAAAGTTCTTAAAGATAGCTAGTCTCTGCGGTGCGCTCTCGGGCAGACAGAAATATTCTATCAGAGCATTCGTAAGCTGATGCCATAGCTTCCGCTCCCAGAAATCTTCAAATGAAAGAAATAAGGCGGCGGATTCGCTGAGAGCTTGCTCTCGCTGCTCCGCGAGGAAATCGGGGATCTTGTCGGCCTGCATTGCCGGCGATCGTGACCAGGGATTCGATTTCGAGAAGACGTATAGACAACGAAGAAGGTAGATTTAGAATTAAAGTAGGATTCCAATAGTCTCCGCAAGAAATGTAAGCCTGAAGGTGTTTAAGATGGTGGTCGTTTGAGCTGGGAGCTTCTTGAAGCTCGTCACTGGTTGACCGGTTAGTCAGCACATCTTCCGGCTAAGTTAACTAACTATACTTCAGCCTTTACACAAAGACAGCACAGTACCTCTAATATCAAACTTATGGTCTTGAAATGATGAAGACTAAAACTAGTTGGTTTGCATGGGGCTCATCTTGAAAACTAATGGGCTCAAATTGATGCCCCTTTAAAACACATCTGCACTGCATTTCATCCCCCTGCCAGTCTGCTCCTAATCCGCTGAAGTACAACTCTCGAAAAGCACATTGTCAAACTTGTCCTAGGGGAGCCTTGTTGGACGCCTCTGTTTTATCGTTGCCTGTTTTATCGCAATGATAAAACAATGGCGCTCCAGATATCCCCTTCCTTTTGTGGGCCGGTTCGACGTTCGAGGCGCTCGATGTTTGACCGTAGTATCTATGGGTAGAGAGAGCTGTCGCATGACTGGAGGAATTTAACGCTCTCGACGATGCTGCGGAGACTCCTATCACATTTCTCCAGCCTTGTAACCGCATTTTCTTCAACATCCCGAATGCTTCCAGGCTGCGCAGACTCCCGCCTCCCGTGCAGAGACAACTTTTGGCGAAGATCTCTCTCCACTCCTATAATCCTGCCAACCGCGGTAACGAGCGGAGCGAGAAAAATCGCGTTTTTGAATAGCCAAGCAGCGTTCTCAGCAGTTATCATCTCCACTCCGAAGATACGACGCATGGCTTCTGCATGGCGTTCATAGCGACTCGCGGACCCCTTGCCTGTTGGCACCTCAGCTCGATCGGTACTCCAGTCAAAAGCAGGGAGGCTGATTTCCCCTGAACGCCAGGGCTTGTAAACACCGAGCTCTGTTGGACGCATCTGCCGCATTGCAATGGCCTGTGTATCGTAATCTATGCCCTGTTTCTCTCTCTTCCCTGCCTGTATATCCTTGACGAGCGTCGACAGTTCCATCAGGATTTCGGAAAGGGTGGGTGGTGATGGTTGAGTGACGGATGGGCTGTCATTTGCATTGTCACTGAAAGCTTCTTTGCGGGTTCGCTTCTTTCGTTCCATAACTAGCTAAAGATCAGTAAACATATCTCTCTTACAAAGTTGGGCCGCATACTCACTGGTATGGGGAGGTTGTAGCTGACTGAAAAGCACGTTCTCCCTGCAGGTCACAGCTCTTGAAGCTCAAAAGTGGTTCTGCTGAATAGGAACAGAAATGACTAGGTAAGCCCAGTTGAAGGTATAGGACTCAGGTGCAAAGGGAAAGGAAGGTGGTGTGGAAGAACAGGAAAATATTAGCCAAAAGACCCCATCTATCCAAACCATATAGTGAAGGTGCAGCAGCTTGTGCTCTCGGTGACTGGACTCCCTCTCTCAGTGAATAAATGTGCAAAAACAGTCTCTGGTACTTAGTGGGCTTTCCCCTGCCCGTTGCTAGGGCATATTTCTATCAGTGTCCATCTTACCCAATGTGGCAAGCAGTCTCATTCCTCTCAGTAGGAAGTCTGCATTCTCTCTTTTCGGCGCAGCCAGTTAATGTTTCTCCTGGCATATCTAGTATTTCTGATGGGAAATTTAACTTGATTTCAGATTCTGATGCAAGATCAAACAGTGCAATAGATAGGGCAGCATCTGCATTGATGGTTACACTGAAGATTTTATCGCCAGACCCGTCTGGACCTTGAGAGGGAACGCTTCATCGAGGCTCGATACGGCAAATTCGCAGCGTAGGAATTTAAATATAGAGACAACACACTACCTATGTTATATCGTATCAAAGACCCTGTCATGTACATATTCTGAGCTTTTACCATTGTCATAATCGTGAAACATTGCTGCATACTCTGATAACTGGCTCTGATTCCAGTCATCTCCTAAAGTATTCCAAGCATGACTGTTTTGCCGGTCTCCAGTCCACGGAACGTCGATCCGATCCTCAAACGTCTTGCTTAACCAGTTCCCTAAATTGTTCTCCTTCCTCCCTCTCTACCACAGCAGGTTTTGGTTTCTTCTTCTTCAGGCTGAATCCCTCGGTGCGGAATAGCCCCACAAGACTGATAAACATCGTGATGATGAGGAAGACGAGTGCCGTCACAGCAAATGCCCACATGCGGGTTTTTTGCGTCTCTTGGGTATTCATGCCGAACACTGCGGCGATGAACGACGGCGGGAGAAAGACCATGTTGAGCAGTGTCAATCTTCGGATACTTTCCCCCTGGCTTAGACTGGCCAGCGTATCCTGGCGCTGAAGGGCTGCCATTTCGCTCGCCAGGCGAGATTGCTTGATGCTATTCAAGCTAATGATCTAGAGGGGAATCGAATGTTAACAATGGACTTAATATGTATTGACTTCGGCCTTGTGAGGACGTACCATTTCGAGCGCAGAAGTTGTTCGCTCGCGCAAAGCCTTGAGGCGGAGATCTACAACCTCAAGTGCGTTCTTTTCGAAAACCAGATCTTGGTAATATATCGTCGGTGCGATGTTTATTTCCGGATGTGTCAAAGGACTGGTCAAGTAATCAACATAGCAGCGGTGGAAGAATAACTGGCGGATGGTGTAGTCGATATTAAGAATGAACTGCCGATGTAGGTATGGCGCCGAGCTGATGAACTCTTCGTCGTCAAAGTCTTCATTCTGAGGAATCCGTTAGCCCTTTGTGCTCGTAGATTTATTGCCTGAGGCTGACTCACAATTTCTTCCAGAAAACTTTCAAACTCGCTGATCATTAATTTCCAGCTTGTTTTTATTTCCCGCAGAATTTTGAGTATAATGCCAAAGCCATCACGCTCGATATTCGCGAGGTGATCTTGTCCGCTGTCGCCGTGGATGTATTCCTCAACCCAGTCTGTGACGTCGCCACGGCTACTTCCATTATCGCTAACGTAATTGGCATCTTCAAAGCCGAAAAAAGGGTCGCAGAAAAACAAGAACGTCCAAGTATTGCGGTCACGTCTAAGATGTCCGGTAGCTCGCGTGAAGACAAATATACGCTGAGAAAAAGGCGGTCCTAGAGTCGTATGCATTAGTCCTACACTCCCAGATTTCTCCGAATTCTCGCTCCCCCTTGGCTCACGTTTCTCGACCATCCGCTTAGATTCCAAGAGACTGAAAAGTCGGGTCGTATGGTTAATTTTTCGACCCACAAGGTACTGTGGAGGGGTATTTGCTGTGGCCCGGAAGAATCGGACCAAGGACAGATGGAAATGGGAAAAGTTCCGTGCTCCTGCAGACGGTCAGTGGGAGTCAAAGGGACGAAGTGAGCTAGAAATGCAAGAGATTCTGCACTAACCGCCCTCTACTACTGGGTTTGCAAAATATTCCTGGTCACCGGATTCGAGACGTGAAGTCCAAAGATTATGATCCATGGAAAATCTCGCGCCGAGGAGCTTTGCCAACCCAGCGGAGACACTTCTAATCGTTCTAGAGGCGTAACGCGTCAGTGTGCAGATAGTAGGAAGGGGTTCGCCTCAGTTGATCGTACAAAGTACGGAGGCGGCTCCTATCATCGACCTTCTAAACGTTAGAACCTCGACTGCCTGTGAAGGAAGTTAACTCTTGACAAACCTCAGCCGACAAGAAGTTCCGCAACGCATCCACGTCGCGGTAGGTCCTTTTCGAAAAATCTAGCAGATGTGTTGTCAGTGCAAGCGAGAAGGACGCGGCTGATACAACGCTCACCTCCGTTGACAGTTTCGCGCACTTCCACATTAACATCCTTTACCATGCACTCGAAGAGCCGTTCCATACGGGGGTCGCCATCTCCATAGGAGTCAATATTTTCGACCCAGTTTGAGGATGTAGCACTGGATCGTCGTCTGTCAGTGGACATGGTGTATGCTGTAGGTTTGTAGATCTGCTCGAGTGCCACTTTGTTTCATGGTCTTCTGCTCTGTATTATTTGGGATAATTGCAACGATGGGAGCAACAGAGCCTCTATTTGATCAATCGCATTTTGACAGACGCAAGGCTGCTCAGACACCCTAGTTCGGGGGCTAAGATCAGACCCCTGGAATGAACAGTCTCATCATTCCAAGAGCATCGTCCAATTGGGCTCTCTGGAGAAACTCGGGATTTGGGCGCGCCAGCCGCACACTACACTTTTAGCTGAGAATGGGTAATTCTGCAGAGACGAGACGTCAGGACCCTGCCGGTCAACCAAGCATCCGAAAGGCAGGAAGGGTTTTCCCTGCCGAACCGACGTAAGCGAGGTTCCCAAGGCGCAGGTAGACAGGGGTCGAGCCGCAACTCTCCAAACTTTTGCGACTTCGATCGGCACTGCGATTCGACAAGCGAACGTGTTTGTGGATGTTGACTTGGCCAGTGACGACCGTTGAGCCGGCTGGAGGAACGGGCCGTCGCCATGCTAAAGATGTAGTTTGATGCCAAGGCTGGCGGCCACGAACAGTGGTTGGTGGTGGCTGCAGTACGCTAGTCCCAAAATAGGAACGGATGCGTCCCAGCCTTGCTTAGTAACTCGACCCTGGCCGCTCCCAAGCTGCCCCTCAGAAAAAAAAGACGACCGCCCCGCGACTTCAAGAACCGGGGAGTTCAGCTCAATTGATAAGCTACTGGGCCGTTGAGACATCGGCCTGCACCCTGCATAGCTTAAAGCGGTTGATCAGCTGTGCAATCCCACCCCTTGTTCGCCAAATCAGCCCGAAAATATGTCATCCAAATCCCATCTATCGTATGCCGCCCGTGCAGCTGCCACGGATATCCCTCTTTTGAAAAAACTGTTTGCGATTGCCGATTCGAAAAAGACCAATGTGACAGTGTCTGCTGATGTTTCGACAACAGAAGAGCTCCTGCGACTGGCTGACAGTAAGTTCACCGCGCCTGATTGACCCCCGTGCGAGCCAGTGCTATTCTAGCCGCGGTACTTCGAGATACCAAGTGATGACAGTGTCTGCCCCTTAGGTCTTGGCCCCTACATCGCCGCATTCAAAACACACATTGACATCGTTTCCGATTTTAGCGAAAAGACAACAAGAGGCTTGAAAGAACTGGCCGAAAAGCACAAGTTCTTGATTTTCGAGGACCGCAAGTTCGTCGATATTGGAAATACCGTTCAGAAACAATACCATGGCGGCTCTCTCCGGATTTCAGACTGGGCACACCTGGTAAATTGCACTATACTCCCTGGAGAGGGAATCGTCCAGGCGTTTTCGCAGACATTCAATGCCCAGGATTTCCCGTATGCTGGTGACAGAGGACTGTTGATCCTCGCTGAAATGACATCGAAAGGATCTTTAGCCACAGGCGATTACACTGCACGCTCGGTAGACTGGGCGAGAAAACACAGGGGAACCGTTGTTGGGTTCGTATGTACCAAGGCGTTGTCGGACATCTCCGCTGAGGTACCGGCTGCTGATGGGGAGGATTTCGTGGTCTTCACAACCGGCATCAATAGGAAATCAGCAGGCGATTCTCTGGGTCAGCAATACACAACGCCAGAATTGGCAGTAGGCAGAGGCGCGGATTTCATCATAGCCGGCCGGGGCATATACGCAGCGGAGGACCCTGTTGAAGCAGTTCAGTTGTACCGGAAAGAAGGCTGGGAGGCTTATACCAACAGAATTGGTGCTAGAAGTTAATAATGCATTGAGATAGGCCGGCCTCTTGTTCGATTCAACGTCGGTATTTCTTTCAAAGCATCTCAACACTGGCGTTATTAGTACCAGGGGACGAGCGCGTTCAGCGTTTCTAGAAGTAGTTAACCTCTATATCATCCTTAGATATTCGATGGTAGCGTGCCCATAAGTGAACCTCGTCGCGTGGAGTATTTGGCCAAATTCTTCATTAGATTGGTCCTTCACTTCAATACCATAAGACTACCGAACGCTGACAACGTAGCAAGGGGCTCCTTGCTCCGATGAAAACGACCAGGCATCTAGCATTGCTGGCTGAGTATCAAGGAATGAGCTTCTCTGATGCACGGAATGGAGATGATGGAGATATCGAGCTAATCCGGATTAGGACTAGCGTGGATCATCCGATCGGTTCACCAAAGCAACTCGCGAGACGAAAGACGACGACCAAAGGCCGCAACAACCGTTGTCCGTCCTCCCAACGCAGTCAATCGGTTTCCTTCCCACTCGCACTTCTTAGTAGAGTCTCCCTTCGCTGACCGAGCGCTTACGTCCGGTCGATTGGAGACAATGCAGAAGTGCCGCGCCGTCCAGGGCGCCCTCGGCTCCAAAGCTCTACTTCAACCACAGACTACGGCCGCCCGCCTACAATCCCACATTCAGAAGAGGAACATCCAAGATGTCTTCATTACTCGAACTGGGACCCCTCTAGTGAAGGTTCAAGGTGGACGGTAAGTGCCAATTGCTTTCCGGATGGGAGGGGCAAGTTCGCGACTGACTTGGGATATCTGTCTAGGTCGTCTCTTGGAGGTATTCATTCAATCATATCGGAATTGACGTTGATTGTTTCTTGTTCCTAATCGTTCTCAGGCCATACCGCTACCGTATTCGGCGCCACTGGTTTTCTCGGTCGTTATATTGTGAACAGGCTAGGTATAGGAGATTCAGTTGGACCTGTTGGAAGGGAAGCGGACGCTAACGGGAGACGCAGCTCGCCAAGGATGCACTGTTGTCATTCCTTACCGGGAGGAGATGACCAAACGGCACTTGAAGGTGACGGGCGACCTAGGGAGAGTCATTTTCATGGTGAGATAAGCCTGTGTATGGATATCGAAGGTGCAGCAGTTGATACGTATAAAGGAATATGACCTCCGGAACACACAATCGATCGAGGAAAGCGTACGCCACTCCGATGTTGTTTACAACTTGGTGGGCCGAATGTATCCAACAAAGTACGTTGAATAACCCTTACTGCTTTCTCCGGACGGTTGACTTAATGGTTTGCAGGAACTTCTCCTATGATGACGTCCACGTCGAAGGAACCGAGAGAATAGCGGAAGCCGTCGCAAAGTACGACGTTGATCGATATATTCACGTCTCATCTTACAATGCCTCTTTGGACTCTCCTTCCGAGTTTTTCCGCACCAAGGTACGTCCTGGTCGCTCGATAGCTTATTCGGGACTTGCTAACGCATGACAACAGGCTCGTGGCGAGCAAGTTGCTAGGTCAATCTTCCCAGAAACCACCATTGTTCGGCCGGCCCCAATGTTCGGATTCGAAGACAACTTACTCCACAAGCTTGCGGGAGTGACTAACCTTTTCACGTCGAATCATATGCAAGAGAAGCACTGGCCAGTTCATGTATGCTTTTTCAATTAGTGCCGTTAGACTAGTCATTCCAGGCTAACTGTTTGCTTAGGCTATCGATGTCGCCCACGGATTAGAGCGCATGTTGTTTGAGGAATGGACTGTTGCTCAGACCTTTGAGCTCTATGGACCCAAACAATACTCAACCAAGGAAATTTCCGAGCTCGTCGACCGTGAGATCATCAAGACCCGACGGCATATCAACATCCCGAAGCGCGTTTTGAAACCCGTCGCCTATTGGCTCAATAGGCTCATCTGGTGGCCAACAATGTCTGCTGACGAAGTGGAACGTGAATTCATTGACCAGCAGATTGATCCTGAAGCCAAGACATTCAAGGACTTGAAGATCGAACCGGCTGACCTGGCCAACCTTACATTCCACTACTTGGTGAGTACATATCCGTCCCGTTGCTGCGAAGACAAACGCTCATGCTTTGACACAGCGCGGCTACCGAAGCTCGCAGTTCCAAGATTTACCACCGGCTACCGAGCGCGAAAGAGCCGAGGAGAAAAAGTATCTACATGTACTGGACGACCAATAGGTGTTTTTCTTGATGTTGTATATACACTGCTAGACACAATTTCATTAGCTGTCACAACAGTTTCTTCAAATATTTTTCTCATAACAGCGCAATGCCCAGAAATATCTTTCATGATGAGTTCAAATTATCCAGCCAGAGAAGACACATGTATATGACCTGAAGGAATTTAGAAGCAACTTTTCCTTTGATAATGACATTAAACTCACTTTCAATCCCGGGCACTGACTAAACTTCACTATATGAGCCTTTCCACGAACACCCAAGACGCCAGTACTGCTGCCGCATAATGAAGCAATGATGAACAACCCTTCCACCACCCGCAAAAGCATACCAATATTCCTCCTGAAAACCAGATCCTCCCCTCACGACGGATACGAAGAGTACTTCTCCGCCTTCTCCCCCTCACCTACCCCTCCACGCGACCATGACGACAACAAGAGCACCTACACCTTCAACCCGGTATTCGCCCCCGTGCTAGAACACAGATTCCACGCCTCCAACCTAGAAATCGTGAAGAACCTATTTACATCCGGGGAATTAGGCGGGATTGAGAAGCGCAAGAGGAAATATGGCGGGTTAATATTCACGAGCCAGCGCGCGGTGGAGGGGTTTGCGGCGATGATTAGGGATGAGGTAGGGAGTATGTCTGCTACTTCTTCTCCCTCTTCTCTGTTCTTGATTTACTAAATCTGTCTCCTGTAGAAGACCTTGCTATCGAGGCATCCCGCTCCCTTGCCCTGTACACCGTTGGCCCCGCTACATACCGCTCGCTGAACACGCTGCGCGAAACTTATCTGCCGCATGCCACGTTAATCGGCGAAGATGCAGGGACGGGCGAGAAACTCGCGGGCTTGATTCTGGAGCATTATAACAGTCTGCATGCCAATACCAACAACCAGCAGGATGACGAAAGGAAAGGAGGGGGGAAATTACCCCTCCTCTTCCTTGTGGGCGAACAGCATCGGGACGTGATACCCAAGACGCTTATGGACGGCCGTCTACCTGAGGAAAAGAGGATAGGAGTGGATGAATTGATCGTTTACGAGACGGGCGTGATGGAGTCGTTTGAGAAGGATTTTATGAGACTTATACAGCAGATCGAAGGAGGAGATGAGGATGTACCGATGTGGGCTGTCGTTTTCTCGCCTACGGGCTGCGAAGCTATGCTTCGGACGCTGGGCCTTCTTCCTCGTCGTGAATGCGGCGATGCGGCTTTACAGGATACGCGAGGGCGAAGGCGGAATTGTTATATCGCGACGATTGGGCCGACGACGAGAGATCATCTGCGGGAGAAGTTTGGTGTGGAGCCTGATGTTTGTGCTGAGAGGCCTTCGCCTGAGGGACTGGGGAAGGGGATAGAGGAGTTCTTGGAAGCTCAGAGAAAGAAATGATTTTGAACGGGGACCAGGTCTTTTGGGAGTATATACGGGTGGTCGGTACATATATATACTTCATGCGTATTCAGATGTGTTTACTATAGATGGTATGAACCCCTTTGGAACACAATTGCCAACTGGATAATACTTCTCCATAAACCTCAAAAAACCTATACTGCGTGGGAAACAGCTTCGAAAAGCAAGAATAGATGTGGTATTTCGTTTGCACAGTGGACATTTACCAAATTTTCTAGGAGAAGCCTAACCTTTGCCATATCCCCGCCTGGTAGCCATTTAAATAAAAGCACAAAAAGAAGAAATAAGCGTGCTATGAGGAATATCCGGCCATATCTTAAGCATCATCAGTTGCTTCTATACAGTTTATCGCATGATTTCCTCGTAGATGAGAACTACATCAATATTAGCATGGACACACCCAAACTTCTGGTAAGAGTCTGTAAATACCCTTTAGCTGCTCCTTGCTGAGGGCATCCTTGTTCTTATCAAAATCAAAGAATTCCTCTGGGATCGGTTCCGCGGTAGGTTCATCTTCAGGATCATGGTACGGCTCGAGATAAGGATGGCGCAGGGCGTCTTCGACGGAGATACGCTTGACGGGGTTAAACGCGAGAAGCTTCTCGAGCAGATCAAGGGCTAGATCTGATGTCTTGGGGAAGAGGGCCTTGAGAGGGATCTTCTTCTTGAACGGCAATGATCTGATATACTCGCGGGCACGACGGGATTTGATGCCGTAGTAATCTTCCATGGTCGGGGTTCCGAGGACATCTAGGATGAGTGTCAATTGGTGGTGATCTATGATAGTATTAGTCGGGTTGGTCTCGATGGCGAATGAGGAAACATACAATCTTTGCCAGGGAACAATGGCTTCCCGCTCAACATCTCCGCTAGAATGCAGCCAACGCTCCATACGTCGATAGCCTTTGTGTACTCTTTGAAAGTCAACATAATCTCGGGTGCACGGTACCAGCGCGTGGCAACGTATTCGGTCATGAAGCCGGAGTTGTCATCTGTTGAAGCGGCTGAACGGGCAAGCCCAAAATCGCAGACCTTGAGATCACAGTTTGCGTTCAGTAGCAGGTTTGACGGCTTCAAGTCACGATGAAGGACATTTGCAGAGTGCATAGCCTTGAGAGCTCGAAGCGTTTGGTATATGAAATACTGGCAATGGTCGTCTGAAAGGTCTTGAGTGCGGATAACGCGATGCATGTCTGTTTCCATAAGTTCCTATACAATTGAGATTAGCGATAGCCTGGATAACATTGGGTGGATGCCTTACTTGAATCAAGTAAACCTCTGTGAAACTCTCATAATTGCGCGGTTTCTGGATATCTAGGATCGAAATGATATTTTCATGGTTGAAATAGCGGAGTAACTTCATCTCACGTAGCGTTCTCAAGCAGAACATGGAGTGATCGAAAGGCGTAATCTTCTTAATCGCGACCTTTTGTCCGGAAGGTTTATGTAAAGCGGAACTAGACATCGATTAGAATCATAGCCCGTCTGCGATTCCATCGTACAAAACTGACCATACCACGCCATAGGCACCTTCGCCAATGACGTCTTGAATATCATATTGATCGGAGACATTGAAGGAGATCTTTCTTGATCCCCCTGGAGGACCTGGCTGCACCATCTTGTCGGATATCTCTGAAGTCTATCCAATTGTCAGCTAATATCCAACCACAGATATAAAGGCTGCAAGATAAAATGATCTCAGGATTTCAAAATGCAAAGCAAGTAAGCCAAAGGAAATGTGTTTACATCAGAGGATGACAGAGAAGATGCAGAGTCACTCAATTTGATTTCCCATCCAGTACACTGGAGGTACTGCTGAGCCAGGCCAGCCAGCCATCCCTTCACTCTCTGCATCCTAACCACCAACGCACAGTTGAAAGGTAGCTGAGAAGTGAAAGATGCAAATCACATCTTGCACGCATGTTGAGAAATATATAGACAAAACAAAAGCTCATGCGTGCAGCAGACAGACACAATAACAGGGAACTCACATATTTGCGTCAGACCAACTGCCCAGCGGAGCCTTGTCTGCTTTGAGTGAAAGAATGGGAACTGCCAGCTTCCAATTCCAATCAGTGTCAGGGAGCCACAAACTCGATCCCATCCACCGGCTTAACCTACCTATATTTGTAGAAAAAGGTGTCTTGTCGCTGAATACGCTTGAACGGGTCTGACTTCGAGGCAGCAGTAGGGTATCACGATATTCGGTTGATCAAACTGAAGACGAGGCGGCGAGAGTATAGCAAAACGGTCAACCTTTCTAATTAAGATCGCTAATAATTCGAGGGAAGAGACGTGACGCGGATAAAAGAGAGGATACGAAGACGTGGAGAGCAAGTGAGAAGGGAGGGAGGGAGATCCGTTCGACTTCGACGGGGAATTCAACCTAGCGCAGGAGAAAAACTCCTCTCTCGTCAGCAATTCAGAACTTTTTCCAAGCGAAAAATCAAATGCTGTCCTCCGTCCCATCCGTAATACTTCTGTGGTATTCAATCTCCCCGCCAACCCCTCATGAACACACTCGACGAGTTAGTTAACGTTGTCATACCTTTACGACCCTATCCAAGAAGCGCCAGAGCTATGGACTATGGCCTTCCTTCGCTGTCCCTCCTAGCCCCGCAAGATCCAGACTGTTGGGTTCTCCCTGTCGTAGAAGTCGAGGGCGAATAACGTAGCCGCGTTCACTTCGCTTTCGCGCTTCGGAATGGTTATCGCAAGGCTTCTTCGAGTCGAGTCGTCAGCGTGCTACCAGGTCAAAGAGTCGCTAAACACAGACGGATTCGTTCGCTTCCTTGGAGTGTTGGAGATGGATGTTCGTCTCGTCTCTTCGTGTCGTCGTCGGACTTGCTGCTCGATCTCCCCCCTTGGGCCAAGCTTCTTCTCGTCAGTCTGCAAAGGTGGGGCACATCCGCCCATCAGCGACCCTTCAACCTTATATCCACAACATCAAGAAGACAATTCATCGGATCTCAAAAGGAAGAATAGGTGACGAAAAGAATAATTCCCATCTCTATTTTGGCCTTTCCATGAATCCTTCAGAAACGATCCCGGGGAGGACCGTCCCCTGCGCGGCTACAGCTAACTCTGCTCTATATTCGGTACCCAACGTTCTCTGGTTCCTTGGGTCGCTCCCGCTCGGCTGAACCCAGATAGCCAGAAGAAAGGGAAAAATAGGCATGTTTCAGGAACGAAACAACCCGGCGCCTCGAGATCTTTCTCGTCCAATACATTGCTTTATCACCTTGTTACAAGCACTGACTATTTCTGAATCAATGCCCCCAACGCACTGCCAGGGCTGAATTGAATCCTTAATCCTAGTCGTAGGAGACAGGGCTGGATGGCGCCATGGGGGCTGCAATCTCTAGCCGCCGGCCCAACGAGTGGGAGAGAGAACGTGCAATATTGGTTTGACGGTTTGCACTTGGAGAATATTCGAAACAGAGCAGATCAGTTGGAAACACACGAGAGGCGAAACTATTAATAGGTGACCCATTGTAACCGGGCTTGATGGAGTCCGTGGCGTCGATTTTGAGCGTTCTCAGGACAAATGTTGGTTGACCTTGAATGAGCAAAAAGAAAACAATCTCATCCTGAACTTGTATTATTGAATCAATGGGACTAGTTAATTATTCTATGCCTTTATTGAAGGACCTGTTCATGCGTATTGTCAGCTATTGACCACATTCATGGAAATAGAAATCAAATACCACATACCTTTTCCCGTAAAAGTCCCATCCATTGCTGCAAGCTGACACCCTGGTCTGCACGATCCTCAACCAGCATCGACTGTGCCCATAATCGTAATCCAGGTTCCCCATCCTCCTTAACAACATACAGTTGAGGAACGACAATACTGCCAACATGACGAGACTGAGTATCCCGGCTCTTCTGAATAACTGCTCGCACTTGCTCGTTGAAGTCGTTGTCCAACTCCGGGAGAAATTGCTTGCCCACCCTCAGTTGCGACCTGTCAGGGAGGCCAAACACATCCATGATGAGCTGTGGAACTGCGTCTCGTCCAACCCAGAGGAATTGAGTTTGTCCGTCATCGATAAGGTACAGTCCAAAGGGAACAAGGCGCTCAGACGATAGGTTGCAGAGGGGAGGCAGTACAATCTCCCCCGTTTTCTCATCCGGTACCCCAGCATCATCTGGCATGTCGTGAAGCGAATACATCTTGGGGTAGATATACTGGATGAGAAGAGGGAGCGGCAAGGTGGATAACAAGCAAAGAGCGGCAGACCGCATGTCTGTCGGGATCTGTGCTGATTTCCGGAGTCCAAGCTATTTGAATGTTAGCACAGATGGAACGAGTAGATGCATGACGAGATACTCACATTCTTTATCAGTGCCAAGAACAGAACAGGCAATCCACGTAGGTTAGCCGGGAACTGGAGACCACCTCCACCAATACTTCCGCCGGCAAGCTCTTTCCTATAGGTGGACAGTAACTCGATGATTTTGGCCTGCAAAGCATCTCGTGCCTGTTCCAGCCCGCTGCCCAACGTCCGCTCAACAGCCTTATGACTAAAGTAGGTCGCAATCGCGGTCTGGTCTGCTGAGGCGTACAAGTCGGCCAATGACTGCGTGGTAGGCAGAGCCAAAGTGAGCACTCTGATTCTCCGTTCGCCATTGCAGGTGGTATGCAAAACAGCGGTCTGAAGACAGACGACAGGTCGCGTAACTGTCTCGTCAATAGCAACCTCAACGACATATGCTTGGTCACGAGGGAAGGCGGGGAAGGCGCAGAGATCCGAGCTTCGATTGAAGAAGTTTCCGTAGAATGTACTCATCCGCAAACCGGTGCTTGCTCGGACACGAAGGACGGCTTCCAATCCGATTTCCGTAGACAGGTACTCGGAGAACTCCTTGGCAAACTTGATCGCGTCCTCGCTACGAGCGGCATTCCAGCCTGGGTAGAAATATGTTTGTCCACCTGTATACCTGGGTAGGTTGCTAAGCGAGGCAACATCTTGATATTGCGAGGAGAACAAGAACATGTCACAAGAGATTTGCTGCTTGGAACATTCCACAGCAAAACTCTTGTAGAAACTGTTTCCAGTCTGCAACAAGCTGCTTTCCTTGCTAGTACCCAAAACCTTTTTATCCTCCCGCACCTCGAGAGCACCGTAGCCGACGTTGGGAAGTGATGCAGTCAGGACAGTGAGCTTTCCTCCAACGGGACCAATAAGCTTATGGCCAGCCCGCAGTGCGGAACCCATACAAGATCCGCCATCCTGCGTATTCTGGAACATCTCTTGCAACTTGTCAAGGAAGTTCTCGATATTCTCTCGGCACTCCGATAAAGGAACCAACAAATCTCCAGGGATTGGCAGGAACGGCTCGTCAAGGTCACTGACAACGAGCATGCCTGGATCAGAGAATTCGGATCCGTCTCTTGGTATGGTAAAGTAATGAAGGCTGGAGTCCACTGCAATGAAGCCAAGTCTAGTGCGGCGATCAGCGTTGGGTATCCTGTCCAGGCTTTCTCGGATGCATCGTGCCGCGGTTGCGAGTAGTCCGCTCGTAACTGATGCATAGCTGACGTCAATCAAAAAAAGGTATGCCAGCGGCTGCGGAGGTCGAACCATATATTCCTGGGGCGCGACGAATTCAACAACTGCATGGTTCAGATCCGCCCTCTGCCACCTGTCTAGAGCTTTCTGCGCAGTTGAATCCCAGTCGAAACCCTGAGGAACGTCGTTGGTGAGACTGCACATGTTGCAGCGCCATCGGTGGCCTTGGTCAAGGAACGTAACATAAGGGTTGATATAAGATCGGCACCGTCGGCATCGCGAGATGATCTGATCTGACACAACGGGGATCGGGTCTTCAGAATCGTGTAAAGATGTATAAGGCTGAATGATAAGGGCAAACGGAAGGCGAGACTTCTTCAAGAGGGAATGGGTGGTGGGAACCGCATTGAGAGTCGAACGCACGTATTTCGGCGGGCAGTTTGCGGTTGGCGATGGGGTGACGCTCGACTGAGATCATTAGTTATGTATGATGCTGCAGATCAATGATCAGACTTACATTTGGAGGAAGAATAATCGGAGGCGGGGGATATTCAAGCTCAGCGACATTGAACGGCTGGGTAAGCAGATCAGTAGGGTAGAGTTGGTTGAGAGCAGCCTGCGCCTGTCCGGGAGGTGGTCGCATCACCGGCTGCGCTGCCATGTTCATCTGTCCCATTTGTTGCGTAACTTGCGCCACATCTGGCACCGCCGTAGCAGGATAACCGGGTCCGGGGGGCTGGTATCCACCAACTGCAGCCATCTGTTCCGGGGCGACGTAAGTCTCGGTAGCTGGAGCCGGTTGACCAGGATACTGCGCTGGTGGGAAAGCCTGTGGTTGTGCCGGAGTTGGGTATCCTCCGTAGGCACCGCCAGCAGGTAGTTGTCCGCCCAGAGCAGCATTCGCACCAGCGCCAAATTCAAAAGCCTGGCCCGCGTATGTTCGCTTCTTTCGACCACCATGTGTCGGACCAGGGTTGGGTGCGCTGGGCTGTTCCGCACCTGGTGCGGGCTGTTGTTCACCATATCCAGGCTGTTGTTGCTGGCCGTAACCTTCCTGGCCCTCTGGAGGGAAGCCTCCCTGTGGAGCCGCCATTTCTACACCTCAGCTGATTAGGCCGATAGGATCGTCACGAGCCGCAGGATTTGGGGGACGACGAATGCGACGCGGAGAGGGAGAAAGCAATGTAGCCTTGAGGGTTAGAGCTTCGGCAATTTGATCAGCGACGGGGTGCGGGCAGAAGGTATGGGAGGGTTGCTTACTCGGAGACTTCAGATGCTTGGCATGTACATTCGGAGAGGAAGCAACCCTGAAGTCGGACTGGAGCGATGTCTTCGTTCTCCTTGTCAACGATGGGAGAATTGGACTGTTGGTCGTTGTTCGTCGATGATGGTGGGAATGTTGCCATGATTTGGGGGAACGGTGGCCTTTGCTCGCCGGCCTTGGTTGAGGATGGCCGTCTGACCAATCACGTCCGCTGACAGGGCTAGCTCGACCTCACAGCCAAAGTCGAGTCTCTACTAACAGTAGTATGTGAACAGTTTATATTGGAGAATTTAAGGGATTACATGAATAGAATCACAGGTCTCTATATACGGATATGTTTCTAACCTGCGGACTGCCAAAACACCTCGCTCAATGCAACTTGAACATCTGTAAATGCCCGAAAGGATAGGGCCAAAAAACATGAAGAATTAAACAAGAATGCCACCAGAGAAGCGGCATATCAACAGCTTCACGGCACATCGATCCCACTCCGCATGTTCTCCACCGTTTTCAATCCAACTCCCTTGAGTTTCCCCAGCTCCGCCAGGCTGCGAACTTGGACCAAGGACTCAGTTGCTGGCTCCCGGCTATCCATCTCACACAGGCAGTCGACGATAGCCTCCGCCTTTTTGGCGCCAACCCCTCGAAGCAGTCTGATTTGGCTGACATCTCGAGAATTGATCACGGACAGGATGTGGGCCGTACGCGGAGAATTGCCCACGCCATTTCCGTCGTCGTGGCCCTGCTCAATGGCCATGACGGGAACATGCTTCCGTGTCAAGGTTCGCTTTACCAGAGATTTCCCTCTCCAGCGTCCTTCAATCTCATATTCTTCCTCGCTGAAAGCTTCGTTAGCATTCGATTGGCGGTAGTCATCATCGTTATAGTCATCGCCATCATCATCGCTGTCAACGTTGAATCTTCGCCTTCTCCTGGCGTGTTTCTTTTCATGTCTGTCAGGAGTCGCCCTCGGTGGATCAGGCGAAGTCGGCGGGCAAGATATGCTCAGCTTTGTTTGGATGGCCTCGATTTTCCGCACCAGTTTCTTGTTGTCGGGGAAATAGGGAAGGGCTAGCTGGTACATTTTCAATGCAGACCTGTCCTCGCCGTGAGATTGGTGTTGCTTGGCCATGAGAAGATACGATAAGCCTTCGGCTCTCGCATCTTCTCGACCTTCGACCCTCTGTTCCAATAACTCGAGGCGGCGCTGCAGCTGCTCGTTGATTTCGGCGGGTAAAGCGCCTACTCTTTCTTGTGAATGGGTTTCTGCCTCCTGTAGCGCCCTAGCCGCGAGAATTTGCTCCACCTTCTTCTCAACCATTTCTTCGATTTTTGCGGCGGAAACCGCAGAAGGATCCTTTGAGGGTAGACTCGAGACCCCATTTGTGAGACGAGCAGCCTTTGAAGGGCGCGAGGACTGAGGGAGCAGGGTACCAGACCGACGCTTCAAAGGCGAAGAACGTGTGTGTGACTCAATTGGCCTGGCTTGGTTTGGTCGCTTTGGTGTACCATCTGTGAAAACCGTAAATGCTTTCGGGGGCTTGACATCCGAAGCCTTCGTAGCGGCTGCTCCGCCAATCGTGAGATTCGCATTGATAGAGGATGTTAACGGCCGAAGTGGCTGTCGCTGCATGGCCAAGCCTCGGGCACCACTTGGCCTTGGAGGACCTTTAAAGATCGGATCATTTTCCGCCTCTCTTACTTCAATTTTCTTCGTCCGGTTCGCAAAGTTCAGCGAACTAAGAGTATCCAGATGGTAGGAGCGGACAGGGGCCAGATTAAGGATCATAACAGTGAGCCCCTTGTTCTGCCCCAGAGACAATATTCTTGTCATCTTCGATTCCCGGTAGGGAATCCTGGCCTGCTTCTTGCTTATAGCTTCCACACATTGCGCCAGAACAAACAGGCTCTTGTTTATACTTGCTGATTCAACCATACGTTCTTTATTATTTTCAGTGCGGCGGTTATCCTCTGAACCAGCAAGATCGATAGCGGAAGCCGTGCTAACGCGGGTGTATTCTGGGGTCGAGACTGTCAGCTTCACGCAGAGAATTGCGTGCGACCGTGACGAGTGAGCGTTCAGCTATGGTATCAGGTTAGCTCGAAATAGCTATTTGATCATAATGCAGTTTCTCCCCATACCTTCGTTGCCGAAGTAGATCTGTTCGAATTGGCTTGGTCATAGAGACTCTCGAATTCCTTCAAAGAACCACACGGCCGTTCCGTCAGTCCAACCACCACCGTCTTTCCCCCGCTATCCCTTAAAGGAAGCCCTGCCGGTGTCCGTTTTTCAGGCGGCTCGAACAGATCGAACACTTTATCGTTATATATCTCGTAGTAACTCATCACCAGAGTTACTTTCGTAGAACCCTGGGAATCCTTCTCTAGTTTCCGACTCCGTCTATAAATCCCACTTAATAGCCGTGGAATCGCGCCCCGGTCTGCCAGGCTTTTGCCTCCACGCATCGTATGAGTCTTTCCGGTGCCGGTGACGCCGTACGCAAACAACGTCACATCGTATCCGTTGAAGAGGTGTCTTATTGTCGGAGCCACTGAGAGTCATACCTGATTAGGATCCCGGTCTGCTACAGAAACGGGAAAAGGTATTTTATAGTAGATCTAACCTTCCGCATCAAACACTTCCTGCTGGCTCGCATTCTCATCGTACACCGCATTGAACTGAAAGCTAAACTGCTCTCCCTCATTCCTAGGATTCGGAATGCGCACGATGTTTGGCCGATCGGAAGCATCTTTCTCTACCCCGCGCTTATTCGATCCATCTCGTTTGGGAGCTGTCTCGCCTTCATCTATCGATTTCGGAGGTATCGAAGGCAATCCGGGACGAACGATGACATCGATATCGCGCTCCGTTTTCAGAAGCGGACGAATTCGAGCAACGACCCTGATGCTCATGGTGTAATTCTGTTGAATGGTATCCCTCCCTCCAGAAATCACCGTCGCGAAACGGCTCCCAAACGACCGTTTCCCGGTTATAAGAGGAGAGTGTTTTCGAGAAACTAGATATAACGACTCGATATTATATTCCAGCAAGCTAAAATCGATTGCGCAAAAAGCAAACTTTTCCAAAATGCCGCGCACAGTCCGAAAGCACTGCTATCGAGAAAGACTTTCAATAGTCAAAAACAGCAAGTCTCGCGAGTCCAAAAACTCAATGCCATTAATTAATGCAAAGTATCTAGGCTCCGTGTGCGTCTGGCCGTAACCCGTAACCGTGAAAGTCGAGAGCAAGCGCTCAAAATGCGACGAAAGCACGATGGCTCCTGTAATGCAATGGAAAGGCAAAACCGGAAGGAAAATCGCAAAAGACAAGAGAAATAGAAACCAGTCTTTTGGAGCAGCGCAGCCCTCAACCTACCTATTCCTGCTCCCTGGCGCTGTGAAGTCGAACCACCTCTGGTCCATTGTTGCGCCCGTCGTTGGAATTGGCTGTGGAAGGTTTGGCTCATGGTTGTCACGGCAACTCGGTATGTTATGTGTTTGCATCCTTTGTCTTAAGCTTATGTAATATTACAAGTCAGCCGAGCATGCCAAGCTGCTTGAAACTGTTATATCACCCTCCAAACACTTTACTGCAACCTTGATGTTGACTACTATTTATTTGGGAGCTCAATTAAGTTCGTTCCCCTTGCATGAAGACAATGAACCCCTGGATATGCATCATGATGTCTCAAGAAGGGTGTTGCTTTCATTTCGGGGAAGTGCGGTCATTGTCCACCAGCTGGATCTAGACTGTGAGCATGCATGCTTAATGCCCTGCAGATACAACCTTACCAACAGCAGATGAGCCCCAGAAGTTCAGTCTGGAAGCAGGAAAGGGAACTCGATTACCTGGGGAACCTTAATTTGGAAGTCTCCGCAGGAGGATTGCTAACTCCAGATGCTTGTCGGACATATTGCTCTTTCTGGTGGAAATCCACTTATTACACTCAAGGATATCGATATCGATATCATCGCGGGGAACAGCGAAGACCTGATCTCCTTTCTATTCCGATCCAGAAAGGCTCAACGTCAATCTACCATATCAATCAAGCTTGTTCCAAAAGTCAACATCAAACGACACCCGCATATCCAAGAGCTCCATTCCTTCCCAAACGGCTGCTCGCACCGCACCAGCGCAGGCACCAGACCGTCTATGGACCATTTCCCTCAAAACACCCAACTCGGAATGAACCGACGGAACCTAGCGAAAGCCCCAGGACCAGGACCCGGGTACGCCCCGGGGCCGAGGGGGTGGTCGGCGCACATGCGGACGTCGGCCATCGTAACGCCCTCGGGCAGCTCTGCTGGGTCGACTCTCAGCACGCCCAGGGACCCGCACTCCGCTTCGGCCGCGGCGACCTCGTCCGGGGTTGCGTCTAGGGGGATAGCGGCGAGCGCAGTGGTTGCAGAGATGCTGAGCAGGAGGGATAGGTAGGTGAGGGGTTTCATGTTGGAGTCGAGCTGGTCAATGGTCTTATAGAGTGGTGTGGTTAGCCATAGGGAAAAAGGGAAAAAGGAAAAAGATGAAGAGCAAAAGTGGGCTGATCAAGAAAGAAAGATTGGGGGCCCGGGAGGAGGGGGATGTCGTACCTTTGAAACTCACGCAAGAATACTGGAGGGGTATTTGGTGAGTGGAAAGGGGAGGATGGTCGGCGCTAATCCTTTGGGAAATGAAGAGATGAATATGTTGGGAAACAACTCGCGTGTTGAGCGGGCACCCCACGGTTATCAACGGGCGCGACTGCTGCTGAATTGTCTCAATCGTTGGCGGAATTCAAAGCGTGTGGTGACCGCTTAGCCTGGTGGTGAGCCTACTGCTTTATACAGCCAGGCAACGTGGCCCAAAGTCGCCCTGGGCAGGCCGATTGGTACCGACCTTGTTTGTTGCCTGGTCACAGGGCAATCAGCGCCGCTCTGATCCACGAAAGCAGGCACACAGGAGAAATTCGGTGAAAGAGTGAAAAGAGTGACCAATCCTACGGGGATGGCAGGACTGGCCCTATCAATGTAACCTCAGGAACACCAAGTCTAGGCAGTGGGGTGCTCCGGACCGGGCCGACCTGGGGAAACAACCATTTTTCCCAAGAGGATTGATTAATCGCTTGGGGATTCAGGGAGTCTCAATTGAATTTGGGAAGGTGTTTTGTTGACATCCCACATCATACATGGCTAGGTCGCGGAGTCGATTTTTTGACACACGTGAAATTATGGTGCCACCACGGAGATACTCGCACGAGTAGTCCCAGATAGAGGCCAAGCGGAGCTGTCGAGTCGTGGCCTGTCTAGTTCCCGCGATCGTCAATTCAATCACGCGAGCAACGCTGGGCTGCCTTCACTCTCAGGCGCTTTTGTGACCAATGATGGATTCCGGGGTCGAGGCTTCTGTTGTGAACAAGCGCAAAAGGAGACGCGATAGGGACATTGATTGGTTGGAAGCGATCATGACGGCGCTTCGGCGGAAAATCCCACACCGGGTCTGTCCCGATTGGCTCAGCGAGGTAGAGAATCACAGATCCTTGGACTCAGAGCCGAAGGCCTTCGAAGACCAGTATGTTACTGAGTAAACCCGGCTCTATATAGCCAAGACCAGTGGAAGGACCAGAATGAATCAGGCAGCTGCTCCAGGGTGTCTGTCCATCTACTACGAGACCTATGCGGCACACTCTCCAATTAGCTGCATCGCGCCAGCCCTTTTACACCCCACGGATTGCACGGCTAGTAGGCCGGGAGATTTATAACCAGGGGTCAACAGGGACTGAGGTTGCATTCGCGCCTGCGGTCACCGACTTCGCCCGCGCTCTTCCTCGTCAGAATGCTGCTCATCGAGACGGGGACCAAGTATGGTGATCAGTTCACCGGAGAGTGCGAGCCCATGGGGGTGCGGATGGTAGTATCGTCTCTCAGATGTAGACGCTCCTTTCTTTACAAGAGGACATATAAAAGGCGAGATCAGTCCCATCCATCCAAGGGATATCCAAACAACACAGTCGGATATCCAGTCCCTCCACTACTTGCCCAAGAACGCACAGAGTTCATTTACAATCAGTTAGGCCCCCTTATCCTCTCTATAAGCAGATACTTACCTTCAGCGTCTCTAGCTACCGCATCCACGATGAAGCTCCCCATCACCATTATCAGCATGGTCGCCCTCTCCTCTGCGCTGACCGTCACCCCGCGAGCCGCGAAAGGCGACCCCGTCGTCGAATGCGGTGACCTCGACGTCATGACCGTCGACCCCGTCGACCTCCCCGCGGGCGTCCGCCCCAGCGACGTCCGCAAATGCCTGGACCACCCGCTCGGCCGGAACAGGCACGTCAAGGGCGCGTCGCTGGCGCCACTCGACGCGGTCGATGCCTCGTTCTACAGCAGTAGCACAGACACCAGCCCCGTGGAAGCTCGCTCGGACGGCGGCCTCGGCACTCTTGAGGAGCGGGCGTGCTACAAGGACGCGCCGTATGGGTGCTCTGGTGGATATTGCTGGAAGGCCTGCGGGGACACGAAGAAGGGCGAGTGGTGCTGGACAGCGGCGAAGGGCGGGTGGGGCTCTTGGATTAAGTGTAGTAGGTGGCAGGACTGCGGCACTGCGACGTATGCATGTGGGAGGGGAGGGTGTCCGGCCTGTGGGTGCGGTTGCTAGCGGGCAGGCTAGTTCTGCTAGTAGGCGGATAATAGATGATCTAGGACATGCAGTCAAATTGGACAATATGTACAATATAAGGATATACTTGGCAGGCCTGGATATTACCGTGTTAGCTCATAATGGTCCTATTATTCATAGAAACAGGAAGACTCGACTAAACATGGGAACTATGAAGCACCACGAAGGATCTCTCATAGAGTTTCCAGTGTGTTTCAGCTGGCTCCGTACAGGTGTGTTGCAATGTGACGATAAAAATCCTGCTTGATTCTCTCATCAAAGGTGCACACTGGTATCTTTTGCAGTACCTATATCAAGAGTTAACAGCTTCATCTGTGAACACTGAGAACAAGAGTCAACTTACTACCCCCAGATCTTCCACATTTCCCTATATTCTCCTCTTTTATGCTTTTCTATTGCCTTGAGCACTTGCTGTCCATTGCATGACTTATCAGGGTGAAAGCCCGCTTTATTAATTCTCTGATCTTTTCCCTCTGCTGATGACAGATACTGAATAAAACAATATCAAGTGATTGCTGTGACACCATTACATCCACTAACATTCAAAGGCAAAGAGGAAGAATGAGCTGAGAACAAAGCGGTGAAACCTCTCCGAAATTGAGCATATCAAACCACACACGTTGAGCCAAGGCAGAATGAACTGAACCATCACATAAACTTGACTAAGTTAGTGACGTTTTCAAGCAAATGTGCAACTGGTGGAGGGAGGACGGTTGAGATGAATGATGAAGATGGTGAGGATGTTACCATGAGGCGAGGACAGAGTGCCCTACACTAACTAATCCAGAAGCAGAACTGCCAGACTCCCGAGGTCCCTGATAACCACTTTAGGTACTAGGTAAACCCCTTCTTATCAAAGTCCTTGACTCGAGTTGAAATGAAAGGCTGATGCTCTATGAATTAAATAGCCTTAAAAGGGCTGAATTATATGCAACGCCAAAGAAGTGCTCTATCTAGTGCTTCCCACCAACCAAACCACTATATGTGTAATGTCCAAATCTAATCATACGCCCAGTTCCAACCAGAAACACCAGATCGGAGATGAGAAGTGCGGATGATGACCAGAATATTAAAGCCAGTATCCAAAACATGCTGCCGGTCGAAAAAAACTGAATGCAGACACGCTAATGCGAAAGGAGTATCGTATCGTATCAAGAGGCAAAATTCCCGGTTAAAACTTTTTCACGACCTTCCACCCTACCACTTTGACTCTCGCAAAGGTGAAAAACGCAGCGCCCGCGGCCATCATCACGCCCGCAAACACCTGCATTTTCCAGAAATGAGTCCCATTGGGAGACAGCGCGCCGCCGATGGGGTTGCCCGTCAGCGCGGCAACAGAGACCATTGAGAACATGGTCCCTGTGCGCACACCGATTTGGCGGACGTCGGAGATCTGGCCAACGAGAGCTGGAATGACGGAGACCAGAGATCCGGAAACAAAGCCGTAGAGAGCTGCGAAGGTGATGATGGCTCCGTTGCCGGTAGCGGGAAGCCAGAGAGCGAGAACTAGGATGCTGGAGAGACAGCTCATTACTATTACCAGATTGTAGCGGCCGATACGGTCGGCGATGTGTCCGGGGATTATACGTCCGAACACACTATATCAGTTAGTATAGCCATCGTAAAGATCCAAGGGGGTGGTAGAGCTCACCTTGCTGCATTAAGGACGGAGACGAGGTAGCTAGCGAGCTCTGTTGACATGCCATGCTTTTTGGCATGAACCACGAGGAAGGTGAACGGTAAGAATAAACCAAAGAAGAAGAGAAAGGAAGCAATCGCTGTCAGGAGGAAAGGCACCTCCTTGAAAGGCGAGACGAAATCCATGATATTGAATGGCTTCCTTTGAGGGACGAGCCTGGACTTCACCGTAAGATTTGCGATGATGCATAGCCCAAGGATCATAAAAGCGCAGATCCGCATAGCCCATGGGTAACCAACTTGAGGAATAAGTTTTTGCACCATGATTGGCATGATGACTCCTCCCAAGCTGGAGCCACTGGCCACGATACCCAAGGCTAAAGCCCGCTTCCTGAAAAACCAGGTTGTGGCGCTACTCATGGCTGGATAGAAGAGTGCTCCGGCGCCGAGGGGGCTACAGATCCCTTGCGCGAGGAGAAATTGATAATATTCGGTTGCGAGCGATGTCATCATCAGACCGAATACATGGAAAAATGTGCCAAATAGGAGTAAGTGCCATGTGCCGTAGCTGTCGAAAACCTTGCCGCAAATAGGCGCCTAGAATGGACGTTAGTTTTGCTTTGTCGATAAGATGTAATTAGCTGCACATACCACAAGGAACATTATGAAAACTTCAAGCGAAGGAATCCATGCAATCGCGCTGGAGGAATAGTCTTTGAGCTGATCAGCTTGATAATAAGCCTGGAAAATCCCGATACCTATGGTGACAACGTCAGAAACATGGCAGCAACATTGGATAGAATAACCTACAGTTGATCCAGCCGAAGCTGACAAAAAGTGCACAAAATCCTCCTAGAACCACAGTCCATGCCTGAATTCCGCCGTCAGGGAAAGAACTCGGGTCCATCATCGGGTTCTTCGGCGGTGCAGCGCTCGCTTGCTGTTGCTCGACATCCTTCTCCTTCTCATGCTGCCTGCCGGTTTCCGCGGTAGCCGAGTTTATGTTACCTGGATCGGTTGAATGTTCTTTCTCCCGGTGCTGGGAAGAGCTCGAGACGCGGGTTGAACTACTCGAGGGAGTGTCTGATGAAAGTTCTGTGGCATTTCCATTCCACTGTCGATTTCCGATCGGCTGCGTCGTGGCCGTGTCCGGCCCTGACATGGCTTGTTCGGCGTTAGGGATATCTTCAGGGGTGTTTCCAGTTAAGATCGAGGGCGAGCCCGCAACACACGATGCGATTGTTTCAAACGAAATATTAATCGAACGAGACCAGGAATCGGGGCAGAACTAGGCGATAAATCCCAACACTAGGATATACTCTTCGAAGAGCTCGGATTAGAGAAAAGTAATGCTTGGGCAGATGTTAACAGCTTATGCACCGCAGAAAACAAGACTTCAGCCTCTGGGCGATTCGAAGCTTTATAGCTTGTTCCTCTGATATCAACAGAATAAATTTCCCGGCAGGGGCCACCGAAGAAAAGCGCTAAGCTTTGCGCCCAAAAGCCAAAATTTAAAAACCGACGCTAAATCCAGGACCCCAGGGCAATGAAGCCCGGATAATTGGCAGGATCCCACGGCCGGATAGTTCGGACCGTTCAGAGAGACGTTCCCGGCAATCTTTCCGTCATTTCTGCTCCCCCGAGTCAAGCGAGAAGCGGAAGTCCGACGATCTCCTGGTGTCGATGACAAACCCGTCCTCGATCTCCGAGTCGGGCTCGGACTGGCACTGATGGCCTGACGGGTTGGGCGTGGGTCTGCCCACAGCCCGGTTGGCTTGAAGCATCTGTAATTGGAATCTTGTCTAGCGTTGGAACAGGGGAGTATGACATGGATCCGGAGCTTGCGAAATCTCGCAGCTCTTGCCAAAAGAGCCTGCAACCACAACTTTCATCGAGCGAGTTGCGCGCCTCCCTTGTGCACGCGGCAAGGGGGTAAACCTGTGATCCATGTCGCTCATGCGATCATTTTCAGGCAGGATGTGTAGAAGAGCTGGCATCGAAAAGCTTGAAGTTGTGGCGCCCTAGGAGATAAAAATATCGGAGATAACGCGCTCGCTTTTGGGAATCTCCGACCAGCTGAGTGAGAAGATGACGTTTGGTTGCCGTTCTAGCCTCAGATGCACGCTAGTGATTTCAAATGCTGATGAGGCCTTCAGGGCTCCAGAGCCATTCTCATTGAGAACCCTCATTGCCGCATCCGAGTGTCGTGTTCGATGTTGACATTTGTGGTGATCAGATAAGATTTTCATGTAGTAGTTACGCATCACGTGAAAATGTCTCACAGCAACACGAGAAGGCGGATTGCATCGAATAGGCACTTATCATACAAGCTCTTTGGAAAATACATGGCCTACACCAAAAATAAGCTGGAAAAGACGTCTTATACACAGCCTACTGGGTACCGCCAGTTCTCTCGAATTCGACCTTCCCGTCCCGGTGAATCGAAGCGACGTTTTCCTGGACGATATCAACCCTCTCTTTCTTTGTAGGCTTAGGTAATTCGGCTTCAATCTGCTCATCGATTCTCTCAATCGCGGCTCTGGTGACTCCGGGTGCTGTATCCGCTATCTCATTTACTTCAGCCGTGGTTAGGGAGTCGTTTATTCGGGAAGCGCGAGACTGCACCAGGATTGTGGCTGGGCCGTCGAACTGCAGGAATAACTAGATCACCGTAAGCTAACAGCAATCAATATAGCAGCCTAGAATAGCTTACCCTGTCTCCCCAGAGAGTTCTCCGCGTCCACGTCCGTAGGGTATGGAATATTCTCATCGTGGCTTTCCATGTGTCAGACGCGGCCATATTCTTGATGAAGTTGGTCTTCATGAGCCAAGAATTGAGTTTGATGTCTGGGATCTGGAACCTTATGGAGGTCGATTTAAACCGATACGGCTGCGGTGGCTGCGATGAGATAGTGTATGCAACGACATTGCTAAAGCTCATATTAGTGGTGAAGGCTCTCAGTAGAACGTCGGGGTGACTAAAGATACCTTGGATGGGCAATATACTGTTCCCCCGCCTTTAGATTAATTGAATAGACCTGGCCTTTACCTACCACAGAAATCAACCCGCGGCCTGTAATTTCAGAGATACCCCAGTGAGCCAGGCTCTTCAATAGTCAGTTTTCATAAAACCCAATGAAGAGACAATTGAGGGTGTCCCCATACCAATTGCTTGCCAAATCTAGGTTTAATTCTTAGAGAATGCCCAGTCCAGGCAAGTAGAGCATCTCGTTGTGCTACCATCCAATCCACTGTGCCATCGAGGTGAACGACCGCGAACGATGTGATTGGGGATCGAACGGAAACCAGCGCATTGACGGGACTAGCAGACGACACCTATCGCAACGATTAGAGGCCATATACCATATCCAGTGTCACAAAACTCCAACCTTTTGATATAGAAACGGTATGCGCAGCATGGTCCGACGGATTGGCTCCAATATTCTCAGCGTAGATACAACCTTCACGTAGTCAGCGCGCAGTCCTCGTCCGGGAACAGCCAGTCCATACATTCTCTGCCTTGCCACTCAGGCCGACCAACGTCCCACGCCGTGTGTACAGATTCTGCGACGCCGAAAGCGAGACGGAAAGAAGCGAATGCGGAGCACCAAGGACTTCAAATCTGGCATCTTCATCGTACAACACGGGTCAGTAACATAGCCATATCATCACCATACACCCGCCCAATGACATACCAGGCGAAGCAGCAGAGTTGGCAGCTATCGATGGCGAACCACTGTCTCTAGTAGTCGGCCCTCTCGACGAAACAGCTTGGATATGAATGCATCTTGGCCTCGAAACTTTCAATGGCGCATATTTCCAGGGAGTAGGCTTGAAGCCCTTTCCCAAAGCCCGGCCCATGGGTTCCATGCAAAGTTCATCTGTTGCCGGAGCTCTGACCGGTCTCAAATAATTCCCATTGACGGAGTTCACACTGTCTACGAATGATCGGCCGACGACTTTGCTCCGGGCTGACAAACAAAGCAAACATGACATTCTCCCATCCGCAATCAGATAACGCAATTGCACACAGCTCGACGGATAAAACCTCCCAGTATATAAGTTCTCCGGCTTGGTTCTATTTCTCTCCCTTATTCCTTTTAACAGATTTGCGCAATTGTTGCGATCTCATCTTGATAGCAATAGGGATACGCTCCTCCAGTCCTACCGCGCCGTGCCTCTCGAATACCTCTGCTACCATGTCCCGATAAAAGGGTGTTAGCCGCGAACTACCATATCAATAATCGGAGCCATAAAATCGCGGCGAACATGCTGGTCCGGTCGTCCTTTCCCAGCCGCCTGACGTCCCTACGGCCTCCGAGATGTCACATTGCCCCTCCCCGCCAGGCGCATCTCCGCAATGGATGTCAGGCGCGGATATTCACGACACGAGGAGCTGCTCTGAGCAAGCAGAATGTTGACCAAGGTCATACGGTGCCGGTCGCTCCGGTTCAGAAAACGGAGGCCCCTAAGGATGCGGTGTCAATCGGCTCAAAGGCAGCGAGCAAGAAACCGGAGTTACTGAGCGAAGCTACAGTGACAAGGAAAGAACAGAGGAAGGCTGATTGGGCGATTATGAAAGAGATGACAAAATACCTTTGGCCGAAAGTGAGTTACTATTGGGACATATGGCTTTTAGGGGGACGGGGACTCCATTGCTAAGCTGGATATTTTAGGGCGATTGGGGAACAAAAACTCGAGTTGGAGCTGCCCTTGCACTTTTAATAGGGGGCAAGGTCTGTCGATTCCATTGCAACATGTAAAAGGTGCTTTGACTTATCGTATCCGTAGGTTCTAAACGTGGAGGTGCCGTTTTACTTTAAGAGCATTGTCGACTCTATGAACATCGACTTTGGAGTGATGGGAGGCACAGCTTACACAGTTGCGGGCTCAATGATCGTGGCATGTACGCCGGGCTCCTATTTCCTATTTCGACATACTACAAGGGACAGTCTGACTCGAGATATCTATAGACGGCCTGACCAGGATTGGAGCAACGTTATTCCAGGAACTGCGAAACGCAGTATTCGCCAGTGTCGCGCAGAAGGCTATCAGGACTGTAGCGCGCAATGTGTTCCACCATCTTTTGCGTCTGGATCTGAATTTCCACTTGAGCCGTCAAACAGGAGGTCTTACTCGGGCGATTGACAGGGGTACAAAGGGTATTAGCTTCTTGTTAACCTCAATGGTTTTCCATGTCTTTCCTACGGCGTTGGAAATCTCCATGGTTTGCGGTATCCTGGTACGGGTCGCCCTCCATCCGGTATGGCTGAGTTCTGTTGCTGACCGAAACAGAGCTATCAATACGGCCCAAAGTTCGCCGCCATAACTGCCGCCACAATGCTCGCATACACAGCGTTTACCATTACGACGACGGCATGGCGGACAAAGTTCCGAAAAAGAGCGAATGCCGCCGATAATCAAGGCGCCACCGTGGCCGTAGACTCCCTGATTAACTACGAAGCTGTCAAATACTTCAACAACGAGAAATTCGAGGTTGCAAGGTACGACAAGGCTTTGAAGTCTTATGAGGCCGCATCCATCAAGGTCACCACATCATTAGCATTTTTGAACTCTGGTCAGAATATGATTTTCTCCAGTGCGTTAGCAGCGATGATGTACCTCGCTGCAGATGGGGTTGCTACCGGCTCCTTGACAGTCGGTGATCTCGTCATGGTCAATCAACTGGTTTTCCAGCTCTCTGTGCCGTTGAATTTCCTAGGTTCCGTCTATCGTGAACTCAGGCAGTCATTGCTTGATATGGAGACCCTATTTAACCTGCAGAAGGTCAACGTCAATATCAAGGAGCTTCCGAATGCTAAACCCTTGGAATTAACCCGGGGAGGCGAAATCAGATTCGAAAATGTCACCTTTGGCTATCATCCCGATCGCATGGTCTTGAAAAACGCCACCTTTACTATCCCGGCTGGCAAGAAGTTCGCAATCGTTGGCCCTAGTGGATGCGGCAAATCAACAATCCTACGACTCCTTTTCCGATTCTATGACGTCCAGAGTGGCAGAATCCTCATTGACGGCCAGGATATCCGTGAAGTAAACATCGATAGCTTGCGAGGCTCAATAGGCGTTGTACCGCAAGACACGCCGCTCTTTAACAATACCATCAAACATAATATCCACTATGGTCGATTAGCGGCCACTGACGAGGAGGTCCAAAGGGCAGCGCAACGGGCGCACATCCATGAACTGATCGAGCGATTACCTGCCGGTTATGATACTCCCGTTGGCGAACGTGGTATGATGATATCTGGCGGTGAGAAGCAGCGACTCGCCGTGGCGCGTTTGATCCTCAAGGATCCTCCGTTACTTTTCTTCGACGAAGCTGTAAGACCATACTCCTTCCCTTGCCAATGAGCCTTGCGTATGAGCAATTGTTCTAACGGGAGATTTTCAGACATCGGCGCTCGATACCTACACAGAGCAGGCATTGCTGCAAAATATCAACAGCATTCTGAAGGAAAAATCGCGAACGAGTGTCTTCGTAGCCCATCGCCTGCGTACCATATACGATAGCGATCAGATCCTCGTTTTGAAGAACGGACAGGTCGCAGAGACTGGAACTCACGCCGAATTACTGGACAAAGAAGGCGTATATGCGGAGCTATGGAATGGTAAGCAGTAGTCTCGCCTCATCGATAAACGGTTATACTAATAAACACTCCTTTCCGAAATACAGCGCAAGAAACATCCCTGGCTCAAGATCCCAATTTGGAACGCGAGATCGAGCTGGAAGAACTCGAAGAAGAAAAGAAACAAGACCAGGAACAGGCGGCAAAGAGCGCACCGCGACATTCCCCGCGGGATCCCCAAACCCCGCAATGAGGATAACAAGAATTACGGAGTATGGGGTACTCGGACTCCAGACCAGGATTGCTTTCCATGTCCAGGAGTAAAACTCCTGTGTTTCGGATTTATTCTCAATCATTTCGGAAAAGTAAACATATAGAGGCTTCAATCTGTTACTTTTGCGTCCGGTGGAGTTGTTGTATATAGCCAGGATCTCGATTCCAACCCAATTCGAGGAGACCCTTTCCTTTGTTCCTGAGCACGGTGGCAAACTGGGCTGTGTTCTTGTGATGACCCAGGGGCCAAACTGCATCATCAGGCGCCAGGGAAGCAATAAATAGAAGTTTCTTTGTTCCCCTTCTGCAGCATGATGGCTCGGCTTCGTCCAATGATGTCAATGTCTCAGATTTAAGCTCGTCGATCTTTGTTGATAGCTGAACGTTTCACCAAGTCCGGGGAAATCATCAACATGAAACTGTCAATGTTCGTTGACATTCTTCAGCCTTCTTGCAGTAGTGTGAACGGAAGTGCAGGGCACAAAGTGAGGGCGATGGGTTTCGGGTAGAATTGTTTCCAGATGCTGTGCATCTCCTGCTCTGGGAGTAACAGAAGCCAGCTAAACTCCTATGGAGTTTTCTTTGTTGCTCATCTTTTTTTCCTAAAGCTGGATAAAACGATATCCTCTTCCCAGCTCGGACGACATCCCGCTCAAATGGTGGGGTCAACTTTGACGGCAGATTCGACAACGCTCCGTTGGCTCAAGATCGATCTGTGTGATTCAGGATAGTGCGGGATTTTCAGACCTTTCCACCTATGGACTATGGTCCTGGGCCGAGAGGAACAGGACCAGCCCCAACCCTGGCGTTTCATCTCCGTCATGCTGATTTGCATGAAGAGAGCGTCGACCCCATGGGGTTTCCGGTGGAGAAGCTCTGTCATCCCCGGACAAGATCTCACATGGAAAGTTGAGCGATTTTCCCCGTCCAACGCACTTGAAGACTTTGTCGTTGGCATCCTCGAGGAGAGGAAAAGGCGCACGCGAAGACTTACTATGCTCGGTCACGAAGTTGTCCTGAGCTTCGTTCTCGCGGATATAAAAGCGGGCTAGACACCCGCCAAAGAGGAAGAAATATCCCAATTCGACGTTGCAGATCAATTTCCATAGCAACCATCACCTCTCTCAGCTCGACTCTTCAGTCCAATTTATTACCAAAAATGAAGCTTAACTTCCTCGTCGGCCTGGTTGCCATCGTCATGGTTGGTGAAGTCAGTGCAAAGCTGATGAATGGACCTCCCTACAAGAAAACTGTTAGTTATTCACACTTGCCCATTTTTTGGTTTGCCCGATAGCTCCACACGGCAAGCTCTCGCTGCCACAAGACAGTCAAGCTCACGTAGCTTCCGCAGGTGGACCCCTACAAGTTCCAGTATCCCTACATCCAAAAGCGTGGTGTTGAACGCGGATACCCTCCTGCCAGACGCCAAGCCGAGGCCGAGATTGACGAGCGCGGATTGCCCGTTGCTGATCAAGAGGAGTAAAGGTATGGACCCACGCCGGTAACTACAGCATGTGACAGATATTAATAGTTGAAATAGTTCACGAATCGACTATCCAGTTGAAATGCCTGGTTCATATGGATCTGATCGGGTTACGGAGCAAGGAAACCCTAAGAGAGTGGATTAGCCACTAGGAATGTGTATTATGCCAGAGACCCGACTTTCGGGCGATGAATTGACGACAGGGCCCAGCCAGCGATTAGCAATGTGTATACTGCATGGTTATGCTTCAATCAATACTATTACCGTTTGAGCCAGAATAAGATACTCCTTGCTCCCAAACACAGGCCTTGAGATATGCCCAATTATCTGAGGCCAGTAACTGTAGGTGGATAGTCGTCGGTTCCGGCATTTCTCCATCTGGCGCCTATAATTCATCATGGATTTTGTACCGCGGCAATCTAACAACTCGTGCCGCAGCCAGGGCCATCATCAATGCGAACGCTTCATGCATCAAACGAAACATGAATTCGACACGTCCTCTTTGCTCAACGTGAGTTGCTAGATCTGTAACTCGACGAAGACGGAACAGTTAGGGCCGTGATCTCAGTGCTTTTAAATTTTCCACGACTAATTTGAACGCCATCATCAGAGTATGAGCTTATAAATGCTGGCATCAACTCGAGTAGGCAACATCGAAGGGTGGAAAACAGTCCTGTGGGAGAAGATTGAGGACGTGAGGTTGGATGATTTCGGCTGCTGCCAAAGGAGGCCGGAAAAACTAGTACCTCCGCTTCCGGCGAGCCATCGATTTGTCTAATCCCAAATAGGACTAGGCCAGGAACAGACTTTCTTGGGGACCCACCGGGCTGTTTCTCGAACACCAAATCGAACCTTCGACACCATGTGGTGGATAAATTAAGACTGCGTCGTATTCAACTTGCTTGAACAGAGGTGATGTCTTCACTTCAATTTACTGTCCATTTTATAGTAGGACCGCTCAACCCAGTTCCTCTCCGAATCCGTCCCCTTCCCCTCTTTTGCTGTTCCGCAATCTGTGATAAGAATCCGCTTATCCATTTCCAGTAAAAGGCTTCCACAAGGCTTTTCCACTAGAGGCGCCCCCATCTTCCACTAAACCATTCACGGTTTAACCGCTGCCGCCCCTCAGCGCCCAATGTGGCCCATGTAACCGTGCGATTTGGAGACGGGAAGGAGGAGAAAAAAATGGGCTTGGCCTTGGCCCAACCCATGTTCCCAGCTCTTCTCCCAGACTGTCTCGCAATCGACAAACAAACCACCCCTCCCCTCTCTTTCGTCCGATGGTATAATTTATATGCAGGGCATTATCTATTATCATCTGAACACACTCCTTATTATCAACCAGGGGCATTCTTTCTCTGTACTCCGAAAACCACATTCAGCTGCTTTCTCTCCGTTCCTTCGACAGGGGGTGACATTCCAGTCCTAATACCTGACGACGACGACTTCGACGACTAGTAGATAACGTCCAATTCCCCTCCAAATCTATCTATTTCGTCTCATCGCTTCCAGATCAGGTCTATATACACTCCTTCCTTAGAATCAGGGACACCGCTGCGACAGTTGCTCTCACCCTATTCCTATTCATCGTCCCCTTTTTGACGAGTCGCGTTTACGGTGGAACGTCATTGAAAGGAAAGACCAATTACGGACTTGATCCACGGGTAACCTGTGTCTGAACGATATTAATTGGGTAGCATACTCCCAAAAACCACCATTCAAGCGAATCCGTCAACTCGCCCGCCGAACAAGGCTCAGAAGGACAGGACTATCTATCCGTCCTATCGCGCCACTGCAAATAAAATAAAAGAAACAACCCTCACAATGGGCTTCATCGACAAACTCCAAGCAAGTACGTGCAAAGTTGAACCGGGAAAACAAAAACCCAATGGAATCCCATCTAACTATTCCTAGAACTCGAACTCTACCGCCTCGAACAGCGCTACGCCCGCCGCAAGCATCGCAGAACATTCACGACGGGCGCACAATATGTAGATGGTGAATACGTGTATTCGAATAGCACTGGTTCGTCACCGGCTACGTCGACGGCGACTGTATCGAAGAATTTCACGGGTTCAAACTGGCGATCGACAATTGAGCGGCGGTGGAGGTGATGGGAATGGATAGACAGGCAAGCGGATAATTTACTTCGTTCTGAGTACATTTTTTATGGAGGTAAAGGAGGATATTTGGCTTGGAAAATTACTCTGTTTGCATATTTCTTTTTGGCATGCTGGTGAGGGTGTTGACTGCTGTGGGAATATATTTCATGTACATATTTATGTTTTGGAGGTTGGACAATATTCAGAAGTATAAGAACCGAATCGCGAAACCAGGCAGAATAATGTCGGACACCTTTGCATGTCTTCATCGGGTTCGGCCCGTCCTCCTGCATCTTGCATGCAAGATGGCAACATTCCCGACCTACAGCAACCATGACACGGAAAGACCATATATACCAAGCAGGTTCTCATATCTTAGGCAAGCAAAGTAATTTGTTATTAAAAGAACGCTAGCATGTCATATAGGGTATTTAATCGTCTTGAAACAAAGTAACAAATTGGGACGGCAACCAGATAACGCCCTTGAATTCCCGGGAGGTGAAGGGTCAATTGGAAAAAGAGACGCGACGACATAGCAAAAGCTTTGTCAAGGGCAAGTAAAATATGCACCTCAACTTCCAAAAGGTTACCCTTCTCACCACTCTCATCGCTTCGCTTTCCGTTGTCCCATTGCCAGGCGGCCAAAGTTGCCTAGCGGAGATTTATGCTTATGGACTGATTTCGGCACGTTCACACCGCTAGGCTCCGTAACCATGACAGCCGGTCGACCACCAGGCCCGTTGCCAGAAGATGCTCCGCTGCCGGGGGTGTCTGGAAGCGCTTTATCCCTTCCCCCATTCGGATCGGCGCCCGGCATACCCGCAGCCATAGACGAATGTGCCACGCCATTCTCAGAGTCGAAATCGCGCTGAGACGATCGTCGTGACCGCCTGGACCTTTCCTGGACGCTTTTAAATTTATCTAAAAGCTCTACCCACCTAATCCCACTCTCTTCTCTTGTTTTGAGCCTCCCCGCGGGTCTTTCGTAAGGCATGGGTCCCGAAGGGCCTGATATTGACCTATTGATAGAACAGAATTAGGCTCATATCCAAACCGACTATGTAAAGAGTTCGAATGGCATGCACGAAAATTCAAACGGAAAAAGAACTCACCCCCTTGGACTAGTATGAAGCAATGCAATATTGCTGACGCTGTTTAGACGATTCTTCAGTGCAGCAAACGCAGAACTCTGCGGGAGAAGCATCAGGACCCCGTATAAGCACTTGTAGAGATGTGGGTATTTTTCCGGTTCAAGCAGTTGCAGGCGAAGATCTAAGTGAAAATGTAAGTGACAAGTCTTTTGGACTAGGCATGCGAGACTGACAGGTAAAGACTGGAGATTCCAGCAATTGCACCAATTTATCGATTTGAATTAGCATGTTCACAGTCATCTCGAGGTCAGCACTACAACAAGAGGTTAGAATCATCATCTGCTAGCAATGATGGCTACCACCTACAAAGTCTGAAGCAAGTTGTACGCCTGTTCGTATGCTTGCGCCAGCAAGCACAGAGAGAAAGTTGACACGGCATTATGGCACCACGATCGGAACAGTGCTACAAATAGCGTTTGTCCCTCCTACGACGATGTTAGTCCCAGTCATAAATTGAAGATTCGAACGAACCCTGCTTTCCAAATTCCTCAATCGTTTCCTAAGGTCGGCGAGTTCAGGTGCTGTAATAAGATTGTTGTTGAGATTTTGTACCATAATACTAGCAAATTCGATATCCTACCAGATGTTAACTTCTGATGCCGTGGGATGGGGGAAATGGAACGTACCTCTTCTTTTTCGAGGCACTCAGCCAAAGTTCGATAGATACGCTCAGGACTGAGATTCATGCAAAGTTGTCTGATAATGAGATTACCGCGAACCTCAAGGAGCTTCCTATCGGTTGAGAAGAGTTGTAAAAGGTTGACCATAAAGGAAGTAAAGTAGCTATCCTCGCTATTGCGCGATATTTGCGAAAGAAGCTGTAGATCTCGCGTAACGACGGCTTCAGCTGGGTCAGATAGAGTCTTTAGCAGAGCAGGAAACGTGCCATCATGGAAAGCCAACAATTTCCGAGGTGCTTTTCTGTGCAGCATTATTAGCCATGTCAATGCGGCGACTCTGCTCGCCTCGTTCTCATTCAAGAACTGTAAGGTTAGTGCATTCACCGCGGAAGCATAATCAAAATCCGGTCCGGGTATAGATGCGCCAGTTTCATCGTTGTTTTGGCTCTTTTGAGAGGCAACCTCTGTCCGAGATTGCGGACGGGACGCCTGTGATTTTCTACCGGAACTGAGCTCCGGTGAAGAGCTGTGGGGTTTTACAGCAGAATTCGACATTCTGCGGCTGTCACTGTCTATTGAGTTTATTGTCGACACTCTTGTCGGAGGCACTAATCGTGCCTCACCCTTAGCAGCTTCCTCGGGGAGCGATACGATATATTGCATGAGTGAAGAATTAACGCGGCCTGCATCCGCGCGTACTTGCTCAGAGTTGCTGGACAAAGCTGGAAGGACCTGTGACAGCAGCCGTGGAACAAACTGGAGAATGTCTTCCGGACATATTTCGAAGAAAGCATCGATCCAGCGTAAAGCCGTGAGTTGTATCTCCTCATCTGTAAGATGTAAGCATATGTCTTCATCTCGGGGGCGGAGGCTAGTTACCAAATGCCGTATCGACAAACCCTACTAGAATCTCAAAAATTTTCGGGTGGTCAACATGGACATCTTGGCCTGGTACCCAATCACCATAGACATTGAGCGTTTGGTCGTCATGCGCCGTGCCAGATTCTGAATCTGCAATCGCATTTTCACTCGGACCGTCACCACCACCACCACTCTGCCCGGATATCACACTTTCGGTGTCACTTGGCGACTCTTTCGACTTGCCGCTCTCCTGGTCACGGCGACTATCTGCAATCCCCTTCTTGACTCTGGCAACCCTCTTTACCTCGCCCAGGAATCTTTCCAAAAGGCCTTGGGTGGAGGTATGGACATCCCTATTCGGATCGCTCAAGAACTTGAACAAGCCCCCCAAAAACGCCGGCAGATATGTAACTAACTCCAAATCGGGTATCGTATCCAATAAAGTCAGCCACGAAACCAAGAAATTTCGTGTAAACGGGTTATTGACGTGGATTCGTTCTTTAAGCAAGGGTATAAATCTTCCCAGAGAGAACGCCGTTGGGGGTTCTGCCGCCTCATGTTCTTCGTCATCAACATCCCTGACGGTCTTCATTTCCAATACAGAAACATATGAAGCAGCTGAATCTGCTACAATATCCTTCACTAGTCGGTCAAGTAGTTCGGCGCCATTTTTCACAGAGAGTTCCGAGTCCGCAGCTAACTGGAGTGGAAACATCCTTGATCAGCACCTCGACGGCCCGAATTCAAAGACAGGAAAACTCACTTTGCAGAGAGCATCGAATACATCGTTAAAGTAGAGTAGTATTTCCCCTTTTGCGACCTTGGCGATATTATACATACTCTCGCAGGCATAGTATCTAACGCGGGCATCCTGGCAGGTAAAAGAGGCGAGGACGGGGGGGACGATAGACGTAAGATAAGGCGCAACTTCTTCCTAAACATTATATCAGCCTCGGGATCCATGAAATACAGCAGTTCATCAAGTGTCTCATAGCCCACCGATCCCAGCGCGATCGCAGCAGCGGCTAGTCCTATCAACCCTCCGTTCCTTGCGTGCGGCTGGTGCACGGCGTAGGCATAGTCGCCACAAAGCTGCTCAATAATCCCCTTAATTCTCGCACCGTCGCCTTTAGAAACAGCTTCACGAATGACCTTCTCAAGCCTGTTCCCAACGTTAGTTGCGTATTCCCAATTGGACCTGCTCCAGGCGGTGTATCTCACTCCAAGGCTCCCTGCTTTCGCTTGTCGTATAATTTATCATTCAGGAGCCGCTGTATGGCAGGATCCACATATACTGCCGTCGCCATATTCGAATTCGATCCTATCGTATTGGTCTACGGGGAGACCATGGCGCTCAGCTGGGGATGAAGGCAGCGATACGGTGTCAAGAGGGCGAAAGGGCTAGCGTTAATTCGAGATTGGTGGTGAATAGTATGACAAAAATGACCATGTCAACTGGTGAAAAGAGGCATGAATAAAGCTTTCGGTAAGCCAACTCTCTTCGAGAAACCAAAGGAGTAGTCTCGTGAGTGGTGAAGCACAAGTGGATGGAGCTCGGTTGACTTTCCCCGGCGTGTGACGTAAGAAGCTCAACCACCACTTTGACAAGCACCCCTTTGCCCATACGAGCACAAATTGCTCTCTTCCTCCACCCAGTAACTTCACAACCAGAGCTTATACACACTTGCTATACGTAGATATGATAGGTCATATAGTTCTCTTGAGTCTGTATAATTTTCAGAGCCCAAAATCAAGTCTAGCATCTGACAATGTCGCTGTAAAATGTGCCACTTTTTTTCACACAAAGTTTGGATGAGCATGTAATGAGCTTGAAATAATGATTTATGAAGCTCACATTTCAAACCAACACCAAAATGTAATTTTTCAGCTCCCTGCACATTAAATAAAACTGGAGGCGAGTAACTACGGTCACCTCAATATCACCAGCATCACGTTGACAATGTCTTTGACCCTTGCATCCTCACAGCATGCCCTGATTCGCGACATAATTCTCAGTAAGTCGCATGATAATACTCAAATCGCTGCAGGAGCAGGCTGTACCGTCTGGCGAGTCCAAAATATACGTTCGCATCTATGGCACTTCGGCCAAACGAAAGCTCTATCCAATGATGGTGGACGTCCTCGGTCCATCATCCCTCCTATGCTTGACGCTTTGTGTGAGCATATCCTCGAAAAGCGTCATCGATATCTGCCTGAGCTGCTTGACCACGCTGTTGTCTTCAACCTGGACTTCTTCATATGTGAAGTCATCATCAGAGGGCCTGTTTTTTGACCCCCGCATGCGCGGTCTGCCAATAGGTGCTGATGTGCGGCTTTATCTTGGGCGAGTGAGCACCGAGGGTCCATCTGGGAAACACATTGTCTCGACCCGATGTAGTTAAGCAAGTCTTCTCGCGTGTTGAAGGAAAATATACTAAGTATTCCGACACGGTGAGGTTGACCTTGAAAGTTTCAACGTCACCTACCCTTTAAGCGATCAAGTACATGCTCCCGGTTCCGCCCAGTAGCACTGGCGCAATCCGCGAACTCCGCTATATCAAATGTTAGAACGCCCCATGTTCTTTCCTACTGGGCATATAGCTGAACTTACCATCAGGGGTGCTATCCAGGACGATCTCGTGCATTTTTCCGGTTAGAATGATAATGAAGGTCTGCTGCAGATTCGCAGGTGGCCATTATTTGTAACATTCAAAGAACATACTGATGCCGTTTGAAACTATGATGATCAAGAGAAGATGTTGCAAATGAGATCTATTCACAACTAATAAATAGTTGGATTCCTAGTCAACTACTGAGGGACTAGATCGAGCCCCTGCCCTTCCAGTATATAACAGTTATGGCTACGGCCATGGAATTGCCCTGCCCATGCCACATTTTGGAAGAAGCAAAAAACAGGGACCATGCCTACTGAATACATACGTGCGTGTCTGAGTCCGGGAAAGGATGGCATGCTTTTGAAGCCAAGTCAAGCATTTCAGGATCGGGCAGTGGATGTGTGTCCAATGGTGGTAAAATATGCTTGAAAGAATCTTGAAACTGTACTCGAAGTCCCAATTCAACATACGGAGATTGTGAAGTATAGAATTAAAACAAATAAACAATTATGCCAATATATTACATGATCATGTTATGGACAGCTCATGGTCACATCTAGAAGCCAGGCGAGCTTTACAAAATGTGGCCGAGCGGCCAGGCAACCAGCGATTAAGTGAGAGAGATCGGATGTATGGTGAAATCTCGGACCCTCCGTGACGGCTGAATACTTGACATCCGTTATGCTCCTGCTTCAATAGTACCTCTGTTCGGCCCCAAAAATACCTCTTCCTAATATTAATGGCTGATATATTGGAATACGGCGCTGACATCCTTCTCCGATATTTCCTGCCTCAATAACAAGTCCTGAATCTTGGCCATAGGCCCCTTCTCCCCATTATTAACCAAATGGTTCCACGAACTGGTATCCCCGTAGAGCATCGCAGGAGCTTTGATATGCTGGGTGCCATCCGGTCGGCATCGTTTGCACTTGAATGTGTCGTGTGTATCACTGGTGGTTCCAGGTTTGAACTGGAACAGTTCTCGCAATGATTCTAAGCTGAAATGGCGCTCGACATCCTCCGCCGAGTCTACAACGCAGGAGGAGAGAAGCTGCTTGTGGGACTGCCGCTGGAATATCTTCTCCTCGATAGTGCCGGTGGCTATAAATCTGTACACGAAGCAGTCCTTCTTCTGTCCGTCACGCCATACTCGAGCAAGCGCCTGCTGGTCAGCCGCAGGGTTCCAGTCCGGGTCGAACAATACCAAGCGATTTGCTCCAATCAAGTTGATACCGCAGCCACCAGCTTTGCTGCTCAGCAAAAAAACAAACTCTTCGCCGTCAGGATTGTTGAATTTGTCGACCAACTTTTGTCTCTTTTTCACGTTCATCGTGCCATCCAGGCGGAGGCATCCGTAGGCTCTGGATCGGCAGAGCTTCTCAAAAAGGTCCAATGTCTGGGTATAGTTACTAATCAAAACAATCTTATCGTTCGTATCTTGCCGGATACGTGCAAGCATGCGATCCAGGACCATCATTTTGCCAGAATACCAAGATTTCACCTCTCGATCTCTGCCACGGCCTTCTGGCGGGATATAATCGTCGGGGAAGAACTGTTCACAGCCAGGGAGGTCAGTTGATAGGTTGAGTAGATCAGGATGATTGCAGAGCTTCTTCAGAATTCCGATCGCTTTCAGCGGTTGGCTCCCTTTGCCTCGAAGCAAACTCTTGATATCTGGACTCTGGATAAAGTGGTTATAAAGATCGAGTTGAAACTTGGATAGGTTGCAAAACACCACATGCTCGTATTTGACGGGCAAGTATTTTGAAAGGATATCGTTGGACCGCCGAATGATGAATTTGTTCACCACATTGAGCAGCTCTGCTAAAGATTCGTCTCCTTTCTTCCGATCTTCTTCGGTGCCATCGGCATCACGGCCTCGAAGGATCGGCATCTCGTATTTTTTATGGAAGTCGTTACGGGTGCCTAGAACACCAGGGTTTGTGAAATTTAGAAGGGAGAAGTATTCGGTGAGGTCGTTTTGAATCGGGGTGCCAGAAAGCAGAACACGGCGATCAACATTAAGGCTATTCAAAGCCGTGAACGTTTGACTTTCGGAATTTTTCAATCGATGGCCTTCGTCGCATAAAAGAAGGCCAATGGGGGTATCTTTCAGTTCACCAACATTGAGCCGCAGTGTTTCGTATGACACTATGAGCACTGGTCTGACCACTTGACGCCCGGATGCAATAGCCCATTGTCGAAGTTGAGATGTAAGTTCGGTTTTGGAGGCTTTCCCGTCGATGACAAATGGATGAATTGCGTCCTGACCGAGCCATTTTACTAGATTCGTTAGAGCATGAGGTTTGCTAAGGTGATGGGGATTTCATACCTAGCTCGTTGGCCCAATTCCCCACAAGAGTCGCCGGACAAGCAATCACTACCTTTTGAACAGTCGGCTTCCCCGCTTCAGGAGATTGCTTCAAAAGCGTCCATAAAAGAGTAATACATTGCAACTAACGACAGTCAGCAGATGATATTTAAAATGAAGTCAATCCTGTTACCGTTTTACCCAGGCCCATCTCGTCAGCCATAATACAACCATTTGCATTTTCGTCAATTAATCCGGTTGTGCATCGGTAAAGGAACTGCACCTCGTTAGCAGAGACCATGCTGATTCGAGAGCGCCGCTTCATACCTTTACGCCCTCCACCTGATGCGGTCGAAGAACTTTAGCAAGTTTTGGATCTATTACCACAGGTACTTTCGGCCGTTCCTCGACTTTCTTTTTGATCCCCAGGATTTCTGCCAAGCTCTTATGCATTAATGGTGCATCCACAACATTCTCTTGACTACCTTCGGGGAGCTTCTCGGCTTTGGCTACGGGTTTGTCGTCCACTGTAGGATCATAGAGTACAATGGCAAACTCTCCACTCGGGTCATGCAGCGGTTTCACCACAAAGGTCGCTCCTCTTCTCATTCCCAGTGTCGGCGCAGGCCTTGAAGGATCATAATTGCCAGATGTTTTGTTGATCAGGGGAACAGCAAACCGCTGCTTGAATGCCGTCTCCTTATCCTTGACCTTAAACACCCCGAATTTATTAACATCTCGATTTGCGAGGGCGAGCCTGTCTTCGTTGGTCCATGCTGGCTGGTCACCGTCAGTGCTTCCGTCAGCACCCGAGTAGTCGACTTTTCGCCGTTTCCGAGTAGGTTTGTCTGAAGCACGGGTTCGCGTTGCTGAGCCGGGGCATTTAAATGGTTTGGCAAGCTTTACGACAGATTCATTTGTTCCACCATAGAGACGCACTGGTTTGGTCACTGGCGTCGCTGGCGTCGCGCCTCCGTTCGTCAAGGGCTTCGGTCGATGCCTACTGAGAGGTTAGAATTTCCGTGACACTCGTTAAAAATTAACAGAGAGAAATACATGTGTTATTCTCAAGATAACAGCTTCTTCCACTGGTGCCTACACAGTCCGGATGGCTCTTCCAAAACGATATGCTGGTGGGATGCCTGTGTTGTCAACAAACATCATGATGTTCGCGTCGGACGCGTCTGCCGCCAAGACCCATCGCCAAATTGCCACGAAGTCACCTGACCAATTTCGTTCCCGAGGCCGCCAACCCCGCCAGGCCGTGAGCGATCGGCAGAGAAATCCAATGGCTTCCTGGCTGGCCAGCAACAACTCATGTCTGCTGATTTTTGGGCAGGCTACCTGAGCGGAGCCATTGGAATTATTATCGGGAATCCGCTGGACATTATCAAGGTGCGCCTGCAGGCATCTCAGTTGAAATCGAATGCTGGCGCATCCCCAAGAAGTCTCCGGAGTCAATTCGAGTCCTCAAGTTCCCTCATACGGGGTCAGCTTCTTTTTGCCCTTTTGAAAACGATTGTTTTGCTAATATTGGGGCTATATAGGTGCTGCTGCCCCGATTCTGGGATATGGCGCTCTCAATGCGATTCTGTTCGTCGCCTATAATCGGACCTTGATGTCCTTGGCCCCGCCCACCGTCACAGACCCTACAAATCCATTGGGTGTCCCGCTATACCAGATCTGGGCTGCGGGTGCAGTTGGCGGGCTTGCCAGCTGGACCGTCTCATCGCCTACCGAGCTAGTGAAGTGCCGGGCGCAACTCAGCTCGCAGGAGTCTGCTTCCTCCTGGGCAATAACAAAGGATATAGTGCGGACAAAAGGACTGAAGGGTTTATACTATGGTGGTATGGTCACTAGTATTCGAGACTCAGTAGGATACGGCTTCTAGTATGTTGCATTCGGACAGCTTCCCGCTGGTCCCAGATCCCAAATATTTCCATTAACCGGAATAACGACGAATAGTTTCTGGTCCTACGAGCTCTGCAAGCGCTTCGTGAACGCAAATGATGAAACCTCTCATCAAGACCCCAGCAAAATTTTGCTCTGCGGTGGAATCGCCGGTGTTGTCACCTGGGCTTCTGTGTTTCCACTCGACGTTATCAAGACAAGGCTCCAAACTCAGGCTTTCCACGGTGCTTCCTTGTCGAGCTTACCTCCAGACAGAGAACCCTTGTTACGACCTGCTTCAAATTCACAGCCGTCCGCGGGCCGGACGCTAAACACGTTAGAGATCGCGAAAACAGCTTACCGGACCGAAGGATTGCAGGTTTTCTTCCGTGGTCTCGGGGTATGCAGCCTTCGGGCTTTTGTCGTCAATGCAGTTCAGGTATGGGAAGCTCCCTAACTAGATTTGGAAGCCTGCTAACGATATAGTGGGCGACGTATGAATGGATCATGAAAGCATTGGGACAGCCTGACATGGTTGATAAACCTCTGCAGCTAGATTAAGAAATAACCCCCTGCGATGGACATCTGTAAATTAGACAAGGATATAATTGTCTTGAAGTAAATAGATCGGATTGCCTATTCACGTTAAATCGATGGTTCGTAAAGGCCATTAAATGTCATTAAAGAGCAACCAACGCAAGATCGGTTCAACGCCTCAAAACCCCTAAAACCCCCTAACACATGCCCGCTCCGGCATCGCTTCCCGTCAATGGGAGTAATATATCCGGATAAAGTTGGCGATTGGCCCCGGACATCCTTTCTGCGAAGTATTCATATCAAATCGGTTTAGAAAACCGATTCGCAAACTCCCGGCATCCCGTTATCCCCGGCGGGAAAATGAAAAAAAATATTCGCTTTAAGTTTGCGGCAACTTCCATCACCGTCCTCAATTCTGATTCGGTTCACCCATATCCAACTCCATCGTACTCGAATTCCGAACCCCGTTATCCGTCGTCAACCCAATCGCAGCCTCCGCCAGCTTCTGCGAATGCGGCTCTTCTTTCAACAAGCGAATCCTAAAAAAAGAATATCAGCCACCAAACACATTCCCATTCCTCGAACTCCCAACTATTCTTAGAATTACCTCCGCTTATGATTCTTCCCCTTCCGATGCGCGACCAGATTATACTCGCTCTCAAACCATTTCGCGCACTCGACGCAGTAATGCTTGCCTAGACCCGGTAGATCCTCTGCGTCCTTGGTCGCGTGGTATTGGGATAAGTGTTTCGAGGAATCGATATCGTTGCGGACTTGGTCGTAACCTCTGCTTCAAAGTTAGCAATGGGACCGTCTCTTTGGGGCTGATGAAGGGGAGTACCTCGTTAGTCGCTTGGTCTTGATTCTTCGGAGGGCTCCCATCGCTGCTGTAATCTTCTGGGTAGCTGGGTTTGAAGGTTCAGAGTATTACAGAACTGGATATTAGTTGTTTGTTCCCTTGCCTGTGGTTGCTCTCAACTTTTCTCAGATCTGATAAGCTCGTCGAATGTCACTGGTTGGTCCCATTAGGTAAGCAGTCTGGGGCACACTCCGGCCTTGGCGCTCTTCCAGGTATCTGATCTCTCAATGCCACTACTCGCAATATTCGTTTACTTTGATATTGCAACCAGGCGACTATTATCCCGTCCTAGAAGACTGGTTCTCAAGGGACAGGCTCTCTCTACTACGGGTCTCAACGAGCATTCCAAGACTCCATATATCAACAGCTATTCCCACGCATCCGCGATATAACCTCCGCTGCTCGGTAGAGAACGGTTGTATCTCGCCTTCATGCTCGCAGATCTTCAGCGTTGATAGACATGTTCCCTGGCCATCAGTTCGATTGATACAGGTGATGTGGGTGCCTTACTTACGGCAGAGCCAAACATTGGATGAACTGCCGTATCCAACCTTCCCAAACGACTTGATATCTTGAATTGAAGAGGCCGTCGAGTGAACTTGATAGGGCTGGCTTGGCTTGTACCACGGAAATCCCTCTTTCTCGACACCTTTCGAGTCGTTGCCGGCACAACACGTTGGGAGATATTGATAGGTCAACAGCAGATTTGAAAGTTCATTCAATCCCATTCCAACATGAAAAGGTTCAATTTGTTTCCTGCCATCCAGGCACAGGTTTAATACGACTCGGTATGCTTCACCCGGTGGTAGTAATAATTTCATCCTGGGCTACATGCATGCTGTGCTGCCATTCAGCCTTGTGTCAGGACCCGAAGCAAGGTCTGCGGCTGCGTGTCATATTCTTGATGTTTCGTTTTTCTAGAACAATTCGGTCGCCAAGACCCGACAGCGATCGATTTTACTCCGTCTGCTGCCCGATATTACTAGCGTCCAGACGGAGGATAACTCTCCGTGAGAGCGAGTTGCGGCAAAATCATCACTGCGCCCACTGCGGTCCGCCCGACGCAACATCATTCTCCGTTGCTTTCAAGAGGACACGGAGGACGCAGGACGGAGAGGACAGCGCAAGAGGCGAGCTGGTACCCGGCCACCAACAAGAAAGCAGCAGGAGCATCGATTATCATCAGCATTGAGAAAGACGGCCATTTCTCGATGACATCTTCGTGCCCGTGCCAGGAATCGCAGCAACGTGTGCGGGTGTTGCCATTGGACCGCAGCGCGCGGTTATGTCATTTGTGCCACGGACAGGTGGAAACGCCGCCCGCCAGCCACTCACAGGCCGCCCATTTTCAACCAACCGAAATTTTCGCAGTGCTGCTGACAGGCTTGCCGTCGTTAACCTTTGTCGTTCCGTATGGTAAGCGTATCCGACGTGACAGCTGCTGTTACTGCCGAGGTCAAGATATAGCAATAATATCAGCCTCTCATGGAATAAAACCGTATTTTTGTATTAGTAATTACTCGTATAATGACGCCCGCTCGGCCCTGTGCCCAGCGCGGAGGGTATCCTCCCACTCCAAAACATGGAGCTCCCTTTTTATTATAATCCTTCTTTGCTTCCGCTCAGCCTTTGTGGACGACAATTTCTTCACCACACTCCACTCTTCATATCTTTCTCTCTCCTGGACTTCTGGTCTTCATTCCCTTCGTCGAGTTGCTGAGATTGCCTCGACATTGGATGTGCCAACTCGATCTCTCTCCCACTTCCATCGCCTAGAGAGCTGACATCATGATCACCACTCGGCTTTCTCGCGTGGGTGCTTTGGTACGTCTCTTCTTTCGCACTGTCTACCCGGTCAATCAGACTGTCTGTTTGCTAATTGTTATGATCATTAGGCATCTAAATCCCGCCTCGTGAGTACTGCCAGTTCCTGGATCTTGTTCAATTCCCCGCAGTGGGAAGATGGGCTGGATAGCTGGGTGTGCCGTTCGCAATTGCTGACCACCAGCTCGACTATAGCTTTTGGGAGCGCGGGGGATGGCCACCGTCTCTGATTCTCCCCTCGATAAGAAGGTTGAGATGACAAACTGGGAAAAGGTAAGCTTGGAATGTGCTGGCGCTGGTTTTCAAATTGCTGACAGTAATCATTGCAGGGTAACTACATTAACTATAAGTAAGTCATGAGTGCAGTCAAAAGTGCAACTGGTGCTGTATTCATGGCCATTGGCCTAGATGGAGCAATTGGTAGCATGCAATTGATGGGGATGTTCGGCAACTGACAATGTTGTGTATAGGAAAATGTCTGAGAACTTGGATATTGTCCGAGCTCGCCTGAACCGCCCACTCACATATGCTGAGAAGATTCTGTACTCTCATCTTGATGATCCTCATGGCCAAGATATTGAGCGCGGAAGCTCATACTTGAAGCTGCGACCGGATCGTGTTGCCTGCCAAGATGCCACTGCCCAGATGGCTATCTTGCAATTCATGTCCGCTGGCATGCCATCGGTTGCCACCCCTTCCTCCGTCCACTGCGACCATTTGATTGAGGCCCAGGTTGGCGGAGAAAAGGATCTTGCCCGTGCCAACGAAATCAACAAGGAGGTGTATGACTTCCTTTCATCTTCGTGCGCCAAGTACAACATCGGCTTCTGGAAGCCCGGTTCCGGTATCATTCACCAGATCCTCTTGGAGAACTACTGCTTCCCCGGTGGTCTCATGATCGGTACCGACTCTCATACTCCTAACGGTGGTGGTCTTGGTATGGCTGCTATCGGTGTCGGTGGTGCCGATGCTGTCGACGTGATGGCCTCCCTTCCTTGGGAATTGAAGGCCCCCAAGGTCATTGGTGTCAAGCTCACTGGTCAATTGTCTGGATGGACTGCTCCTAAGGGTGAGTTTCGAATTTTGGGTCGTGTGTAGTCAAATACTAATTTCATCCGTTAGATATCATCCTGAAGGTTGCTGGCATCCTCACAGTCAAGGGTGGAACTGGCGCTATTATCGAATACCACGGTCCCGGTGTCGACTCCTTGTCCTGCACTGGTATGGGTACTATTTGCAACATGGGTGCTGAAATCGGTGCTACCACATCTGTTTTCCCCTTCAACGACCGCATGTACGACTTCCTCAAGGCCACCAAGCGCCAGGCCATCGGTGACTTCGCTCGGTCCTATGCCCACGGCCTCCGTGAGGACGAGGGAGCCGAATACGACCAACTGATCGAAATCAACTTGAGCGAGCTTGAGCCCCATATTAACGGACCCTTCACCCCTGACTTGGCTACTCCCATCTCCAAGTGGAAGGAGGCTGTCAAGGCCAACGGCTGGCCCGAGGAGCTCAAGGTCGGCTTGATTGGCTCTTGCACCAACTCTTCTTACGAAGATATGTCCCGCGCTGCCTCCATTGCTCGTGATGCTTTGAACCATGGCGTCAAGTCGAAGGCTGCTTTCGTTGTCACCCCTGGTTCTGAGCAAGTCCGCGCTACCATTGCCCGCGACGGCCAGCTTCAGACTTTCGAGGAGTTCGGAGGTGTTATCCTCGCTAACGCCTGCGGTCCTTGCATTGGTCAGTGGGATCGACGAGACGTCAAGAAGGGCGAGAAGAACTCCATCATCTCCTCCTACAACCGAAACTTCACTGGCCGTAACGACGCCAATCCTGCCACCCACGCCTTCGTCACCTCCCCCGACCTCGTTGTTGCCATGTCTATTGCCGGCACTCTCAACTTCAACCCCCTCACCGATACCCTGAAGGACAAGGACGGCAAGGAGTTCAAGTTGGCCGCTCCCACCGGTGACGGACTTCCGTCTCGTGGCTACGATCCCGGCCGTGACACCTACCAGGCTCCTCCCGCCGACCGCGCCTCCATCGAGGTTGCCGTCTCCCCCACCAGCGACCGCCTTCAGATTCTTGAGCCATTCAAGCCTTGGGATGGAAAGGATGCCACAAACATCCCGATCCTCATCAAGGCCCACGGAAAGACCACCACCGATCATATCTCCAGTAAGTAATGACAGGGCCTGTATATGTATCTCTTGCTAACTTATCGACAGTGGCCGGCCCTTGGTTGAAGTACCGTGGACATCTCGACAACATCTCCAACAACATGCTTATCGGTGCCATCAACGCTGAGAATGGCGAGGCCAACAAGATCAAGAACTTCAAGACCGGCGAATACGGCGCTGTCCCTGACACTGCTCGTGACTACAAGGCCAGAGGCATCAAGTGGGTCGTTGTGGGTGACTGGAACTACGGTGAAGGTAGCTCCCGTGAGCATGCCGCCCTTGAGCCCAGACACTTGGGCGGTCTCGCCATCATCACCCGAAGCTTCGCCCGTATTGTAAGTCCTTCACCTGTATAAGACTGAAGTGGACAGTAACTAACCTGGAGTAGCACGAAACCAACTTGAAGAAGCAGGGTATGCTTCCCCTCACCTTCGCCGATCCCGCCGATTACGACAAGATCCAGCCCACCGACATGGTTGACTTGCTGTGCACCGAACTCGCCGTTGGCAAGCCCATGACCCTCCGCGTCCACCCCAAGGATGGCAGCTCCTTCGACGTCAAGCTCAACCACACCTTCAACGAATCCCAGATCCAGTGGTTCAAGGACGGCAGCGCCCTCAACACCATGGCCAAGCAGCGCGCCGCATAAATTTTGAGCGGCCACAAGATTCCGCTCTGAGTCAAGATGGCATGGTCATGTCGCCACTTGACTCCTATCCTGACAATCCCGCATAGGCGGCGCAGTGTCCTCCCGCTTATATCGGCGCATGGAGGCCGCTGCAACGTCACCATTGCGAGCTTATTACCGACCAGTCACCTCGAACCGGCGGCTTTTTTGTCCTGTTGTTTTGTTTCACTAGAACGGGGTTGAGGGTTTTTCGACACTTAAACATGACGCATTTGGGGGGGCTTTTCCTAGGGGTGTAATGAAAATGTCATGTTCTCCTGCATTGTGTGCTCCCGTTCTGCATATGTATATACTCAAGTCTGTTCAGGCGCAAAATCTTCATTTTTTTCTTTCATCATCTGTTTTTTGATTGTACAAATATCTATCCAGTCAAAGATCTTTTTTTTTCAGTTTTCTGGCTTTCCCTCTGCCTACTGTCCAGTTCTCTCCGATCTCCGGCTGTCAGACGGTCCTTGGAAGGCCGTGACCCTGCAAATAGAGTTCAAGCTAACCCTTCTTGGGCCACTGATTCCATAACTAATCTTATCAGATCCGAACTCGCCGCTCGGTCTCCGAAGCTCAACGCCGTTCCTAGTCATAGGTTTTTTTTGCCTTTTGACCGATGCAACAACCAAGACTAACAAAAGAGGAATTCAATGCGATGACACGGAGGACGGAGATTAGATAGACCCAAAAGGGCGCAGAGACCTCGTAACTCCCCCCATGTCCCCGGCTATGATTTGATTTGACTCTGGGATTTTTTTTTTTTAACCTTCCCTGGGAATCCCCGATTCCTTGTTTGAAAGCATGGCCGTGTCACCGGTTTGCCCTCCATCAGATAAAATATGGCGCATATGCTTCGTTATCTGATGGCGGAGTGCAGCTTTGGTTTTGTGATGGGCTCGGCCGAGGTTGGTTTCCGGCATCCGCCGGCAATATGCAGGGGAGAAGGAGACTGGTTTGATTGAGAACTTGAGCACGAGCAGGAATAGGCAGAAGCCATGAGAAGCGGGCTGAACAAGATGCCCGTCTTGGAGCTTCTGACACGGGAGACAGCGTGGCTCTGCGCTTTCATTAGCTGGATTTTGGGTAAGGGTTGCGATCTCGGAGGGCGGTTGGATTTGGACTCTTTGTGACTTGGATGGGGTTGACAGGAGTTTGTTCGGATAACTGTAGAATATGTACCAGGTTGCTGGATGGAGATGGGAGGTTAGATGCTCTGAAAGATGGGAAGACAATGATTTGCTTATGTTCATGGTTTGACTGGGGTTTTGGGCTCAGGATCTGATAAGAATTAGTTATGGGTTCAGAGCATGTGTGCTTCAGCACAAGCACACACATGGACATGCACATTAGCAGTGAAAGCAAAAGAAATAGACCAACTGGATCCTCAATTTGTCAGTAGCAAGTATTATTGTATTCGAACCTGAGTCAAGATTTTGAGGTGGAAAAATGTCGGCCGGGGAACAGAAGGCTTGAAAGTGTCCGCGCCGAGCCTTTAGAAAAACTTCCCAGCTCCGCCATCACTCAAATCACCATTTCGTCTCATCGCTCTCTCACACTCTCTTCCTTCACCATCCAACAAAAGAAATAGACTGGTGCTGTTCACCAGCTGTCTTTGCTCTCATTTACACCTCTCTACTCCATTCTTAAAAATCTCCTCTCCTCTCTTCCCATCTCCTCTCATCCGCCATATTTTCTAGCTCTCCAGGACCGCCAGCTGCGCCTTTGCCTTCAGATCCTCAATTCCGCGGACCACAATTCCCCAACCACCACCTATTCTACCAGCAGCTCCGGGCTGCTATCGCTCAGCCTTCCATGTCCTCCTCTCCCGACCATGTCCCCGGCGAGGAATACGAGTATGCTACACCTGCTCCCCGTTCCGTTCGCGCAAGAACATGAAAAAAGTTATTCCTGGATATTTCCGATTACTGATATCTGCCTCTTCTCTCACTAGTTATGAGGCGCTCCCTTCGAATTATTCGCTCGGACATAATATGCTTGCCGGCGCTTTCGCTGGTATCGCGGTATGTCGCTCGCCCTGATATTGCCAGTCCGAGCTCCGCTGCTTCGGAAAAGGAGCTGGCGCTGACCATATTACTGTTTTAGGAGCACTCGGTGATGTATCCGGTAGATCTGCTTAAGGTATGCCCATTCGCCCTTGATTTTGTAAGCGTGAAATCGCAGGCGTTGCTAACGTGGTGAATCATCGCTGCAGACGCGAATGCAAGTGTTGAACCCGTCGGCGGGAGGACTCTATACCGGTATCAGTAATGCTGTTTCCACCATTTCGCGCATTGAGGGCTGGAGGACGTTGTGGAAGGGCGTGTCAAGTGTGATTGTTGGCGCTGGTATGGTTACTCTGTCACGGTGGATCGTGTATTTCGCCTTTGAAAGCATACTGATAGCATTTGTTTGGAATAGGTCCGGCACATGCCGTGTATTTCGGGACATATGAGGTTGTCAAGGATCTCGCGGGAGGCAATGTGGGATCGGGGCATCATCCGCTTGCTGCAGGTGAGTACATCGGACTGTACAGGAGATATGGGCGGAATTTTGACGCAATATATAGGATTGAGCGGTGCCTGCGCCACCATTACCAGTGACGCTCTCATGAACCCTTTCGACGGTATGTTGAAATCGATTTTTAAGCCAATTCTCTCTAACAGATAACTAGTCATCAAGCAACGCATGCAGGTGCATGGCTCCGTCCACAAGACGATCATACAATGTGCCCAGACAGTTTACCGAACCGAAGGCTTGCGAGCTTTCTACGTGTCCTACCCCACGACCCTGTGCATGACCATCCCGTTCACCGCCGCCCAATTCATGGCCTACGAATCCCTCTCCAAGGTCATGAATCCTAGAAAGTCGTATGACCCCTTCACACACTGCATCGCAGGTGGTTTGGCCGGAGCCGTTGCCGCTGCAGTCACCACTCCACTCGACGTGATCAAGACCGTGCTTCAGACTCGAGGAGTTGCAGAAGACGCCGAAATCCGGACTACCAAGGGCCTGTTCAATGCCGCGGCTCTTATCAAACGCCAGTATGGCTGGGGTGGATTCCTGCGTGGAATGAGGCCGAGAATCATCGCCACCATGCCCAGTACGGCCATTTGCTGGTGAGTGCTCTATCTACCTTTTCTCTCCCCCCTCCCGCTTATTGTCTATGTGTGCTAAACTGCTCTACAGGACCTCGTACGAAATGGCAAAGGCCTATTTCAAGGCCCAATCAGAGGAGAAGCTCCCGTGAACAAGTTGGCAGATACCATTCTGGCAGCCATTTCTCTCCACCCACCATAATAGTTCAGCATGCTCTAGAATCAGGGCGCGTTCGGTAATCGACCTCTGGAAACGCAACGCGCCAGCCTCCAAGTCCAATCTCTCCCCTTCACCCGTCTGTCTCTCGGGATTGCCAAAAGAAAAAGTATGGGAACGGTAGATTTCTTTGATGTTATAGTCTCTGTCTTGTTTTCCGCTTTTAATACCTTTAGGCGTTGGCGTTCGTCTATGGGGCGGAAATTTTCGTGGAACTATCGGGGTTGCTGATGAGAGCGCGATTCTCCTTTGTGTCGTGTGTTCCTAAATACCTACCTCCACCTTTACATATTACCTGCTACGTTTGTCTTTGCTCAGCCCGGGAGTCTGTAGGCCGGTCTGCTCTGATGCCAGGCTCTTTTCTTATATTTTAGCTAGACTTTGGAATTCAGAAGGGTGGCACTCGTTCCAATTCTTCCCCTGGAACCCAGGCTGATATTTCCTTGGAGCATTTCTGTCTTCGGTGACAATGCTGACTTGGATGGCTGATAAAGGACTGTCGGTAATAGATTTTCTCCATTCATCTGGTCATAACAACAACGTCCTTGATAGTCTAGTGGTTATGATTTCCGCTTGTCACGCGGACGGCCGGGGTTCGATTCCCCGTCAGGGAGATCCTTTTTGCTTTCTTACCCACCAGCCAGGGCACTTGGTTTAATCTTTTGATTTTTCTTTTTTATTATTCAGGAATTGGGCCTGATCTCATCCGCTATTATAGAGGGCCGTTGGAAGCTGTGGTGCTTGCATGGCGGGTTGCGTGGCTGGCCACCTCTTATCGCAGGAGGGCAGAGCTTATCCCAGATGTCCCGCCTCCCACTTGGTTGATGTCACCACCACGACGTCCCGCAACCAGAGACGACGACATCCCCTCCCCGTCGAAGAAGAAGACCAATTGCTACAAATACCAACCGCTTCTGGACAAACCCTCTCCGCGTTGACGACTACGCCTCAACCAGACCCATGAATGCTCGCGGACGGAGGCGGCTTCAAAAGCTGGATCGGGGTCACGGGTGAACCAGAACAGAGAAACAGAGTCTCCAAAAAATAAGAAAAATCTCTCCTACGGGAATAGCATTTGCTGCGCAAACCAAAGGGACACAGAAACCTTTACCTCCACACTGGACCAGACGAAATTCGTCCCCCTCTTTCGTGTTTCGTTTCTTTCTCTCGACGGCGGTTTTCGCTGGCGAAACGGTCACGGCCATCTGCTGGGTTTTGTTGCCTCTGGCATTGGTGATTCGATAGGGGTCGTTCCCTTCTTTCCTTTTATTGTTTCGTATGGGCGGGGGAGCGAGTTACTCCGGCCCCTTTGGTGTTTTTATGTCGCAGATATGATGCGTTCGAAAGCTTCGATTCAGAAGACGTACGATGAGTGCTACTTGATGTGTTCGACTGCTATATATTTCGAAGGCCAGGTATGGTTTTACGTTGTACTAGAGAATAGGAAGGGAGGGTTATGACAGAACGCTTACTGACTCTTTCCCATTCTCAATAGAATAATGAATCGGAGGCCTTGAGATCCTGGCACGAGGCCCTTGATGCGATATACTACCACAATTCCCGGTTTCCTGCGAGTTATATCCCCAAGAACGAAACGGAGAAAGCGTTACAAAGGTCCATTCACGACTTAGAATTGCAATGCAAAGAGCGGATAGATCTATTGGAAACTCTACAGCGGAGTCGGAAGGAAGTGGGAAACGGGCCAAGCCACGAGCGTCCCAGGGCATCGTCTGGTTTTCGTGGTTTCTTTGAAAAGGACAGGTCGAAGGCACCGGCCAATTCGACGCCTGCCGGCAACCCCCCATCGCCTGGCTGGATTGGAGATGGCACGATCCCATCTCTCAGCTACCCCGATTTACCCCGTCCTACGTTACCATCGCGACCTTCATATTTGACGGGATCAAGCGCGGAATCGTTGGCATTGTCGCGAAACACCTCCAACACATGTTCGGGGCCAGCCCTGGCTGCTAATTCCGCACTGGCGGCGTCCTCAACTCCTGGCGGGAAGAAGACACTTCTGACGACCTTAAGAGGCTCGGATCAAAGGACTTCTCCGTCATCTTCTCCGCGCAAACTGAGCAAACCGGAGGCCTCCAAGGCTGCGGGTTTGGCGTGGGGCAACGTCACGCCGCAATCAAGGAATAAGTTCCCATCGCAAGCTTCACCGGGGTACGATTCGAGCGGCTCAACGCCGCGGAGAGGCAACTCGAATGAATTTTGCTCGCCCCGGAATTTTCCCACCGCCAGGAGACGCTCAGGTGATAATGCTCCGGACCTGGCAACTGATGCAGCAGCAGCGGCTCTAGTTAGGCCTGCAGAAACAGGCCCTCTAATTGATTTGTCGGATGTGCCGCCCCCACCTTACCACGCTTCAGAAAGACGAGATTCGTCGTATGTTCCGTCGACAAGGCCAGCTGCACCGAAGTCCCAGACAAGCTATTGTGCATATCGACAAGAGTATCCGGATCCTCCGTCTATATCGAAATCAAGTCCCCCTGTGCCTCGCGCAAAGACACGTCCTAGCCCAACAATTTATAATAGTTCTAGTCATGTGGCTACACCACCGCAAATGACTGGAACAGTCCCCGTGCCCAAATTTAGACCTGAAAGGGTTGATCGGAATACTGGTCTTGGGGTTCCAGGGCCTTCTAATGAAGTAAATCGTGATGGAAAAGCTCCGAACAACTTGTCCCCCAAGCAATCTGAGGAGAAAACACGTTCCCGGCCGGCCTCTGTATCGACTCCTCCGTCTGCTGACGAGAAAGCGACTGTCGTGGATGATTCAGAGGACTCAGATGCAAACTTTAAACGCATCATGGACCGTCTTCCCAAGAGCATTGATCGTCAAGCGGCGCAGAATATCTTGAATGAAATCCTCGTTCGCGGGGATGAAGTGCATTGGGCTGACATTGCAGGTCTAGAAACCGCGAAAAACGCATTAAAAGAGGCTGTCGTGTATCCCTTTCTTCGGCCTGATTTGTTCATGGGTCTTCGAGAACCTGCAAGAGGAATGCTACTGTTCGGTCCTCCTGGCACTGGCAAAACCATGCTCGCAAGAGCTGTTGCCACGGAATCGAAATCAACTTTCTTTTCGATATCAGCTTCCAGCCTGACCTCCAAATGGCACGGAGAAAGCGAGAAGCTCGTACGCGCTCTCTTCGCCTTGGCTAGATGCATGGCACCATCAATCATTTTCGTCGACGAGATCGATTCATTACTTTCGTCCCGTTCGAGCAACGAGCACGACGCCACCCGTCGGAGTAAGACGGAATTTCTCATTCAGTGGTCTGATCTGCAGCATGCAGCCGCAGGCCGCGAGCAGCAGCCAAGTAAAGAGAAGCCAGAGGGAGATCCGACGCGTGTCCTGGTCCTAGGAGCAACGAATATGCCCTGGGATATCGACGAGGCGGCCCGAAGGAGATTCGTTCGAAGGCAATATATCCCGCTCCCGGAGTCCCCGGTACGAAAACAGCAACTTCAAAAGCTGCTGAGTTTTCAGAAGCATGAACTGTCAGATGATGACCTGGATGCCTTGGTGGCGTCTACCGACGGTAAGTTACTGCTTCATCCCTTTTACTGATAAGGATCTAATTCAGAATGAACCAGGCTTCTCGGGATCCGACATCACTGCCCTTGCCAAAGACGCTGCTATGGGCCCCCTCCGCAACCTTGGCGAGGCTCTCCTCTCCACGCCCATGGATAAGATCAGCGCAATCAGCTATAGAGACTTTGAAGCGTCTCTATCCTCGATTCGACCCAGTGTGAGTCGTGAGGGTCTCAAAGAATATGAAGAATGGGCCCGTGAGTTTGGCGAGCGGGGTGCTTGAGAATCTTTTCTTTCCTTTCATTCCTGCATTATGTGGTGTATTTGTGGCGCCTTTTGATTGATGGGATTGGAGCATACAACATAGGAGGAGATCCTTCGGCATGGGCGGTTCTATATATTTTTCCATGTTATGCTGTTCATGCGCTGCATTGGGTGGGCATTATAGATATGGCAGGACGGGTCTGGTCTGGTTTTCGCGTGTTCGCTTCTCCGATTGCATCGGGTAGCAATGGGTGGAGTTTTGCTCTCTGAGCCAAAGCAGTATCTTTCGGCGTCCCCATTTTCTTACCAAGCTTCGACGAAAAGGTTGACGACACGAAAAAGCTTCGAACATCAAATGCTATATCTTAGTTTAACAAAGTGAAAAAAAAATCTAATATACAATCTCAAATCTCCCTCCTAGCGAAACCGATTCAAATACTCCTCCCCCTCCTCCTTCCCCAACCTACTCAAAACCCTCTTCCTAATCTTCCCCATGCCCACAACCCCCTTGCCCTTCGCTTCCCACTCCCTCTCCCTCTCCTCCCTACTCATAACAGCCGGCCGATCCGCAACACCACTCCCAAACGGCGCCACAATCCTCTCAACCACATGCCTCACATCCTTACTCGTCCTCCACCCGCTCGAGAACTCAATCACGTCCCCCTCCCGAAGCGAGTTGCGCGGGTCGGAAACTAGGTAGACTGTCTTTGCGGGAAAGGGTTTCTTGATGTGTTTGTCGTAGACTTGGTGTACGTGCTGGACGCGTACGGTTTGCCGCATTTGCCCGGCGGAAATCACGGTGCCGTAGCGGTGGGATTTTATGGTTTGGCGCGCGGGGAGGGAGGGGACTGCCTGTTTTTTTGAGCGGTGGGTTTGTGCTTGTTGTGTTTGTTCCGGTGATGAGGTCTGCGGAGGGGTGGTTGTGGATTGTTCCGAGGGAGTGGTCTGGGAGGAGAGGTATCGGGGTTGGAAACGAGGTAGGATGCTGCCGCCTAGACATGGTGTCGATGAAGAAACAGGGACAATTGGCGTTGTCCGGCAGACTCGGAATAGGCCGGTTCTAACGTTCATTGTGACGGTTCGCTCTTCGTTCCTCCTACTCTTTAATATGCACGTATTCTCGAGCAGTCGGGGATTCGTCGCTTGCTAATAGGTGCGGAATTGAGCCGGGAGGAAGGGGATGTTTCAAGCTATAGAAGCTTTGTTTGTTAGAGGATGGACCTGTCTGACTCGCAACGAAACGACAGCTTCAGAAGACGGGGAATGGCTGCTGTTGACGAGCGACTCTCGCGATGCGCCTGTTCGATCTTCGAAAATTGAGCTTCGGCGCCGGAATTTCACATCGGAGGTGCTTAGTCACGTGGTTTAGTCAGCCAATCAAAGTTGTGAAGCTTTAACCTCAGAGTGAAGTCAAGTTGCTTCTTCCTTTCAACGTCATGGATATAAATCAGCTTTCTTTCACTGCCTCAGCTGTTAAAAATCAAAATCCAAGTCAGCAAAGAGCTTCTCAGTTTATAATGTTCCTTACAGCACTTTGGATGACTTTATTGCTGGCCATATGAACAAGGGAGATTCAAAGAGACAAAAGTTTTCAAGACTCTGAAAAAGCTGTTTGCAAGTCCCTGTTACGGTCCTCCAATCCAATATTGAAGACTAGCAAAGTGCATACCAGTCATGGAAGCACCCAGAAGTTTTCAATCATCACAGAGACATTCAGAAGCAGTCATAAAAGCTCTCTCAAAGGATGGAACTTTTCTGCCGCAGGAACGAAAAGAGTTTTACCAAGCAGGAAGAACCGCTATAGTCTCGAAAACTCTTCATGGACAGTCTCTGTTCGAAGATAACGACAATGATCTCCCACCAGAAACCGCAAAAACGACAAGCCAGAAACTGGTTACCACAGTGAACAAATGGCCGCTCCATGAGCAAGCCACGGCAGAGGAGGTCCAACGGATGCTCCGAAAAGCTCTGAATAAAGCAAAAAATACAATCACCAAGGCTCTTAAAGAGCTGGAAGGCGAAGCTTGCACCTCTATGTTGGTGTCGAAGAGCTGTATCACGCTGAAGCCAGGCAAGCTAGGAACTATGCGTAATATAAACCTTTATACCACATGGATTGGTGATCGAAAAAGTACAGGAAATACGTTATCTTCTCTTCATAGTCTGCGACAGCGGAGATACAGCCGAAACTCGCCTTGGGAAACCACCCTTAAAGAGTGGCTCGAAAACCAGAGCCAGCGCCAAAGTTCTTTGACTTGAACTATTGAGGAAATATATGTGTGCGATAAACCTACCTCTGTAAGTAAATAGCTAATGCAGACAATCTACATGGAGGACTTGATTTTGCAAGACACTGTTCTTTCGCTTCATCTGTCTCTCCCATGCCGGCATGGCCCACTTGACCATATACTCAGACATCACGAGCTGCTTTGCCGTCGGTCTCTCCGCCGGTTCAAACGCCATCATAGACCTCAGTATATCCTCCAGAGCCTTGAACTCGCCACCCGCAACATCCCACTCACACGTTTCTGGCGTCTCACCCCGGCCCATATCCCACATCCGTTGGCGAAGAGGACGGAATACAGGTGTGCTGATACGCTGGAAGTTACTGATCCATGAGCCATCTGGATTGAAGAATTCGGAGCGGTTGGTCCAGGAGTCCCACCACCGTCTGGGAAGCTGGCCTAGGGTGTTGACCATTTCGGCAATGATGTCGTCCGGGTCGCATGCAAAGGTTTCGAAGAGCTGGCGTTCACCCATGACTTCGTATAGAACGACGCCCAGGGTCCAGACATCGGCTGCAGGTGTGATGTGATCATTGAAGAATTCTTCCGGTGTTTCTGAAACAATAAAAGACGTCCCGTAGTCTGAGATGATAATCTCAGGACCGGTCACCTCATTCGCGGGCATGTTCCATATCATGGGATAAGTGGCATGCGGTGGCGCATGTGGTATGCTAGGCTTTCCATCAAGGCGACGCGTAGGAACCTCGTATGGCTTGCCATGGCGCTCGTACAGTTGCATTGTACTTAAATTGTCAAAGGCCGGGACCCGAAGAAGAAAGTTATTCAAATGGAGATCTGTCCCAGTTCAGTAATTTGAATCATCAATCAAGGGATGGATGTACTTACCGCCATGGCATACATCATTTGCATGCAAATAGTTCAAGCCCATGATGAGCTGGGCGGCAATGGATCTAGCAGCATCTGGCGGAAACATAAAATTTGTACTGTTCTCCTTGGAATAGGATATGCTGCAGCCCGCAGGCTCTCCAACCAAACACTGATGATGTCCATTAGGTCCATCAAGAGAGAACTGGTCAAGCAAGCTTGGGATAAACTGCCTTCCAGGACGATGTGGATCGCCCTTGTTCAAGAGATGGAGAAATTTCACTCTCATTACTGTCCTGTGAAGCTCCTGCAGCAAGTATCTTTAGTGATACATAGCGCTGGAGCTGCTGGTCATAAGCAAGCCAGATTGCTGAATAGCCACCGAATCCAAGCTTGTGAACTATCTTGTAGCGGCCGCCGCAAAAGCTGTCTCCGATGAGAGTTGGATGGTATCCGCCGGGCCTGTAGCCTTCCAGATCCTCCACATCCGCCTCGGGGTGGTAAATCCTCTCTGCTTTTGCTGAAGGTGACTGGGCCACGGAATGGTAACACAGAACCCCTGGCTGGGAGACAGGTCCGTGTCGCGTCGGTGGAGATTTGCGAGGAAGCCTTTGGCGATGTTGCGGAAAGATGGCAAACCGAGAAGAAAAGGTCCAACTCTGCCAACGGGAGCAAATCCCCAGCCAACACTCATTGTCTTGTTGATGTGCAAGGAGTTGAGGAAATCTTCGGGTTAGCTGCTGATGACACCACGGCTAACAGAGCCAAGCCCTGCAGGCCAGGCCTCAATAAAGGATATATGTTATGGAATGTAGAGCTATCCTGCAACTGTTTCATTATTTTGCTCTCATATAACATCATAAGGATAATAAAGATGCTAAATTAGACACACACTTGATCGTACTCCCAAACACCCTCTTTCTTGCTCCAAACCAACCTGACGTGCTTTTTCGCTGCAAAAGAAGGCCACCTCTTTCCCCCCTCCAAGTAAAGATATCCGCCGTGGGAGTGTAGAACGGAAGATCTAGCTGAGTAAAAGTGGAAATGAAAATAAACATAAGCTAATGACGAATAGTCCTCCACCCAGTATAATTAGTTCCGTCATTGCGCGTCCAACGCTTCCTGTACATTCGCGGCAGCGGTGTCTGCGAGCGAGGACCGTCGAAGATTGAGCTTCTTCTCGCCGTGTATCGAAATTCTTGTCAATTCTGCGACAAACGACTTTCCCCAGAAAGCACTTATCATCATATTAGCTTCCCATCCCCATAGGTAATATGGTAGTGAACAAACCTGGTGTACTTGTTGACGTATTTCTCCAGTTTCGAGTAGTTGAGAGCCCGCTGCTCATCATTCATTGTGACAGCCTCCTGATATGCAGCAGCAAGCTCTTCTGTATTCCAGGGATTCACAATGATGCTGCCATTGAGACTTTGTGCTGCTCCAGCAAACTCTGAAAGAACTAGAGAGCCATGTCGTTTTTGCTGTGTGGCAATGTACTCATATGCCACCAAATTCATGCCATCTCTTGTTGACGAGACAATGCACACGTCTGATACCGCATAGAGGGCAATGAGCTCGTCAAAATTGACAGATTTGTGCATGAAGTGGATGGGCATGAATTCCACCGTGCCTAAATCAGTTAGCCGTTGCCGAGACAGGGAGGAGGCATTGTTTTTGTCCACGTACCGAATTTTCCATTAATCCTCCCAACCAGCTCATTAACAACAGCTCTGAGGTTCTGATACTCTTCGACGTCTTGTCTGCTCGGTACGGCAACCTGGACGAGGACGACCTTGCCAATCCATTCAGGGTGGTCCGTTAAGAATACCTCTAGAGCATGAAGCTTCTGGGGTACTCCCTTCACGTAGTCGAGTCTGTCCACTCCCACCATCAACTTGACGCCCTGAAACTTTTGTTCTAACGCCGCAATCCGCTTCTGGACTTTCTCCTTCTTCAGGCCTTCCTCGAATTTCTCTGGGTCGATACCAATGGGGAACGCTCCGACTGCCACGATTTTGCCCTGAAATTCCACTCCGTTGGGTGTTGTTGAGAGGCCACTATAAACTATCAGCCTTGGATCGAACCATTGACTGCTTATGGGGAATCTTACAGTATCCGCGAGCAGCTGCTCAAAAAGTGACGTGCATAGTCATATGTGTGGAATCCGATCAAGTCGCAATGCAAGACACCTAGGAGAAGCTCGTTTCGCACGGGTAGAATCCGGTATATTTCGCTACTCGGAAACGGGGTGTGGAGGAAGAATCCGATTTTGACATTGGCCTTGCTAGTTCCAATTTCTTCTCGCAGCATCGACGGCAGTAGCATCAAGTGATAATCGTGCACCCATATTAGGTCGCCATCCCTCACATCCTTCACGATGGTCTTGGCGAAGAGCCGGTTGGCTTCTTTATATGCGCTCCACGCGGACTCGTCAAAGGTTATCTCGCCAGGGTGGTAATGGAAAAGAGGCCAGAGGATTGAATCTAAGCACAGAAAGTAAGTTAGCGGCTGATTTGCAATTGGGCTGACATTGCTGTTCGGACCGATAGCAAACGCTCGGGGACAGATACATACTTGAGAAACCATTATAATGTCTGTCAGCAAGATCGTCATCGATGACAACCGGTACGGCATCATATTCGTCCTGCAATCGTCTGGTAACCGCCTCGATTTCATCCTCAGGTATTTCCAGACCAGGCCAGCCGTACCACCGGAACTTTCTTGTCTTTGACAAACCGCTTAGTCCGCTTACAAGCCCACCTGACGACATTGAAGAGTCGTACTTGCCATCGTCTGAGCGCTTAATTGTGATCGGCAGCCGATTAGACACAAGTAACAATCTGGATTCCTCTTTCGGAGGCTGTTCATCTGAAGACATCGTCGGCGGAAGGGGTCGAAATAGTGGGAACAGAGTTCCGGTTTGCGGTGGTTCGGTCCCGCAGGAAGAAGTACGAGGAGGGGAAGCAGTATATTTCTTATTCCTGTCGCGTGGTCAGGGGGCTCGACAGTTGAGCATCAGAAGAGAGCTTTTCGCGGGAGAGAAGGGAGTTTGGGAGGAACGGCGAGGAGGGCCAACGGCGCGGGACTGGTGCTCAGATTTTATGACGGAACGACCTTCTGGACAAACAATGACATAAACCCCGAGGCGGGCCTGGCGTCTTTTCTCATATGAGCGAAAATATAACTGGGGCAGGGATTCGGACTAGTATGATGGAGCAAGGAACAGACCAAAACGCCACCACCCAGCTTGGCACCAAGGGAATTGTCGCCCAAGGCTGTTTTTGCTGCTTGCGAAAAACTTCACGGGCACGCGACCTGTGGGCGTTTTCTCGTGGAATTGGGCGGGTCTCGAAAGGGAACTGAACTCCTCAATAGCAAGCTCATGGGCTAGCAGAAAGAGGGCCGTGGCAGACTTTCACAGGGGAGCTTGGTCGAGACGCTCGATAGATGTTGGATGGGATGAGGCGTCCTGGGAACCGGTTTCCGTGGGACGGTCCTGAAGGTAAGCTAAAGCTTGCTGGGGGGCCAATTCTATGCCTTGGAACTGCGATCGCGAGTTTGAGCCGACTGAAGATGGTGATGATGATGTTGATGATGTTGAGGTTGAGGTTGATGTTGATGTGAGAATGAGACCTGGAGTGATCTCACCCTCTGTCAATGGCACGAGACTTCCTCTTCGAGATTAGTGCCTGACATCCTGATATCAACCTCTCTTCATTTCTGTCTCTCATTGACTTTCCATGATATTCTAAAGCGCTTTGGACCTTGCTGATACGATTGATGTTTTGAGGATTCGTTCCCCAGTTGTTACCGGCCTTCTACAATGTTCTCGCACCTTCGACAAGCCAGGGGACCACCGTCATCCCAATTCTCCCACTTCGCTTGGGGTGGCCGATATCACTTTCTTATATTCCAGAAGTGTGATTGAAACACTCTATTATGGAGCCGGTCAATTGGTATCCCACCTGAACCACGGCTAGCTAAAAGACAGTTTGACACCCCAGGGGGCCTTCAATCACAGGCCCTAGAGAGTAGTTTGCTAACTTATATATCAAATAGACAGTAATGTATGGGTATATCCAGAAAATAATCAACCCAAATGACAATCCGAAAACTTACCCAGGCCTCCTTCTCACAAGGCGGACTTTACAGCAGATATCCTCCACCGATCACTTTCCGAATCGTACGCAACCCTCCCATCCCGCTCCAACTTCATCAACACCTGCACCACCCCTCGCGACGCAGGAAGATGCAAGTTCTCAGGCACATCAGCATAAATAACCCTAACCAGCTCCATCACAGCCCAAGAATCGGGAGGACTCGGACTCGGACTTGAGCCTGGTCCATCGCTCTGTTGCTGGGCCGCCTCTATCTTCTCTGTATCCAGTGTCCCATACTCTAGGACCCTCAGTACCTCGTTCTCCCGCTGCTGTCTGTGCTTCAGATATTCAGTGATTTTGCCCTTGCAATCCTCAATCACGGGGCCGTGGCCTGGATACCCACGGCCCAGTGCTCGAGCACGCATCTTCTCAAGGCTGGAGATGTAGGTCCCCAGATCTTCAAAGACAGCGGTACCATGGCCGAGCACGTCTAAACACAACTCCGTTTAGTCCAAATTTGCGTCCCCGAAGCTAAGAAGGAATAACTCACTATCCCCCGTAAACATCGCCTGCTCCTCCTCAAACAAAAACGCCATATGATCCGTCGTATGTCCCGGCGTAAACGCCGCTCTCAACGTAGCCCCCTCCACCCCGAAAACCTGCCCATCCACAATCTCCTCCTGCCCGCCCTCCGTGTCCGGATCACACTTGTAGATCTTTGCATCAGGACAGAGCTTAAGGAGATCGGGAACACCCAGAGTGTGGTCGGAGTGCCAGTGCGTGAGAAGGGCGGTGGAGATTGTGGCTTTTTCGGCGGAGAGGACGGCTCTTAGAGCGGAGAGCCAGCTGGGTTTGCCTTCGCCGGTGTCGATGAGGAGGCGCTTGGGTCCACGGCCGATGAGGTATGTGTTTGTTCCTAGCAGGAGTTAGTTTCTCTCTCTCATATTAGGGGATTATGTCGATGGGTCTCCGCGTACCTTGTAGTGTAAACTGCTCGTTCCCGGTTGATTAGTGGGTGATATCTTCCATACCGCGATGAAGCTGTAGACGTACTTTGTTCGGGTTGCCCGCTAATATCCGCACCACGGAGGCACTCAGTCTCTCGACCTCCGGCAGGGGAACTAATTGTGTAGCCATAGGGAATATCTCTCAGTCTCCAAGCACTCACACTACGGAAGCAGCTTGACACGCCGTAGCTATGGTTCCGATGGTCTCTGTTGGATCGGACAACTACTCAACGTGGAAAAGCGGGGCTTTTCATAATCTCATCATTCGTATCTAAAGGAGGAATATTTCTAGACGCTCGCTCGGAAACTGATAAATGTATGGAAACGCGCGTCATTCATCTTCGTCACTTTTATATTGGACAAAGTCGGCCCGCACCTCGTAGCCTCGGCATCTCAGCCAGGGCTCTCGCTCAAACCCCCCAAACCGAAAGCTTGATCAACGAAACACGACGTCGGTTGAATTGCAGCATCTCTGAGCTCATTTTCGTTATATACTAGAGTCGAAGCTCAATCTCCTATGGAATCAAATCTAGTCTTTCCAATCTAAGGTCTGACACCATGCACTATAATCTTCCATTTCGGGCTTTGCCCCATGGAGCAACAGCTTCTTCATAACAGCATCGTGTCCTGCTTTTGCCGCAGAAATGAACGGCGTGAACCCCTTCGAGTCCTTTACATTGATTGGGACTTTGCGCTCAAGAAGGATGGACAAAATGCCCAGGTGGCCCAGTCTTGCTGCGACATGCAAAGGTGTGACGCCTTTCCGGTTCGGCGCGTCCAGTGATGCGCCGGCTGAGACGAGAATCGAGACGATGTCTTCCCGGCCCATTTCGATCGCAATATGGAGTGCGGTATCTCCATCATTTGTTATGGCATCTATGGGGGCCTTGTGTTGGAGGAGAAGGGTGACCGTCTCGGGACACTTGCGTGCTGCAATGTGCAGCGGCGTATACCCACCTGACAATTTAGCTGTGACATCTGCGCCGCGCTCAAGAAGAACGCGGGTAAGGTCGATGAAGCGCAAACGGCAGCACCTGTGTAGCGGGGTACTCCCCTTTCTGTCAACAGGATTAATGTTGACGCCATGACGAAGTAATATCTCCGCCATTACCAGCCTCTTATCCGGAGGAGCTTGTGAGTCGAGTACCTCGTTAAGAGCTTGCTCCGAGGGGCTGTCTGGTCCAGCCTGTATCAGGGCATTCAGTAGTTCCACTCTTCCTGTCTTGATGGCCGCATAGCCTGCCTTGCAGCACCATGAGGATGATGGAGTTGCGCCGTATTTGACAAGCAGGCTGACTGCCTGTGCCACCTTCGCTCCCCGAATGGGGTCTCCTTTATTCGGATCTGCCCCATGTTGAAGCAGCAATTCCATGGATTCAATGTCTCCTCGCTGAGCTGCTGCAAACAGTGGTACTGACAGACGCCCACTCGTGCTTTTCATTTTGGCGAGAAGAAACCGGGTCCCGTCAAGCCATTTATATTTGATAGTGGACCGAAGTGCTCTTCCGACTATAGAGTACCCTTCGGTGATGTTATAATCTAGGGACAGTAGACGGTCTAGCATGTCGACAGAACGGGGCATTCGCTGTGGTTCAATAAGCCCAAATCGTGGCCAAACCCAGGGGGTCATTGCATGGTATAGGATATCCTGTGAACGGTCGTCCTTTTCGTTGAGAATTTTTGCTCCGCGGGCGAGCACCCAGTCTAGCATCGCCGTATCCTGTGAGGCGGCCGCTCCGAACGCTGGAGGTATAGAAAGGTCGACACCATTCTTACTCGGCGAGTTGAGGGAAGCGCCACGTTCATATAGAAGAAGCGCGGTTTCTATATGGCGGTGCTGTAAGGAGAGGTACATTACTGGTGCTGCGCGATTGGTGGTCAGATTTTCCGTCTCGACTTGCGTGTCGGGATCAGCTCCGGCGTCGAGCAGTACTCTCACAATTGCTTTGTTTCCAGTCACGACCGCAGCACCGAGGCTATCGTAACGTGGGATCCAGTCACTATCAGTCTGTTTCCGCATCTGCACTAAGGCCTGCACGTTGTCCGTGTCCTCATCTGCGACAGCAAGCACAAGCAAATCTTCTGATATCCACAAGTTGTTAACTTCGCAGCCTTCAGACAGAACCGTTTCAGTCAATGTTTTTCTCAGTCTCCTCGTAGTCCGTGGATGATATTGATGCCACTTATATATAATATCTCCAGCCTCAATTTCGCGTAAGGTAAGCGACAAATCGGGGCGGAAGAAAAGGTCAATGATGTCAGTGTTTCCGCCCTCCAATGCCTCTGTCAGTAGCTCAATTTTGGCGGTATAGACCATCTTATCAGCGGCACCATTATCAAGTAAAAGTTCCGCGATCTGTACGTGTCCGCAGCGGACAGCAGTCTGTAGCGCAGTGCGCCCAGTGTGCGGATGTAGTTGATTGATATCGGCGCCCATTTCAATAAATTTGCGAACAGCCTCTATGTTTCTGGCCTTTGTAGCCCGCAGGATACCTGATCGGGGAAGGATTCTGATACTCCGAACATGATCGTTGTTCAGGGCTGAGCGACAGAGAATCGGCTCGAAAACAAAGTAGAGATGCCAGTTTGTGAGAAGAAGGCTCTTCAGATCTGGTTCTGAAAGCGGATGGCTGATCAAGGTAAGGATCTCGACTGGAAGCGATGTTAAAGGCATCGCGATCGGGTTTGAAAGAAGCTCGCAAGATAGGGAATGTTGAGAAGAAGCACATTCGCTTCGCAGGCTGCTGAATGATTGGATTTCTTGGGCTGATCAAACGAGAGGACCGCAGGGTCCAGAGGTCGCCTTTTATGTCTGTCACCTCCCCGATGTCAGTCTTCAAGGCTGGCGAGCCGGAAGGCTTCCAGGTGGCATCTCGAGAATGACTCTTGTAAAACACGTCAAGCCAAGGATGGGCGTTAGTTAGATCCAAACAACAGGACAGGGTATCTTCAAAATAGCAACGGAGTTGGACGAAGCAATCCATCTTCAGCTGGGGCCTAATGATAGTGCTGACGGCGCGGTAGTAAGTGAGTCACTGATATCTGAACATACATAGGATGGGGTTGAGAAAGTCATGGATCCGAACGACCGTCTCAAAATAGGAAGCCATTTTCAGCCCCTTGTATTATACGGTCGTATCCTTCTCAAAAACAGCATATCTCTAGTAACCTCATGAATTTCTTCTTATCATCGTAAAATTGTATTAAAATCACATCATTATTGAGGGCGTCAGAATTTCAGAAAGGCAAAAAAATAGGAAGCAAGAACACCATGAGAGCTTGAGTTAACAGCGAGCGGGGCATCTAGAGAGAGGAAAGATAGAGATACTGGGGTGGCGGCAAAGAGGGATGGGGGCATGATAATCTTCCGAAGAAAACCAGTATCTAGCTTGAGGGGAGAGGGGGGAGGGTAGACAGACATAAGATATGTGGGTTCCTGAGTGCGCTTCTCACTTCATGTTGATATCGACATTGAAAGACCACTCGCCTGAAAATCCGTCAGTACAGGTTCGTAGAGGTGAAAGAGTATAACGAGGTGAATACATACCAGCTTTCAGATTTTCTGCCGTATCGCCCAGCAGAATAATCCGTCTCTTGTTACAGTATGCCGTCTTGTCCAGGATATCAACTTTTAGCCCCGGCAGCTCCGAAACCGGCTTCTCAAACATCTCGCTCAGACTCTCAACCGCCAGCTCCAAATCCTTCTGATTATCCTCGAAGATCTCGGTCAAGTTGTTGCGCGTGAGGTAAAATGCAAACGCATAGGTCCATTTCAGTGTCTGTCGGCACTCCTGGAGGGTTTTGGAGGCCGTGTCGAGAAACTGCACTTCAATCCAGGACATGCCGGACTGCGACTGGAGGGTCATCATCTTCTTTTCCGTCTTGAGGTAGAGATCCTTGTCAAGTTTGGCGGACTGTTCGTGGTTGGCGTAGCGGTTATAGTAATGTAGATATCGTTCAAGCGATTGTCTCGACCGCGCTTGAGAGTCTCGTGCATCCGTGCCTGATTTCTCTTCGTAGCGATTGCAGCTGTACCAACGGGTGCCATGCTCTGACCACAAGCCCATGCACATCCAGCAGAATTCATGCTTGCACTTGCGGCAAGTCATGTGGTTACAGCCGCCGTTCTTTTCGATGGTCGAGACGCATTTAGGACATTCCTTTGTGTTGGCGGAGATCCAGTTTGCCGTTTCGGAATCATCTTTGCACTTTTTCAGCCATAATTTCACCACGGCACAAGGCGCCGGTTGATGATTGTCGAATGTACATCCGAAGCAGAAGGTGTGAGAACAGTTGCATTTTACTGTCGGGACTATGCGATTGAGCTCTCGGGGCTTAACAGCACAGTCCACGGCATATTCGCAGTTTGGAGCCGGGCACCACTTGAAGTTTGGCTTGTCGTCGACGTACGTCCGGGTTAGAAGAGTCAGATATCTGTAGAGATAACGCGGTTAGCTTTCCGCGTGTGCCCTAGGTCCGTCGTGTTGACACTTACCGATCCTTGAGGTCCTGCGTGACCAATAAATCCAAGGACCTCGAATCGACGATGCGCTGGCAGTCATCCTGGGGACATTGTATTCTCGAGGCCTCTCCCTCTTCTTTGATCTTTTGTGCGAGATAATGACGATAACAGTCGACACAGAATCTATGCCCACAACGCATCGCATAGGTCTTCAAATCATCGCCTTCTTCGCAGCAAATCTCGCACATGAACCCAGGAACAGTCTCCAACTTTGGTGTGCTGCTAAAATTGGTTCCCAGCCCTGCATCCTCCAGTATCTTTTCCGAATCATCCATGTACGACTCGAGTAATTTCTCCCTGTTCCATCTGCCGAATCTGAGTAATATGGCGGCCGACTCCGGCGGTAGGCCGAGGATGGAGGAAACCTCCTTGATCTGAGCATTCTGCTCTCGCAGAATATCGTCGGGAGAGAGCACCTTGAAATCAACTTCATATGGTTTTCGTGACGGTTTTGTATCTTTATCGTAGCTAAAGCCGCCTAAATCCCCATCATCATCGAACTCTGCAAGTCCGTTAGCAAGAAAATCCACAGAACTAGCATCCAAGACAGACGATGGAGTTTAATCCCTACCTTCATCCATACTTTCATCCTCACTTCCCTGCGTGTCAGCAAAATCCTCCTGCGTCGAAGCATCGCTCAGAAACCCATCATCCGAATCCATGATCGTAGCCGCTCCCGTTTCCGTCACAACAAGTGCAGATGTAGAGGTAGAAACAGACGTATCCGGATCCTCAGCTCTCGATTCCTGGATCCAAGAAACCGGATCCTCGGTCGTCGAGAGATTAGTGTTCCCGGTCGCGGAGGACAAACGACCTTCCTCTGAAGTTGTTGGCGGCGGCGGACTCGCGCCGGCCCGTGGTCTGGGGTGTTTGGCACCACCGACTGATATGCTCCGATCGAGGATCGGAGTGGGAGTCTCGAGGCCCGTCTCCTCCTGGGCTTTGCGTTTTCTGGTAAGGGGAGACGTGGTGATGGAGAGGAGAGGAGTTGCGGGGGAGATATGGAAAGGTGTGCGAGATGCGAGACGTGTGGCTTTGAGCTGTGAGGAGACTTGGTTTCGTCTGCCTGGTCTGGTCTCTTCGTTTCTTTTCTTCCCTTGTGCTGGAGGTTAAGGTGGTTGTGGTGGCAGGTGATGGGAAAGGCGTGTGGTGGTGACTGATGGAGGAGTGAATCACTGTGGGGGGTGCTGGAGCTTGCTGAGGTCACTCCAATGAAGGCGGCAGATACAAATCACGCTTCAAGATGGAAGAAAAATGCGACACAAAGGGATCGTCAGTCAAGAAGAATACAATCCTTTTATAAGCATAATATGGTGTGGACTGTTTGAAGTAGTCGGAAAATGTCTTCATTCACTGCCAGTCAGGCTGCGCAGGCGAGCTAGTAAACAGGCAACAGGCCCCTCCAGCGCTGAAGCCCCTGTGGCACCACAGCAGATGGACTTGTGCATGACAAGGTGCCAGATATTTGCAAGAAGACAACTTTCCGTCTGTTGTGCCTGGTCTTGAAGGATTGAACTACATCTTCTCTCATTGTTTCTGGGCCATAAATATTCACTGGCCTCTATCCCTAAGCAACCCAAGGAAACATTGTCAACCTTTATTCACTGTCATCTTCATCTTCATCCTCATCACTCTCTTCCTCCTCACCCAACCAGTCAATGAATGGTTGGGTCTGCATCCTCACTTTCCTAAGCGCCTCAGTTGCCGTCGACCGCTCATCCTCCCACCACTGCTCAAACGCCTCCTCCTCCAAGATCTCCAAATCATAAAGCTCCTTCGCCGTAAACAAGAGGATAGTCTCCCCCTTATTCCGCTCCGTAAGGTCCCTCTGGAACAACAGCAGCAAATCAACCTGATCCGCCTTGTTATCGCTGTGGCGATCGAAAATGATGCGCTCGAGGACATCCTTGTACTTTCTGAGCATGTGTCTGACTGCCTCTCCGGCGCTGGTGGTTCCTGATTCAAGAACGTGCTGGATGTTTTTCATAAATGCTGTCACAACGGCCCGTCTGACTTGGTGTTCGGAGGCGTTGGCACTCATGCGGAGTCCGACAAGCTCGAGTTGCACGACGTCGGCACTGAGCCCGTCTTTGAGGCCGTCGAATATGCTGTTGACAGCGTCGTGATGGAAGTGGTCCCGTTCATCGTCGTCGGATGCAGAAGTAGCTATGCTAGCAGATCTCCGCCTCGAGTCGAATTCTTCATCGTCTGATTGTTCCGATGTAAAAGTGGAAATCGAAGCATCTGATAAAGCAAGTTCCGCCATATTGTATACTGGTGCCTTGTTAGCGAAAGTCTCCCGGGCAGGCTCAAAAACTTACAGAGACCAGACATGTCAAACTCATCATCACTCTCGTCCTCCTCTTCCTCTTCATGAATAAACTCGTATCCTTCGCCTCCCACTCCCACCAGTTCGGTATCAGTAGGCACCGGCTTGCCTCCCTCTGGAAGCGCCTTTGTAATTCTCGCGCTCTTTGGTATCGAAATTCCATTCGCAATTTTGACCCCATACGAGAGCAAAACCCCGGGCTCAAGCCGGCACTGATTACCAATAACGGCCCCATTAGCCACAATCGCGTGTCGAATTTCAGTACCGTCGCCAATAACAACGTCATCCCAAATGTAAGCCCCGTCGAGAACAACATTATTGCCGATTCGACACCGCCTGCCAATAACACTGTCCGTAATGTTGGTGCCCTCCCCAATATTCGTACCTCTCCCAACGATCGTCCGCTGTTTGACAACAGCCGACCTCGAAAGAACAACACCCTCTTCTTGATAGACATTGCCCCTCTTCAAGCTGTACACATCCCCCGGGAATAGGTTCGCTTCCGGGCATAGCGGGTATACCCATCGAGAGATGAAGTCCCTGCTTACGGAATCATAAGCTTTGAGATTTCGGACACGCGCAGCGTATTGGCTTTTAATAATGTGCGTATGAATGGTCTTTCCGTTCAACTCGTAATCCTTCAGAACACCATAAAGAAAGTGTCTTCGCGGAGTCTGGTAATCGAAACTATCCGCCCACAAACCAAGCACTTCAGGGGTGCAAATATCAATACCGCAGTCAATTAGATCATTTCGAATATCGAGTTCTGGGTGAGATTTGATTAGATCTGGGTCTATTTCAAGAAAAGAGGATCTTGAATCCGTTCGATTTCGGCGGATTTCCTCGTAATGTAAGCATCGATCTTTTGTAGGGTCGACTACAAACACTGGCGACGAAGGGGATGCCTTGGTTCGATGCGAAGGACCGGCTTCGCGCAGAACCATCGTCATAATCGCGTTTTTATCAGCTAGTCTGCGCGCGCGATGCTTCGCCCACGCCTCCTCAACTGGCAAGTTGCTCACCACATCGCCGCTAACAAGCAGGAAATCGCTGGCGATCAGATGCTTGCCGTGGAGATCTCGCATGACATCTCCCACCGAAGTTGCCGAAGTTTTGAGAATTTTTAATTTCTTGAACGGGGGCAGTGAGGATCTCCATTTCGACGAACTGAGCAGATTGTCAGACTTATTTCTTTTCAACAGAAAACCATGGGCGAAGACGGGCGGAATGCCATTTGCATCGATTAGGAATAACATACTCAAGGTGTTTCTCAATCGAATCGTTATCCGCACTCGCGTAGAGAAATACTTCTTCGATGCCCGCATTCACAAGGAACTCAAGTGTATGATCTAGCAGTGCCGTATTCGCAAGCGGTAAAAGGCACTAATTCGTCCACAGCGTTCAGGACCAGTCAGCCAATCCAGCCCCTTATCTTTCTCCAGCTCGCACCGTACGACAGGTTCCCATGGCGCATGGCACGTACCCTTGGTGTCTCTAGCGTAAAAGGCTCGAATCGCGTTTCATATGTATCCGTTAGGACCTAATTGGGAAAAATAAGTTAGCACAGGCCGAACATATTACGAGCAGCTCAAGTAGTGCACGTACCACAGCCTGGAGCAATTCCTCCCTCTCCTCCATTGCCGACCCAACATCATTCCCACCTCCGCGACGTCCTTTCGGAGGCATCTTATGCAGATTATACTAGGGAAGCCCCTCGAGGAGCGCGGGTTGACTCTCGGTGGCAGAACTCCTTGTATAAAAGGAAATAACAAAATGGTATAAGCCGAGATGAAAAACAAGTCCTGTATTTTCCCTGTCTCCTCTCAATTGCCGCGCTCAACTGCTTCTTCAAACAATTTGCTCCCTCAGAGCTGTGACTCTTTTCGCCCGCCAGCGATCGCCAACTCCGGCCACGCTTGTCCTAATACGGCATAGCTTACTGGGATTCATTTCTGCCGTTTGACACCGCCTAGAGGGGCATAATTTGTGTTAAGCCGCATGTGGCCCGAGGCAGCGATCCTGGATTTCTTCCTGATCGGTTTGAGGATATCATTTAGAAGCATTCACGGCTTCGACAGGCATTGGGATTTGGCCAATGGTTTGCTCGCTGCATCTGTCAGTTCTGGAATGGTGTCTAGTCATTTCTGCGTAATACAGTTCAGTTCTCCGGCGAGCAACTCATTTCCTCCCGCGACATCACAGCGTTTGACAGGTCCGCCTGAAGAAGTATCATAATAATGACTCTGTTAAGTCCCCATGTCCCCCCACGAAACAATCCTTCCAGCGCAGGGGTTTTCCGTCGGTAAGGGGATAAGACTGGTATCAAGGAGCAAGCCACAGCGTCAAGAAGTTACAGGGCTCCCCAGGTCAATCCCAACTCCAATCCAAAGAGAGATAACGAGGGGAAAAAGGCAGTTTCAACGTGGATTGTTAGAAGAAGAAAAAAAGCTGTCTTTCGATCTTTCTGTGAAAATAGTATGTACTTTGAAGAATGGTCGAAATAAGTATATACAAGAATCTTTCATCAATCCATCAAATCATCTTAGAACGAGTGTATCCCAGGCACTGCTACCCGGGGAACCAAGAAACCGGAGCAGGGCAAGCCCTGAACCCCTCTACTTGCTGCAATCTCATACTCTAACCTCCCCCAGAATCTTATTCCTATCCCTCTCGGTCTCTTGTCATGCGTCTAGTCTAGCACTTGGGGAAAACAGGGCTGCTCGGGGTAACCGATCCACCATATTGCACGGACGGTCCAGGGTTGGCGAAGACGACCTCCTTGCCCTCAGAGGTGCGGCAAGTACCACCGACGTTGGCCTTGAAGAGGTCGGGAAGTTGAGCACCGCCGGCACCGCCCTTGATAGTAACCTGGGCGCAGTTCATGTACATCTCGCGGTTTCCGACAAGGTTGAACCAGGACCACGCGAGCAGCGCGTTTCCGGTGGGGACATTGAAGGGGATGGTGAAGCTGTAGTCGTCGACGAGCGGGCAGCCTCCCATGATGGACTTGATGACCTTGAAGGTGGCACCGTTGTCGTAACTGAGGGAGATCTGGCAGGAACCGCCGGCGTGTCTGGCGCTACCGTTCAGGGAGATGCTGTAGGTCTGACCGGCCTGATACTCGATGACCGAGCGCCAGGGGGCGTTGCGGTGGTGGCCACGGCACGGGAAGTTGGAACCTAATCGATCGAATTAAAATCCGAGTATTTGTTGTTGTGCAGCTGCTCGCTGCTTACCACTTGCGTCCAAGGGGCTCTTGTTGTCGTAGTCAACGGGCTTGCCGGCGTTGGCTATAGATTTGTGATGTTAGCGAGCAAAAGCACCGCGGAGAAAACGAGTCTAACCAGGATCGTATCTGCTCCTCAAGGGGTAGGGCCAGTCCATCTCCATGTGGGCCACGGCAGACCCAGCTGCGCAGAGGGCGCTGAGGACAGCGAGATCGAGACGCATGTTTAAGATCTGGAAGAAAGATGTCTAGAGATGTTTGTAGACTGAGCTGCTGCTATAAGGAAGGATGAGATAAAAAGATTCTCCTTTGGGAAATCTTGAGGCCTTATGTACTGCTGTCCCGAGAGTATCGCCCTTAAAGATGTAACCATTAATTTTCTGGCTATAACTCGAAGGTTGTATTCCCAGGGCCCGGCAGATATGGAGACTTGCTTGGCTTCTGAGTCCTGAAGCATCCGCATCAGAGTCCCACTTCGGCTCCAATTCAGAGTTGATTCCGACTTGTATGGGTGGCAACCCAAGAGGGCATGAGGGGCAAGCCGAATCTACCGCGTGTAACTGCCATGCGAGAACAGAAGGTGCCTCCTGCAATGACAATGGTTGACCGTTCAGCTTGTCAGTGTCCTCGGGAAGCATGAGGGATCATAGTGGCCGGTGATCCGGCTGCAAGCCGGGTTAGCAGGATCAGGAACAAGTCTAGACCTTAGTCCAGGAAAGCATTCCCAAGGAGGGAGAAAGGGACGGCGTCCAATTGCTCAGCATTCTTCAAAAAAGGGCAATGAATTGCTCTGCAGTGAGCCCCTAGCTCCAGGCAGCATGCATGAAAATGTTGAGCCAGCAATTAGCGGCTTTAGGGCCAGTGCAGTTTCAAGATCGGCACGGGAGATTGACTTGCAACTCCATGCTACGACCCCATCCGAGCCACAAACTTGGGACTCCGAGTCGATCGCTCGCAGCCTTAGACTGGGGGGCGAAGAGATCTCCCAAATCTGACGACATGATCGCCAGCAGCAGCGTGGAAGCAGGGTCTGCCAGAGTGATAACAACCAGAAGCTCAGGCCAGGAGAGCCCTAGAAGGTAGATTGCACGTTCCTCCAGCCATGGGCTTCTCAAGAAACTTTGAAGGTAAGATCTCCCCGAATCTGCCTGGGCCGGAGAACCAGACCAAGCCGAACCGAGGGGAAAATGCCCAGGAACGAACTCGAACTCGTATTTGACAACACGGGTTTGAACCAATCCCGCGGTGCAATGCATGAAATCTACCCCTTGCAGGACTGCAAAATGACGGTTCAGAACCAGGGGTAAGTCGATTGTGAATGGTGGATCGCATGAGCCACGGGATTCCCTGCATCCGATGGGCTTGAGGACCGCATGAGAGAGCCAAGGGCGGCTGAAGATTGAGGAACTCAACCGTTTCTCGGAAAGGAGGAAGAAGAGCATTGTCCAAGCGGGTTCCTAACCGATGCAACGCAACCTTTCTGCTTCCGGGTTTTGCCCCTCGCAAAAAGAGGCTGCCAAGCGCAGAAGCACTCTTTTCTCGTGGAATATGGATGTTGATGCTGGAAAAGTGACGTAAATTGATATTCTTTCCGGGAGGACAGCCATACGTCCAGGCAGGTAACACTTTCTGTTGAGCGAAGATGAACGACACAGAGATGGAGCCGCCGTCACCCGGGTCACCTTTGCGAGCTCCGAACCGCAGTCACCAAAATGCCCCAAGCTATCAGAGAGGAGTTGGATGGTAATTAGCAATCCACTTAGGCCCGAAATGCAAGGATGACGGCCGAAGAGATCGGGGAGCGTGGGGAAGGCCGGGGAAAAGCCATGCGTCTGCTCGCAGTGAAAATCCCCTTTGACAGGTGGGGAAGCTGGCCGACGCGATCGGAAAGCTGCGAAAAGGCCGGGCTTGTCCAGAGCGATTGGGGTCGTTGTTAGTGCCTGTGTTGTTGTTGGTTGATGGTCCGTCGTCCCCTTGCCCCGGGAAGGCTGGGATGTCACCGTGCGGCCCGGATTATTGTCGGTCCGGATGGATTGAACCCCCGTTTCTCCACCAAAGTCGACGTGATATCGGGGAAAGTTTGAGCACGGTACGCGATGCGGCTGGTTTGGCCACCGTCGACCCTGCAATTTCTCCCAAGACCGCGCCGGCGCTTCCTTCTTCACATCGGCAGTGAACCTGCCCCTGACTCAGCTGAGTGGGCAGCATCACTTGCAAAGATCAGTCTCTTCTTCACGGACGCCGCTCTCCGTCCTCTGACCCTCCGGTGCAGCGGCACTCAGTAGTATCAGACTTCGCCCGAACACCCCGCAAATGTCCCGTTTTGTACCATCGTGGTCTGCCGCGGCGCAGCCCTGGTCGCCTTCCCCTCGAAATTCGAGGAGTGGCATAGCTCACTGATCAGAGGAGAGCAGAAGCATCGTTATGTTAGGACATGTTACAATGCAGGAACAGCTTCTCCTCCTAGAGACATGGCTAGGACGGTTACTGTTCAACGGATGTCGAACAAAGAGCATTTCACACGGTCGGCAAATAATACTGCGATCCTTATGCATCGAAGTCCACTTCAGTTACTGCGTCAACCGGCTCCATTCGGCTTCCACAGCAGTGAAACGGAAAGCACAGAGCTCTGAACATCCATTCAAACAATTCTTTCTCGTACGCGTCCACGACAAGGAACACGCGAGGAATTTGCCGCTTTCCACTTCGTTGAGGGCGGATAGGCGGGTATTAGCCAGTCGATCGACGGCTTCGCGATCAAATCCATACGGTCATAATTGCAGGAAAGAAAAGCAATACATAGGGGCAGAACCGAAACCCTGTACCGGATCCATGGTAAGATCTAGGGCTTGAACGAGCCATACGGTTAAGCTTAATTATGATTAGCTATTTGACAAATGTGTACCTTGATAGACCTTATCCTTCCCATGAATCAGGTAGCGAAGACAATTCCAATTGTCGGATAAGCAGCATTCTATGGGGCTGAAATGCCTTCCTTCCCCAAATTTACTCTTCCATCCCGGAGTTAGATATATCCCCATGCTATCAAAGCGCACACCCACATTGAACGGAGGTAATATTGATCTGCTCGCACAAGCAACCGGAGAAATCAAGCTGTCCCCCATCATCAATCAAATTCCTCCGTCAGTGGTGAGCTAAAGCTCGAAATGCATGCATGTCTTACCTCCTCACAACAACCCGGTCGCCGCAAATAAAATAATTCATCCCAATCCATCAGTGCTTCTAGGTTCTTGTACTCCAGAAAGAGGCTCGAGCTCAGTCTGATTTGGACTCATCCAACGACTGACAGTGACTGACTGACACCAACCAACCATATCTTTTCCTACCCACCATTCATCCATGCAGTCCAACATCCAACGGTGATACAGCTGAGACACCATCAACCCCTCACTCACCCCGGGTCCGATCCCAATCTTCCCCTCCCCCCCAGTCTGATCTAGACCGCGGGGACCCAGAGATACTTATCGATAAGATAAAATAAAGGGTCTAGAACTTTGGGGGTGCCGAGGATCATATCTAGATCTTAACTAACTGCAGATACATAGGGAATTTCGATGAAGAATTCTACATATCACACGCAGCAGAATCTAATATTCATCATTATCCCATTCTTTCTGTGTATACACCTAGACTGGTATATGTGTAGGGATCCATCATCCTTTTTTATCCCTCGCCCACCAGATGCATCCATTCCCACACAAGAAAAGAATGGACAAGGAGTGACAAAAGATTGACAAAAGCAAAAAGAACATACAGAGAAAAAGATAGGCTGTGCACAGGTAAAAATATTAACCCAACCCAGGCGCGAGTGTAAAGAGGGTGGTGAAAAAGAATATAACACATAAAAATAAAGCATAGGTTTCGAGAAAAGATGGCGGCAAAATGTAAGAACGACGACGATGATAAAAAACAACCTGCCTCCCAACCGTTGCAATTGATGCCGAAAATAGATCCCCACCCGCCGTTTGCCGTGCCCGTCATTTTCATGCTTTGAGTAAAAGAGAAAAAAAAAAGACCGGGAAGGAAAAAGAGAAAAATGAAGGGAAAAAGCGAGAAAGAAGACGTCCATCCACCGGATAGAATATAAGACGAGAGGATAAGGCCCAGCCGGGTGCTAGGTTGTCGACGATAAACAACGAATCAATAATCCAATCGTTCAAAATCAACATGTACAGAAAATTGTGATTCAACGCAACATCCACTTTTTCCAAAATGCTGTTCCCACCCAAGTCCGGGCCGCGGGACGCGTACAACTGTAGAAGCGTACCAGGAGGTCAGGACGGATCAAGAAGGCAGTAAACCGAAGAAAGCAAGAATTAACGCCGTCAACACCAAAAGTATTTCGAAAGGTAATATGGTTATGTATCCGTATCCGCGACTCAAGGTTGATTAAGATTGGTGATAGTATCCGTTGCGGTAACGAGAATGATAAGAGTCTCGATTAATGCCGTGAACCCGTGCTCATGGAGAATTATGTGGATTGGGCCTCGAAGAAGTGGACTCGTAACAAAAAGAGATAGATTGACGGAGTGATGTATTAGATGGACAGCGGATTTATGGTCTGAGATTAAGCCATCCTATTGGTTTGCATTGGGTTAACAACCGCAGGATTGTTAATTGACGCGGCCCCAGCAAACATCCGTTGCCTCTTTGCGAAATTGCTAGCCTCTGCAACACTGGCCATATCTGATGCTTGTCGACGATGCGCAATGCGCGAACCGGGCGGCGCATTTACCTGGTTGGCAGGGTATTGGAAGGCTCCATTGTGATCTATTGTAAAAGGACCCGTCACTGCTGCAGCCTGCGGCTGCATGAACTGATTTTGCACACCGGCGTTGAGAGGCATGACGTTCTGGAACTGTGCCGATGGCGGCCAATTACCCATCGATGCGCCCGGTGACTGTCCTGGGGAGTTTTCGTCCTTGACAGACTGGGTCGCGGAGTTTTGCGGCATGGTGACCACAGCTGCCTGTTGATTCGGGTCCATTGTCTGGGGAATATTTTTCAGGTGGGCAAGATGTTTGTCGAGAACCTCGAGCAGACTCTGGCGTGTAAACGGTTTCGGGAGAACATCATTCATACCTAAGGTCGGTCAGTTGCATGAAACGGGAATAGAAGATAAAGTTGACCTACCGCCGCGGAAATACAAGTCAATATCGCTACTACGGATATTGGAGGTCATCGCGATAATTGGTGTGGAATCAAATCTTCGAATGACATTGGTCGCACTGACTCCGTCGAGATTGGGCATGATGATATCCATTAGAATGAGGTCAAACTTTGCTCCTTCGTGCATTTTATTGACCGCTTCCAGACCATCAAGCTATCGAATGTTAGAGGATTAACGTAATGGGTGAGAGAATGAAGATGCTTACCGCCGTCTCAATATAGCAGGAAAACGAGTGTAGAAACTTTCCTCCAATGTTACGGCACGTCTGGTCGTCCTCCACAAGAAGGATGCGCGGTTGCCGAAGCCACCCTGGATCGGGATGCATACTCTTCTTGCGCCCTTCCGCGTATAGTGGTCTCGACTCTGCTTGTTCTAACTCCTTCGGGGGAAGAGAATAGGGTATGTTGTTGATATGTTCGCTGTACATCGGATCGATACCGTTTGTCACGCCGACAGGGTAAACCACCTGTTCAAGTTCGCCATTCAACTTCGAATAGCCCAAAGTTGAGCTAGATCCACCCGAGGTTGGTGGACGCACAGCTCCGTTCCGCTGGGGCTGCTCGATCGGCGGGGTGGGAACGGGCCCAGCTAGCCGATTCTGCATATCGCCCACGGCGTCCATGCTCGTGAGATTATATTGGATATCGTTCCCCATATCACTCAAAAGTTTCATGGCATGCTGTAGAGGCGAGGCAGATAGGTCGTCGGCAGAAGGGATTTGGGACGGGCTGAGATCAGAATTGGCGGCAACTTCGCCCTGATTTTGGAATGCCTGATTCCCACGCCGTTGGCGGGCATCAAGGCCACGGAGGTAGTTCATGACGTATTGAATGACTTGTTCATGGGTAACGGCGGACTTTTGTATTCTTCGAAATTCCTGCAACATGAGCTGCTGATCCACCGACAGTTGTGAAAAGCGATCTGAAAGGTGCTGGATTTGCTGCTGCTGCGCAATCAATTGCTGGTTCATCAAGTCGAGTTGCTGTGTCGGTATAGAATCCTCGTGTACTTGAGCTTGTTTCCTCGGAGCGGGAGCCTTTCTCCTGATATTATCCAACGAATCTTTATTATCCGCCTTGAATTCCGGGTGCTTAAACTCCCATGCCTATAACACGTGATCAGTTTTGGAAACGTATCCCAATCCCAGGAAGTACTTACATTAGAACCATATGGCGATTGGCCCGTCTCCTCATTGTTCTGGCGAACTTTGTGAAAATCATACTTGTTAAGCTGTCGCACGAAGCTAGCAAAATTGCTGTGTTTGAAGTGTTTTGGGAGGATGGCTTTTGTAAATTTCTCGCACTGCATGCATCTTGTCAGCTTAACGATTCATGCAGCAATTCTCCAATGCCAATATCCAGGAACAGGGTCTGTTCGTATTACCTCCAAGACCACAAAACTATCCCTGTCGTCTCCCCATCGTACGATTTGCGCATATGAAGGGTCTTCTAGCATTCTAACGATAATAACAGGTCAGAAAGCGAGACCAACCAAGTCATATCGAGAGTAGGTATCGGAGAAAAGGCTGCAGTGACTCGCGCGATCAACTTACTTGTATAGTTTTCGTACCTAGAAGGAGAACCTATGAGCAACTGAATTTGGGAATAAAGGAACGATGCCATCAACTTACAAAATCACTTGAATTGCCAGCAGGAGTAGTCCCCCCCGACGGCTGAGGGGTGTTCTCCATATTGCTAGCGGAAAGAAAGAAAGGAGCCTAGAGCGCAAAGCAGGACGAACCCGACAACGATCGAAGTCGACGGTTTAACGATGACGAGTTGTTGCTTTCTTTTTCTTTCCCTCGACGACAGCAGAAACTGAACGGGACGGAACCTGCAAGGAAGCGGGGCGCGCTGCAGGATACAGACTGCTGGGAAATTTGGGTTGGATTCGATATTGTTCAACAATCACGCAGTTAGCCCTCCATCAGTGCTTCGGTCGACTGTAGGTGCCAGCGAGCGACGACGACGTCGAATTTCCAACGAAGCTAAATAGAGGTGAAAGAAAGGCAGCTAACGAGGCCAGATGGAATGGCGAAGAGTTAAAAGGAGGCGACGGGGTGCATGGATTGGGTGGTGAAAATTAAGAGCGAGGACGAAAGCTCGATGGGGAGAAATTGAAGGATGAGGAGGGGGCCCGCAGCGAGGAGAAGAGGAGAAAACAGGACGAGTCGAAGAAGAGGACAAGGAGAAGATGCGAGGAGCTTAACAGCAAATGAGAAGAGTCTCCTCTTGCATGGGAAGTTAAGCGTGCAGAGTCGACGACTGAGGGAGAAAAGGAAGAGAAGAGAGAGAGAGTGAGAGTGAGAGAGAGAAGATGATGCTGGAGAGACGAGGCGGCGGCGGCGGTGGTGGTCGAACCCCGATGTGCTTCCGGGATTGAGTGGGCGGCGGGCTTGACTAAGACCCCAAGCACCTTGTTTGGTTGGCTGCGAGGGCGGATTTTCTGCTCTTCTCCTCTCGCTAGTCCCATGAAATATTTGGGCTGTTGTCTTTGCCTCCTTCGCCCGGCTGGCTGTCTGTCTGGTATTTTTCTTGCCCTAATGTTTTGTTGCTCTCTAACTATTATTTAATCCCTAATAATATCTCTTGTCTACGAGTATTCGCTTATTACTGGTGGGATTGTTCGACCACGTCTCTCCCGCCAAAGTTACCTGACGCTGAAGGCCAAAAATGTCGAGGGCTGGGGGCTCGGACCAGCAACCACTCTTGCAATGGCACCAATTGCCCCAGAAAATACTGCAATAGTTGGCAGTCAATGCTGCTATATCGACTATCGAAACCATGGATTGCCTCTCTGCTCGGTTGAGAGCGAAAAACCCGGCACGCTTCGTCGTCCGCTCTTCGCTAGCTTCGTCCTGGGTGGCGAATTTCGAGGCCTGCAATCAAAAGCTTCGGCACCTGAGCAACCACCCACCCTCTTCAAGCGCATTCTCCTCTCAACGAGATCTCATGAACAGTGCACTCTTTTTCTCTCGCCAGTTGATGCAAGATTGACCGTTCAAGAGCACCTCTTTCGCAGGCGAGATTGTGCCGGTTCATCATGAAGTTGCATGAGGAGAAATAACCGGTACCTTGCTTGCGAATTCTCTACCTCGCTTTTCACGGGACAGGGGGGTTGATCAGGTACTTGCTGTCGCCCCTCCCGGCTCCCAATTATGTAGTTCCTTGATAAGAGGCAAGAAAAAGCAATACACCTTGATATCCTACGATGAAGGTGAAGCCTTATGGCCTCCGCTCTCATCTGAGCCTTTACTGCTGCTCTGGCGGAGAAAGCGCTGAGGATTCTGTGCTTTTCTACGGGGCAGAGGTACTCTTTCCCGGGTAGGTATATTGTGATGGCCGCATCCCTGTCGTATGACGCAAAGGTTCGCGACGAAATGGTTACCAGTATGGACCTTATCATGAAAACTGTCCACATACATGTACATGGAGCATCAACAACGACCCCAGGCTATATCAAGTCCCAGCAGGCTGTCTCTCGGTGGCGTCGCTAGTTCCCTGCTACGGGTACTGTACATACTGCATCTAAACGGCCTTGATGATAGCCTAACCCGGAATTATTTCGGCAAAACTCATGGCATCTTCAATACACAAGAACTTCGAGATCAAGGCTAGAAGAGCCAGCGAATGATGATCAGCTCCAGATTTTCTCCTGGCTTCTGGAAATGCCCCTTGATGCTTCAACCCTTCCCGACCGCAGCAATCTCCCGCGCCGGTGGTTTCAATCAATGCTGAAACAGCCGGTGATAGAAACTAGCCCGGCACTAAATAACTATCAACAAGGGATCGACTCTGGCTTCTGAATAATTTGGGGAAGCCTACGAGTAAGAAACGAGTTCCGCAATATAATCTAAGAATCTAGTCGCAGTCCATGGAGCAGTCTCATGAGCAAAATGACTTGTGACTACGGTCAAGCTGCTACCCCGCTCGGTATCTTGATTCAATATCCCTATCATTATTATTGTAACCGCACACATATACAACGCCATTATCGAACTAACCCGGGATACGATCAGACGTGAAAGCTGTCGGGTTCTTCTGCCGTAGTAGCCGAATGGAATCGGCACAATGTTCTCGAAGAAAATTCAGCTCATGAGAACTTGTTCATCTTACAAAGTCCGTTCCTTCCAGCCATCCCCAGCGTAGAAGTATGATGAGGCACGATCCCTCCATGCAAGGTCAAAGCCCAGCACCAAACACAGCCGAGACAAGTAACTACTCATTCAACTCGGCGATGCATCGCGCTCTCTCTCCGCACTCGGGCCCCAACCCCTTCCCTCCCTCCCCTGAAGCCCTGCCGAACCGAATGTTTCGGGAATTGACAAGAATATTGCCTAATGGGGAACCAGGTGTCATGGGACCACGTGGAGACAGGCCCTAACCTTAACTTAATTGGGCCTTTGGGGCACTCCCAGCCCACATATTCCCAATAGTGAACGACCGCTATGATCCCCTCGTTTAATCCTCAGCGCTTCCATTTGCCAAATCTGGTCCCAAATGCCTACTCACAATAGAGTATGCTCTCTCGCGGAAATCAACTTGTTCAAACTTTTTATCTGGCTCTGATCGTTGCTCTGGTGGCTGGCGCCGAGGAGCTGGGAAGGTCCAGGGGTTTCGTTTCGGGGCTGCAAAGGAGCAAAAGAAAGGGCCCCCGATGCCCCCCGGCGGGCAGATCTGCCGTTGAAGGATAGGTGGTCGCGGGCGTTCTGGACCTATTAGTCTAGACCCTGCTGGGCGTCCAGCCTTCCCCTACATATTCCACCTAGGATAAACCTCGTCGCCCTGAATGAACGGGTTGGACCGGCCTCATGTTTTTCCAGTGGTTGACACCCCAGGATGTCGCTTATTAGATCATAGATGCAGGCAATGCGAACGATTGACCTACTGGTTGATATTTAATCGTATCTTATGCAGATTCACAAACCCATTCGGCGCACGATGAAGGCGTGATGCCTATTAATAGGGCTGGCTATATCATGTCGAAGATATGTGTCGCTGCATCGGAAATAATGTCGAGCAGCCGCCTTGATACCCATTGATCTGTTATCAATACGGTCGAGAATAGCGCCCATGTTGTCTGACTGGCATAGGAGAAGCATTTTGCTGGACACCTGGTCCTTATCTGGGAATGATTAAGTGCAGGTTGCAAAGGATGTGGGAGTTATTTTGCGGAGCTTTGTGCTTCTTTATTTCATCATAAAAGTACTTTAGTACTCCGCCTACAACCCAATACCGCTGTAAGAAAACAATACAAGTTGAGCCAAAACTATACAAAGGATATCTCTTTATCAATACAGACAACAGCCACGTGGCTAATATAATATGCAGCTTTGGCCCAGCTTCGATCAATATCCTGGGCCCTTGCTAGAAACAAGCTTCCCCGCCCCATTCACATATCATCTTATACCCTCTCGGGTATTCAGGCCTAACCGACTCACTCCAAGCAAATCTTCAGAACTCATCTGACCCCATCCTCTTCCTATAGTATCCTCATTACTCCGTATATTCCTGCACGATCAATTATCAACCATCCAAAGCTCCAGCGCAATTGCAAGCCTCACCCCACCTCCATTCATCTGTAGCGAAGGGGGCGATAGTGGGGAAAAAAACAACAGGTATATTTTTTTCGAAATCACTGGTTCTGCTGCTCCCATTGCTCAGGCGTATAGCACTTGGGCGTCCACGCATGGATCGCAGCAATCTCAGCCTTGAGCGCAGAATTCACGAGACGATGGCGGGCAAGCATGGTTTTCTTGTCGAACTGCGGGGAGACGATGATTGCTTGGAAGGCTTGGCCGCAGCCACCTAGATAGAGTCCAGTCAGTTTATGCGAGGCAACAAAACGAAAAAGAAGGGGAAAAGGGAAGGAGAAGAAATACCTGATAAATCCTCAATTTCAACATGTTGCGCATCCAGCTTTTCGATCAGGGTGCTTTTCAGCGACTCTGCTGTGACGCCGGAGTTGTTTCCGCCTGCGGTCTCCGCCATGATTGGGTTTATGCCCGTGAGAAAGCGCGGTGTTTGTGAGAATGGTCGGGTCGTCGTTCCGGTGCGGAGGAGAGTCTGGGGTCCTCTGGCGGAGAAGAGCTGGCGGGAGAACATATAGAAGTTTCCTTCCGGGGGGAGGTGGTAACAGGGGAGGAAGAATTAGAGGAGAAGGGGCGAGAAGATAGGAAAGCTCTTTGTTTCAAGGGATTTCTCGTGTATTGAATGAGAGGGAGAAGGATTGCGGCTTGGAAGAGAATAATTTGGACAACTCCGGGGATGCTTATTAATGCGCTTTTTCTGCCGTGCAGCGCTGGGGTCAGCAAGACTTTTGCCTTGTCATGGATTTGATGTGAGGAAATCTACTCCGTAATGGCACGCATTTATTGAATTGACTCCCATGAAGCCGTCGATTCCTGAAAACTGCCACCGACGACAAAAGCCACTGTCTTCCCGAGTGCCCGCTTCGAGGTCACGTGATTTTGGCCATCGACGTCAGAGTGCAGCGGGCATCAACAACGAGCTCCTCACGACGTTTGACGGTTGTCGATTCAGGATTGCTGCCCTGAGTTCATAAATTTTTCTGACAATTGATGTTCTCTACGACACTACGCCGTGTCGCGACAATGGCTGCTCCTCAGAGCTCCCCGTTCTCCAGAGTTGTGGTCGATTGTATGAGAAGACTGTAGGAATCCGCCCTCGAGTCCTGATTGTTTAGACACATTCTAACGAGGATTTTATAGATATCCGGAAAATCTTGCTGATAAAAGCTGGGATAACACGGGATGTGAGTTTGAATTGAGTGATCTCTCGCTATACGCTTGCTAAACGACTTCAGTGCTGCTGGAAGCCCCGTTGAATACCAGGAGACGGCTACGAAACTCCGTTCTCCTGACTGTCGATTTGACCAGAGCTGTTGCGGATGAGGCAATTGAGCGCGGCGACTCCATCATCATCGCTTATCGTACGTTCCGAGTCTTTGACCAGTGGAATTCCTCACGTCCTGACAACCAGCTTTCTAGATCCTATAATATTCCGTGGCCTCAAATCCTTGACACTCCAAAACACGCAGCAGGAATCTCTCCTTCGACTAGCAGCAGAGGGGATAAGCGTATACAGCCCGCACACTGCTGTTGATTCCGTTCCAGACGGCATGGCAGATTGGCTCTGCGACGTTGTCACCGGCCCCGAAAACCGTTCTGCTGCTCCTGTCCTGAGCGAGACGCCATCATCCACGACGATCACTAGCAACACGGAAGCATTATCCTCATCGAAACCACCCCTCCCACCGCGCGCCTATTCCCCTCCGACTTATCCCCGCCTTACACCATCCCCAGCACTTCCTCCACGCCCATCTTTCCTCGCAAACACCTCCGCTCCAGCACCAACAGCACCACCTACCATCCCCCATACCCGTACAACTCTAATCCCCAACCCCTCTCCACCACCTGGCTTCGAAGCAGCTGGCATGGGCCGCCTAATCACCTTCTCCAGCCCCCAACCACTAACCACCCTAATCGACCGCATCGCCCAAGCAGCAGGAAACCCACGCGGCTTCCCCGTCGCAATCCCCCAATCAGAAGACATCGACGACATGCGCATCCGCACCGTAGCAACTTGCCCCGGTTCCGGCTCCTCGATCCTGATGAAAGACGGTCTACCTGTCGCGGATCTTTTGCTGACGGGGGAAATGAGCCATCATGATGCGTTGGCTGTGACGGAGGCGGGATCCGCTGTTGTCACGCTCTTTCATTCGAATTCTGAGCGCGGGTATTTACATGCTGTTATGCGTGAGAAGTTGGAGGTTGCTGTGTGCGACGAATGGGGTAAGATGTGTGAAGTGTTTGCTAGATCGGCGGAGGCGGAATCGAGGAAGGTGCTGGAGGAATTGTTCAGGGATCCTGGTGTCAGGGTTGATGTTAGTACGCGAGATAGGGATCCATATGGAGTCGTAATCGCGGAGAAGGAGTAGACGGAGAATTAGATATTTTTTCGATAGTTTGACAAGGACCTGCCTTCACGTTCTCAGATAGAAACCTTCTACATGCATGACGTTCAATATACAGACTAGCTTAGCAGAACCCTGATCTCCCCCGTTGTTCTCGGGAATAATGTTCGCAAACTCCATCTCTCCTCACTCTCCCCAACCAAGTCATCCCTTTCTTCACCCTCTCCACCCTCATCTCTCTCCTTTTTGTCCGCAACAACCCTCCTACCACCGACACTAACCTTCTCCCTCGCCTCGTCAGCACCAACAATCATCCCCTCGACAAACTCAAAATCCCGACAAAACGCCTCCACAGCCTCCTCCGTCACCCCCTTAACCAGACTGGGGCTCTGCACGCGCTTCAGATTATCAGTCGCGTCCATGAGCGCAGAGGGGAGGAAGTCGTCCAGCTGCTGGCTCATGAGGGACAAGGGCTGCGGCTGGAATTCCCGCAGGGAGGGAATCTCAGCGAGATCTCGCGGGACGGAGAGCGAGGTTGAAGTTGGTGTGAATGGTTTCAGGGCGGTGACGAGGGGTTGGAGGCCGGAGGCATTGAGGAGGAAGTTGTGTTGGATGTCGAGGAGGGTTGTGCGGAGGGAGGAGAGGGATGCGGAGATAGGTGCGAGGTGGGTTGTGCATGCGAATGGGTAGGGGGATATGGCGGTGTGGACGGCGAGGAGGGAATTGACTTGGAAGATGGCTTTGGATGTAGGATCGGTTAACGAGTTGGATGACGTCTTGGCGAGATCAAGGAAGGGGTTCAAAGCGGTGCGGATGATGGGGGTGAATTTGTTTTCGCTTTGTCCCACGTCGTCTGATGGCTCGTGTTGGAAGGAAGTGTCGTATGCTTTCATGAGTGAAATGAGGTTTTCAATCACTTCTGAAAGGAATTCCGGAACGCCCAAGTCCTGAGGGGGGAGCAGGCCGGACGGATCGCTCGATATAGTGGTCACTTGGTCCTGTATTATCGCTTCGAACCTTTTAAAGGTTGATTGCTGGAGCGATGACATGGTCTCAACCAGGGCAGACTCGGCTCCGACGAGCTTGGAAAATGTGGGCTCGTAAAACGCAAGGAGGTTCATGACCTTGTATAAGGTGACAGGATCATCATGGCCCTGGATAGCCAGCTCAACTCTCTGCCGCAAAGAGCGAGCTACTCCGCTGATATTCCGTGTCACCAACCCCTTCAATGCCTTCTGGCCATCAAAAATTACCTCCTCTTCGTTTATGCGAGACCAGGGCTCACTGCTGATGCCAGCGTTGATTCCCTTGGCAAGTTCGCCGCCATCCGACACAAAGAGGGCTTCCAGGGCTTCTCTCTCCGATACTGTCGCGGAATGCACCCAGGCTAGCATGTCTCCAACATAGCGGAGCGGATCGTGCGCGGAAAACTCAATTGGCTTAGTATTCGCATCAGCTGCTTCATCAGCCCCGGCAGCAGTAAGCGCATAATGGAAAGAGTCAGATAGAATATATTCACGCGCTTCAGCGAAGGAATCCAAGCAGCTGTGGAACAGGCTTGGTCTCTCCGCCAGCACCCGTAACCCCTTTCTAATCGAAGCACCCATATGCGGATCCTCCAGGTTAAGCGACTTGAACTCATTCTGTATCCATTTATAAAGTTTCATGAATGCGGAGTTCAGGTTTTTCGAGCTCTGTTCCATTATTTCCAATCCGAGGCGCTCGTTCTCCCCGCCCAGGAGCACCTCGCAGTCCTTGTGTACCCGCTTCATCCTCTGCAACACTTTGAAAAAGTGGTCATTCACCGGTTCCTCTGCTAGATCCAGGACTTGCAATTCGTCATCAGATAGAATAAAGTGTTTTCGAAAAGCATCAAGCAATTGCTGCTTGGCTTCCGCTTCATGTTTCTGTTCGACTAGAGCTGATGCTTCCTCGATTATCGGTCCTGTTTCCTGTCGTGCAAGATTTATATGCTTGCGCATATCCTCACATATGGTGTTTAGGTTGTAGATAGCGGTCCCAATGCGTGAGAGTTGCTGCAATAGAGCCCAGTTAGCTTGGCCAGTAAATAATTCGACGGCGATCCCTCACCTCAGCAACCTTTCCAAAATCGCGTATGATGCTGCCATTGGAGTCGATGACTTCTTTCTGCACATCCAATCTCAAATTTCTTCGTGTTTCCGCAGTATTCTGAATGCCCCTGTCGTCCAATGTCTGCAATGCATCCCTGATGTCCGAGTCGGCGTAAGATGCGGATAGGACACTATTCAGGCGGTTGGAAAGCGCAGTGTTTTTTGGAGCCGGAGTCGCGCTCGTCGAGGAAGACGGGGCTTTGGTGCCATTCTGAGCCCGACCACTGGCGTGAGTGCCCGCCATCATAGCTCTTCTGGTGTTTGGACCATACTGTCGTCAATCCATCTTTGAATAGTTGGGAATAGCAGCAGGGAATTAAGTTATTCCGGTTTCCGCATCTGCACGGCGCCTGGAAATGTCGCGTTCAACTCAAGTTTACACATTGGAGCTACAGATTCACAATTGGAACATCATTTTTACAGAGTGTTATAGCTATCGATGGATTCACCAGGCGCCATTGACCCTTCCTTTCTATCCCCATCTAAAGCCCGACAAGCGGCGTCGCAAGCGAAGGACTGGGCATTCGTCACCAGCTGGTTGGATCGCAAATATACGGATTCCGGCACCCGAGTACCGGCTTTCGAGAAAAACGAGGAAACTTTGAGAGCGCTGCTTAACCTTGCTGCAGCGAATGAGGCTGCAGACGAGGAGGAATCCATTTTACATCGTGTACGGGAGGAAACGATCCGTCAGCTCCAAGCCGAAGAAACGGATCCTAGGGTAGATCTGCTCGATGAAATCGAAACAAATCTCGATTTCAAGGCCTTGGGAATGCTTGACGACATTTCTGAATCCGCAGTTGTGCTTGGTATGCCTGCCTCCAGTATTTGGGACCTAGACCACGCCATTTTGAAAGTCTGCAACCAGGAGTTCGATGCAAAAGAACAAGCCCATCGTGCTGAGATACTTCAAAATCAATTGGACGGTGAGCTTGCGTTACTACAAGCCCAATTAGAGAGATTAATGAACGGGGAGGGCGACGAGACCTCCGAGCAATTGCCCGCGAAAACAACCGAATGGCTCGAGAGCACGAAACTTCTCAATGACAAAGTGGAGGAATACCAACGCGAACTTGTTACTCCTCGAAGCCTCTCAGAAATGAAAAGCCCTAGAATTGAGGACCTTATACTCGAGGAAGAAAACGTTGTTAGCTTAAGAGAAGCTGTTAAGGATCTGGAGAAACAAGTCAAAGCATTTCAAGGACTACCACCAAATGTTACCGAAGCGCGAGTGGAGTGCGATCGAATCGAAAGGGAATTACGTTCCTTGACTCGAAAACGCGATTTCATATTTGAGGCCTTGATGGAGAAAGAGAAGGCTTGATTGGATCTACAAAGGAGAAAAATATTGCGTTCAAGTTTATTGGCATGCTGCGGTATCATAATAAAAGGTACTAAAGACAGCCAGCCTGAATCACCCTCGCCATATCAAACGCCGAAATCGTTATCGTATTATCGTACAATGCTATCGTCGTTCGAATTACTTGTTCATACCCAGAGCGCCCTTGACCTTGTCGCCACTGTTGAACATGGAAGTCAGTCGTTGCCTCTTACGGTCCGTATCGACGAGGAATACTCACATGGTCTCCGTGGCTCCTCCTTGGGCATTATCAGAGGATCGTTGAGTCTTGTCGAAAGCCTCCTGAGCGCCTCCCTTGTTCTCATCAGGTTGCAACCCGCTGCAGTTATTGTCAGTTGATGTGGTCGCAGACAGTCTTGTATTGCAAGCTGACTTACCGGGAAATGCGGTCACCAGTGTCGGTAACGGTCTCCTTGATCTTCTGCTGGGTGGACTTGGTGGATTCAGGAGTGAACTCCTCCTTAGCCTCTGTTCGGATGCATTAGTACCAACGAACAGGAAGAAGCAAAGGTGCCAGAGGACGTACTGGTAGAGAAATCTTTGCGGCCGGTGTCAGACATGTTGGAAGATTTGTTTCGAAAGTTGGGTTTATTGATCGAGTTTTGGAAGATTCGGTATGAGAATAAGTCTTTTGTTTCGTTGGTTGGTGATGGAGAGAAAGAAGGTCAGGAACAGAAAGCAACTTGAGCTTTTATATATGTCTCCAGCAACCCAATTTCCCCTGACATGACGTACATTTCGGCATCTACCAGGAGGCGAGGCGAAGGCGTCAGAGATCAGAAGCCAGAGGAGAAACCGGATACCTTGGGAGGACACGCAATTTGGTCCATCGTGAAGTTGAAAACTGGATTTTTGCATGTTGCTTCACCATCTCCATGCTGTCCTGGTTCTTCCCCAGAACCTCGGCCGGTGATGTAATGATGACGTCGGGAGCCAAGCCCGCGCTAGCACAGGAATGGCCAGCATGACATAATTATCGGAATTTATTTCTTCCGTAAGGCAATCACGTGCATCAGCGCCACCGCAGGCAGCTCTTCGGCGATGAATCATCTTTAGGGAAGAGGAGACTCCCCGCCAACGTCACCCAAAGCATTCAACCACACTTCTCCTCAACATGTTCTCATCAGCATGCCTTGTTTCTACCTGATCGCGTATTGAAGAGCTGATCTGCTCGCCATCGTCATTATTCTTTTTTCTAGTTCCCAGTTCCAAGAGTCCAGCCCTTGCGATTCCTCCTAGTTCATGTCGACCTCGGAAGCGCCGCCGCCAGCATGGGATTTTACCCCTGTGTTCAACTTACTTCATTCCTTCAAGGTTGATAGCCGGGCATATCCTCTATCGGCGTCTCAAAACGAGCTTCCTGCCCTCTCCGATTCTTTGTTTAGCGCGAACAACAAACAAGCCGGTGACGGGAATTCTTGTCGTAAATTGGGAGACTTCAGCTCCGTTTGGACCTATCTTTCACAGCTCACCCCGTCAGAGTATGCTGTAAAGGATGATACGGCAGAGTGCGGATCTCATGCTGTGAATACCAGCAGTCCGCGTCGACGAGAGGTGGCTGTTGAAGCCACGGTGGAAAGCCGTACGAAGTCCGAAACTCCGCAGGCGAAGAAGATATTGTTAAGGAGACCGGAATCCCGCATTCAAGCGACCGGCCCCCTGCAGAAGCCGGCGATTTCTTTGTTGGCACGTCCGAAAACCTCTGAAAATGCAACAGCTCCGCAACCGCCCGCTAAACCAAGCCGGTCTACAAACGGTGATCATGTTCAGAAGCTTCCGTCCTCCAAATCTAAATTCCGGGTAGAGCCAACGATTACGCTCTCGAAGCAGGAGAAGAGGCAAGCTCTGATAAAACTACTCCGTAAATGCCACCCCAAGGAGGAATCCTTCTTGGTGAAAGATTGGCTTTGTGATCCTGTCTCTGCCCCATTGAAGACTGCCGGAAATGGCATCCATATCTTCGTGGACGTGTCCAACGTGGGTAAAATTCTCCCTTTTTGACATCTCCCTAATAACCAAGGGCGCTTCAGATTACGGTTGGTTTCCATGACTGCATCAAAACAGCTCGAAATATCCCATTAACACATCGTGTTCCGCGCCTTCCGTTGTCTTTCCATAATTTCTCCCTCGTTCTTGAGCGTGGTCGACCTGTCAGCAAGAGGGTTCTTGTTGGCTCCGACCGTTTTGCGGCTATCGATGAAGCTGAGAAGCTTGGATATGAAACGAATATCCTCGTTCGAGTCCAAAAAGTAAAGGACAGTCCAGTCAAGAAGAAGAAGGGCACGAATGGGACTAGCAACAGGCAGCATGAACAATCCAGTGGGTCTGAAACGAACACTGGACCGGCCATAGAAAAATGGGTCGAGCAAGCAGTTGATGAGATTCTACACCTCAAAATGCTAGAAAGCATTGTCGATACGGATAAACCGTCCACCATTGTCCTGGTCACTGGTGACGCCGCCGAAGCCGAATATTCAGGTGGATTTTTGAAGATGGTTGAGCGCGCCCTACAGAAGGGATGGTCCGTCGAGCTTGTGAGTTTCTGCACGACGACCAGCCGCGCCTACAGCCGATATGATTTTCGATCGAAATGGGGCTCAAAGTTCAAGTTGATCGAACTGGACAGGTATGCAGAGTATCTGTTGGATTTGTAATGTCCCATTTTGGTACCTTGCAGCCTGGATAAAACTGGGCTGTGATTCCGCCAAGCGGTTATTCCATTCCTACCCGCCATCGGACTCGCGGCGAAACGCCTCCTGTCTCCAATGATGGACCTTCTATGACCCTTCAGTGGACATTTGCCTTGCTGTGGCAGTCAACATTGGAGTCATCTTCCTTCCCTCCCGTTCGAGGTCCCCTGGCAGCCTTGGGTAACATCAGGCAACCATTGTAGCCTTATAGGCATCTTCAGCAGACAATAACAGGCAAATAATCACTTCATTTCTCTTCTGTAAAATTCATCTTGGTAGCCATATAAATATTGGTGGACATCTGCCCAGGCGCTGCTCGCTGTAGACATCCCACCAACCCCACCAAACCAAGCACCCAGACACTTCATCCACATTCAGACCGCAACAGAGGAAAAAGAACTCCAAGCTCTTCCAATACTATCTTTACCGCAAGAGGGAACCATCAATCGCCCTCTTCAACCACAATGGCGCAACCAGGAACCCGTTCATACACCGCCGTGCCCTTGTTCGGCGGCGCCATAACCGTCAACATGCCCGAAGGCTTCAAAGACATGAGGTACGCAACAGCCCAGATACCACCAAAGATACCTAAAACTAACCATCAAAATCCACAGCAACTTCCGACCCATCCCAGATAACCAAGAAGTCTACGCCTCCGCAACCAGCGACACAAGCATCATCGTCGAAATCGTCGAGCAACTCGATGGTGCCTCCGCGGTCCTCGGCCTTGATGCCGTGCCTGCTGATCTAACAGTCGACGCGGCGGCTGTCCTGGGCCACATTTACGATATCTGCCAGGCGAACAATGATAGATATGAGGTCGTTGAGCCGCCGAAACCGGATGTCGTGAGGATGTTGGCCTCTGATCCGGCTTTTACCTGCAAGGTCCGGGTTTTCTCGCCGGTGACCGTCGCGAATCCCGCCGCGGGTGCTGCTGCTGGTGCCCCGGCGGCGCTTACGTTTGAGAAGGCGACGATGTGTTATTTCTTCATGGTTAGATTGGCACGCCATGCTACGGATATTCTAGTGCATGTCAACGTTCCGCAGGCTGAGACGGGCGAGAACGCGAATGCGATTGTTCACGAAGAGAATACGGCGTTTGAGATTTCACGGCAGTTGATGGATTCGCTTCAGATTTTGGACGAGGGATTGTTCTCTGGATAAAGATTGTTTCAGCTTTCAGCCTGCGTTGCCTCTACGAACGGACTTAGCAGACGATATGGATTCGATATTCAGGATTGCGCATTCGGAACCATTGGATTTTCGATGCGATGATACAGCAATACGTACAACCACTTTACCTAGAAATAACGACAGTGCAACCCTGACTATGGCATGGGATATTTCGTAACGGCGATTGGGCTATGAGAGTTGGAGAAGGAGTCTAAGATTTGCAGCCGGCATCCAGATGTCATTGCAGGACTCAGGTAAGGAGGTAATCCCTAATTATTCGTACCCAACCAGTATCGAACATGAATCATCCCAAGCGAAGTCGATTCGCTCTATCCAAAGTCGCAGCTCACGGGCTCGTCAAATGGATATTTTCCACGCGTCTCTCGAGAGTAACTCCGTTCCCGTCCGTTTCACCCAATGGCTTGGATTCCGTCTTCCTCCCGTCCTTACTCCTCGCCTTCCTCGGTTTCGGTCGAACTTGTACCAAGCACCCCTTGCATTTGCCGCATCTCACCTTCGCAGGATCGATGCTCTTCGAGTGTCGGCCATACTCATGATCGCAATCCTCGCAGCACCACAAATATCGATAATTAATGACATAGGCGTGCTTGGTGGTGATCTTAACCGCAGCGTAACGCGGGTCCGAGCCGAGCGCATCCATACACTTTCGCGCCCATTCCTTGAAGCTGGCACCGTGCGGGTTGTCCTTGACATTTGAGATCATGAAATTCGTCAGGTGGCAGTACTCATGGGCGAGGGTGTTGAAGAGTCTGTCCTCTGAATCGATGACCTTCTCCGCAAGCTCTATCGATGCATAATGGCGGATAGCACTTCTGGCGGGCACTCCTTGACTATCTCCGCTGGAATCGGAGCTGGCGCGATGTCCTGGGGCAAAAGACGCAGATATCTCCTGTGTCGGTGTTCCGATTTTCTCCCCTTTCCAGTTCGCCCTCCCAGCAGTGGTGTTTAGTTTTTTACTCCAGATTATTCGGACTCCACCGGTAGCAGCGGCCAAGCGCTGTATTTGGCCTTCCGTTGCCAGGTTGTCTAGTTCCTTGAGAAAGTCTTCAGCAAGCGAGATTTTCTTATTGTCAAATTCCCGCTTTTGCTCTTTGAGGAGCTTCTTGTTTGCCGCGATCGACCTTTTCGTAGGGCTACTTTGCCCGGTAGTTCGCGGCGGTGCCTTTTCTGGCGAAGATGGACATTCTTCTTCCCTTTCGATGTCGTCGTCCTCTCCGTCGGAAAAGATCGTAAAATCTGCAAATCCTCGTCTCGATTTCTGTGACTTTTTGGGAGAAAACATGTCCACCCACTCATTGTTCAGGTCCTGACGCCAGAACGCGTCGATGCTGGGGCGGTGGGGAGAAGGGGGGATCCGTTGCTTTGATTTCGATGGGGATTGCAGACGCGGTTTTGAAGGACTGCCTGGTGGTGTGATGAATCCCACTGCTTGACCTGGAGGATCTTCAAGCGGAGGAGGAGCTGATCTGGTGGCTTATTAGTTGATATCGAAGACAATAATTCCGATGACTTACATATCCGCAATGCTTTGCAGATTCTGGTCACGGTTTGAAGTCTCCATCTGCGTGTCAATTTTTAGAGACAGTTGAGGTCTGCTGCAGGCTGGTTTGGCTTCCAGCTGAGGTTGTGAAAGTGAAGTTTTGTCCAGAATCTCAGACAACACATCAACATCTAGACGCTCCCTCTGTCCTGGTGTGTCACTGGCGCTGGCTCTCAGTTCAAGTTTGTTTTTCAGCATCGCCGGTCTTAACCCGCGAAACAGCTTCCGTGGAGACTGCAATGTCTTTGCTGGTCTCGATGTTGGTCTCGGGATAATTATATCCTCATCCTCTTCAATCTCGTCCTCGCTCTGACGAAAACTAAGATCGTCATCACCGACGATGAAGTCGTCCAGTGAATCAAACGCTTCATCTTCTTCCTCACTGTCTTCTTGTCCCGACGACGACTCCCTCCTACTTGTCCCCCGTTCTGCTCTTCTTCCACCCCGTTCGTCCTCGCGCATCACATTCTCAGCACCCCGCCGTAAATCCGCGTTCTCATCACCTCTAGCCCTTGTGCGCGATCCAGAATCCGATTCCAGTCCCAAGGCCGGCTGGAGCAATATATTCGCACGATTCTTGCCTAGCGGTCGCAACACCCTCTTCCTCCGCACAGATAAAAACTCGTTTTCCAACGGCTGTGTCCCTCTTGTCGTTCGCGGTGCATCATCCTGCTCCTCACCAGACGACGAACTCTCTTCCCCTTTCCCCTCTCGCACTCCATCTGATCTCCCAGCATCAGCCTTGCTTTCAGCCGGTTTTATCGCCGCCGATCGTCGTAGTCGCGCCATTCTTCCCAGACCTAGTGGATGAAAAGAACAGAATAATACGATAAAGAGGTAGAGATGAAAGCGCTTAACAATATTTGTCCACCTTTAAACGCAGCTCTCAAACTCGTTTCTTCTCGTGGTCATCAAGTACGCCGTACTCCTTGGAGAGGTTGTTGAGATTATTTATCGCGATCGGTTGGCAGGGCAACCAGATGACATCACACATGGCAAGCTGTTCCACCAGCAGCATCCTGCAGATAACTACGAGGCAGAGATGGAAGTTATGTTTCCATGCATGTTCCAGACTATTCACATTTCCTTCAGGGTTCTTCCCCTGTTATCAGGAATCAACAAAATCATTATCCTAACAATGCAAGAAATGAAAAATGAAAAACAGTCCCATTGCAATTTCACCTCTCGCTTCCTTTTGCCAATTAAACAGTTACCCACAGCTGATATATACAATTGAAAGTACCCAAAAACAAAACAAAAAACAAGGAGTCCTACATATTAGACCCATGCCCAATCGGAATCTTCTTCATCATCGGCGCCGCCGTCTTCGGCACAACAATCGATAGAACCCCATTATTCAGATTCGCCCGGACCCCATCCTGATCGACGCGCGTCGGAAAATTGAACGAGCGCTGGAACTCCCCGACCGACCTCTCACTAACCCAGTACTTATCCCCTCCTCCTTCCTCCTCACCTCCTTCTTCGCGTCTGCCACCAGCGCCCGCGCCAGCCTGCTTCCCCTTCTTCCCCATCTTCCCCGTCGCTCCCACCGCACCCGCACCCATAGTCTCATACGTATCCATGCCCCCCTCAATCTCTCTCGCGGTACCCGCGCCACCTCTAGTAGCGTAACTCCTCTCAGTCCGTCCATGCACAACCAGCGTATGCGGATCCGTGAACTCGATATTGATATCCCGCTCATCGATGCCCGGCAGTTCGCCGTCGAGCATGTAGCTGTCGCGAGATTCACGGACGTCGAATTTGGGCGCGAACGACATTGTGCCTGCGCGTTTGCCAGCGCGGTGCGTGTCGTAATCGTCGAGCAGGCGGAAGAGGGTGCCGAATTCGGAGGGGGGGACGCGTGGGAAGAGGGCCATTTTGATTTATTTATTTTTTATTACTTGAGGGTTAAGAGGGTTTGGTTTTGTTTAGAGGTTTGTAGATTGATAGATTGTGTTGTGTGTGTGTTTTGGAAAGATCTGTAGCTGTAGTCCACTGACCTGAGGTTTTTGCGCGGCGGAAGTCGACGGGAGATGCAAAGGGGGAAGAGAGACGTATATGCCTTTCCAGCCATTGCAAGAATTCCATGCTCTGAATCATATTTTCGTCATCGATGGGACTCTAGGATTAGGTTGCGCGTTGGAACTGGACGGCTTTCGTTCGAAGGTGTAGATTCGGACATTGAAACAGGGTATCTGGGAAGTCTTTCAGGTGAGGAGAGCAAGTTGTTGGAGAGAAGGTTCAACGATTACCAGCTGCAAGGTTGCACTCATCCATGATTCCTGCTGCTACTATATGTTAGTTGTCAGTGGTATAAGGTACGGAGTGAGAAGTCCAAATCACTGATAGAAAGACCAAACATAAGTATCTGAATTGTAGTGGTAACAGAACCAATGGTAACTATGGGAACAGAGAATATACAACCCTTTGCTGAAAAGTTGATGGAGCCGCCAAGTGGATATATCACAAAGGACCTGCATTAAGTACAGCTAAAAAACAACCGAGTCAACCCCTCACAAGAGAATCATGCTCGCACCGGCCAAAACTCCGCAGACGATGTAGGCACCGAACTTGACGAATCCAAACGAGTACGAGGGGACGCCCATTGGGATGGCAGCACCGGAAGAGCTCTCGGATCCGGCCTGGCCAGTGCCGGTCGGGACAGATGTAACGACGCCTGAGTTGGCTTCCTTGATGAGCTTGTCGCAGGTGTCATCAGGCTTCTCGCCCTTTTGCACTTCGGCGTTTCCACCAAAATCGCAAGCATCGCTCTTCTTGTTTTGTTCCTCGTAGTAAGCGTCCATGGCGATGGAGAGCTGCTCACGGGGGCTGCACATGCTGTAAGCACCGTACACACCCTTAGCAGGGTCCTTAGAGATACCCAAGCAGGCCTTCTTGCTCTGGCCGCACACGCTGCCGAAAATCTTGCCAAAGTCCTCCTCATCCACGGACTTCTTAGCGACACAGGACAAGCTCTTCACCTTGCACTTGCAGGCTTCCTTGTTGGGAGTCGGGGGGAGTTTGCTCTGGGACTTCCAGCTGGAGCTAGTTGGGCAAGTCCGCAGAGCGGTGTTGGTGGGCTTATACTTGGACATCTCGACACCGGTGGGATCAACCTTGGCCATTTGCTTCTTGAGATAGTTGAAGTCGTCCAACTTCTTAGCCTTGTCGCCCTCTAGTTTGACCAAACCTACAGAGTGTCAGTGGAAAGCACCAAAGGAATAGAATGATACTCACCATAGTCGTTCGCCTCCTGGTGGTACATGTAGACGATACCGCCGCTGATGACAGGGGTCATCTTCTTTCCGTAGATGGCCTCGACTTCAGTGAATTTACGGGGCTGGACCTCGTTGCAGCCATATTCGGCAAAGAACACGGGCACGTTGAAGTTGGTGAAGTCCTTGACAACCTTGTCGTATCCAGATTCCTCATAGGTCGAGTCTCCGCACCAGGAGTAGATATTGTAACCCCAGAAGTCGATGGATTCCTCTCGCTTGCCGCAGTTGAAGTAGTCAGTCATGTCGTCACGGATTTCGGCATCATCATTGGTGGCATATCCAACGCTCAGATCGCCGTAGCCCTTGCGCTTGATATACGCCTTCATATCGCGGACGGCGGCTTTGACGAAAGCACTAGCCTCGGTGTTGGACTTGTTGTTTGTGACTTCATTTCCAGCGAAGAAACCCAAGACGTTGCTGTACTTGGCAAGCTCATCGATGACACCAGTGTAGCGCTCATAGAGGACATCATCCCACTTGGGATCGTCACGATTGATGGAGGTTTTGGGCTCGCCAAGATCGGCAACAACGTAGATACCGGCCTCTTCAAGCAGCTCCATACATTTCTTGTGGTCTTTCTTAGGATCAATGGCATAAACTCGAATGGTGTTGGTGCGCAATTCCTGGAGGAGAGCGACGTCTCGCTTGCAGGCCTCGCCGTCAGCAAGGGGATCTTTGTAGTTTTCCTTGCCGCTGGTGGTTCCGTTGCTAGACATGTCCTCTGCAAATTATTAGTCGTCGTTCAAACGGCTGAAACAATCCAGAACGTACGTTGGTAGGCAACTCCGCGCATGAAGCTAGATTCGATCAGCGAGTCAAATTCTCGGAGGTTCGCAAGGCTGCACTTACAATTCGGTGCCATTGGTCTTGTAGAAGAATTTTTGACCCTAAACAGGTGTCCGTTAGCCATGTTCCCATTATTGATGGCTGGATCGAGAGCATACCTTGACGACGATGGGGTCTAGTTTCGCAGACACCAGCGAACTGGCGACGAGGGCCGTTCCGGCCAAAAAGGAGGTAAGCTTCATTGCGAGTCAAATTGCAGTCCAAGTCGAAGATCAAGATATGCCCTCTAGAAAAGTGGAAATCTATGGAGTTGAAATTGGGTTGTTTGGGAGAGTGAGATCGTTGGAGAAGGAATCGCCCTCAAAGAAAAGTGATATAAAAGAAGCAGGAGCGAGCGGTCAACGAAAGACTGGTTAAAAAGTATTATAGTCAATGAAAGAGTGTCATGAAGTGGTTGAAGAGGAGAAAAGGGAGAGGGAAAAAAAAAGGGAGGATGATGTCGAGAAGAACGACAGGAGAAGATGGGGATGCACAGAAGAAGAAGAGGGAGAGAGAGGGAGAGTGAAGATCAGGAGGCAAGCGGTAACTTTTCAGGGCCAATACGACACTAGAGGAGGTATGGTAACGGTATGCAGCGTGACATGACGCGTCCACGATGGGGAACAATGGGGAGGCCCCGTCTGGGCCGCAATTGGCCGTGGGCGAGAAGCAGGACGTAAATTACTGAGCTGCCAATGAGACATTTGAAACTCAGATACGCCGTACAGCCAGTGTATTATTTTACATGGAGATCAGGGCTGTGCGGTGGGCCAATTGGCCTGAGGAAAGATACTTGGTAAGAATAATGCCCCTTTTCTTTGTCGCCTCTGCGGATCCTCAGCAGCAGAAGCTGGATGGAGAGTTGAGGGAACTTCTGAAACAATTGTTCGGCATCCCTTGGTTCAGCGGCTGGGGAAATTCCGATCTCCGAGTTGCACGGATTCAGCCGACAACCAAGGCTGACCAAGCTGAAAGGGCAGGAATTTTCCCTCCAGCCGGACAAGCGGAGGCACTCTCAGCAGAATGATCATGTTGAACAAGTCTCTGGAGAAATCGTGATGCCGACTATTTTTAGTTTGTCTTCTCAATATCCAAGCTTCAGGAACCGTATCGGAGGCTCGGGAAGACAAATTTGGCGCCCATGGACAATGTCAAACACTATTTTGAAACGATCCAGAAACCACAATTCGACTGGACCACGATGTTTGATGACGAGTTCGGTTTCGATGGAAGCGCTGTATTTAAGATCTTGCTGCTCTCTCCTCAGTAGGGCATATCGCTCTCTTATGAATAACTAGCTCCCAGCAATAGTTCCGAGCGTTAGATCAAATATACTGTCCTTGAGCTTCTTTTAAAGGGGAAGAACGTTCTCCAGAAAGCTGCAACGCTTGAAATCCGTCCAGGTGGCGTTGTGGATCCAGATCAAGACAAACACATTCATGCTGCTTTGCCAGTCCAGATTTCGAGAGCTCACATATGGCTTCTGGTGCTAGATCTCTGCCATCGACGTCCGTTTGTTGCCAGGCTGCTAGTCTGCATCTTTCTTCGTATCTTTCATCGACTCAAGGTTGTGTCTTGTCTCAAGTAATTCTCTAGATCCTAACATAGGCTCGACTCATGGCTGTTCGTTGAACAGCACGAGGTTCACGAACGATGTCCTCCCTGCAATGCGCTGTGATGATTTCTGATGTGGAAGGGCCGGAAGCAGGCGTGGCGCGGCCAGGGGCAAGAGATGAGGCGTGTTTGAGAATCGTGGGGCGAGATCTGGTCTGATTGGCCAGGGCGGGACTATGTGGCTTGTTTACGACTGGGGTGTCCTGTCGCTGTCATTGGCCGCATTCATGGTAACTTCTGCGGTTTTCCAAGGTACGGCCACGTCTAATTGGTCTGAATGGGTATCATCGATCCTGAGACAGTCGCCCCCTCCAATTTCTGCGGGCTTCTACTGGCTGTTTTTTCGTCCGGACAAACAGCCCAGGGCCACAGACAGCGAAATTGGGCTGGCCTGTTCTGATCCCCCCCCTTTCCGCCCAGCACCAGGCAGGGCAAAATCCGGCGCCGTCGATCTCCCTCCTCCACCCAGTCCGTTTTCTTGCTTTCTGTCGACCAACATCACGCTCTTTTTCTTCCCACTCTCTCTCTCTCTCTTTTTCTCTCTCTCTCTCTCTCTCTCTTGCTTGTCTTTTCCAAGACTCTTGTCCTCCTCTCCACCCCCGTTCAGGACAGCTGCTTGTGGATCTGTCGGGGTTGCTAGTTATTTATTTTATTCTCACATTCGTTTGAGGGATTCTTCCCAGCTGGAGCGTGCGTGTTCGATTCTTTTGACGTGTGTGGTCGTGTCGGTGTGGCTCGTTCCTGCTTCTGCTTCCCACCTCAACAGGAACAACACCTCAGGGCTTTCATCGTCATCAGTTAGAACATCCTCCGTCTTTCACTCGTTTGTAACCTGTCTTTTTCTCGATTCGACAACGCGAGTCTTCGTTGAATCTCACTAGTTGTGGTGGCTGCGTTCGAACGACGATCGTCCTCCACTCCCTCGACGTCTCTAGCAGAGTACAACAACAAGACTTGATGGGGATCGTGAGTTGTTCTCATCATCTATCAATCATCTCCATTGAGCTAATTTCAATCTCTCTCGCAGTCCTTGACAATCTAGAGCATCAATCGTTCCACCATGTCGGCCTATCCTCAGGGAGGAGGCCAAGGCCAACCACAAGACCCTCAATACAACGATGGCTATGGTCAGGCCCACGGAGATTCGTACTATCAAGACCAGGCCTACTATGATCAACACGATCCTCAACACGCTGATGGCTACTACGATAGAAAGTAGGAAATACCCCCAGAACTATCCGTGAGGTTGCGTTTCTAATCGAAATGTCTCTACAGTGGCTACGATGCCAATGCCCCATATCAACAAGACGGTCAATATTACGATAACTATCAAGATGATTACTACAACGACCAGTACTATGACCAGGGACATGGCAACGCTGGCTATCAAGGCTACGCTACCGGACACCGCGGAGATTCGGAGGTCGATTCGGAAACCTTTAGTGACTTCACCATGAGGTCGGAGACCGCTCGTGCTGCTGATATGGATTACTATGGCCGCGGAGACGAACGTTACAACAGCTACAGTGACAGCCAGATGGGTGGAAGAGGTTATAGGCCACCCTCGTCTCAGATTTCTTATGGAAACCGATCATCCGGTGCATCCACCCCGGTGTACGGCATGGATTATAGCAACGTCCTTCCCGCTGGTCAGAGATCTCGCGAACCCTATCCCGCGTGGACGTCAGATGCCCAAATCCCCCTGTCCAAAGAAGAAATCGAGGATATCTTTCTGGACTTGGTCAACAAATTTGGTTTTCAACGCGACAGCATGCGGAACATGTACGACCATTTCATGACCCTCCTCGACTCTCGTGCATCCCGTATGACACCAAACCAAGCCCTACTTTCCCTTCATGCTGATTACATTGGCGGTGACAATGCCAACTATCGGAGATGGTATTTCGCAGCTCATCTGGACCTCGATGATGCTGTGGGATTTGCGAACATGAAGCTCGGCAAGGCGAACCGTAAAACTCGGAAAGCCCGGAAAGCAGCCAAGAAGGCTCAGGCCGAAGGAAACAATGAAGAGGAGACTCTAGAGTCGCTCGAAGGAGATAACAGTTTGGAGGCCGCAGAGTACAGGTGGAAAAGCCGCATGAACCGCATGTCCCAGCATGAGAGGGCCCGCCAAATCGCTTTGTATCTGCTGGTCTGGGGCGAGGCTAACCAGGTTCGGTTTATGCCCGAACTCATCTGCTTCATCTTCAAATGCGCCGATGATTACCTCAATTCGCCAGAGTGCCAGAACCGTGTTGAACCCGTGGAGGAATTCACCTACCTCAACGATATCATCACTCCACTCTACCAGTACTGCCGGGACCAAGGCTACGAGATCTTCGAAGGCAAGTACGTCCGACGGGAACGCGACCATAACAAGATCATCGGCTACGATGACATGAACCAGCTCTTCTGGTATCCTGAGGGCATTGAACGGATCGTTTTCGAAGACAAGTCGCGCCTGGTTGATATCCCGCCCGCTCAGCGCTATGAAAAGCTCAAAGAGGTCAACTGGAAGAAAGTGTTCTTCAAGACCTATCGGGAAACCCGTTCATGGTTCCACATGCTGATCAACTTCAATCGCATCTGGGTCATCCATGTTACCTCTTTCTGGTTCTATACAGCTTACGCCTCTCCCACTTTCTATACCCAGGGTTACGAACAGGAAAAGGACCAATCGCCAACTGGGTCTGCTGCCTTTTCGGCAGTAGGACTTGGCGGTGCCATCGCTTCCCTCATTATGATTCTCGCGACCTGCGCAGAATGGGCGTATGTTCCTCGTCAATGGGCGGGCGCTCAGCATCTGACCAAGCGGCTACTCTTCCTCCTCGTTGTCTTTGCGATCAATCTTGGTCCGAGTATTTATGTCTTCTTCGTTAACTGGTCGAACAAACTCTCCCATGTCCTGAGTATCGTCCAGTTTATCATCGCACTCGTCACGTTCGTCTTCTTTTCGGTCATGCCCATTGGAGGCCTATTTGGCAGCTATCTGGCAAAGAAGAACACCCGACAATACGTTGCGAGCCAGACCTTTACGGCTAGCTACCCGCGCCTGCGCGGAAACGATATGTTCATGTCATACGGTCTATGGGTGGCGGTATTTGGTGCGAAATTGGCCGAATCATACGTCTTCCTCACGCTGTCCATCAAGGATCCTATCCGGATTTTGTCGATTATGAAGATCAGTAAATGTGCCGGTGATGGGATTCTCAAAGACATTCTCTGTTACCATCAACCGAGGATTTTGCTGGGGCTGATGATCTTTACTGATCTGGTTCTCTTCTTCCTCGACACCTATCTCTGGTACATTATCCTCAACACGATCTTCTCGGTCGCCCGCTCCTTCTATCTCGGTGTATCGATTTGGTCTCCGTGGAGAAATATTTTCTCCCGCCTGCCAAAGCGTATTTACTCCAAGGTGCTTGCAACAACTGATATGGAGATCAAGTACAAACCAAAGGTGCTCATCTCCCAGATCTGGAACGCTGTGATCATTTCCATGTACCGTGAACATCTACTGGCCATTGATCATGTCCAGAAACTGCTCTATCATCAGGTTCCCTCTGAGCAGGAAGGCAAGCGGACACTGCGAGCGCCAACGTTTTTCGTTTCCCAGGAAGATCACTCGTTCAAAACTGAATTTTTCCCGGCGCAAAGCGAAGCGGAACGACGCATTTCGTTCTTTGCTCAGTCTCTCTCAACTCCGATCCCCGAGCCAGTTCCTGTGGATAACATGCCCACCTTCACCGTCCTTATTCCCCATTACGCCGAAAAGATTCTCCTCACTCTTCGTGAGATCATTCGTGAGGATGAACCTTACTCTCGTGTCACACTTTTAGAGTATCTCAAGCAACTTCACCCTCACGAATGGGACTGCTTCGTCAAGGACACCAAAATCCTGGCAGATGAGACCTCTCAATTCAACGGAGAACTTGAAAAACCGGAGAAAGACGCCGCCAAGAGCAAGATCGATGACCTACCATTCTACTGTATCGGTTTCAAATCCGCGGCCCCGGAGTACACGCTGCGCACCCGTATCTGGGCATCTCTTCGATCCCAAACTCTATATCGCACGATTTCTGGTTTTATGAATTATAGCCGCGCGATCAAGCTCCTCTATCGTGTGGAAAACCCAGAAGTCGTCCAAATGTTCGGCGGAAACTCTGAGAAATTGGAGCGTGAACTGGAAAGGATGGCTCGTCGAAAGTTCAAGATCTGTGTCTCGATGCAACGATATGCCAAGTTCAACAAGGAAGAGCGAGAGAATACGGAGTTCTTACTACGTGCCTACCCCGACCTTCAGATCGCCTACCTAGACGAGGAACCCCCGTTGAATGAAGGAGACGAGCCTCGCATTTACTCTGCTTTGATTGACGGTCACTCTGAAATCATGGAGAACGGGTTGCGCAAACCGAAATTCCGCATTCAGCTTTCCGGAAATCCAATTCTCGGCGACGGTAAATCGGACAATCAGAACCATGCCATCATTTTCTACCGTGGTGAATATATCCAACTCATTGATGCCAATCAGGACAATTACCTGGAAGAATGCCTGAAGATCCGAAGTGTCTTGGCTGAATTTGAAGAAATGACAACGGACAATGTCTCCCCATACACGCCTGGCTTGCCGCCTACGAACACAAATCCCGTCGCCATTCTTGGAGCTCGTGAATACATTTTCTCCGAGAATATCGGTATCCTCGGTGACGTCGCTGCTGGAAAGGAACAAACCTTTGGTACACTTTTCGCCCGTACGCTCTCACAGATCGGTGGTAAACTGCATTATGGACATCCCGATTTCCTGAACGGTATCTTCATGACCACCCGTGGTGGTGTTTCCAAGGCCCAGAAAGGCCTGCATCTCAACGAGGATATCTACGCTGGTATGACTGCACTTCTTCGTGGTGGCCGCATCAAGCACTGTGAATACTTCCAGTGCGGCAAAGGTCGTGATCTTGGATTTGGCTCAATTCTCAACTTCGTCACCAAGATCGGTACTGGAATGGGAGAACAAATGTTGTCGCGCGAATATTACTACCTGGGTACTCAATTACCTTTGGACCGGTTCCTGTCGTTTTACTACGCCCATCCTGGTTTCCACATCAACAACCTTTTCATCATGCTTTCAGTGCAGATGTTTATGCTTTGTCTGATCAATCTGGGCGCATTGAAAAACGAAACGATCCCCTGTATCGTGAAGAAGGGTGTCCCGATTACCGATCCCCTCATGCCCACAGGTTGTGCCGATACCAATCCTATTCGGGACTGGTTGTCTCGTTGTATCGTTTCCATCTGCATTGTCCTCTTGGTCTCTTTCATACCCTTGATCGTTCAGGAACTGACAGAGAGAGGAGTCTGGCGAGCTGCCACCCGTTTGGCGAAACATTTCGGCTCATTTTCCCCGCTTTTCGAGGTGTTTGTGTGTCAAATCTATGCCAATTCGCTTCACAACAACTTGTCGTTTGGTGGCGCTCGATACATCGGTACAGGTAGAGGTTTTGCAACTGCGCGTATCCCCTTCGGAGTCTTGTACTCGCGTTTCGCAGGCCCTTCTATCTATCTCGGCGCCAGATCGCTGATGATGTTGCTTTTCGGCACAACGACCACTTGGACCCCGGCTCTTGTTTACTTCTGGATTTCGCTTTTGGCCCTCTGCATCTCGCCGTTCCTGTTCAATCCCCACCAGTTCGCCTGGAACGACTTCTTTATCGACTACCGAGACTACTTGCGATGGTTATCCCGTGGAAATTCGCGGTCTCATGCCTCGTCATGGATCGCCTTCTGCCGGCTTTCTCGAACCCGAATCACCGGCTACAAGCGCAAGGTTTTGGGATCACCATCTGAGAAACTTTCGGGTGATGCTCCAAGAGCGCACATCACAAACATCTTTTTTAGCGAAATCGTCGGGCCCCTTGTCCTCGTTTTGGTCACTGTTATCCCATACCTGTATATCAATGCGCAAACTGGTGTCGAAAACGCCAAAGCCACCAACTCTCTGATCCGTGTTGGCATTGTTGCTCTGGCCCCGATTGGTATCAACGCCGGAGTATCTGCCGTATTTTTCGCCATGGCTTGTTGCATGGGTCCTGTTTTGAGCATGTGCTGCAAAAAGTTTGGCGCTGTTCTCGCAGCCATTGCCCATGCCATCGCTGTCATTGCCCTTCTCGCCCTCTTTGAAGTCATGTTCTTCCTTCAAGGCTGGACTTTTAGCAAGACCATGCTTGGAATGATTGCCGCCACTGCTATCCAGCGATTCGTCTTTAAGCTGATTATTTCCCTGGCATTGACGAGAGAATTCCGCCAAGATTCTTCAAACATCGCGTGGTGGACAGGCAAATGGTACAATATGGGTTGGCACTCGATGTCCCAGCCGGGTCGTGAATTCCTTTGCAAGATTACGGAGCTCGGGCTATTCAGCGCCGACTTTGTGCTCGGTCATATCATCCTGTTTTTGATGCTTCCAGCATTGTGCATTCCCTTCATTGATAAAGGCCATTCAGTTATTTTGTTTTGGCTACGACCAAGGTACGTTCAAGACTCCCAGCTCAGTTTCTACAGGTCAATACTGATGATGTTCCAGCCGACAAATCCGCCCTCCGATCTATTCGCTCAAGCAATCTAAGCTTCGGAAGAGAAGAGTTATCCGCTTCGCGATACTTTATTTCGTGTTGTTCGTTGTCTTCGTCCTACTTGTTGCCGGGCCATTGATTGCACGCAATTTCATCAAAGTTCCGAAGATCGAGATTCTCGACTTGATGCAGCCCATCAACCAGACAAACAACGACACCACGGATAAAGAAACCGGAACTGCCGTCCAGAACGGTGCCGAGCCTACAGTTAAATTGTTTTAGAGCGTCATTGCAACCGGATGCAGGCTTGGCTGGTTATTTTATCTCAACTGCTTTGTACAATTTGGGGGACATGGGGAATGGTCTAGAAGCCTTCTTTTTTGACCTGACTTTGATGTGTCCATCATTTCACACTAATGACCAACGTTCTCCTAGCAAATTTAGTCCTGTACTCTCCTTCTTTTTCCTTTTTCTTCTTTCTCCCTTGTCTTGCCTATGGCAGTGTAAAGTTGTTTGGCTATCCCTCTAGTAATGGAATTATAGACCGGGTTAAATTGCCCTATTGTTTTCATAAGATAAACCAATGCTTCTCAAACTTCACAGGTGAACGTACTTCTCCAATGTCGTCCTTCTTGCGGTATCTGATATCGCATGGCTGGAGAAATCACCTTGGCATTTCAGCTTACTAATATATCCCCTGAGATCACGTGTTATTCCAGCGACCTCAGCTTTGCGAAACGGGCAATGGCGGATGCAGTGCTCACTTTCGACCTAGATAGAATCCTTCTCCCTACGTCTCTCTCCTTGCATTCCTCCTAGTCTACCTGACCTTCTCCTCCGTCTTCCTCGCGACAGCGATGAGAAGATCAAGCTCCGCGGACCAACGAACCGAATACTGACTTTACGAAACGAAACGGAGCAGGCAAGAACGCGAAACGAAGAATCGAGCGAACACCTCAAACGAAAAGGAAAAGAGGGGATAAAGATCAAAAAAAAAAAAAGGACATGGTAGCCATGACAATGATGGATTTCCAAGAAACACAACGCGTCAGTCTTGAGTACCTGCGCCAATTGGCAGACCAGTTCCACCGGGTGCCCGGATCTGCGATCCTGCTTCGTTATGTGAAGTCGAGTTATCAGAATGATCCCGTGCGCTCAGCGGTTGAGCTGTTTTTGTTTTTGTTCGCGGTGAGGTATTTGCTTGCGCCGAAGTATTCTACTAAGCCGAATTTTGTGACTTTGTCTGAAGAGGTTGGTTTGCACTCTTTTCGTCTGGGAGGCCTTGTGGGTGTTTGCTGACGGGTTTGGTGTAGGAGATTGATGATTTGGTTGACGATTGGACTCCTGATCCACTTGTTCCTGCTCCGTCGCCGGATGATGAAGCGGAGGTCGAGAAGAGGGTAGTTCTAGTCGGGTATGTATCATGTCATGGTTAGAGGGCATCGAATCTAACATGTTGACAGCGCGACCGGACCAAAATCGAAGCTCTCGAATGGACGCACCGTCACAAACCTCGCATGCTACAATTACTACAACTTCGTCGCGAACGAAACGCTAAAGGAGAAAGCCATCCAGACCCTCCGCACATATGGCGTGGGCCCCTGCGGACCCCCCGGGTTCTACGGCACGCAGGATGTTCACATGCGGACGGAAGCAGACGTTGCGTCGTTCCTAGGCACATCGGCATGCATCATCTACGCGCAGGCCTTCTCGACGATTTCCAGTGTGATCCCGGCCTTTTCGAAACGAGGGGACATCATTGTTGCCGACAAGGGTGTGAATCATGCGATTCGAAAGGGGATCCAGATCTCGAGGAGCATGGTGCGCTGGTATGAGCATAATGATATGGAGGATCTGGAACGGGTGTTGAGTCGGATTACGAAGGAGCAGGCGAAGAAGCCTTTGACGAGGAGGTTCATTATCACTGAGGGGCTTTTTGAGAATGGCGGTGATATGGTGGATTTACCGAAGATTGTACGTTGTCCCGCTTTCGTCCTATCTTGGGGTTTGAGCTAACGATTGTCTGAATAGGTCGAGTTACGGCTTCGGTATAAGTTCAGGCTGATCCTAGACGAGACCTGGTCGTTTGGCGTTCTAGGACGAACTGGCCGCGGTATCACGGAACATCAGAACGTCGACCCTGCGCAAGTCGATATGATAGTGGGCTCCCTCGCCGGTCCTCTCATTGCAGGCGGTGGGTTCTGCGCCGGCTCCGAAGAGATCGTCCACCACCAACGCATTTCCGCAACATCATACTGCTTCTCCGCCGCACTCCCTGCCCTATTGTCAACCACGGCGAGCGAAACCTTGAACCTGTTGCAGACGAACCCGGACTTGGTCACGCAACTGAGGGACAATATCAAGACGATGTGGTCACAGCTTGACCCGCGTTCTGACTGGGTTTATTGCTCTAGTGCGGTGGAGAGTCCGATCATGTTCCTTATGTTGAAGCCGGAAGTCGTCTCGTCGAAGAGACTTTCGTTGGATGACGAGGAGCAGATCATGCGTGATATCGTAGACGAGGTGAATTCTTTCTTTCCCAGACATATAAGTATCATGCTAATTGATTCCAGGCTCTTGCAAATGGCGTCCTTATAACCCGCGCCAAGACCGTTCCTGATGAAACTGGTCTGAAGGGAATGGGCACCCAAATCACCCCGGCGCTCAAAGTGTGTCTGACCGTCGGTCTATCGCGCAAGGAGGTCGAGAAGGCGGGTACCATCATCAGACACGCCATCACGAAGATCATGAGACAGAAGCGATGAACAACCATACCTCCCCTAAATCACGCACGCATAATGTCCATGGTTCTTCTCTTGTTTATTACTTCTTTCAGTAGGCTGTGATGGCCACTTGCCTTGCCCGTCCTGTCCTCCCCTTTTAGCTTGGGGACAACATGTATATTCCCACCCGTCCCGTTTTTAATAGCGCTTCTTTCTTGATTCTTCTTCTTCGCCGTCTTCTTCTCTCGTTCTTGTTCGAAACAGATATATATTTTAATACAAATTCTAGACCTAGAAGGCAAGGCCGTGGCAAATGGAAAAAGTATGGATATCCAGGCATGCTGCCTGCTTCTTTATTTGATGGTTTCTGTTCGCTCTTTTCGTCTTAGATCCTGGTTCACTCTCCCTTTTGGACAAGGGAATATGCACATCCTTAAAGAGGGGACATATTTCAACCTTTCTGACATGTTTTCTCCTCTTGTTGTTCCCTTACATGGGAGAAACCTTTTCACTCCACTCCTTGACCGATCCTTCTACTTATCCATTGTTTCTTGAAGTTTCACGCAGGATACTGTCAACAAGTGAAGATTCTGGCTCCTGTACTCGACACACAGCAAATGACCTAGGAAAAGATACACATACCCGGTTCGAGGCATACTGGATAATGCTTAGTACACGTTTGATCTCTGATTCCCCGAGCCTTGGAGGGAATTTGCCTTTTGTGAAGAGGGCAGATCAGCTTCAAACCGTAGGCAAATGAAATGATATTGTGCACAAATTACTCTATAGACAATGTCAACTGGCAATATCTAGCATAAAATATAACTAGGAGCGGATCTATTCCCGTCTGTATCTTGATCATGAAGTCGCTCCCTAAAAACTAAAACAAAAAGTAAACAGCCGCCTCCCGCTTCGAACCCGCGCGCTCTTCCCCATCCAATCACACGCCCCGAAACGTATATTTGCACCCCTACTTCAACGAAGCCGGTGCAAAAAAAACTTGTAGCTTCTCTTTGATTGAGCGTGTCATCCTTAGTGCAGGGGCCATGCTAATCTTCTCTGTATCGTTTCAATTGACCAAATGCCCGAAGGCAGAAAAATACCTTATCATTGGTTTCTATGGGGTGAGGTCTGAAGTATGGATGCAGCTGATTGGCCGAGTATTAGTAAGCCGGAAGTGGAGTATAGTATCTCCGGGCAATGCTTGGCTTTATGGACAAGGGACAACACTATGCTTCCAACGGCTTGAAAGAATAGATGGTGGTCTCATTGTTATTGATGAGGCAAATTGCTCAGGTCCTAATCTATATTCCTCGTGTCTCAGGTAGAGACTATATATCCCGATGCATAACATGCCAATTATATAAAAGAACATTCACGCCTCTCCCATCTGCATCGTCGACACCTTCTGTTCAATGACGCTTAGACCAACGCCAGGTGGGCAGTCGTCCCCTCCAGGCTTCCGAACCGGGGAGCGAGGGGAGCCAGATTCTGTAACGCTATCTGGGCTTTGCGGAGTTGCGCTCCGGCAGCCCCTTTCCTCAAGAGCATGCTGGTGCGCTTGGTGGGCTCGCCATCGGCGCGTCTTGGGAGGTTCGGGCTTTCGCGTATGCCCGTTTGCGGTTGGTAGATGGGGTTTGGGATGGGAATGGTGGTGTTGGTGGAGGGGGAGTTGGTTTGGTGGGTGAGGATGGAGATCGAGAGGAACGGAGGGAGGTACTGAATGGGATGATCTGCGTGGCGGAGGGACCGCAGGGGGGTGGAGGCCATGCTGAGTGCTGGGTGTATTGGGTTTGAGGGTGGCGGTAACGGGGGGAGGACCCCTTGCCGGGGGTAAGGCCGGGCGTAAACGTGGAGTGGCCGGTTCGGATTCTGAGGTTACTCGATCGAGGTGTATCGACTTCTCGCATGTCGGAATTGTCTCTTTTTGTTCTCCGAGAGCATCCTCCTCACGTCCCAGTCCCCGTCGGCCTCGCCATCCTCTTGTTGGTGGAGGTGGAGGCTTAGCGCTTCTACTCGGGGTTATAACACCTGGCTTTTCCCTCTGCGAAGCAACTTCCGCGACGCTAATCGAGGACGAGCGGCCTGATTCACTGTCTATGCCCAACGCTTGGGTTTGTTTAGAGCAGAAGAGGGATAGGGTTTTTGAGGAACTGCGATGGACTAGTCTCCTGGGCGAGACCGGGGGTGGTGAAACAGGCGATTTTGTTCGAGTCGCCCCTGAATCGGCTTGAGCTTTGCTTTGGTCTGGCGTCTCCGACGCTGGTGATTGTTCTCTTGAGGGCTCCTGTCCTTCAACTAGCCAATCAACTTGACGGCATCTCAAAACCAACCGTTTCGTCGTCTCGTCGACATCGTCGAAATGGAGTATCCTCTCGTAGTCATCTTCACAGGAGTATTGATCCCGAACTAGGATCCCGAGAAGTTTATTTAACTCCTCGCGTTTGTAATGCGGCGGGTATTTCAACTGAGTATGTGCCAATAACGGGTAAAGGACTCTTAAATATGTATGGCGGAGCGCAGACGAATCTTCAGGCAGGTCAAGGAGATTACGAATTAGAATATCGACGAGTACTCGAAGGTCATTGGTGTAGAAGTATTCATAAGTCGGGGGCGTCGTAAAAAGTAAGTATAGTAGTTTGAGGGTGAGTAGCTGAAGGGATGTCTCGTCTGGTTCACGTCAGCTTTAAACAACAGCCTTGTCGACGGGAATACGCACCCTCTCGGTTCAGGAGAAGAATTATGTTTTCCCCAAAAGTCTTATAATGACTGCCATACATGGACAGCACTTTGATAACTTTGTTCGTTGGCGGAACCAGAGACGGTCGTTCAGCGGCAGGGTCATGAGCCGAAACCATGAACTGCTCGTTAAGTACCAGCTAAAGGTATGTTAGCGAGGTATCGGAGGGGGTAAGGTGGGACTAACCAGCACCCGAATGACAGTATAATGGTAAGGGTCATTCACATCGTCAGAGACATGCTCGATGATTTCGAAAAGGAGTTTGACAAAGTCGTCGTCCACCAGTACTATAATCAAAAACAAGCCATCAGTTTCCAGCCGCCGAATATACTTCCAAGGAGGCCCATCTTACCCAAATCTTCAATCCTGACCCTCTGAATTCTCGACATCTCGTATAATAAATCCATTAACAATCGATGGAGACCGGCTCCCGTTTTCCCATCACCGACACCATCATTACCATTCCCCTGGAATTGTATCAGTTCTAGTAGTCGCACAAAGGCACCTTCGTCATTCATTAGCTCAAAAGTGCCTTCATCCTGGCGGCCGTCGACGAGCAAAAAGGACACGATCGTCAGTAATTGGTCGGGTCCATCCTCCTAGCGGAAGAGAAAGCCAGGTCAGCAGAGTGGCCTACGTGCGCCGCTTTTGGTGTAGGGAGTACACAGTACCTGGAGTAAGCTATATATTATCTGTCGCCGAATATAATCTGACTGACTGGAAAAGAGTGACGAGGCAAGCAGTCGATGAGAGCATCGATCCAGGTCGTGCTCGGAATGAAGGAATTCATCTATTTCCCAAGGCATACCACCGGTCAGCCACCATCTCCGTTATTTCCCCAAGCAAAGTAGGGATATATTTTCGCACCCTTATATCGTGTCGTCAACTCGACGTATGATCTCAGCACGTTATCGATGGCGGCGTGGGAATCGCACTGCACGGTAAGAACACGGTCCAGTTCTATTGTATACCGGTAAACGTCAGCCGCGGAATCTCGTCATCTTCGCTTTTCCCCTATTAAATGCCATCGAGAAGAGCGAGAAGGAGAAGAGGGGGCGAGGAGAACGATGGCAAGGGGAGAAAAAGGGAAGCGGGCTCACCATCCCAGAATTGTGTCTCATTTTGCAGATTGTCCGAAACTTCGAGTTCCATTCCTGAACTCATGCATCGCTGGAATTTGTTTTGCCCCGATGTCTATTCGCTGCTTTTGTATCCGTGCGTTGAGTTCGAGGGAACGATGGTTGGCGCTGCGGAGGTTGAGGGCGGAGGTGGAGAATTCCAGCACAAGCCCGCTTGGTTGGCGACACTATGAATCCCCGTGCTGGTACAGGACGCGACGCAACGAGAGTTCAACTCTGGTGAACGGGTCAGAGGAAAGGGACTTTACCAGGAACCGCTGAACTTTGTGACGTCGTGGCAGATTATAATATATACTCGGGGTCAAATGTTTTCTTGCTTTCAGTCAGATCACACCAGCAAGCCAGCTTCAGGTCCTTTTGTGCAAACGCCAAAGCACAAAAGATGCTACGATATTCTTCAAAGATTTACTAACAAGGCCAGGTAGTATTCACCAAGGATGCTACAAATGGAGAAAGAGAGGAAGGGAAACAATATTAAAATACGTCCCCACAACCGAAGGCTGCCTGTATATTATAAGGAGTACGGAGTAAGATCAAGAGCAATACAAGACAGAAGGAGAAAAAGGACTACTAAGTACACTTAAAGCCAGATCAACAAGCTAGATGTAGTATGGCGAAAATGCGAGTGTATATGCATCGTGCGAAGAGGTATCCGCCAACCTCGTATATATAGAGCCCGGAGTGGAAGATTCACGGGCTGCGGATGTATAGAGAAAGTTGAGATATATGTCCTCAGACAGGGCGCTTGAAAGGATGTGCTTCAGTATTGCTACACAGGATTAGCTCCTTTCGAACAAGGCAAGACAGTAGGGGCGATGGGATGTATCCACTCACAAGATATATTCGTCCAAGCTGATGTGTTGAGGATCACTGAAAAGAAGGTAGAAATACTTCAATGTCTCCCCAAGCCAGAAGGACTCCATCTCGTTCTTAAAGTACGGAGCCTCGCTGGTCACATCCTTGATTGCCGAGCTGGCAAGGTCAGTTCTCGTATTTTTCTCAATGGCCTTGAACATGGCCCATCCTTTTTCTCTCCACGTTTCGTCGCCGGTGATTCGGTACATGATGAATACCGACTCGATTGCTTCGGGGCGCAGGATGTACATTCGCGAACCGAGCTCTGTCACCCCGCTTGGGATCCGCTCCTCCTTGATTCGCTGTAGTGCAAACTCCTTGTGAGGTAAAAAGGTGGGCTCCGGATCCAAATCCATGTCCTCTTCGGTTTCGGTCTTGGTCGGGGTATCAGTCGTCGGAAGATCGGCGTCACGCTTGACAAGACTAGGAGTAGTAGTTGGCTTTGGCTTGCTAATTGCGGCTGAGGGCTTCGTCCAGTCTTCGTCCTGGCGGGGCTCCGGCTTCTTCTCGTTCAGCTTCTCAGCCTGTCGTTCACGCCACATTTGAAGGCGAATCTTCCTCTCCTCTTCGAACGGATCAATAGCATCGTAGTACCGGGTCTCGTTCCATTCACAAGCAGTCAGATCCGGGCAAGGGAGGACTTCGAAACCCTCGGGCATGATTCCTGTCGCGGTCGACTTGTAAGCCCAAACACAGCCATCCGTCAGTTTCGACGCAATCTCGAGGTCTTCCTCGAGCCCAAATATCTTTGCACCAATGCCAAACATTCCTCCGGTGAAACACCCAAGGTGAGTCGCTTCATAGGTATATGTTACATCCCCCTTTCCTTCCGGTACCGACTTTCCAGCTGTTGTCAGCGCTGCAGGAAACAATATATTCTCCTGCTTCGGCAGCATTGGCCTATACAACAGCCATTTCTTCGCAGCGGCGGCGGCATTTTCGTACATGGTACGGTATTGATCACTCAAGCCGCCCAGAAGCATATATTCTTTTGGCAGGTATTCGTAGGTAGAATCGGCTAACGCTCCCAGGGAATACCTGTTCGCTGACGTAAAGGGTGGGAGTCGCAGTCCCTGATCCTCACACGCAGACGGATCGGAGGATGTCGGGAGTCCAGCCATAGAATCGGGTAGAGGGGTTTTCTTTCGGTCAGTTTTTGCGTCGTAGGTGGCAGGTTGAGCATCCTTTAAGATCGGGTCTTCAGAGGGAGTTTCCCGCTTCACTTTGCTTCGGATATTCGACTCTCCTTTCTCACACCCAGAAGCATCGACATATGTAGGCCATAACCCAGGGATGGTCGTCGCGTTCTGCCACTTTTCAAGCTCGTTGGTAATTCTTGCAACGGCATCGTAGTATTTGTCTTCTTTCGTGATCTGTGCCAATCTCGTAAGTTCGACAGACAACGAGCCAAGCTCGGCAAGGACCACTCGAGAACCAGCGCGATGGCCCTGCGAGGCATAGGCTCTGCAAGCCGTCAGTACTGAACATGATTGCCAGTGTATGGAAAGGAAAGGAAATATGTTAGCTTACGGTGGCCAATAGTAATAAGTTATCGGCATCCGATTTGGGGTATCGAACGCGCCCATCAAAATCTCAGCCAGTTCGATAGCTTTGTCCAAAAGAGCCGGGTATTTCGCGCCACTGACATCGTATGCACCAAGAAGACCACCCAAATAGCGGATAACGGTTTCAAACAGAGGGATATCCTTCCGTTTGCTGGTCTTGAAGTCGATTTCCTTGACAGCTTCGACAGCCTCTTCGAAATCCTTCTTCATTCCCATAATCCACAGCGTATCTAGAGCATCAACCAAAGTTGCCCCCCACCCCATAAAGGGATCCCGGCTGCCACCGTATACGGGTTTCAATTCATCGTGTTTCCACGCGTGGGCCTTGTAGCCGTTCCACGAGTGCTTAAACGATTCATGGATGACGGCCAGCCTCTTCTCACGTGTAGTCTTCTCTGATTCGGATTCTCGCGCGAACGAGAATTGAATCTTCGGAATCGACTTCGGCGTCCCTGTGGGAAGGGTAATGAGTTCGGAGGCCGGGACAGGATTCTGCTCTTTTTGTTTCTCCCATCGAATAGCGCTGCGATCTAGCTCGGGGACTTCGACTCTCCCCTTGCCAGCTGGGAAGAAATTCTCGTCCGGTTTCTGGGGGACTGCGGGAAGGCTGGGTAGCACTGGCGCAGCAGCGTTCGTCGTTGGTACCGTCGTCGGCGTCGGTCGGGCAATTCTACCGAGATCTTGTTTCTCCCCTTCCACAATGCCTCCTCCATTTGACTTGTCTGCTGGTACTGACGGGGGTTGCTGTTCCTTTGGAGGAGCAACAGGAGGAGGCGGAGGACTCTGGTACTCTGGCGTCGTCTGTTGCTCAACTCGAGGTTCCGGCGACGCCCATTCTCGTACCCCTGTGAATTGAATGAACGCAACGACGCTGATGACGGCGAACACGAGGAACACCCGGTAACGGCGAAGACGGGGCATCATGCTAGCCGATTTCTTTATAAGTTAGCTTTTCAGGCAAGCTGCCGTTTTCTTTCTAGAAGCGGCGTAACCGATAACGGAGTCTGCAGTGGCCGTCGTGGCGGCTCAGGTAAAGGGAGCGAGGATGATAGATTGAGGGTTTGTTCCTATTCGAACCATTGCTCGCGGATATCGGAAAAATCAGATAGAAATCTGTTTCCCTCGAGGCAAAAGGAATGATCTGACGATCAATTGTGGTCGGGTTTGGCCTCAATCTGTCCCCAGCAGCAGTCGAATTCAGCTCGGCCTATGAACTCTAACCAAACTGGGGTCAGCTTCTCCACGCACCAGTTGCCATACAAATTCGATCCTTCATGATTATCCTGGTCATAAATTGAACCGAAAGAAGACGATTGTACCGTGCATAAGCCACGGAATAAGATACAGAACAGGCCCATATGCTTTAAGGGCTGGTGCTTGGACAGCCCTTTGTTGGAATCTCCACGCCCTTCAACTCTAGATAGTCCCTCCGTATGTGAAGGCATTTTCTTTTTCAATCTATCTGATGCCGGCTGGTAATATATGAGAGATGGAGTACGTTTGTCCAGGGTTCCTGTCAATGCAACTGAAGAATACTACCTGCTGGCGTTCGGCTTGCCGAATATAAGACTGGCCGGAATCTATCCAAGGCAGTGGTCGCATGCCCCCCTGCCAAAGCAAGCGTAGAAAAGGGGGCGTCCCTGGCTTCTTTCATCCATTCATTATGTATGATCAGAAATGGCGCTAGGTATCAGTATTGATTCCCATGCAATAGATACATGTTGTATTTAGGTATATTGGAATCTTTCTCAAATCCATAAAATCAGTCCACCTGCTGTCCTGCATGATTGGGAGTCTAAAATATGCGATTATATACCAACAGCGCCACGACCTTCGTTGGTGACCTTTTGGAACTGGTGGATCAAGCCCAGCACCCCTCCGCCACCAACAACGGCCTGTACATCTTCAGCTTCTTCATCCTCTCCATCCTCAATGTCATCGGCCAAGTTCATGCGCCAGGATTTGTCCATCTGGCTGTCGTCCGACATGGATGGTTGGTGCCGCGGATCTAAAAGAGTCGACGGTAAAGGCGAATGACGGCCGCCACCCAGAGCTGAAGTTCCAAAGCGGCGGCTGCGAGTCATAGACTGGCCGCGGGCCCGGGGTGAGGTTTCTCGGGGGCCAGGTTGGCCTGGCGGGACGGGAAGTTCGGCTTCCGGGCAAATTGGACATTGAGGGTTGCCGTACACATTGAGAGCGCCGGGCATGCCTGGTCTGGCGTTCGCGCCATAGTGATCGAGAAACCCGATATAAGATGCGAGCATCTTGCCGTCCTTTGCAGAGAAGTAGTCTTGACGAAGATCATGCTGGCCAGTCGCAACTGGTTCGCAAACAGGGTGCTGATTCTGCGGCATCAAGTTTGTTCCCTTCTTGAAATCGAAGATGGCGAATGAGCAGACATAGCCAAGGCCATCAACGTGAACGGTAAACTCTCTAAAAAAATCGATGATCCGATCGCTAGATTTGGGAAGACTGAACCACAACACAAATGGTGTGAATATCATGCTCAGTATCTCCTCGAGGAAAATGATAAGGTTTAACTGGTAGAGAGTTGAAAACTCCCGCTTCACTTCGTCGCTGTGAAGCTTCCCTTGCCAATGAGCCGGTTTATAGTGGGTGAAGCTCGCCACATGCAAGAGGGCATGTTCGGGGTCAAAGACCTGGGTATGATCGGGTGCTGCGCTGCGAGCGAAAGCATACACCGTGCCAAAAATACCAAGGTAGAACAACACTGTCTTGTCATGGGTGATTTCAAACCCAAGGAAGAACTCGGGATCTACCAGAGACGCGAGGGCAAGAACGGATCCAAGTGCCCCGGAAAGAAAGGCCACGAAACGCCATAGCTGAACCGTCTTGTCCTTGGGGAACTGGTTGATATATTTACTTGCGCACTCGTACGACAGATTGATTCGACGTTCGAATAGATGCCAGAGTTCGTTGAACTCTCGAAATTTCCATTCCGCAAGTGGAGTATACTGACGGGAGGTGAGAGAAGAAGGGTTCTTCTGGTACTCGTTAAAATAGCGGAAGAAGTAATGCATCAAAAAGTAAGTAACAATAAATGGCGCAACAAAAATATTCATCACACCAGCGAAGATAAAGCGACGCCTAAGACCGTCGCTTAGGGCTCTCCTATGGGCGGCTTTAAGGAAGGGCGGACGTAGCTGTCCTTGTTCATTGAAAACATAGTCTAGAACGCATAGGTTGAGATTCCATTCGAGAGTCCGGGAGAAAAGCTGGCGATTGCGGAGGAAAGGAACCGGGAGTGTCAAGTCCAGTATTTCTTTGTTAAATAATGCGATGAGATAATTTTCCTTTCTCATGAGGCGGTTGGCGATATCATGGGCATCCATGCGTTGCTTTGACTGGCTCCCTAGTATCCGTCGATGTTTTGTTGAAACGGTACCCGCCGTTGCCGGATTAGCATCCCTCAGGGCCATAAGCCGACTGACTACTTCTTGCCATGATATTGTTTGTATATCAGCGTCCGAAATCCCTAAAAGGTAATGGTAAAAGTCATGCATATGCCGAAGACGTCTGAAGTCCACGATGTATTGAAAGATCTTTCCAAACCAGAAAAACGTAAATAGCCATAATAGGAGCGTGTATCCCATTGGCATTTTCTTGGTACACTGCGGAACAAGAATCTGCGCGAGCGTCTTACTGTGCCGTACCTTCCGGTAGTCGACGCAGTTAGTCAGAAAGGTGGTGAAGCCAACCACAAACGCAAGAGTGCTAGGTCATTGTCAGTCAAACAGATCTAGAGAGCTTAGAAGAGCTTTGGCCAACTAACAGGATGTTTAGCACCCGGCTCAAAACTATACACCAAATTCCGTTTCCAACAAAATATATGTAGACATCCTTCAAGAAATTGTCCAGGTTTCCCACGTTCGCCCATCTCCACATAGCTTTTTCTTTTGGATCAGCAAACAATAAGCCATGTCGGTGATTCATACTCCATTTGGACGGCGGAGGACGCTCCGACGGGCTACGGTGGAGCGGTATTCGGTCTCGAGTTCTATCCCATGTATCTCGTAACCTATGGGCGGGGAAAGTCGGGGCAATAACATCACGGCGATTTGCACTGTGATTTGGAGGTGGAGGCGGCGGTGCTGGAAGAGATTCTTCATCGACATCACCCTCCACGAGTAATGATGCTGGAACTTCATCATCCCCATCGTCCTCCGTGTTGACTGGCGGTTGCCTCCAAGATGTCTTATCGGAATCTCTCCTAGCCCTCGCCGCACTTAAACGCCTATTGAGCCTTGGAGAGGAGACTTGCTGGAAAAGCGGGCTGCTTGGAGTGGAGTGGGTGTCTGAACCCTGAGCCAGAGCATCTTCGAGCTCATAATCCTGGTAGTGACTGCCGAGATTCTCTTCATCCACAGAGACGCCCGTTTGTTCTTCTACATCTGATGTACCCGAATCCTCGTCATATTGCCGGAGAGTCTCATATATCGACTGGGAGGCACCGCCATTGATGGGAAGAAAACGGGTGATTAGGTTCGACGCCGCCATAGTAGGAGGTATCAGGATAATGCTATGTAGCTTCCAAAAGCCTGTAAAGCGTAGTCATTTTCAAATAACGAGTTCAGCTAGAGAGACGACGTCTAGATCCGTCCGAAGGAGGCTGCTGGCGGTTGAAGGAGAAGCTCTGCCGCGGTTCGGTGGAAACAAAAACTGGAGGAAGGTGGTTGACAGGAAGAACGGGGGATTAAACTGTCCTGGTCTAGAAAACCGTACCAAAAACTGATCCCATGGGCATGTCAAGGAAGCCTTGTGACTCCAGGTCAGATAGTACAGAAGACTGCTGCTGGGATCATTGACGTTCCGCGATCTCGACATGGAGGATCGATGAGGTAACCGTCTGGGGCTCCCCGTGATTGCGATTATGGTGCCGCTAGCCCTAATTAGGCCTTTCATAATGCTGCACTATAGTTAGTTAATGTAATTCATCAGTGAGCGAGACACATCACTAAGCAAGACACCTCTCATTCTGCCATACAATAAGAATGCTCTTCATCAAAAATGTCAACCACACAACACAATCAGGCTTCTAATCAAGAAGAAAGACTTTGCTTAGCTATTCAAGCACTTAATTCAGATTAAATTTCAAGTGTATGAGCTATGACAAAGTTGTATAATCTTTCTCATCTCACTTTTGTACATTACATCTTTGATCATACAGCACACATCAATACTTCTTCAAAATAATGAAAACTTAATCTTACAGAGAAAGAATCTCTTGTTCAATGAATTCTAGTCATAAATGAGTGAGAGCAATCACTCTGAGTTAGAACTGTATGAAAAATGATCAATATTTCTTCATCTGTTGTCTGTATGTCATTTTCAGAGAGAAGAAACAGTCAATATTCAATGACTAAAGAAGATAAAAGAAATGAACTGATATATAGTAAGCAATAATATTGTTTTCAGAGCAGAATCAGTTAAATTCAACTGAAGTATGACTTTTATGTTTGAATCTTGGGAAGATGATTGGGTTTGAAGTTGGTCCAACCGCGAGAGACTGCGGCACAGCAAGTCACGTGACCAACAGTCCCAATTAAGGCTTGGCAGAACGGTCCATGATGGGACCTGACCTGACGGTCCAGTTTGGGACTGACCGTTACGGTCCCTTTTGGGACCGTACCAAGGGGCAAGGTATGGGACCTTCCCATATCAGGGCATCATGTATATAAGGGCGGGTTCGCCCACCAGAAGGACTCTTACAGTTCTTTGTGATTATCACTCTCTTAGATCATACTATATACATAGCATGACTCTTTTGGATTACTACAAATATATCTCTGTTGCAACTCAACTAGCTCACTATTCTGTTATATCCGCCGCCAGGCCCTCGCCCGCTTACCCTTCAGGCTCGAGCCTAGCCCCCGAGAGTGATAAACCCTACACGACCCCAGCAACTCCGAGCTCAACGAGCTTAGGTTTACTCTACGAGTTCAGGGTTCCTAACAAGAATCAACAGTCAGTATTTGCTTGTTGTATGAAGTAAAATATTTTTATTGAACATTTTCTTCAGTTAATGCAGATCAAACTTATCTGTTGTTCAGTCATTATTATTAATTTCAATCACTTAGTTATGTGATAGTTCTTCTGTCTCATATTCACAGAACTGATGCATCTTTTCTTTGAGAATGATCATTATATGAAGACCTCAATCTGTGACATTGATTTCTGCAATAATGGTTACTCATTCTTGATTTTCAGACTGAATCAGCTTTGAATAATTGTCTCTTTCAGATTCAGTTATCACTTTAGCAATTTCAATAACTTTTATCTGAAATTCAGTTTTATTAAAGTTGTAGATATTATCTTTCAGAATTTCATACTTTACAATGATGTTTCATACAAGCCTAAATCATTCATGAATAATTTCAAAATTCTTACATAGTGCATGCTAATGATCACATTTGTGAAAGAACTTGAATTCTAGCTCTTCATGACATTTAACAAAGTGTTACATTAAATTCTGATCAACTGTTGATGATGAATTGAATTCTCAACTGACAAGAAGAAAATTGACAATCCCTTGTACAGTTTCAACTCAGAGTGACTGATCTCACTCATTTATGACTAGAATTCATTGAACAAGAGATTTTTCTTCAGTAAGAGTAAGCTTTCAGTTTTTGAGAAAAGTATCAATGCATGTTGTACAATCATTCATTTGATGAAATAGACTTGTGTGAGAAACATGGTACAGCCTTGCAGCTGCTTGTATGCTTGAAATTTGACCATTTTTAAGTGTTTGAATAGCTAAACAAAGTCTTTCTTCTTGATTAAAAGCCTGATTGTGTTGTGTGGTTGACATTTTTGATGAAAAATTTCATGTTGTACAGTAGGAGGGAAAGTGTTTCACTCGCTTGTTTTTTTCACACTTGTGGATTACGTTAGCTATTATGTAAGCTACTCGGAATAAAGAAGCTCCGATTTCTCCGGGGAGGCGCCGAGCAGCCGACTGAAATGCCGGAGAATGCTCCGTTTCAGACGAGATTTGGTCGTGAGCACTTTGGGGCGATAGCCGTTACTAAGGTCTATTATAACTGCAAGGATTCGGGCTGAAGGATAGATTCCCCGGAAAATAGAATTTCTCCTTAGATCGTCGCAAAGTGCGGCTAAGTGGTGATTATGTAAGCCAGACCGTGGTCTTCGACATCGACATCGCTGCCCCGTTCAGGTTCCTCTCCACCATCGAAAACGCGGGAAGAGACAAGCCAGTCCTGGTTGGGGATCGTCGTGGACCACAATCACCCGCCGATGCCGGCTATTCCAATCGTCCTTCAATAATATCGACGATTGTTTCTTCCAGTTCTCACCCGACCTTTCTGCCTCTTGTCCCTTGATGTCTGTTGCCCCTCGAGCCAACCAAGGGCCTTTCTTCTTCAGCAGGCTCTGGGCAACAGCCATCCATTCACTTTGGCTTGAGGTTTACGCCATGCGGCTAGCTAATTCGAGGAAACTTGATTCTGGGTAAGCGCATTGCGTGTCTTCCTTTCCTGTCGTTTTCCAAGACCGCAGTCCGCTTCACTGGCTCTCCTCCAGTCTATATAACCCTCATTACTCTGGCACGTTCTGAGCCGTTCTGACACTTAGACTCTCATACTAGATGCGATTGACTCTACCTGAGTAGCACCAGTGAATTCCGCCTCGACAAGTTGCGACTCTGGAGATCACGAACTCTCCATCTTCGCGATCATCCGATGCACTGTGACATTCCCCGTTATCCAGCTTTCCTCCTACATCGTATACCCCGTGCGCAGTGGCTCGTGGTCATTGGGAGCTAGAGCACCGGAAATATATACGAGACGTCGTCCTCTTATTGTCCGATATAGATTCCGGCGTGCCTCTCCGGATGGGATGTGGATCCCCGCGCTAGAATCGGCGGAAAAAAAGTAAAAATGGAGTCAGAGCGGCGCAATGGGCTGAGGAGGGATTCCGACCGCCAAGACAACCACGCTCGTCCACTTCAGCGCAGACCAAGCAAAAAATCCTCGTCCAAAGATAGACATGGCATTGTTTACCCTGACAACTTTCGCGACACAACCATCAGAACGGTCACGCCAGATTCGATGTCCGATCCAGCAAACAATTCCTCAATTTCAGATGCAGAGCGCGTGTCAATTGCTTCAGCGGCATCCCCGCGGGCCACCCTTCGAGCCAAACCACAGGAGCCACGGCGCGAGTTTAGTCCATACTATTCCACCGGCGATGAGGATGATTTGGGAATTGAGACACGAAACCTCAGGGCAAGGTCGAGAACGACGACACTCGACGATCAGAGAAGCGAGATATCCCCCAATTTCATGTCAAGAACGCGAACCCGGCTCGGTTCCCTGAATACCACTCCATCGAACCCGAAGGCTTCTGAGGACACTGCAGGTTCAATCGGATTCCCTTCAATAATTCAGTCTCCAACCCAAAGACAGCGCCTGATAAAGCCACCGCCCGCTGGATCCTCACTTACATCGATTGCCGCTCGACCAGGGGGCTATGGCTCCTCGTTATCGAATGCGGACGCTTCTAAAATATTACAATTGATGAAAACAACATGTGGACGGATGCATGGCATTCTTTCGTTTCGAAATGCCGGCACTGTAGCCTGGAATTCAGGCTATTGCGCCATCAATGTTGCCAGTGGAAGTCTTATATACCAAGCGAAGGGAGAGCCGACCCTCGCAAAAACCTTAATACCTGATCTCCGGGGGTGTCGGGTCCGTACTCTCTACGACACCGAGATTCAGAGCACTTATCTTAGCGTTTCGACGCACTCGTCTGCATTAGCCATACATCTACGCCCGCACGTTATTGAGACATGTGATTCATGGCTTGCCGCCCTTCTCTGCTGGCAGCCTATACGTCCAAAAGGCGTTCAGAACAAAATGACTAAGCCGCAATCTGTTGCAATCGGGAATCAACGCCCGGCGGACCGAAGGAGAAACTCCGAAAGCACGATCCAGAAAGATGCAGCCGTCATTAAAGTGGGACAGATGTTGCTTTGGGATAGGCAAACTGCATCAGGGGTGAGCCCGCCTCCAGTGCCGAAAAGAATATCGACATATAAGCAGCAACGGGCGCTGTCTAATTGCTGGAGGAAAGTCAACTGTTCCTTGCAAGAAAACGGCCATGTGAAGATCTTCACGGAGACAGATGTAACTCTGATTGCCTTCATACAACTCTCTCAGCTCTCTCGGTGCGCGATCCAGCAACTGGAGCCTTCGGTGTTGCAAGACGAGTATTGCATTGCCATATACCCACAATATTCTATTCATACTGGCGCTGACCAACTCACACGACCGATTTACCTTTCGCTTGAAACCCGCGTTCTCTTTGAAGTGTGGTTTGTTTTACTGCGTGCGTTTACGATCCCCGAGCTTTATGGTCCAGAACAGCCGCCGCCGAGTGACGAAGCCAATCGGGTGCATCATTTAGCTGTTTCCGCCCCAGCGTCGACAAACGACATGTTTAGAATTGAACGCTTGATGACTGTCCGAATAATAGAAGCAAAGATGGCGACTCTAAATAACGAGCAGGCGGAGAATACGAAAGGCAAAAACGTCGTGAAATCCCAGCCTCCTGAGAAGTCACCTACCCGTGGTGACTACTATGTGGAGATTCTTTTCGATGGTGAAGTTCGGGCGAAAACTGCCGTCAAAAACGACACAGCCTCCCCTTTCTGGCGGGAAGAATTCGACTTCAGCGACCTACCACCAGTTCTGTCCAGCGCGGCAGTCGTGATCAAAACTTTAAATTCCACTCAGAAGGACTGGACATTAATCGCCCACGGGCCTTTCTCTCTCACAGAAGGGGACGGGAACCCGGGCGTGATGGGCGATGTAGAAGTCGCTTCACACGATGCCACTTATGGGAGGGTTGACCTCCGCTTAGAGGAGTTAGAAACGGGGCTGGAATCGGAAAAGTGGTGGCCGATTCTGGACGATCACAATAAATCCGTTGGCGAGATGCTCATGAAAGTCCAATTGGATGAAACGGTGGTTCTGATATCGAAAGAATACTCCGCGCTCTCTGAGTTACTGCATTCGTTCTCCAATGGCCTCACTATCAACCTTGCGTTGTTAATACCCAACGAACTTCGTCAATTATCGGAGGCCCTTCTAGATATCTTCCAGGTATCAGGGCAAGCCAGTGAGTGGGTTATGGCGCTCGTTGAGGATGAGATCGACGGAATACATAGGAATTCGCCTGCAAGTCGACTGAGATATTCGAGTCGCATCCACTCAAATGAGTCGTACGAGTCAAACCAAGAAAGAGAAGTCCTACTGCGGGATCTTGGCAGGTCAGCCACCGTCGAGGCGAATTTACTTTTCAGAGGGAACTCTCTTTTGACCAAATCCCTGGATATGCATATGCGCCGCTTGGGGAAGGAATATCTCGAGGAGACCATTGGCTCCAGTTTAAGAGATATCGATGAGAGCGATCCCGACTGCGAAATCGACCCCAATCGGATAACTCGCAAAGAAGATCTAGAGCGTAACTGGAGAAATCTCATTGCACTTATAAGCAATGTGTGGAAATCAATTGCCAGTTCTCCTTCTCGTTGCCCGGCCGAGCTTCGACACGTTTTCCGGCACATCCGCGCCTGTGCAGAAGATCGTTACGGTGACTTCTTGCGCTCGGTTGCGTATAGCAGTGTTTCCGGCTTCTTATTCCTCCGCTTTTTCTGCCCTGCGATTTTAAATCCGAAACTGTTCGGTTTGTTAAAAGGTTCGTTTTCCCATTCCAATGGTTACAGTTGCTCCATAATTTGGGTAGCTAACATAAACACTAGAGCATCCGCGTCCTCGCGCCCAGCGCACTCTCACGCTTATCGCCAAAGCCCTTCAAGGAATGGCAAACCTAGCGACCTTTGGAAACAAGGAACCATGGATGGAGCCTATGAATAAATTCCTTCTATCGCACCGTACAGAGTTCAAAGATTTTGTCGACGCCATTTGTTCCATACCTGCTGAACGACCTGCCCAGATGGTCAATCCATCATACGCCACCCCCATTCAAATTCTGAACCGTCTACCGCCGACTTCACGAGAAGGATTCCCAAGCCTGCCGTTCCTGATCGATAATGCCCGCAATTTCGCTTCCTTGGTCCGATTATGGCTTGACTCTGCACCGATTGACGTAACTGAGATCCCCGAATTGGATCAGTCCGTTCTTCAATTCCATAAACTGTGTCTCGATCTTCAGAAACGCACTAAAGAATGTCTTAATAAGGCCGAACAGGCGGAGAGACCGAGTGGTAACCTGGAAATGAAATGGGAGGAGCTGGTGGAGCAGATGGAAAAGTCGAGCACCTTTTACGATGAGAGTTCGAGTAAGGCTAATACTCCGTCTGCTGAAACCGCAATGAACAGTGTTGCAGCGATGTCAGGAAGCAACCGAAATTCCATTGGATATTTCTCGCGGCCACCTTTCCCGCATCGGAGTACTGATGTTAGCGCCTTCAGCGTGAGCGATGACGAGTCCGGTGGTGCATCTTCAGCATGGGACGGTACGCGGCCCATATTTACGCAGCCGCGCTATACGGAGCCGCGAGAAAGCGTTGACAGCTCACACAATTCTTCTACTTATTCTTTGGATCCTACTGAATTGCAGCCGCCACCGCCATCACTTCAAACACAACAGCAGCAACAGCAGCAGCAATCACAGCAGCTGGCGGCGAAGGGGAGACGAACCAGCGTGTCGCGTGATACCTCCTCCAAATATCGATTGTTCGACTTGGTATCCAGTTCGAAACGCAAAAAGGGAAAGGAAAACTCTTAAACAGAGCCACGCCCCCGTGTGTGATCAAATTTTGCGACTCATGTTCCACATCGTGTCGTGATACACGCCGTATGAAGTTACGAGGAGAATATGATATATTTCCTTGCCATTTGTTGTATATCGCAAGCTTTATTTTTTGCATTTTGCTTTCTGCCTTTGGATGCCGACAGAAGTTTCCTGGGGCATGATTTGCAGTCCCTGTGCATTCTGATTTTCTCGGTGTCTTTTCCACGACTGACATTCATCTTTTTTTCCGATTTTCTTTCCTCAGCATAGATTGAGCGAAGGACTCTATGCCTTTGGCATCCGAACTAACACCCCTTCAAACCCTTTCAGTACTTACTAGTTTTCCTTCGGTAGGGAAACCTCTGATGCATTTTCGGTGGTGTTGGATACCCAACGGTGAAGAGGATAGGATTTGTTTTTGGCCGTCTTACGCCTACTCCCCGTCTTCTTCTATTCTCTCCTTTTTTTGGCAGGGGAGGATAATTTTCACTTTGACTGTTGTTTGTAAGATTACCCATATGAGGATTTTAACTCGAGGGATGGCGGTGGTGGTGGCGACTTGCTTGCTTTCTTGCATCTTTTTATTTTTGGTCCTTTTGTTTTGCATGTTATGAAAAGAGCTTTTCTATTCTCCCTTTTTTTATTTCTTTGGATATTCTTTGTAGATGTTTAAACTCATATATACTTTTTATCGTGATCTTTGTCCTCTGATGTCTTTCTTGGTGGTGGCTGCTTTTAGGTTTTGAGAGCCGTTTGGTTCCGACGCGTCTCGTTGACCTCCAACGCGTCTCAACTCCCACATCATCGGCTTCGGGAGCGTGAAACACAACTGCTAATGCCGACCTCATGGAACATTGAATAGCAAAACCTCTCATTTTATATACTTTCAAGCTCTCTTCGACTCCCTTTCTCACTTCTTCGTCTTAACTACGCCGGCCATCTCTTATTCTCCCGTGCCAGCGCGCCTTCATTGAAAATGAATTCCACGGTGTTTTGAGGAACGTCTGATATAGATATGTGTCTCTGCAGGCCTGCTTCTGGTTCTTTTCCTTTCTCTTATTTTGTGGAAGGATTTGTGTTACTTCCACCTAGTGAGTTGGCCCATTACAAGCAAAATCCCCATTCATCCTTACTGGCTTCGTACAAGGATAACGATGTCGGCCTCAGTCTCAAGTGGAGAGGATGAGCTCTTCTCTGCCACAGATGAGTGTGTGCTAGCTCTTCCGTCTAAAAGGACGGATGAGCTGGTGGGAGTTGTGGTCCCTCACCCGACCTTCCCCTCATCAGCCTATGAAGGATTCGAACCGCCCTTGCCAAAGTCAAAGGAGAGAGATGCGCTAGATCAGCTGTTACAGGATTCCTCAGCACAGCAACAACATGACGATTCCGACTTTCTCAGCTTCGAACTGGAAGACTTCACTATCTACAGAGACGAAGTAACTAACCAGCAAAGACATGGAATGGTTTCTCTGACTGATGTTGCGATGAAAGAGGGGGGCTCAGTTTTCTTTTTTGACGGGATAGTGAGGGTAAATGGCGCCTCGAAATCATTCTACCTTCAACGTATTGCGTTCAGCCCGGTCTCAATCGGAAGTTATGAAGACAAGGACTGCCATACTGTTGGCAGTCAGATCTGGATTCAGTCAATGCATTGTCAGGCGAGAGGCCAGATCTGGTATCAGCTTGGAAAGCCTTCGGGAGACTATAAGCCCTATCACCATGTGTTTCTTTGGGTTGCTGATCTTGCCAAACATCTCGTTGACTATCTTCATGAGCATCATGAGGTCACCCTGAACTGTTTTAAAGAGAAGTTTCATGACTGGCTTGTGTCTCAACACCAAGGGGACCAAGTGTTTGAAAGCTGGCTTCAGCGATACGGACGAAAGGATTTCCGGCATGCTATTATGGGATGCGCAGATTTCCTTCAAAAACAAGCACTCAACCTGGATATTTCCTACAGCGAGCATCTCGTCTGGGATGAGATCGGGGTGTCATCCACTCCAATTGTGCGCGAGCAGCCAATGAAGGTCAAAAACACTGTTGTCACGCCCTATGTGTACACCTGCTTCAAACAAATGGCATGGTCAAACCACTTGCAAGTTGTGGAACTCGACGCTGCAACAAAATTCAAACACGAGCTCCGACTCCATGAGATGGGATTCAAATCCACGCGCAGCCAGCCTTCCTTTTCTAGATCTTCGTCTACTATATCCATTGGTGATGTGATTGCTACAACGAGGGACGTTGAAACCGTCTGGAAGGGAGATGACGAACTTTGGTATGCCTATGTGCAGGGGATCAAGACAACAAACCGTGGTTCTCTACTTGATGTCATCTGGTTATATCGCCCGACTGATACACTCTGTGCGAATCTGACATACCCAAATGAAAATGAGATGTTCTTGTCAGACCACTGCAACTGTGGCGACCGGAAAGTCAAGGACACTGAAGTGGTTAAAAAGGCCAATGTGACCTTCTTCTCACACCGGGCAGAAATAGGCACTGAGTTCTTTATACGGCAAACGTACCACTCCGATGATGAGACCTTCACCACTCTGAAAGAGGAGGACTTCCGGTGCCAATGTGGTCGTGGTCGTGGTGACGACCACAGTTATCAACCTGGCAATACTGTGTTGGTGGACGGTTTAGATCAACTTGAGCCGGCAGAGATAGTCGAGTTTATAGGCGATTCGCATGTTAAGATCCGTGAATTCCTTCGCCGATCGCGAGATTTCGGCCACCAGAGCTGTCCTAATGAGCTGGTGTACACTGAACGCTACCGGACTGTTCATGTCGAGCAAATACAGCGCCGTTGTGATATTCGATTCTGCAGCAACAAACAAAGTCTCCCCGCTGTATATGACCGAAATGGCAACGGGAGCTTCTTCTATATCACTTCTCGTGAAACTTCTGACGGCCCGGGATTAGTGCCGATAGACATGCCACCAAATTTCCGCCACGTCTTTGATCCCTCGGATTTTCAGCCCAAGTTACGGGCACTCAACCTTTTCAGTGGAGGAGGCAGTTTCGATCGCGGGCTTGAAGAGGGTGGAGCAATTGAGAGCAAATGGGCGGTTGAATGGGGGCTGCATCAAATGCTGACATACCGCGCGAACCATGCCAGTGCCGGTGATGATAGCTTGAAATTGTTCTGTGGCTCGGTGAACGATTACATGATGGCTGCCATCAAAAATACAGGAGGAGACCTCATTGCGAAACTTGGAGAGGTTGAATTCATTTCTGCTGGAAGTCCATGCCAGGGGTATTCAAACGCCAATAGCTTGAAGCACAATGAAACATCCATGCGCAACTCCTCTATGATAGCCTCTGTGGCAGCCTATGCTGACTTCTACCGGCCAAAATATGCAGTCCTTGAGAACGTCCCCGCAATGGCCAGCAAGTCTCAAGCAAGGAACCCATTATCCCAGCTTGTTTGTGCCTTTGTGAGCATGGGATACCAGTTGCGAGTTTTGAATTTGGATGCGTGGAGCTTTGGGGCTCCACAAAGCAGATCTCGCCTGTTCATTGTCATTGCAGCACCGGGGCTTCCATTACCTGAACACCCCCCTTTAACACACTCGCACCCCGAAGGAACAACACGCAGGTCGCTGGGTGAAGCCCCAAATGGCTTACCATTTGGTAATAGACAGTGGGATATGCCTGTCTTCAATTTTGTCTCTGCCCACCAAGGGACGAAGGATCTCCCGCCAATTGAAAAGGCGAGGATCATGTCAATTCCCTACCCTGACCACCGACCCTCTCGCACTGAATCTCTTCACACCCAGGCAATCATTGACAATATTCCAAAATATCCTCGGACCATGGGCTTGCAACAAGCAATGAAACTGGGCTATTTCAACTTTGAGCCCTATCCTGATCGCAAGACCAGCTCGCGGATGCAGAACCACAAATCGAGAGCTTGGAGTCGTGTAGACCCAGGGCATCTCATGCCAACAATTACCACCGCCATAACTCCTTCTTGCCGCTTCACTGGGCGCTGGGTACACTGGCAGGAGGATCGACTTATGACTGTCATGGAAGCTAGACGGGCCCAAGGCTATCCAGATTCAGAGGTCATCATCGGTCGTCCGACGCAACAATGGAAGATCGTGGGGAATAGCGTGGCCAGGCAGGTTGCTTTTGCTCTTGGTTTAAGCATTCGAGATGCCTGCCTCAAGGCAACGACATTCCCTGCGCCAGTGCCCGCGGCAGAGGTATCAGAACCAGTAGCAAAGCAGATCCTCGTTGACCTAACCCTGGACTCCGATGAGGACCGCCGACCAAACCGAAAACTAATCAGGGGCCGGCGCCCAAGCGTCGTTGTTGAACGGACAAAAACAGTGATGACAACGGTGACAACAACCACTTCGACCCGGTACCTGCTTGACGAGCTTGATACGGCGAACAACTCCTCCACCACCGCGCCAGAAGTCAGCGATAAAGAAGTGGAGGTGAAGGAGGAGAAAGAGCCGCAACTCAATGGTAAAAAGAGAAGAATGGTCGCCGAAGCCGTTGTGATACCTTCTCCATCGTCGTCCTTGGCGGAGTATAAATTTGTCAAGAAACAGAAGATATCAGAATCCGACGATGAGATCATTGTTATCGATTGAGCTGACTCGATGGTTGCGGGCTTTCGGTTGTTGGTGGCTTTCAATGGGACTATATACTCCGTACTGATCTGGAGTTCAAGACGCCTCATCGGAGAAGATCGGGCGGGTTAGCAGGTTCCTGGTTGATAGGAAGAAGACTAGGCCTATTTCTCGCTATCTCCTAGGCTTGGTGGTGGTTTGGCTGGCTTGTTTTGCTGCTGTGGGGGATTGGAGACGGAAATATCACGGCGATGAATCTTTTGCAATCTTATTCTCCAGCTTTACTACTTACTATGTATTTTACAAATATATCAACAGATCAATACACAAAGAAAATCATTGCATGTTTAGCAGTTCTTCCCTGCTTCCTGCTCCTATTTATAGTGCTAGATGTAGTCACCAAATGCATTGGAGGCACGAGCATAAGCGCACGGTTATGATATGTCAATAGCTCATGAAGCTGGATATTCCATCGTGTTGGGTTCTGCAACATACAGCACTTCGTAATAAGTTTTCGATCAATGTCAGGAGGGAATTGAAAGCGTTCGTTGCCGTAGGAAAAGAATGTAGCGTCACCATTCGTGTTTAAGGCAGTTGGTGTCGTACCTCTCGGGCAGCAATCTGCACCAGAGAAGGTGACTGTGGCCGGATTCATCCTCGTCTCGAATGCCGCGAAGATAAACTTGTCTTGCGAATCGACGTAACAGCAAGACCCGTGTGCGCCTGGCGCCAAGTCCATAACTGTCGCTGCAGAGTCATCCCTGGACCGGCATTCAATATCATAATCGTAGTCGTTTCGAAGGCGCCTTGTCACCACTGTAGCTTTTTCAGTTACCCCAGGGCATTGTCCATTCAGGGTGTTTAGATGAATGATCTTTTCGTTTAAACTCCGCACTTTGCGTCGCCTGGGGCCTTGTCGTTTCGCCAGGAGCGGTGGTGGTACGCTGTTTCGACCCAAGACCGTCGTTGACTCTTGGCCCGCCAGTATTGCTGTTGCAATTGCTGATTGCAATAGCACGCCTACCAGCAGTAGAATCAATGTACGCATGTACGCCATGGCCAGACAGTTCAGCGCGAGAGCCAAAGGACAGCTCTGTTGGTACAAGAAAAACAGAAAGAGCCGAGAAAGAAAGAGAGAGAGGGCTGTCCCAGAGTATCAGTTTCGACTCCATGGCAGCAGGAAACACGATGCACCTTTATGCATTTTTGCTCACAGGCAACGGCTCCCGCTCTTCCTAACCGAGTCCAAACCCCTCATCGAGCTTCAAGAGTAGATTCGCAACCCATCCAGGGCCGCAATGCTCCGGTGCCACGGGTAGAAGCAAAATCCAGCAGATGTGGCGTTGGCATTTCACAGGAGCCAAACCATAATGCAGCCTGAGATAAAAGAAAGGATTCGGATTTGGATTCAGATTCAGGGACTCTTTCAGGGGAGCACAGTTAAGAATTGCAGTCCCTACTGGTCTGCCGTACTAGTCGTTGAGCAGATCTTGAGAGCCCCGGACGTAACAACTCGACTCCTAACGACCAGTTGAGGAGGGGTGACGGGAGAAAAAGCAACCTCTAGATAAATATCCGGATCAGCAGCATGGAGGCTGCTAGAGTCAAAGGTTCTTGATTTTGGGAGCAACCCATCAACATCCAGGCGGTATTGATCAGCGTCAAAGTTTCTTGACGAACTCTGGCAGTTGCTGATTCATGCATAGCCCCTGGAGATGAGCTATTTTTTCCAAACGATTTAAAGCCTTGGGGCATAGCACTCGGTGTTTTAAATCCATAGATTAGGGCTGTCAAGTGGTTAACTGTTTTCTTGGCCTTCAACGTTTGTGGTCTCCTTGTGTCATTATATAGAACCACGGAGCAGCACAATCGGCCAAGGACTCCAAAATATAAATAAAAAGGAAAAAAAATAAAAAAAAAAAAAAAAAAAAAAAAAAGCCCTTCTGCTTTAGTTAATTTTGAAAGGTATGGACTTCGATCCTCTTTCCCCTATTTCCACAAACAAACCTTCCCACTCGCAGTCCCACCGACAACCCAGTCCTGGCTCCGATGAAACACGGCTACCGCAGGAACAGCAGTGATGAGATCGGAGCCAAGCTGCGCTAACTGATCGCCACCGGAAGTGTAAATGTCTATAAAACGGCTCATGTTTCCGATGCAGAACCGTTCGACGGGAGAGCGGGGAGCTGCCTGCCATTGAGGCCGGAGACTGTAGAATGGCGCAGGTTAGAATATAGTAAAAGGGGATATGGGTGGGGAATCGGGCTTTGAGGCGGGAATACATACATAGTTACCCATCGGCCCGTTTGGCAATTATGTCGAATGACGGTGTCAGGCTTCATTTCTTCTTCTGACAGAGTGTGCTTTGGTTTCCAGTCTTTGAAGCCCTTGAGGCCAAAGTCGTAAACTTTGACCGAGTTATCATACGAGGAGGTTGCGACCTGTCCTCTGCGGTTGAACGCTGAATGGGAGACTGAGAGGGCGCTGGTATGTTCGCCTACCGGTATTGGATCCCTCTTGGATAGGTTCCTGAGATCCCAGAGCCGCATCGTCCGATCTAGTGATGCGGTTGCAATATAATTTGCCTGCGTTGGACACAGGGAGAAGCCACCGATCTTCTTATCGGAAAGCTGATAGAGATTCGTGCTTTTCTTGCGGTTCGGCTGTGTAGTTCCATCCATACGTGTGTCGTGTTGGCCAAAGAAGCCGTCTAGAGTGGTGAAATAAAGAACATGGGGATCTTCCGGGGCCATATCCACACCCGATAGCGGTTCATCGTCGGAGGCCGAGTCTGGGGCGTACGCTTCTGTGGAGACGGACGATTCTAGGTCTAGGATTCGGATGGAGCTGTCGTAGCTGGCAGTGTAGAGTTTAGAAGGATCAGACGGATGGATGTGCATTGCGCTGATGGTGCGAGCATGAGGCTTGATCGTAGTTATAACTGGGTCAGGGTGGTTTCCTTCGTCATCGTCGTTGGAATCAGACTCTGGCGGAGCCTGTGAAGCATCCAGGATGCCTAGATTTCCGATCTTATCTCCAGCAAATATCAATGGCTTCGATTCGGTGGGGTGGAAGGACATTGAATATATCCGCTCTGGTGTTATCTTGATTCCTGGAAGACGTTAGAGATGTGCATCAATCTGTACTTCGAGAATTGGATGAAAACAGAGCATACGATTTGGTTCCCAAGACTCCCACAACTGCAAGCCATTCATCTTCTTTCTCAATTCTTTCAGCTCCTTATCCGTAGTGTTCTTGATGTCTTCCTCCCCAAATGTTCTCTCGTATGGCCGTGTCGGCCCCTTTAGCTCCAAACCAGCCAATCCAATATCTCCCATATTCAGATCTCCGGATATCCGCATTCTTTTTGCCTGAGCTTCTGCCTTTTGGGCCTCATAGTGATCCTCCGCCTTGCGTTTTGCAACCTCGCTATCAGCAGTAAGTCCCGCCAGTCGTGCAGATGTCCGTCGCGGTGCTGGCGCTTCATTTTCCTTCTTCACTCGTTTGGCCGGAGTGGATTTCTTCTTCTGCTGAGAGGATGCCTTGGTGGGTGCCGGTTTAGTAAAGAGGCCTGCTGATTGCGCTTCAATGGTGAGCTTCTTCAGGAGAGCGTCGCGCTCTGCGATATTGGCTGCGCGCTGTTTCTCGAAGTCCGACATCTCCGTGGCGGGCTCATCTTTAATCGGCGGCATAGCGATTATCGAGAATGGAACAATCCCGGCTGCAAAAGGAAAGTAACAAAATGTAAAGGCCGTATCCGAGGCCGCGATATACTCTGCTCTGTCGCGTTTCGTCCCATCCCATTTAACAGGGCTCTGACACGAGATCACGTGAGAGCTGCCCTCAGAAACCTGAGCTGACTGCGCGAGAATTTTGGACGAGCTTCACGATCGACGACATTGAGGAACGAGACAACCGCCGGTTCAATTACTCCTTTTTTCGGCTCATAGGGTTCCTCAAGGATCTTCATGGAGCCTGGAAGCTACTAAAAGCGTTTCGAACTCAACCATCAGTTGCTGGGAGGGTTTCCAACCTCTTATATCCCTTTGCACACTCGACATGACTGCGAGGATACCTCGTGGATTTAGCAATCCCAGCTGCGACACCGTGCTCCTACCGTTCCTTTACTGTACTCGTACCATAACAGCGCCCCTTCGAACGCAGCGATTCCTGCTCCGATCCCCTCGATCCAGCCAATTTTTCTGCCCGTATTCGAGCTCTACCCGCCTATTCTCTGACAAGGTTGACTCGGAATCTCCACCACAAGACGAAAATGCGGCTGCGGAAGACTCAAATCCGCCGAAGCGGAAGAATTATCTACAATATCGAGCTTCAAAGACTAGTCAGGGCCAAAGGAGGACGCCAAGCAAAGAGACTCGATCGACCTTGACAGCTGCGGAAAAGGCAATATTCGAACGTCTTACCAAGAAGTTAAACTCCGATGGCGATTCCACCGGGCAGCCGGAGGCTATCGAAGCAACCCAGGCTCCGCCGGCGAGCCAAACCCAGCAGATACCGGTAAACAATCCGAACGGTGAAGAAGTATCTGAAATAACCTCGATTTTCAGCGCCGCAGTACAATCTCTGGGAAAGCAGGAACCGCCAGTCACCAAACCCGATGTTGAGAGGCAGCCCGCTAAGCAGAAGCAGACCGTCCTTCAATCATCAGAGGAGCCAGTTTCGAATCAAAATCATGGAGATGACTATCGCCAAGTATGGGGGAAATTACGGAGTTTCCGTGAAGGCGAGAACGAAGAGAATGAGCTGGAGCCGTTCCCACTTGCGAAATTGATCGCGCGGAGAGAAACGGACAAGATTTGCGCGGAGTTGGATAAGGCTGTTGAAGAAGGAAAGGGAGATATCGGCGTCTGGAAGGTTTGCGAAGAGCGAATATTCGGCATGTTGAATATGGTTAATGTCGTAGGACTTTCTTCGCCTACGTCTGATCACGAAAAGGTTGAAACAGAAGATATGCAAGACGCTAGGCAAGAAGGAAGCAGCAAAGCGACGGTTGGAGAGCAACCAAATGCCGCCATCGAGCCTTCGAAAAAAGGCGGGGAGGTTCCCTTAGATATTCCCGAAGATGTGCCCGCGCTTCCAGTTGTCTCTCGAGTATACCCACACACCCTCCTGCATGCCGCCAAATTACTACACACGAACTTTCCTATGTCGCAGTACAGTACACAGCTCCTTGAAGCCGTCAAGTCCCGAGGACGCGTCTCCATGGTCATGGGAGTCTCCGTCAAACTCTGCAACGAGATGATTGCTTTCCGCTGGAACGTTTACAACGACTTACCCTACGTTGTGGCCCTACTCGAAGAAATGGAAGAAGTAGGTATCGAATTTGACCGGGAGACCCTCGATCTAATCTGCAAGATCCGATCGCAGAGACAATCAGATAAACGGAAGCTGGGGAGCAGGCGCGTCACGGGAAACGGAGATGCGAACGGTTCTTGGTGGTGGGATTCGGAAGCGACGAGAAGGGCGTATCGCGATCTTGTCGGTTGGAGGAGAGGTGGGGTGGGTTGGATTACGAGACTAAGGACCCAGATCAGGAGGGATCAGGAGATGAAGCGCAAAAGGGAGGGATTGATGAAGAATGCTCAGTCTTAGCTCTTGCGAGCTTATAACTTGGCGCTTCAGGGGGTTTCACCTTAAGTCGGCTCTCCTTGAGCAAGCGCAGAGGATATAGTCCGCGCAATGTGACGGATTATATAACACGGGAAGCTACGGCAGCACTCCACTATTCTGGTCTATATGTGTATATAATAATACATTTCGAGGAAATAAAAAGCTCCCACTCTCGAAGCTTCAAAACAGCCGCTTTAATGATACATATATTTGACATGAGCTTAAACCTTCATCCCCCAACTCCTTCCCGCAGCAACAACGCTGCCCGCAACATATCCCAGATATCTCTTTGCTTCACCTAGCGTCTCGCCAAATGCGCTGGTATCCTGTATCCGCCGCTCTACAAACTCCATCGTGGAGGCAAAGTCCGGCGAGGCGTCTTCCGTCATGTAGATCTCCGCGCTGGCGTATATGGTAGATACAGACAGCCTTCTTGTGTACCAGGACGCATCTACGGACCGGTCATTCGCGAGATATAAGATCTCAGACGACAGCTCGTATAGCTCACGTAAGGAGGGAGAGATGCTCGTCGGAAGCGACATGATAGCCAACGCCTAAAAAGGTACCCATTAGCTCTCAGTCTCCCCAAAAAAGATGAGCACGCTTACCTCCTGCCAATGCCCTATAAACTCCTCATTCATCCGTAGCCTCTCCACAATCAACATCTTCACCTTCTCATCAACACTCAACGCATCTTCCTGTCCTCCAAACACACCTCCACCACTAACCCTCCGTCTCAAAGCCCCCCTCCGACTCGCAAGCCAATACAGCACAATCTCCAACTCCCCGCCCCGCGGAAATAACTGTAACGAAACATCCAGATACCCCGCGTCCCGCGCACCTAGCGTCAGCGCTTTCAAAGTAAAGCCATGTGCGGGAACATGTTTTAGCGCCGCGGAGAGAATGGCGGATTGTTCTGCGCTGTAGCTGTCTGCGGGCGGGTCCGGGGTCGGATGGGATTCGGAGTAATATGTACGGGGATTTCGAATTGGGAGGTGGAGCAATTTCGTTGGTGATCGTGTAGGGACGGGCTGTGAGCGGCGACAATGGTGGTGGGATCTCGAGAGGCTGCGTTGATTCGGAGAGGATGCGATGACTGTGGTGGAAGAGATTGGTCTCGAGATCGTTCTTGTTCCGACTGATGATAGAGCGGAAGAGCCCGTCGGGCGCCGGAGGAGGAAGAGTCTCTGCGCCATTTCGTGTCGTTGTCTGCCTCTGTCTGCCTCTGGGAGCTTGGGAATTTTTTGTTTGGCGCTGATGATAAGTGCTCGTCGGATGCGTATTTCAAGCCCCTTCCTCCAGCTAGGGCTTTCAATTGATGTAGAGAACGGTTGTATTGACGAGTTATCAGCTGCATGCACCAAAACGGGACGTCTTGATGCGGAGCTTCGAAGCACGGCCCGACAGTTTTCCCGCAACGAAACAATGAGGATTTGCAATTCATCCATCCGTCACCCACAGGACGCTATGCCTCTCGGTTTCTATAGACTATGTTGTAGCATATGTTTTTTGAGTAGCTACGCTGGCTCAAGTTGACAGTCAAACGTTTCCAGAGTCGAGTAGTTATGCTAAATTCCGACAACTCTCCTGCTGCTCAGGGGCATTCTCAGTCTGATCTTGGTGAGAGAACAACACGAAGGATTAAATTCTATACAGATAATATGTACATTGAAAAATGAATTCTGCCGGCTGCCACCGTGTTCCAAGCCGGATCTCAAGATACCCAACCCTAGTTAAGGACATATCCAGGCATCAGAACCGTGGTTCCCCAGAATTGAGTCGGGATTCGTTAAAACAAGTGGTTGAATGTAGTCCAATTTTACCCGCCCAAGAACCGGATAAGAATAAAGTCCAAAATCCTTCGCATCCAAGTTAAAGAATGGTTATTAAATAATAAATGTCAAAAGGCCGTCGCTCCGTTATATATCGTCAAGAGGCTACTGTCAAGCCACCCTGTCATTGGCGTCGTATGAAACGTCCCAGGCAGTTGTTTGACGAATAATCATTTTGTCGGAGCCGGCCGATGACGGAGTGTCTGATCCCTGACCGCGGAGGTGTCTCCGAGAACTGCTTTTCATGATATTGGCATTTTCTGCGGTAGCAGTAAACTTAGATCGCGGTAGATTCGAGAGCGCATAACCCTCTGAATAACTCGATGTATCGATCGCTCGAGTATCGAAAAATCCGGTGTTGAACGCTTTGACGAAGGGCTTCAGAGACGGGATTGTGGCTGCGATCAGGCCATAATGGAGGAGGAATTCGAGGCACACCGCCGGGATGGCTCCATAGAATAGTGGGTCATTATGAGAGGCTTCTTGACCAAGATAGTATAGACGAAGTATAGCGATTACGATCACTCTGTGGAGAACCCTGTAAGCATGCGCCGAATGCAGCAGAAGACCAGAGCTCGACTTACGGTAATCGGAAGGAAAAGGCGAAAAGGACCACTAATTTCGATCTTATCTTCATTTGCAGATCCCAGACTAGGTAGATCGGCACCCAGGCCGCAACGAGCTCCGCGACGATACCGAGGCTTTCCACAGCGTACCAGCGCGTATACTAAATATTCCCTCACGTTAATATTAGGACCGGACGCAGAAACCCGTTGTAACATACCATCTCGCGGCATTGGGGGACCAAGGTCCATGGCTTCGAAATATCGCAGCGAATCGAAATGACGAACACGGAAACAACAGCGATGACGGCGGTGGATATACAGCCGGCATGCGCAGCTTTGAGATGCTTTTTGTGGCGAGTAAGGCGTGCGATGAGAAGGAATGTGCCGATCCTGGACAATGCGACGCCAATGAGGTAAACGATATCTCCAGCAAATGCCAACTACAGTATGGTCAGCTTTATAGTGTTCGTACAACTGCGACTGGCGCATTCCTCGCGCATATGAAGACTTCAGGAAACATCGCGTACCTTCTCGACCGCTCGGATACTGTCCTCGTTCACCATCGTAGTGCGCTTTCCGAGTCCATGATACGCTTCCGATATTTTAAGACTCGATTGTATAATTCCAAAAATCTAAGGATGCAATCCAATATCAGCAGCTTTCCCCAGATGAAAAACAGGGGGCGACGAGAAGATAATGACCGTACCGTGCCGGCAGTGACCGCCCAGTCGTCTATTCCAAAGGGACCATTCAGCGTGAATCGCATAGACAATCGAGCCAGGTAGCATAGAATGGAATAAACCATCAACAACGCTGCGAAAATAACGACCCATGGGCCATGCTCATCGCCGCTGATATGATATCCTCCCATGGTTGTTGGGCCTGCAGAGTGATGGTCACTCCGAAGGGCCGTTGAAGACGGGTTCAGGTCGGGAGGTTATTAACCTGATGTTCAAGACCTCTGTCGAGTTGAATCGGGACTCTGCGAAGATCTTGACACTATCGCGAGGATCGTATCGGAACTAGCAAGTATTCTCATGGGGCAGAAAAGGTCATCATCATCATGACCTTGCATTCATTCTTGAGAGTTGACAAGTCTCGGTGCCGATGGTGAGGGTAAAATGCAAGGGCCCAGAAAAGCTCCGCATTTACGACGGTCCTTGCTTGGCTTTTTCGCCCTGTCGCTCATCAATCGGAAATTGGGAAGTTCCTGGCGCAGACTCCGAATTATTGTTCTTGGACTTCGATTAGTCCCACACACAAGACAACATCCAAACCCGCAAATGCCGCATATGTTATGCTCGCTTGTCATCAACGTTCGATCTGGCGCCTGATGGCCTGGAGGTTGGCAACTTGGCAGGGCGCCCGCGTGCTCGGTAAGGTTTCTGGCCAAACCCAGACCAACCTAAATTTCCGCGGGATAGCCCGGCGCAAAGGTTGCGGGCGTCGCCTTGTGCGACAAGCAAGTCAGTTTCACCTCAGCGAAAAAATATTTCAAAATGAGCGCCGCAGCACCACTCGAGCCTGTCTTTGCAGCAGTAAAACCAGAGTGCGACAGCGGCACATGGTTTTTTTCGTTTTTCGGCAAGATGGAGAGATTGGAGAACCATGCACCAAAGATCCGCCCATCCATGGAGAAACGCTGCTAGTCTGGCACTAGTTGTCTGGGGTCAACCAGCAAACACATGCCCTTTTGCAGGATCGATCCTCGTTTCTTTTCTTTTTTGAACCGTGTTGCGGATTGAGAAAAAGCAATCACATTGACAGTTGAGGAACTTGAGGGCAGTTGAGTTCTTGTGTCGTCGATCATTATCGCAGTTCATCGTCCGCCCTCGTCGAGTTTACGATTGGCCCTTTGCTTGAATATCGCCCGAAAATCAGTGGCTCTTGGAGGAACAAGTCCCCCTCACGGGTTGCAAAGTTTTCCCCCACGAGAAGCCGGCGAGTCTGAGTTTGACGCCCCTGAAAGCTGGCCCTTCGTCCAGGATCGGTAGCATTCCCTCCCAGATGCAAAATCATGTTCTGGTTCTCTGTCCGGAGTTCCGAGGAAGGGCAAATCACGACTGGCGCCCGGCTAGATTGCCTGCTACAAGGCTCCACAGGCCACAGAGGAGATTCTCCGAGTGGCGTTTTCCACGTTTCCACCCTGCAGAGCCTCGAGGCGATGTCGCTTGCATTCGCATCTCAACGGAGCCGAAATTTCAATCTTCACCAACGGGCCACCGAGTCGGTGAGACCAGGGCGATCTGGGATGTTGGAACGAGAAAGATTCGGCACTCCCTTCCCGGGTAAGATTCGAAGCATTCCTGCGACAAGATCCTGACGGCCTAGTCAGCCGACATAAACTTCCTTGAGAACGGTCTAGACATTATTGATTTTGACTCGCGAAGAAACAGCTGAGGAAGATATCTCTCCGTCTTGCCACTCCTCGCGCTGAGTGGCATGACAATTGAAAGTCACCCCACGAGACCTCCACCCAAAAATATGGAACGAAGTTGTTGACACTCCCCACAAATTCAAATCCCCCACTGTTTTTCTGGAGAGAGTGTTTGGATGCCACAACGTTTCAATGTGACAACTCTTTTCGCGAGCAATGGACACTTTGGAAGTGACACCATTTTCTAACGTGGCGGAGACGTTAGCACCAGCCTTCAGCCTTGATGTCTTCTGATGATCAGTGGGAGATTTCTGAGAATCCCAACAAGATGTTCTTCGTATCTGCCAATGTGCTGCATACCAAAGGCTGCTTTGAGGCACATAGAACCTCTGCGCCCTGTGGTCACGGATCATCAAGCATCTGTGCAATTAAATAACGATAGAATGATTCAACACATAGCGCTTGTTGTTGGCTCAATAGTATAGAGCACTCATCCTGTGTTCTCCTATCTGTGACGCGTAAATATTCCGGTGCTTTGTGACAGCTGTGCACGATGTACTCGTAGAGAACCGATATAATATACTATAATGACGAGCATGGCGGCCAACTAATTCAATCAAGCCATAGAGTAGAATCAAGACAGCAGATGTAAAGTTATCAAGTTCGTGCCATTCACCACTGGCACATCAGTCTTACGAGGAGTTTAATCTCGCTGTTGGATGGCCGCATGGAGTCCCTGGGTGAGCGGAGAAGTCCGATGACGCTCGTCACAATTGAGAATTGTGTCGCGAGCTTCTAGAATCAATGATGAAGATTCGAGGGCCAGGAAAGCGTCGATGGAAACCGTCGCCGCATTAGGCCCAAAAGATTCGTCGAGAAAGGCCACAAGTTTGAAGTCATCCTTAGAACTAGCGAACTCTTGGGAGGATCAGCAGTCGTGATCTTCATTCTCGGAAGGGAATCGGATCGCCTTTCAAGGCGTGAAGAGTCTGAGTCCATGACTACCGCTGGCCCGCTGGGGGATTTTCAAGATCACCTCATTAATCTTCCGTGATTATCGCGAGATCGGCAAGGGATAAGGCAATAGTGTAAACTGTGAGCTGTGCGTATTCTTCTCAGCAAAACGAAAAAAGATTATGCATGTGTCAGTTCGAAGATTTGCATGGAGAAAGGCGCAATATCAATTCGAGTTGTGATATCACGCCTCACGGCCAGTTTCACTCTATTCCCACGACTTCATCTCCATCTAGGTCGATGTCCATGGAGGTAATAGATAGGTTAGTTCGCTGCTGGAAGGCCAACCTGTTCAGCTGGTGAACAAGCTTCCCGAGGCCACGGAGAACGGGAATCATCTTTTATCACCAAGCATTTGTTTCCCGGTTTCGTCCCAACACATGTTGCAGATAACCCGACACAGCCGGAAAGCTCACGATGGCGGCATGGCGCTTATCTGCACGACGCTGCCAAGGGCGCCCACGTGGCAAGAAGCTGGCGGCGTTTGTGAGAGAGCGAGACCTTCGAAAGATTCCATGCCGTTGACTCGATGAGATTATTGGTTGTTCACGTCTCTGCTGGACTCCCTGATTTTAACCTCTTTCTCGCTTGTCGATCACCTCTCGCATTATTGGCTGTCTGGACGGCTTCGGCATCGATTATGGAGCGCGTTCCTCTTCCCTTTGCTTCAGCTGGCCATACTCCATCGAGAGGAGCGTCGTTTCTGACCCATCTCACCAGCCAATCGAGTTCGAATTCTGAAGGGTCGACCTTCGAAGGTTTGGCTAAAGACGAACTAGTGACAGAGAACATCGGACGGGAACAATTTTCGGTTTCAATCCTCAGGACAGCCAAGCCTGGAGTTTCAGGGCCAAACCACGGTGATCCATGAATCCATGAACGGTTCCAACGTTTGAAGTGGCGAAAGACTACCTCAGCAATACCTTCAGCAAGTGGCCGTTACCACCTTTCCCAAAGCCGCCACGAGTCATGCTCAGAGTAAATTCGAGTATCGTGTCCCAGTTGCCACGAATCGCCATCTGATCGACGAAAGGGAATGTTGCAGCGAGGTTGGATGGGAGAGGTGTGGTTGAAGAGGTTGCGCTGAGGTTCCTGAGGAGATGTCGCGAGAACCCCACTAAACTGAATACGGCAGGTCACTGGACCCCCGATCATCAACTTTCTGTCGCCGCCCATCGGCAGATTCGACACTAGCATCGAGCAGAGAAATCAGACTCGCCGCCGTCCACAGTAGTGGCATCCACCGCGCCGCTTCGTTCGTGATGTGCGACCTCCTCCAACAGGGATAGTTCTGGGTTCTTTCTCTGTTCTCGAAGGCCTCCGCTTCTCCCAATGTCTCTCTCGATTTTTTTTTTTTTTGAGATATCCACACTCTCATCAGAAGTGTGCTTTCTCCGTGTATAAATAGTTGTATTTTAAGCCCAGGGCGGCTTGCGCGACGATCGCCGACAAGCTGTCATTCTTCACCATCCGGTTGTCTGAACCTCGCTGTTCAGAATTCTCTCGTCTCAGTGTCGATCGTCTCGACGACCACGAGGGCGATCTCGAGAGCAGACTCCCCGCACTCTATCCGGATGGTGTAATCGCCCATTGACGATTTTTTTCATATTCTTTTTAATTTCCTCGTTCCTTCGAAAGGTAATTTTTAAGAGTGTTGGTTGCGATGGAAGAGGGATCTCATGCTGGTGGCTCCAAGGGAGCTCGCTTTCGCGGAAACGCGAGCGGCAATGTGAACGATGCCGCAAATAATGACCAGAACGATATGGCGCGTTTGGGGAAGCCTCAGCAATTCAAAGTCAGTGATATCGCACAATGCGGATGCATAAAGCGACGAGCGTCTGATTGACTATTGATGATAGAGGAATTTCCGCTTCCTGTCCACTCTTGGGTTTACCTGTACACTCATGGCAACTTGGGAATCGATTTTGCTGTAAGTGCATCAGTCAAAAGCAGCCTCCCGCCTCCCTGAGAGAGCTTGACGGTGTTAACGCTCTCTAAAGGACTTCAACTCTGGGTCTGGTTAACGGCGGTCGGGCTGGAATGGTGTACGTCTACATCGCGACATTTTTCGGGTTTCTTTCCTGTGTGCTGTCAATGGCTGAGATGGCTTCACTGTTGGTCTCCCTCCTCCCATCACGAAGCTATCAGTTATCTAATATCTGGTATCAAGGGCACCTACGTCTGGCGGTCAATATCACTGGGTCAGTGAATTTGCGCCTCCGAGCAGTCAGAAATTCCTTAGCTACATTACTGGTTTGTTAACCTCCCTGGGAACATTCTACTTGCAACACAGAACAATGATCTAACTATTTGGCAGGTTGGCTTTCTGTCCTTGGCTGGCAAGCTGGATTTGCCAGTATTTGCTTTCTTTGCGGCACCCTGATTCAGGGCTTTATTGCGCTGAACCATAGTGACACTTATGCTTCTGAGCGATGGCATGGAACCCTTTTCACCTTTGCTGTTGCTTTGATTGCAACATTTGTGAATACTTACGCTGCTGGAAACCTTCCCAGCTTGGAGGGCCTGATCTTGATTCTCCATGTGTTCGGATTTTTTGCCACCATGGTACCACTTTGGGTTATGGGCGAAAAGACGTCGGCCAAAGTAGTGTTCACCGAGTTCAGGAACGAAGGTGGTTGGTCTAATATGGGACTGGCTCTTTTGGTGGGCCAGATCACTCCGATTTTCTCCTTCATAGGTACGTCTTGCGTTGTTCTGGAGGTATAATTCCTGTACTTATTTTATATTTACTGCTAGGACCCGATGGTGCGGCTCATATCGGTAAGTGTCCCCTTCTTCGAGGTTTTCGCATCAGCGAAGCTAACTCGTCGCAGCCGAGGAGATTAAAGATGCGTCGAAGATTGTGCCCTGGTCCATGGTATCAACTGCACTTATCAACGGTAGCCTTGGTTTCGTTATCCTGCTTACCTTCCTCTTTACGATGGGCGATATCACCACGGTGCTTAATCCTGCCAGCGGCTTTTCCTTCCTCCAGGCCTATCAGAACGCCCTGGGAACAACGAATGGAGCAACAGGCCTCGCATCGCTCATCCTAATCCTTGAAGTTTGCAGCGCTATCAGTATCCTGGCGACCTGCTCTCGCCAAGTGTTTGCCTTTGCCCGTGACAGTGCCCTGCCTTTCCACGCCTGGTTTGCTGCTATCAATCCGAAGTCCAGCATTCCGGTCAATTCGGTCGTGTTCACCACTATGGTCACCCTCTTACTTTCGTTGATCAACATTGGTTCTACCGAGGCTTTCAACGCAGTGGCGTCTCTGGCCGTCGGTTCGCTCTACCTGTCGTACATCATTCCCGTTGGTGTCTTCATCTTGCGACGAATGAGACCCGAGCCAATCCCCGCGAGACGGTTCAGCCTCGGCCGGTTTGGGTTTGCGATCAACGTCTTTTCGTTCTTCTATATGATCTTCGCCATTATCTTTACGTTCTTCCCCAACAAGCATGATGTCACTCCCGTGACTATGAACTGGTCCGTTCTTGTCTGGGGTGTTGTGATTATTTTCGCCATCATCCAATATATCATCCACGGACGACACATCTACGAGGGTCCGGTTATGCGCGTTAAGACTCATTGAGGCTCCCATCCTATGCAGAGCTTTACATGTCTGCTTTGTTTCTGGTGGAGCGGCAGGGATCTAAAATTTCTGATCTTGTTGCGAGGACACGTTTTCAAAACTTATGTATATCATGTATGACCTTTTTCCTTAGATCTTAGGCCTAATGTAATAGACATCATTCAACGATCGTTTATGCGACTACTCCGTAGTTCATTGAATAGATGATTTTCAACAGTTTGGTATGCTGTCAATGGGAAGTGCAAGTCAACCGAGTCGCGGCCTCACCCCTGTGGAATATCCCTGCAACGGCATACAAACCTCCATTCCTGTGCTGAAGACGACCTCACCAAACATGAATCCCCGATCAACAGCTCTGCAACCTTCCTTTTCAATGCGTGGGCATTATTCAGCTTTCTCCATCTAGGGCAAAAAGTGTTCTCCAGCTTCCTTTTTGCGATTGGATGAAAATCTCTGAGCCAGCGGATCCCTTATCAGAACATGTGGGTGGCCCAGGATGGGAGGATGAAGAACGGAACAAGCAGGCAATCCATCCACAAAAATCATGCCCGGACGAGGTGTCTTGACAAATGAGCTTAAGTTGATTAGCTTGCCGGTTACTTGAACCATTAGCGACCTGCCTAATGGGGAAGCGTTCTTCGCATCGGCGGGAATATCTTCGACATGCTCGCTTTTGCTCCCCGCTCCAGGCGCGGTATCAGGTCTGTGTCACTTCTTTTTATGCCGTGTCAGCATATCTATGATTCATCATTTGATTCTTCTTAAATTCCCCGTCTCCTCACTGTCCAAGTGCTATCTGAGACTGACTATTCCACAAGACCCTGCCAAACCCGCCAGCATATTGGACGTTCCCTCTTCGACCTGAGAATTATAAGAAAGCAAATCTCAGCTCTTTCACCGGCCAACGCTCGGTTCGCACACGCCGCCCGCCATGGGTAATCCCACCAAGACCATCCACATCCACAACCACCAACAACACGTCAAATGGTCCAATTCCATAGCCCCCGTCCTCACAATCAACTCCGGCGGCGTCCTCACCTTTGACGCTCTCGATAGCGGCAACGGCCAACTCGACAAGACCTCTACTGTAGACACACTTCGCAAATTCGACGTCAGTCTCGCGGACCCCGCACTCGGCCCCGTCTACGTCAATGGTGCGGAACCAGGCGACCTGCTCAAGGTAGAGGTTCTAGATCTTGAAGTGGGTGATTGGGGATGGACGGCGATTATACCTGATTTCGGGCTCCTGCCGGAAGAGTTTCAGGAACCGGTGTTGAAGATCTGGGAAATTGACCCTGCACTGCCGTACGTGGAGTTCAAGAAGGGGATCCGGATACAGAAGAGGCCGTTTTTGGGGATTATGGGTGTTGCGCCGGGCGTAGAGGGCGAGTTCTCGACGATTCCGCCGCTGGAGACTGGCGGGAATATGGATTGTCGGCATTTAACGGTGGGATCGACGCTATATCTTCCCGTGCGGGCACCGGGCGCACTGTTTAGCTGTGGTGACGGCCATGCTGCGCAGGGCGATGGAGAGGTATGTGGCACCGCGATAGAGACGCCGTTGAGAGCGACGTTACGGTTATCCGTTTGCAAGGATCATCCGTGGGTTACGGCGCCACAGTTTCAGACTCAGCCTCTTTCAAAGCAGCTGGGCGCTGGCGATGATGTATCGGATGACAAGGGGGAGTACGCGACCATGGGGATTGATAGTGATGTGCATGAGGCAACAAGAAAAGCTACGAGGAGCATGATAGAGTGGCTGGTTAGGACGAAGGATCTAACTCGGGAAGAAGCATACATGCTGGCTAGTGTGGCCGGCAATTTGAAGATGTGCGAGGTGGTTGACATGCCAAACTATGTCATTGCCATGAGCATTCCCCTGAATATCTTCCTCTGAGGGGGCGCATTTGCTCTGATCTCTGCGAGTTGACTAATATGATAATGAGATGACACCATGATATTTGTTCACAACCCCCGTCTTCCTCCGATTTGGATTTCTTCCTGGCAGCCAGCGGAGATGCGATGCATAAGAAAGTTTAAAATTCATCTCTCGAGTCTCGAAATGCAACTATAGCTCGCGCTGATATCGCATCGGGTCCAATTCCCCACAGGGCTTGAATCGACCTGCCCGATTTGGCTGGCACATCCGCATCACCCGCATGGGACTCGTATCCTTTTGACCCGCCAATTCGGCCCTCCTCCCTTGCATGCATGCATTGCATGCAGATGATCGTCCCAACAGAGAAGCTGGGAAGGGCCGCTCATAAACGCCATAGCCGGAGAAAAAAGAAAAGAAGGATCAGAAAGAAGATGCGTAGAATGTTCTGACGACGTCACCCCAGCGCCCAGACATTCGGGGATGAGAACTAGTGAAACGAAACGGTTTAAGAATATGAGACAGTCATCCGCACACATATTCTGATTCTGCCTGATCTAACATCCGTCTAGAAGAGGAAGGTCGATAAATGAACACAACAAGGGGATAATACTTGTCCAGCTCTCTTGTTTGCCTTTTGCTGGGCCCCCGTTGAATCAAATTAAGCTTAATTTGGGCTAAACTTTAAAGCTCAGATGGAATATTCGACCAACAATCCTCTGTCGGCTGCCCGGCCTTGTGCTCTGCTCTGCTAGAAACACTGATATACTCTTCTGGTACTTTCTGACGAGAGCTCAGGGGCGTTGTTGTAGAAACTCAGCAGGATAAAGGAACCAGGACAAGAATATGAATAATAGCAGATAGCTAACTTTGAGAGTTCAACAAACTCTTGACATTGAAAGCGCTGCTGGGTTACACAACGTAGGTTCTTATCTATGAACCCTCCTCATTGGCCGAAAGTAGACTAAGAAGATGTAGGCCCTTGCTGCTGATGAAGTAAATGAAGGATAAAAATCACTTTAGTCTCCCATGTAAAAGAAAGGTTAGAGAAGACCTCAGTACCATTCTATCGACAATGGATACTGTTAAATAAGCGTAATGACTTTTCTAAGCTAGAAATGTAGTATCTCCAAAGATTCTGGAAGTGTGTTGAAGAAAGTAGCCTGTCATACATCCCTAGAAGGGCTACCTAGGCTCCAGAAAACTTGCTTCACTGCAAGTTTGGAGCATATCCGGTTAGAGATACTGGGTGCTTCATGCTCTGTGATAGGGATTCTCAAAATCTGGCTAACAACAGAGGAGTGCTATGGTGGAACAAGCTGTTGTGAGATAAACAAAGAATTATTTTCCCAGGGTGAATCACTCATCTTGAGCAACATTATTCTTACACTCCTATTTCAAGAATGGATGGAGTCCCATCCCTTGACAAGCTCCAGATAGCTCAGTGTGCAGTGACGTGTACACTTGCATCAGCTTGAGGCAAAAGGAGGACGGCTATGTTGTCATTGCAGATATACCACAGTCTTTGAATAAGATAACTCAAGAAAGAATAGAGATATGATCCAAGGCATGTCTAGCTAAAAACATGTTTGTTGATAATGAAGCCTCAAGCTGGAAATAAACTGTTTTTTGAAATTCAGGGAATTAGGAGAGATCATGCAGTTGCTGTTTGTGAACCAAATGACAATCAACAACATTTTGAATTCCATGTCAAAGGCAAAGCATGGAATTGAAAGAACTTCCCCTTCTTGCTTCAGCTGTGCACCTGCAGAAATTTCTCGAATTTTGAAGACTAGGTTCTTGATGCTGGACTTGTCCGAGCCTTGCGACGCGAGCGCTCACGCTGCCTGTGAAGGTATCTCGCTATCAAACGTGCCCGTCGAGGTTTGCAAGCAATCAGGATTGGTTCGCGGGAAAGGTTCCGGCATCCGACCAATAGAATGTGCGTCGAAATGCAAGAACAAGGGAGAAACTTCGGTTCATGCAAGTCGACGAACTCGGGGGTTTTCCGGGAAAAAAAGTAAATTTCCACCCTGTACAGTGTAGAGACACTGAACCCAGAAACACAGTCCTCTGTGTATCTTTCACGATGTTAGGATCATGTATGAACTATTCTGCGCCGTCTGCTCGACAAAGAAAAGATTCCTTCCTCATAACTTGATTGGCGGGATGATCTGAAGGCCTTGGGCTTCTGTCCCCCTTTCGCTTCGCTCAACATCGTGTCCTATTCACCGGCGGAGAAGCATCGCGGAGTTTAGCAAGTGCGCCATGCAATTAGCCAACCATCTGTTCTGAATTGCCACTTGGAGCTGGTGGAGGAAGGAAACGTGCACGACGGAACCTGTTGTGAAACCCTGTCGAGCTTCAAGGAGGAGTTTCCCGGCCTGGACCAAGGCAGCAAAGATGCAGATCTGCCAGTATTTCAAGGAAGGCCCAAGGAAATGTGGGTTGGACGCTAAAAACGCATTCCTTCCACACTGCTTGACGGTTGGGATTGGTGGAATGGTCAATGTTTGGACGTTCACGAACAGACCGGCGTTGCAACAGTGCACCAATGCTTTTGCCTTCTACCCGGATGACTGGGATAGCAAAGGCGGGCTCGCCAAACAGTGTGGGACATTAACTCGGGCCTCATGCCTGTTGTGATCTTGGCGCATTCGGCATGGCCTGTGCCCTAAAGTTGTACGAACTGCGGCTAGAAGCAATCCCCGAAGGATGGGCGGCCATGAAGGTAATTGGGCCGTGGCGGCAACGTTCTTCTTTTTCCGTCGCCCAACAGCATCAAAACGAGACCGGTGTGAGAGCGTACATCATACACAGAGGCCTGTAATTCATCGTAATTTAACATCCCTTCGCCGTCCTTGCCCGTGAGAGTGGCGCCCTTCTGAGTCGGGACTTGACATGCTCATTATTGAACGCAGATGGCAGACATTGATACTGAAGGGCCTCGCTCTCGTCCTGGATGGTCTGCTGTAAGAGGCGAAGAAGGCCCCCTTCTCCCGGTAATGCGGCGCCGTTTCAAAGCAGGAATACTCGACAAGGCAACAAGCAGGCATCAACTTCTGGATGTGAATCCAATGGTGATGCGCAGATGCAACGTCCAAGTTCTGAATTCCAATTGGCACTCAAAACTGGAGCTGCGTACGAGGAATGGACGGGAGAAGCGGGATGGCGAAGATTTCAAGCGTTGGCCTCCCAGCGGCCGGAGAGCAGGGTACCGTCACATGCTGACCACTCATGCTTCCCTTCGATACCGTGAAGGGTACTAGGAGATATTAGTATATTCATGGTAAGTGGTCCACCATGTCACTCATAGATCGAGTTGTTTGCCGCATGGCCATTGCCAGCAGAAAGACGGCATCCCCTGAGCACAAGGCCTTGAGAGGCGGACAATAATGGGAGATCTTAAATAGCCAACGCTGATCAAAGAGCAAGCACACAAAATGCTTGATTCCACCAGCAGTTTCGTTCCCTGATATCTTCTATTCGCCGGTGATGAGACCGCGCGATATCGAAGAAAGTAAGTAAGAAGTGTGCTTTAGCCTCATTGACATTCCATTCCCACCAGCTTTCTATAGTTCGAAGTCCTCTTTCGTGCTTCTGCTGGCCATTGTTCTGAGGTGCTGTACGAACACAGCCAAACAGTATTACTTTCACTTCCTGTTCACAGTACAGAAGCCAAGCACTCTTTAAGCGGGCTTGCGCCACACCACAATCATTTTGTACTCGGGAAAGCCAGCGGGAGAAAAGTTCTTGTCGCGATGATTGGTGGTAATCAGCACGCTCCCCTTGACCTTGCATGCTATACGACAAGGATTTCGAGTTTCAACGGGCGCTTTACGAGTAGAATCTGCATCTATAAGTTAGCACATACATTCATGCGTGCTTCAACCTCCAGAGTGCATGTCAAGAGAGATTTAAGTGAGGCTCACCTGCAGCAACAATATCCTTACACCTTTCCCGGTGTCAACACAGGCTAAGCAGAAGAATCCAGACAAAATGGCATCCTACAGACAGCACCGATTTGCATTATTCACTTCTCAATATTGATGAGATGATGTGTCTGCTTTCAATTAATAGGGAATGAGGGAGAGGTTGAAGTTGAAGATGGAGACCCCAAATACCGAGCTCTGCTGTGAATGATATAAATACCAATTCCATACAGAGCTCGTATTACAGTATACCACATAGTTGTATTTGGCTTTCATTCATTATTTCAGTACTGGAAGAAAAGCAATTGTTTTCGCCTACAATCACTTCTGATCAAGCCCAAGCCTTTCTCTCATCACTGTTGAGGCTATTCCCATTCCCCAAGGTACTTATTCCTGTTGTTGCAGGGCGTAATGTGATGGTAACGATCCATACCAGCCAACGTCAATACATCGTCTGGTGTTTTGGTATGGTAACGGCCCTTCCCAAGTCACTCTTCTCACCTCTCTCAATCTTCTGTCAACGTCAAGTCTTTTCTTCTCTTGTCCACTCTCCCACTCTTCACAGCATCAGGCCATCCTGTGCTTCCCTTTTCTTTGCCTCTAGCTCATTCGACAAGGAGAGCAGAGAACGAGAGAAAAAGCAACTTTCTCCCTCCCTCGATCCCAACCCAACGTTACCAACCCACTCCGAATCCCTGCCTTGAGTCCATTCGCCATTTTCGCCGTCTCCTCCAATAACAGCTCTCAAACCAAAGCTGCGTCGTCCACCCGGTCGAAGCTCACCCCGTCCGCTGCACGTCTTGCGCTGAACTGGTCGGGCTCGCGGTCACAGGAAGTGACTTTCGACGCACTGCTGCGACAAGACTCGCCCTCACTTTTCCGTTTCACTTCTGGTTCATATATACTTTCCGCAACCTATAAGTCATGGGTGCGTGTCTCTTTTTTTGTATTGATCTCCTTGCTTTTGACGCGCCCTTGCCTTTTTGCCGGTTGTTGTTTGTGTTTTGCTGCCGCTGCGGCTTCTTATGATTTTCGCCCATTCCGTTCTGCGGCTCTTTGTGGTTTTGCTTCCCTACCCGGCTCGTCTCTCCGCTACTGCTCGCTTCCCTCCTTCATGCGACCTCTCTTTTGCTCTCCCTTCTCTTAGGCTCTCACAATCACATTCCTGTCTCCTGTCATACCTGGCACACCCCCTGTCTTGGCTCCCCAAGGTTGTCCATCCTCCAACACCATTCCTAGCAGTCTCCATCCCTCCCTCGCTTCTCCTCCACCGTCATTCCGTCTACCTCCAGCCCTTGGGACTGGCGCTTTCGTTTCTTGCCGCTTCTTCTTTTAACAGCACTTGTTTCCTTCTTAAGAGTGTTGTAGCTTACTGATAACCCATTGGATTCCTAGATACAGCGGACGTCTATCGGCCAAACCAAGTGAGTGAAATATTCGTCTCTTAACGCGAATTTCCCTCTTTCGAGCACCAGCCCTACGTGAAAACACACGAATATCGATTACGATGCCAAACGGAAGGCCTAGCAAAGGTCGCCTGGGTGTCAAAGCGATAAGACAGGTTTCTTGTACTTGAAAGAGTTAGGAAGACCTCCAAGGAGGGCATCCTGAGCTCCCTGTTCCTAAACTTGCGCTTTTCGCTCTTTGAAATCCGATTGATGGCATTTTCTTTGCTCAGAGACCCTTCCCAGCTCCATTTCAAATCATTTCGACCAGTGTGGATTCCATTGCCTACAATTTTATATCCCCCTCCAAACGCGTGGCACCCCGCTCATATTTTGGTGCATGCACGTGTTTTTTCTTTTAACAGGGGGTCGAACCACTATCTCTGGGCTCAGCCTCCTCATATCTTTAGCTGCCATTTCCATTTCTTCTTGAGATTTTGAACGCGACCTTTTGTGGCCTTTCTGTCAGGACGATTCGTTAATTCTTGACTAACTAGTCCCAGCGTGAGAGGTCTCGATCACCGCGCCGTCGATCTCGCAGTCCTCGTCGCAACCGCCGTTCTTACTCACCCAGAAGCCGCTCTCGCAGTCGCGAAGATTACCGTCGGAACGATCGACGATCTAGATCACCCATGAGTGGTGCAGTTGGCGCTTCTGGCGGCTATTCGGGCTCTGGGTTTGGACGCAGCGGTGGACCACCTCCTCGTTCCTTCGAAGACCGCGCCGTTGCCAAGGAACAGATGATGCAGTCTGTTCGCGAATCTTCCCAACAAGACCGACGTGTCTATGTTGGAAACCTTTCTTATGATGTCAAGTGGCATCATCTTAAAGATTTTATGAGACAGGGTGAGCCGGGTCATAGTCATGGGCGATCTCGCAACCGATGGGATGCATGTCGTACCGTAGGTTTGGAGGAACGATGCTGACTGTGGACCGTGTTACTTTCTTTAGCTGGAGAGGTTCTCTTTGCCGATGTCTTACTGCTTCCCAATGGAATGTCGAAGGTGGGCGCCTATGTGTAGTTGTGGCTGGTCTCCTGGTTTTCTTTGGTTATTTGATGGAAAGTTGGATTGACGGGTTGGGGTTTGGTGATTCCGATTATGTAGGGCTGCGGGTAAGTACCACTGTTCATTCGTGCCTTGCTTCGATTATGCACTCAAAGGAATGTGGAGACATGAGTCTAACTTTCATTGTTCGATAGGATTGTGGAATACGCATCGAGGGATCAAGCCCAACAAGCGGTTGCGACGCTCAGCAACCAGAATCTTATGGGCCGGCTCGTTTATGTCCGCGAGGTATGAGGTTATTGTTGGTCTACCTTGTTGTCGTTGTTAGCCTAATGTGTCCCCCCTTCACTACAGGATCGTGAGGCAGAACCTAGATTCACCGGGCCGCCTCCTCGTGATGCCGGAGCCGGTCGAGGCGGATTTGGTGGTTACGGAGGAGGAGGAGCAGGGGGCTTCAGCAGCCGCCAGATATATGTCGCCAACGTTTGTGACCCACCCTACAGTCCGCTTCTATTCTCTCTGTTGCAGATTTCTTATCCTCAATCTGGCTTAAGGGGCCTGGTCAGGAACCGTGTTGACTTGAACATTTTGTAGCTCCCATACAATGTTGGCTGGCAGGATCTCAAGGATCTCTTCCGCCAAGCCAGTAAGTTCACACATTCCTTTGATTTTCAGCAGATAAGGGGGTTGGAATGTTGACACTACACTTCATGTGTAGCCCAACAGGGCACTGTCGTCCGCGCCGATGTCCACTTAGACCCCAGTGGACGCCCCAAGGGTTCAGGAATTGTTGCTTTTGAAAGCCCCGAAGATGCTCGCAATGCTATTCAGCAGTTCAATGGCTACGAGTGGCAGGGTCGGACACTTGAAGTGCGTGAGGACCGTTTCGCCGGATCTGCTCCAGGAGGATTCGGTGGACGTGGTGGCTTTGGTTTCGGTGCTCGTGGAGGATTCGGTGGCGCCAGGGGGGGGTTCGCTGGCCGAGGTGGCTTTGGAGGAGGTTTTGCCGGGAGGGGCGGCTTTGGTGGTGGTCCTGGCTTCGGCGCTCCTGGTGGCAATCTCGAAGGTCAACCGCCAGCCTCTATCCCAGCAAACCCATTCACGGACTTTGCAACCCACGGCGGAGAAAGAAGTGCGCTTATTTACGTTCGCAACGTAAGTATACCAACACCCCCCCCGGGACTAATGTCTTTGTCTAACGCTTTCTCAGTTGCCATGGTCTACGTGTAACGAAGATCTCATTGAGCTTTTTTCAACCATTGGGAAAGTTGAACGGGCAGAAATTCAATACGAACCTAATGGCCGGTCCCGAGGAACCGGTGTTGTCCAATTCGACACCGCAGAGAATGCCGAGACTGCGATTAGTATGATTCCCCTCCTGACAAAAATGCCTTTGATAATTCTAACAACTTCACAGATAAATTCAGCGGGTATCAATACGGAGGACGTCCTCTCGGCCTTACTTTCGTCAAGTACCTTAACGCTGGCTCAGGCTCAGGCAGTGCGATGGATATCACCCAAGATGCCACTGCTGGCATTACGCAGGACCAAATCATGTAATCCATACGCGAAACAAGACGACCGCCTTGAAAACTATTGTAATATTTTCCTCCACAAGCGCAACGATCTTATGCCGCCAATACCAAGGGAATCGGAAATCGGATTTAGGACCAAGAATTTTCAGTTTCTCCGAAATATTGTGGCCTTTTTCTTGTATCTTGTGTGGGATTATTAGGTGGTCTCGCCTCGTTTTATGCCATGCATGCATTGTTACGAATCGATCTAGACGACTTCATTGTGCTGCCTTTTCCCTCTTTCTCCTCGTCTCGAGATTTAATTTGTACGAAAGACGTCTCTGCGATTGTGTACGATCTGAGTTTCTGCCCCCGGTTATTATGTTCCTAAGCTAAATTGAATCTTGGCCTTTGCTCACTTGCCGTTGGAGTTGTCTAATGAGAATACTTTCGTAGAATGATATATTGTAGTGGAGGTGCAGATGTGGACGGACGTCGAAGAAACCTGCGTTCCTAATGAAGAAAGAAAAATAAATAACGAGCTACATTTATAAAACCAGGCAAAAATATATTCGATACAGAGACGCTTGACGTGTGAGTGAGAAGGTCTTTTGAGGGCCAATTCCAGGTTGGCAGATATGTACATAGACTGTGTGGTAAACGGTAGGTGTGTAGCTTAACGACGGAGGGGAGCATGTAATGCTAGATATATACAGACGCGTGGTTGGGTTGGAAGAGAGGGGATCCAAAGACATGCAACGCGTGAGTGATGGTAGGGGAACAGAGGAGAACACAGATATATGATGTTGCAAACGCTGGCGTAACTTTTTCTTCTTGCGTTGCCCGGAGGACGGGAGGAAGGATGCCGGTGAGAATTGGGGTCATAGGAAAGAAGAGGTAGGCTCCAGATATAGGCAAGTAAGTGTGTGTGTGATGTCAACTGGGTCTCATTTCCCGTTCCTTGAAACAGGACCGACCATGTAGTCATTCTACTTTGTTTTAGGGAACTGCCCTGGGATATTCAGGTCACTGGTCGTCGAAGTCCGACTCGTTTCACTGATTCTAGGAATTTCAGCCTCCTTTGGGTCGATCACCTCGAACCCCTGATCGTTTGCTTCATCCATTGTAGCAGTAAGTGACGTCGCTGCAGTGACTGTATTGAGGGTCCTGCTGTCGGTGTTTGTCGTCTTCTGTGTCGATAGGGTCAGAGTTTCGCCGGTTTGGAGCCTGTCGTCTATCGGCGCGGTTCCTTGGGCGCCGTGTGTGGATGATGTAGTGGAGTGTACGTGATTGCCTGTGCGACTGGATTGTCGAGAGGGTACCTGGGCCTTGTCATTTGGGAGAGCGAATGTTTGGGCTGGGGGTTCTGCTGATGATATCCATTGACTGTAAGGTCGGTTGTCACGCATATCCGGGTTGGATGGGGCTGGTGCCGCGGCATAAATGTGACTTGTGTCATGGGTGCCTTCGTCCGCATAGTATCCAGAATGATGTTGTGCGTGGTTTGCAGAAAAACGTCCTCGAAGATCCGGGAAAGGTTCCGGCGCTACTGTGCCACCACGATCCCCCGTGCTATCTACGCTGGAGCGCGAGTTGATTCCTTGCAAGTGTCTTTCAATCTGAACCTCGCTTGGAAAATGGCCGCCGGGCTGGGGCCGCTGCTGCCATTGAGGTTCAACCGGTGATAACGCACGGGTAGTCAGCACTTGGTCCGCCGAATAGGGAGTTCGATCTGCTTCGTCCTCTTCCAAGATGCCGTCGCTGCTGATGGATGAATCTCGCTGCGTTGTACCGCTGAGAGTCCGAACGTGTCGTCGAACGAATTCATTTCGAGCCTCGCCGGTTTTATCTACCAGTGATTTTATATCCTCGTACCAGGCGAGCATCGTTTCGCGGGATTCGGCTCGGAAAGCCCAGCCATGTCCACGATGCATGGGTCCAGTTTGTCGTCCCTTGATCGTAAACTTGTGCGAGGCTGAACCAGGTTGGGAATGAGGCCCTAGCTTTTGCTCTGGTAGGTACAGTGACATCACTGGGGTTTGCGACGCAATTCGATCCGCGGATTTAAACTCATGCAGGTGAGTTGCGGACAGAACGTACCTGGAAAGCGTTAGTACCACAAAATATTGGAATGTTCGCTTTATTATGGTGCAAAACTTACCAGCCAGGCGTATAGCCTTTTAGATATTTACCTCGCCGCTCCAGCATCCCAGCCCTCACCTGCGCTGCCGCCGGGTGATCTTGTCCGGGATAGGTTATATTCTCGACTTTTCGTACAGGTAAATTAGGGTCAATCAGCTGTTCACTGTGAGCCACAAAGGCATCCCATTCACGGTCCTTGGGCATGGAGAGTGGACCGTCCCGCAGCCGCTCCACCGCTTCGTATGCTGTGTCTGCATCCCGTTTTATGATACCTGCGTACGAACTGTATGCCTTTTGAATCTCACCAACCACAATCGACTCTAATTCACGACCTGAGTTTTCAAGGTTGAGGTAGGCCTGGCAGAGTAATCAGTTTGATGCAGTTCAAAATACTGAAGTGATACGAACTCGATGTAGATAGTTTTCTTCCGAGATTTGCTTCTTTAGCTGCTTGTCAACACCGAGCTTGATGAGATACGGATCACCCTTTCCAGATGTCGCCGCAGGGTCACTGTCCACTAGGCCCAAGGCTTCGTGCAGGTGACGGACGGATTTGCGGGTGGTCTCCATTTCCTTGTCCACCATAGTTTTAAAGTCGCCCGAAAGACCTTTGATTTCCTTGATCTTCTGCTGCAGATCGTTCCGTAGCCCAGTTAGCCGTGATACGATCTCTGCCTCGACTTCTTTGGCTTTGTTTGCTTCAAAAAGGGCTTGTTGATGGTAGCCTTTTATAATGTTTGTCGCATCCCATATCCCTCCGGAAATAAGGAACATCGGTGGCATTGTAATGTTGCCCATTACATTTGTTGCAGTAACTAGCATTTTGGAGCGGGTTTCGCATGATCTCTGGATGTCACGAAAGACGGTGATCAGGTCCTTCAATACATTGCGCCAAGCTGCAACTTGGATTAGCCAGCTGTTCACCTTTAGAAGCGGGAGGCACACGTACCCTGAAACCTGTTTGCCAAAATTTCCGTGGGATTCCCCTTTGTTGGGACAGGTATGTAAAAGGCGCTGCTCATCTCATCTTCCGCCTCTCCATATTTCTCCATTTCCCCCAAACGCAGACTTCTAACACTTCCTGCACGGCTAGTTCTTTTGCTTCCTGCCTTCCTCAGACTCCCTTTCTTGCTCAGCGACGCCGTCTTTTTCTTCAGTGTATTAAACCGGGACGGAAGGTCTGTCTGCGATAGCGCCCGTTGTCCCATCGCTGGACGAACTCCCATCGCTGGAGGTTCGTCCAGCGACAAGGATCCCCTACCGCTCATCGAAAGCTCCTCGTGGAAGCGGGATGGCTGTCCCGCAACTCGATGATTGTCGTTGCTGCCATCGAAGTTTGACCGTACATGGAACTCAGTCGGGGCGATGGAGGAGTTGATATAGGAGTTTGGGCGGGAACCGGCCACTGAGGCATGAGGGCGCATTGCGTGAACGAGCGGAGTGTGAGCTGCTGGTTCGTAGATGGCGGAGGACGGGGAGCGGGGTCTGGACGACGTCGTTGTCGCCATGACGATCGATGGGACGTGTGAGAGGCTGCCAGGTCAGAAAAGGAGAGCGAGCGTGAGTTCATATATAGATGTGTCTGAACAGTCGCAGATCTTTGCTTTTTCCTCGATAGGAGAGGTTAGAGCTTTCGGTTGATCGACACCGGCAGCTCAGGGTTTCTCCCGTCGTTTCGAAAGGAGTCTTAATAATAGTTGACAAGCAACAAAAACAGTTTGTCTGTGAAGGAAGTCAAAATAGACCAAACATTCCGAAATATAGTCAAGGGAAGACAAGCAAAGCCAGCGTGAAGTCTGAGCATCGGCCGTGTAGATGACGTCTTGACCAAGAATTGGCGGGTGGCCGCATTGGTCCGGAGCCGTGCTGCGATTTCTGGGGTAGGTACCCATACAAATCGTTGGGTTCTCCCCGGCAACGGCACCATAGAGCGGCCACAACCGATCAAGTACCAGTACAAGGCTTTGCTGTCGATCCAACAGCCTGGATTTTGTATGTATCGTTTATTTACGCAGAGAACCGATCTTTTGGGAAGATTTTCCTTGAATACTTGCTCTTGCTGTCAACGTTATCTTGACATTCAGGTTACTTGAATGACTTCTTTGCAAAGTTTATTGGCATCTTGGGCCCTACGGCTCTTCCCGTACCCTCCTATTCCTAGAGGATTTGCTTGTTTATCTCGATATTTTCCTGCTGTTCTGATGCTGTCCGGCTGGTTTGGGCCTTCGAAGTGAGCCACACAAGGAACGAGGAAACACAGCCACGCTAGACGTCATCTTACATAATATTTTGTGGCTGAAATCATTGCTCATGTGATATGCTTGGCATATCTCCTTGTCAAGGCCTGAAGCACAGGTTTTGATATCGATGACACGAGGGCACGAGGGCTGGAGGTAAGCAGGCGACATAGGAGACCATACAGGCTCGCGCAGTATGTCTGACGTCCAATTGTCCCAAGTCTGTGGTTGTCAAGGAGCGATCCGAGCGTGGTTTTGCATGGCTAGAAGACGGAACCAACGGTATTGGGCGGCTTCCCACTGCTGCTGCTGTCGAGAGGGCTGCCTAGATGCCTTTCTCGTGGGTATCTGTGTCGAGAGAACTGGCAAATGCAGATCCACGTAGAAAATTGACAAAAGAACAGGGAAAAATTCTAATTGAGCTCAGCGCCTGGAGCAGCCGTATACTACATGAATTGTGTAAAGGAAGATATCAAGCAAGGGAAGATCGAAATGAGGGAATTTTTGATTGCACCTAAGGCGAGGCCGACGGCTGTGTCACGGGGACATCAATTCCATAGGCCTCCTTTATTCTATCCCGTCGTCGTTCGGCAAATCCGGGGCCACGGATTCCTGTAGGCATTGTTAGCATATCCAGCGGTTCTAAAACTCAGATCGAAGAATATAGTTGACAGTACCTCTCCTTTCTCCTATCTCTTCTAATGTCTGCTCGGCGGGTGTCCGGAAACTCTTTCTCATCTGTTCTCTTCTCTCGAACTCGTCGATATCTGGGTTCTTGCCTTCACCTCGAAGACTTCCTCCGGCGTACTCAAAGACACCAATAGTCGACGCAAGTGTGACACCGTATCCGAGGACGGCGGGCATTGAACGGGCTGGCAATCTCCCCATTAGTCATTTGTTCGGCTAAGTCCTTCCGTTCAGCAAGGAGCAAGGAAAATATATCCCACCTCGTAGACCCATAGCAGCTCCGGCAAAAAGTCCTCCCCAAGTACTGTTCCAGAAATCTTCTTTCTCTCGAAGGTTTGCTGAAGCGGTTTTGACGAACTCATAGGCACCGCCCATTGTAGCTGCAATTGAAACCAAAATCAGCCAAGCTTGTCCTCGCAAAAACCACCCGTTCCCAATTTCAATAGATCATGGCATACCGAATAGCGCGACTGTTCCACCCGTCCTCGTCAGAACCCCCAATGGCCCGATGTTCTGCTTCGCGAGGGTGTTCTGAACGGCGGAGGCGAAGAGACCAACGCCACCCGTCAGTAATGTTGTTTTGGTCGCTGCCGAGACAGCATCTTTCGGATGGTAGACCGTCTCTTCAGAGGACGACATGATTGATGTTCTCACGCTGGCCTTGACGACGATTCAAAGACTCTCCCGTATTGAGGACGTTGTTTGGCGGCGAGTGTGGTGGTGGCCAGCAAAATGATGTCTTGGCATCCTTGGTGACGACGTGCCTGTCATTGGCTGTGCGAGAGGTAAGGAACCGGAGTACGGAGAGCAGTTCTACAGAGTACAGAACAGTAATCTCGCAACTACTAGACAGCTCCCTGTGCGGCATTTAATTCGGGGCTACTATTGTATTTGAGCTTTAAACCGTGAGCCCATTGTGCTTCTCCGGCCTCCAGCAGCCGCCGGTGCTTTCCTTGTCTTGGTAATTGCCCCTCGCCATTGACTCGGGAGCTTCGCTTGAGAGAATCCCCCAGTGAAGAAGCTTTTTAATCCATATCCCTTTGCTGGAGCTGCTTATTCTTGCTTATGACGAGGGGCAACGCTCATCCTCGGAGCTCCCGAACGCTGTAGTCGCCGTCGACAAGCTCTCAAACCGCCAGACCCGCGCCCAGGGACCCAAACTCCTGCCTTCCACGGATCTCCTCTACCGTCCTCATCCAGGACCAGGAGGGTAGCATTCCTGCCCAGGGGCCTGGGATGAACGATATCTCGATGGCTGAAGCTAGCGCAGCAGAAATCCATGAAACGATTCCACGACGGCCAGGTTAGCAAATACGACCACCCCGTTTCCTCCATCTTCGGCCTGCTCATATAACTAACTCCTCTTTGCTAGGGAAAACGTCTCCGTGCTTCATACAAGATGTCTTTCTTTACGACCCCGAGCATTTGCCTTCCTCGAATTTCAATATCCTAACCGACATCCCTCCCGTTTTCTTTAAAGACAAACCTTACGAACCGCAGTTATCGCGCGAGCGTTGTGTCCATCACTATGTCACAAAGCCAAACCAAACTTCCGTCGAGAACCACTCCGCTTGGCGCACCGAGGAGAAGGTATCAAAGGACAAGAACAAGGTAGCCAGGGTGTCTTCGATCTGCGCAAGATGCCGGTGGCATCTGGAGCTGCGGATCACGGAAGAAAGCCGACCTGCATGGCAAGACGACCACGTACACCATCTGGTATACGCTCCTCCGGATTCTGCCGATGACGAGCCCAGTAATCCGTTTAAATCAAAAGGCCAGCGCCAGGAGTCGTATCGCTTCAAGTGTACCTACAAAACTTGTTCAGCAATAGCCTTGCTGAATCTCCTTTCTCCCGTTCTTTCCCCAGCTCACATAAGGATTCTCACAAATGAAGACGTGTTGACTGACCGGATAAGCGAGGCCCGTAAGCTCTGTCCGGAGAGGCTAGAGGGCATCAGTCCTCCACGCCCAGCTACCGTGTTGCGCTATCTCAAGTCATACATTGACAATGCGTTGCAAGATGGGCAAAAGGACAAAAAAATAAACCCCAAAAATAAGCGCTTCACAGCACATTTTGGTGTCAAAGGGGCTCCGTGCAGGCCACTGTTAGAATTCATAGGATTCACACCCAAGGTGCGGGGAGTTTTACCTCTCTCTGATCCACGTTCGCCCATGCATAAAAGAATGTTTTCAGTCTAATATATTGGCATTGCTGTTACAGGACGATGATGGCTTGTGGATACCCCCTCGGCCGGACACATCTGCCCCAACCCCATATGAAAACCCAGAGAACATTTTTCTTGACAACATTTCAAATGAACTTCTTGTTCTTATTGCGCAACAACCGCAACTTGACCTGGAACAACTGGATGTGGACACTTACATGTTGCCGTCATTTGCACAATTTGCTCTTGCGCTTGGCCCCGTAAACTGTGAGTCTCCCCCAGAAGTGAGCCTGCCCAAACACTGATTGACATATTGCAGATAAAGGGATATACTCTTATCCAAATGCTGACCAGAAGATGCCAGAAGCACCGTAAGTCCCGTTTCATTTCATTGTTTCCCCATGGAATCGCCTTTGACCAAATCCCATCCAGGTATTACCAAGATCTAGGGGTGACGGAAGACACGTCGAGCGACATCGTCATTCAAGCTTACCGACAGCAAGTCAAATGCTATCCAGAGAGATCGCACTATTACCTCCGATGCCTCCGGGAAATTGGACGTTGGAGGGAGACCCGCGACGACACCATCAACCGTTTCGTCGGTCATGAGTACGAGAGCGCGAAGCTCGCTGATGATGACGATCATGAAGCCTATCTTTACTTCAATCTCAGGTGCCGGGATAGGAGCCTCACTGATTCTAAAATAATTGGACTCTTTTATCGCACTGTCGACGAAACTAAAGATGACTTGATGGCGAGACAGATGCTCATGAGAATTGGAGAGCATCGAAACAGTGAAGCGATAAAGGTAGTCGCGCAAGAAAGTATGCTTTCCCCTCCTCATAGCCTGCGCAACGTGCTGACAATAAATAGGGCTAGCAGATGCAGGCCAGGCCATGATGTTTCTCGGCGTGGGAAGTGACACGACTGATGACTTTGTCATTTCCATGTATGCTGCAAAGGTAGGACTACTCTAGGCCGAGCATTTGACCATACATTACGTTGGATTCTAACTTTGCTTCTCGGTAGATAAACGACGTCCCGGAGAGCATTGAAGTTGCAAGAAAGGCTGTCGAATTGATTGCAAAGGCGCGCAAATCGGACGCTTTATTCTACTATCTTCGCACTGGCGAAATGATAGATAGTGAAATGGATGTTGGGGAAGCGTTCCGGCTGTTGGATATCCCAAATCGAACCCTTGATGATTCCTCCATCCTGGCCGCGTTCCAAGTTCGTTGCAGCGATGACCCTGAGAAAGTCGAGAAATATCGAAAGGCCCTTCGAGTTATCGCTGATGCGTCGGAAAGTTCGTTGCTAAAGCATGAGCTAGGTGAAGACCAGCTAGCATCTGTGCCTTCCCTGGAGGAGTGGCCTATTGGCCTACACAACATTGGGAACACATGTTACTTGAACAGTCTGCTGCAGTTTTATTTCACGATAGAGCCGTTACGCAATCTGGTGTTGGACTTTGAGCAACACAAAACAGAACTTGATGAAGAAACGGTGCTGAACAAAAAAGTGGGATCTCGGGTAGTGTCTCGATCGGAGATAGAGCGGTCCCAAGCATGTAAGGATTTGCTCTTTCAGAGCTACCTTGACAGCCTCACTAATTCTTCTGTAGTCGTTCGGGAACTACGGCGATTGTTTGAGAACATGATTACGACTCCCGCTCCTTCCATAACCCCCCGGCAGGAGCTTGCAGCGTTGACGTTGCTCAGTTCATCGACTGCGGCCGAAATTCGGCGACAGCGAGAGACTGTCACTGAATTGCCGGTGCAAGGGCCATCTTTGCCGGAAACAGCCTGTGGAACGAGACGCGGATCAGATGTACCGCCCATCGAGTCTTTGGAAGAAGGAGGACCTGCTCATGCAGGCTCTCCAATGCAAACCGATGATGAAGCCGTTGATGTGGCGGAGAAGGAAAGTGTTGGTCCCGCTCCAGAGGAAGACCCCGGTAAACTGGTGGAAACAATTGAGATTGAACCAGAAGTGGTTCAGGAAGAGAGTTCGGGTCAATTCATTGGACCTCCTAACCGGCCTCCGCCTGTACCACCCCGCCCAGCAAGGAAGGTTATTGACGAGGCACAGTTGTTGAAGGAAGAGGTCGAGATTGGGGCCCAGCAGGATGTTACTGAAGTGATCAACAACGTGCTTTTCCAGATGCAATGTGCCATTAAAGCATCCAACGTGGATAAGGAGGGTATGCAACTGGACTTGATAACAGAGTAAGTGCAAAGCCCTCATAGTACGAAAGGAAGCCGGGCTGACATTATGACTGTAGCTTGTTTTATGGCAAGACGATGTCATATATCTCAGGGTCGGGAGGTGTTCGATCGAAGGAAGAAACGTGGTGCGACATCAAAGTGAATGTTGCGAGCGGATCGCGGGACATATATTCAGCTCTTGACGGGGCGTTTGACCCTCAGTTGGTTGAAGTTCAGGGCGAGCTAGCCTCACAGCATGGCACAATCACCAAAATCCCTCCTATCCTCCAGATCCAGGTTCAGCGCGCACAATTCGACCAGATCAAAAAGGCGTCATTCAAGTCAACTCACCACTTGCAATTGAAGCCGGTCATATATATGGATCGATACCTTGATGTAGGCGAGAGAGATGTGCATAACATCCTCAAACGTCGTACGGAATCATGGGCGCAAAAGAAATTACTTCGGAAGTTGCAAAAGCGGAAAGTAGAGCTTGAAAATCATGACCGGGTGCGTTTGACAACTTTGGTAACTTTGGGTTTCTTCTGACCTCTGCTAGCTGCAAGCATCAGTTCCGGCGGTGTTGAATGCAGCAAGCGCCAAGCTGCGGGAGTTGGAAACAGTGAAGGATGACCCAGAAACAGCGGAATTTGCACTCAATATTGACCCGTCTGTGGTGGAGCGTCTCGAAGGTTTAAAGGAGACGATGGCGGCAGAGATCCAGGGTATGCCGTTCTCCTTACTCTTTTTGCTAAGGGATTACTAACACTTATTATTGGTAGACCTGACAAAGGCGATTAAGGAACTGGAGCGGGGAATCCAGACGCAGTTCTCGGATCTACGGACCATGCCGTATTATTTGTATGCGGTGTTTGTGCATCGGGGCACTGTTGAGTTTGGGCATTACTACATATATATTTACGACTTTGACCAGCAGATCTGGCGGAAGTACAACGACAGCCGGGTGACAGAAGTGCGTGACGAGTCGGAGATATTTGGGTGTCCGGACGAGCGCAACCCGCCCACGCCGTATTTCCTGGTATATGTGTACGAACGGCATTTGCAGCGACTTGCGAAGCCGGTGTGCCGGCAAGTTGATCAACATAAACAGAGCACACCGGTGGGAGACAGCACCATGCATGAGGAAGCTGGTATGTCGAATATGGAGGCGCGAATGTCGGGGACGAATTTGGGGCGGACGGGGTCGATGGAGGTTGAGATGGAAGATCAGCCACCGCCGTATGAGGAGGTGGCGGTGAGAACGACCGAAGGTACGGGAGAAGAAAGGAAAGCTGCAGATGAAGATCACTCTCATGATTGGTACAAGGGTGGCAGTTGTGGGAATTGGGACAAGACATGTGCTGACAATTCTGGTGTGGAATGGTAGGCGTAGTAGTCACGGAGAGAGAAATCTCAGCCTCGCCGTCGCCGCCTTCAAACAACCCACTGAAACGTAAAGATTTGACTTGACGCTCTTCGTCTCAATGTTATGCATTTTGTTTTCTTGTTGGACAGTGATGCGACGGAGCGGACGTGACACAATGGGCATGGCGTACGGGTATCAAGCAGCCAACTGGCAACATCATCATAGAGGACAGGAATGGGATTTGCGGAGCCGGCGGGCGTTAAGCTATGGGGTATCTGCTTCGTACGAGTACAGAGCTTTGATAGGTCTTTTGATGGAGAATAGCTTGTCCGATCTTTCTTTTCGAGCCTCCACTGCGGTTCCTTCCGATGAATGAACTTGTTATTATCCGAAGGGCGAACAGTCAGCCGGCCTAAAATGCTTGGCGTTGTGCCAAGCCTCTTGGCGGCATAGGGCGGAGCCTGTGATCGCCATGAATTCTTGGTGAATACACCGAGTCTTCTCCGTATGCAAGGTGTGAGACCTCAATTTCTGAAGGGCGCAATCCTCCCCTACTCCTAACCATCTCTGACCCCTAATTTCCATATGTTGATGAAGGCTAATTATACCTGGGTCAAGCAGAGAGCCTTGCCAAGGCTTAACTGTGCCAAGCTATGCCAAGCCTGGAGGGGCGGCCCCACTAAACTGGTGATGTCACCCGACTATCCGAAGCGGCGGAAGAGTCGCCGGGTGGCTGACTAAGCCCAGGCCGGGTGTTGGGTGCGGCAAAACACGGCGAAAGGAGGCCGAACCGAGGGACTCGTTCTTTGTCTGCAGAGGGAAGAGGGGGAGACCTCGGGGGATAGAGAGGGAGGAGAGGAGAGGACGACATCTTGACAACTTCAGCTTCAACCTCAACATCACATCAACACCAGACAGACACAGGACGAGGCAGAGACAGGAGACAGACGAGGCAGACGAGGAACTTAAGGAGCACCCGGAGAAGAGCTTCTCCAGACTACCCGTGTGGCCACGGCATTTACCCGACCCAGAACACAGAACATCCGACCGCCCTTCCGACCCGCAGCCTCGTTCTCGTTCATAAAGACATTATCCTGGGGCAATCTCAGCATCGTCGCGAGCCCAGAGCTGCATTGATTTTCCTTTTTCCTTCTTTCTTTCTTTCTTTTCTTTGCTTCTTCTGCCTCACACCGGTTCGCCGCAATGTCGCTCCACGCCCCAAGACGCTGCTTACGCGTTGCAAGGCAGTTTATCACTGCTAACCCCGCAAGGGTAAGGCTTGGTCCATTTAGCTGATTTTCATAAATTATTATGGAGAGAGGTGTCCCCTCATCAGAAAAACAACAACAAACACCAAATTAAAGGGGTTGAGCAATTGATTTGTTTCCCTCTTACTCACTCGCTTTTCCTACTCTCTCTATATCTTTATATGCGTATATTTACTCTTAATATCTAGAATCAGGGATTCTTCGTCCGCGCGTTTTCGTCCTCAGTCGCCCGAATGCATATCAACAAGATCTACCCGTCTGCCGAAGAGGCTCTCAAGGACTTCAAGTCCAACTCCATTGTTCTCGCCGGCGGTTTCGGTCTCTGCGGCGTCCCCGATACCTTGATCGAGGCCGTGCACAACAATCGCTCCATTACCGGTATCACTGCCGTGAGTAACAATGCCGGTGTCGACGGTGCCGGACTGGGCCTCCTGCTCGCTAGCGGTCAGATCAAGAAGATGATTGCGAGCTATGTCGGTGAAAACAAGACGTTTGAGCGTATGTATCTGGGGGGCCAGATTGAGTTGGAATTGACCCCCCAGGGTACTTTGGCGGAACGCTGCCGCGCCGGTGGTGCGGGCATTCCGGCCTTTTACACGCCCGCTGCGTTTGGAACGGTCGTCCAGACGGGCGAGCTGCCGTTAAAACACAATGAAGACGGCAGCATCCAGCAGTACGGCCAGCCGCGAGACGTCAAGGTCTTCGACGGTAAGAGCTATGTGATGGAGGAGTCAATCAAGGGTGACTATGCGTTTATCAAGGCCTACAAGGCCGATCGCCTGGGCAACTGCCAATTCCGGTACGCGGCGCAAAACTTCAACGGCGCCATGGGGCGAAACGCCAAGATGACCATCGTCGAGGCGGAGCATATTGTCGAGGTGGGCGAGATTGAGCCCGCTGCCGTACATCTGCCGGGAATCTACGTCAAGCGCGTCATCCAGAGCACGGCGGAGAAGAAGATTGAAAAGTACACTTTCGCCAAGGAGAGCGAGGAGGTGACGGATCTCTCGTCCCTCGGCCCCCGCGAGCGCATCGTCCGTCGTGCGGCCAAGGAGTTCAAGAACGGCATGTATGCGAACCTGGGTATCGGGATGCCCATGTTGGCGCCGAATTTCGTCGACCCCTCCGTCACCGTGCAGCTGCAGTCGGAGAATGGGATTTTGGGGCTGGGACCGTATCCGAAGAAGGGAGAGGAAGATGCCGATCTGATTAATGCGGGCAAGGAGACTGTCACTTTGTTGCCTGGTGCTTCGGTGTTTGGCAGCGAGGAATCGTTTGGAATGATTCGGTCTGGACGCATTGATTTGACCATCCTGGGCGCCATGCAGGTCAGCGCACGGGGTGATCTCGCCAACTGTAAGTTTTCCGATAATTCTTCTACATCTCCCTTCTAACACAGATTAGGGATGCTTCCCGGTAAGATCAAGGGTTTCGGCGGCGCAATGGACCTCGTCTCGAACCCCACAAACACAAAAGTCGTCGTGACAATGGAACACTGCGACAAGAAGGGCAACCCCAAGATTCTCAAACAGTGCGAATTCCCGCTCACCGGCCGGACCTGCGTGAGCAGAATTATCACCGAACTGTGTGTGTTTGACGTCGATTTCACACACGGATTAACCTTGATTGAGCTTGCGGACGGTGTGACGGTTGACGAGGTCAAGGCCAAGACGGGTGCCCCCTTCAAGGTGGCGGATGATGTGAAGCCTATGCTGTAGGCTGGTAATTTTGGGTAACAATTTTGGCGTTTTGCTCATTCTTTTTCGGAACCCGTACATAGCTGTGCATTTTGCCTTTTGCTTTTGGATGGGGGTTTGGTCATATACCCAGATAGCCTATATATACACCGTTGTACAGAAATGAGATACCTGCAAAGGTCTGTTCTATTCATGTTTCCCTCTCATCATCGTACATCCATATCTATCACACCACATCCATAGAATATTACTTAAATCGAAACATCCCACTAACCTTCTTCCGCAATCTCCCCAACCAACTCCGTGTCTGCACCTCCTCAAATTCCCTTAGCAAGCTATCGTAATACCCGGGCTGACTGGCCGGATACCTCAACGAGCGCGGCAGCGGATACGTCTTCTGATATCTGTTCTCGAGAAGGGAGTAGAGCGCGTTCACGTTTTCAGTGGTGAGGAACGGGGCATCGGCTGTGGTGGGTGTGTTTGGTGTGGGTTGCGAGGAGGAAGGGGAGGAGGAGGAGGAGGAGGAGGAGGAGGAGGAGGAGGAGAAAAGCTGCTTCCAGCGCGATGGAGGCTGTTCTGGTGTTGGCGGACTGAGGCGTGAGGATAGGTATGTTTGGATGGAGACGGTGGAGGGGCGGAGGGGGTCTGTTGGCCAGCGGGATATGAGGCGTTGGATATGGCGTTTTAGAGTCGGGCGGGGGAGCTGGGAGCTGTTAGTTTTGAGGTATTAGAGACTGTTTGCTGGGGTCTTGTCTTGCCTTTTGCATTGTGAAGGGTGTGTTGATGGATTAGATGGTGGTGGGGCGTGGTTTGGTTGAAGGAGGGAATGCGGAGAATACAGATTGGTGGTGAGCGAGAATATGAAGAATAACAATCAGTGAGCGAGGTTCTCAATCAGTTTGATTCATCTGATGTCTTCTTCTCATTGAAGCCGAAGATTCATTGACGGACTTGATATCAGCCCCAATCCGGCCTAGCGCCGGACTCGCACGAGAGATTGTCACGTGGTCCATCCGCCTTCCAACGTCAGGATCCCAATCCAGCACTCGATGATGCTGAGGACGAAGAAGAAGAAGAAGAGCTCTCTCTTGATGCCACCACCACAACGGGTCCTGTTTGTGGCCTCATCATTCTGGACTTCCTATTGCCGTACCTTTTTCCTTTTGAATCTTATCCTACGCCTAGTCGATCCCTCTCCTGAAGCCTGTCTCCCGCCATGAGTTCCCATCGGTATCAGCGGGTACGTACTTTCTCTCTGCAACAACCCTATTCCAACGATATAATACTAATAACTTATCCAGGTTGACACCAGCAACGACGACGAAGACCAGCAGCATACTCCCATCCCCGCCTCTCCTCCACCATCTTTCCACTCCCGCGCATCCTCCCCCGTCTCTCGACCCCTCCTACACCAAGATCCCCTCGCCTCCGACGCAGATCGGACGCTCGCAGACGCCTTTGGTGACGATGATGCGCATAGTACCGATGCAGAAGATGAAGCGGATGATAGGCAACGCTTAATGAGAGGGAACGCTGATAATAGTAATATTAATACGGAACGGAATGAGAATGCGTCGTGGACGCAGCATGAGACTGCGAATTCGCAGGGGAGTTCGTCTACGCCGAGTCAGCAGCAGCAACCGGCTGCGACGTCGGCGACTGTGATTCGTGGGAATGATGGTGTGTTTGCGAATTTGGCGGCGAAGCCTGAGCGGGGTGAGAAGCATGAGGATTTACCACCGGTATGTACTATCACTCTCTTGTGTAGGAACTAGCTGACGATGTTTAGACGTATGAGCAAGCGGCTGCTGATGCTACTCCCCCCTATTGGGAGACGACCATCGTTGCTCCCGGCATGTCGTCCGATGAGGTCTTTGTCGATGGTCTCCCCGTTGGTTCGATATTCTCCTTTGTCTGGAACGGCATGATCTCGACCTCCTTCCAACTCATCGGCTTCCTCCTCACATACCTCCTACACACCACGCATGCCGCCAAAAACGGCAGTAGAGCCGGCCTTGGCCTCACACTCGTGCAGTATGGGTTCTACATGAAACCCGGCTCCGACTCAGACTCACCTGCATCCGGTGACTCGCAGTACGTCCCGCCGGACCCCAATAGTCATGACTTCGATCCCGGCTCGGTAGGGAGCGGCGGCGATGCCGGCGCAAACTCTGCGTCAGCAACTGCTGCAACGTCGGGTATCACCACGAGCGAGTGGATTTCCTATGTTCTGATGGTTGTCGGATGGTTCATTTTGATTCGGGCCATCAGCGACTTCTTACGGGCCCGAAGACACGAGCAGCTTGTTCTGCAGAGTCCGGACCGCGGTCTACCTGTTCCGATCGTGGTGGAGGGCGAACACCCTGAGCGCGCGGTGTAGATATTGACACTCTTTCGACTTTCTTTCTTTGCATTGCCTTTTACTCGACCGAATACCGTGGTGTAATAGGATGGATGGGAACCTGGGGCTTGTTTTCTTTACTCTGGAGGGATGATTTTTTCAGTCTTGGTGCTTTTGGCGTTTTGATCCACCTATGCTGCTGCATATATGCCCATTTTCGTTTGTACATCCTCCTCGCACAGGGCTACTCTCCTACGTACAGTTTTTCTACTCGATAGATGCCTACCAACACCTTTCTCCTAGTGGAAGATTCCTCCTTTTTCTCTGCTCGAGCTAACAAAAGAAAATACATACACGGCAAAAGCCACATATGTAATTGCTTCCAGTGTCCTGCAGCTTGGCGTCATCTTCTGAGGCGCAGCTGAGGCAGCAAAATTATTGGCTTCTTGGGGCTTCTTTTTCAAGTCCAACGCAGTGAGAGAATACGAATAAGAAAATAGGGCTGGCTTCATGCATGCAGGTTGGATTAGTGGTGGCTGGTGCCTTGTTGAATGTTCGATCTGGCTTCCTCCGTCAATTCTTCGCGTGAGATCCAGAGGACAAGTGGACGAGTTGCAAAGTGATGAGATACGGAGTCCGGAGGATGGGATATAATTAGGCAGATATAAATACTTTGTCTTGTCTCTGCATTGTCCTCCTCAGATAAATAAATAAATAAATAAATAAATCAGTAAATCTTGCTGTCGTCATCACCACACTGTTTGTCCAAGATAACCCCTCTGAAGTTGGTTCTCTACTCTACACCTCGCCGACTCAAGTCATAAATCCATCGGTCATGACACGATTCACGCCCTCTCGACCCGTTGAAGCAAAGTCCCTCCTCTCAATCACATCCCTCGCCTCGAATCCGCCAACCTACCCACGGAACCCGACGCAGGAGCGGCTCGAGCCACTGGTTCTGTATATTGTGCGTGTACCGGGGAGTCGAGGTAGTTCAATAAACACATTTCAACAAGGAATACCACACAAAATAGTACTTAGAATATATGGCTAACTAGCTCTGATTTTACTAGATGTCTTCCTCTCGCCGCTGAAACCGCCGACAAAGTCGAGTGTATCACCTGAATCGCTGAATGCGTCGTTGTATTACTTGCACGTTGCGGGGCCGGGGGATGAGGAGGTGCTGGAGACGATTGAGAAGGAGAGAAGGGTTGTTGAAGAGGAGAGGAGACGGAGCAATGATGATACTGCCGATGATGGAAGAAGACACGAGAGATTTTCCCTGCTGAATCGAGTGCGGAGAAAACCGGTGCCCAAAGTCGCGGTACAGGATCCTGCTATGGGAGACTGCTCGTCCGGGGATAATAGCTCGCGAGAAGTGGTTCAAGAGTCGGTTGAACGGCCACCGCGTCTTCCTCCGCGACCGTTGCGAATAGGGAATTTGGAAGGTGTTGATGAAGATTTGCCTGAATATCGTCCTGCTCTACCGCGTCGACCAGTGCCACAGTCACCCCCCGGCGAACGAAGTTACGAGAGTGGCCCGAGAAGATGGAGCGCACAACCTCCTCCGCCACCATCATATCGTCCTCGAGAAGCGCTTCAGCCCCTGAGAAATAGCATTGACGTCGTGGGAGCTACTCGAGACTCCAGCTGGGGCGGTGGACGGCCTGCGATTCGTCCTGACAGTGCTGGATCTGGAATGGATAGGGCTCGAGGGTTCTTGAATCTGCCTGGCGACTCTATACCTCGAATCAAACCGAAGAGAAGTTATGACAAGCCGCGGGTTGCTCCCCCGCCAGCCCCTTTCCATATCACTCTTATCCGTCGAGATCCCACGCACGGAAATCAGTGGAATGTCGGCACAATGACCAATCGCGCAGAATCCAGTCCGTCCATGGCCACATCAGACGGCGCCGTCAAGATCGAGATAACAACCCCGGGATACAAGAAATTCGCTGACTCCAAACCTGTCAGGTTCGAAGATTTCGGAATCAATCCTCCCTCTTCAGTCCGGAGCTCGATGCCGCCGCTGTCGAGTCCTCAGGCTGACGCCAGAGACAGCCATACTCCAGGATCCGAGCTGCGCACCTCGGGTCCAGCACGGTTCACCCGCGACCTAACACCCTCGCATCCTCAACACGACCCGTTAGAACCTTATCTACTAAAGCTCAAGGGGCATTATTCCTTCGAATCCCCGTGGAACGGCACCTGCACATTTCTAACCGCCGCCAACGGACGGACTCTAAAATGTCGACACACCATCCCCTCGCCTTCATTCAATGCTGGGACACAATCCCCACCGCCGTCAGTCAACGTCGCTGAAATAAGATTCAACCTACCGACATTCCATTCGCGTTCCCGATCTCCCTCTCACGATAATCACAATCAAGATCCGTTCTCCCCCGCCACCCCACGTTTGGATCCTGACCGATTGGATCTGAGTCTGGCGCGAGAACGCGCGGGCGGTGGCATCCGCGGGAATAGTGCCAAATTGGGCAAATTGGTTATCGAGGATGAAGGCTTGAAGATGTTGGATTTAGTTGTTGCGGCGTGTATGGGTGTTTTCTGGGGGGTTTACGAACATGTTTCGGGACCGTAGGTGAACTTGCTTACCTTTTGGTATCAGCTTTGAATCTAGCGTTTCGGGACTTAATACCTTCCAAGGTTCTCGGTGATCTCCTTCTCTGCTTTGGAAGAAGCTGCTTCCATTGACATGGCACCTGTCCTCGATGGCCTTCAAGCGCAACGCTCTTGCTTCCTTTCCTCTCACCACCTCGCGGTGTGTACCTAGGTATAGGCTCCCAAGGCAGTCCCCACGTATTTTGTCCATTCGCTCTGGATATCGTCGATTAGTTCGCATTCTTAGACGCGCGTTATATTCGTTGCATTTTGGTTGCTTGTTGTGCTCGTTTGATACTCAGTCCACTCTATTTATTCCCTATATCAACGCCTTTTCACTACCTTAGACGGCGGAATTGAAGCAATGGCAGCACCACGAATGACCGTTCCTCAGTTCGGGGAGATGATGAGACAAGTGTCAGATCACGCCCGGAGATTCTATCGAAACGACTACACGCTACATATTCGTTTTGCTGACGACAACAGCGGCGCAGCCAGGGACGCGGAACAATTGGAGCTTTTTCTTGGCCTGTTCGGTTTTGCCTCGGCTGAAGAGATGGTCATCCCTTCTGAGAGCGAGGATGCGTCGAAGATGGTACGCGCGAGATTTTCAGACCTCATGGCAACGGCCCATGGTGCTCCGGGTGATTCGATTGTCATTGTGCACTATGCGGGTTATGGTCATTTAGACTCGGCTGGGAAAACCGTCTTTCAGGATTCTATAGCAGGAAACTCGCGGTTCGAATTTCAAGACACCTTTTTCGGCGAGCTGTTCCAGCCCCTTGCGCCCGCAGCAGGAGATCCGCACGTTGACGTTGTGTTCCTTATCGATTCGTGCTTAGAGCTCTCTCCAGTCTTACAGTATCCGAGGAGCCGGGCAAGGGCGGCCGAGATGCTTGCTGGTTACGGAATTTCGTTCGAGGGGGCGCCTGTGCAGTTTAGAACCGGCCTTGAAGGCTTCACCTCGCAGCTAGCATGGTGGGCTGGCTGGGCAAAGCGAAAATGTGCGAGCATCTCGCTGGCTAATTTGGCTCGAACCATGTGCGGTGGGAGGCATACGCGGATATATGGATCGAATCCTATCCGCCTTTCATATGCTAATGATTGGCTGAGACACGGTCAGACGCTCCCATTCGATGAATGCCATCGCTGCGTTTTCAGCATCGAGGTTCATATGTATCGCCCCAGTGACCAGGAGTTGTTGGCACTGGCAAACGAGGTTATTCGATTATCAGCCGGGGTGGTAATCGAGGCATTATACAGTACCCCTGCCACTGCGGGAATCATTCTTGAAGCGCCGTATGAAATGTACTCGGTATTCTCTGACGTTTTTAATGTCAAGCTGATATTCGACGACACGTTTGGGACTCGAACGTGGGCTTTGTGGTACGGCGGGCGGCATCTTTCTCTTCCTCGGATCCCGCCTCTTCAGTTGCCTCTACCCCGGGTGCCTGCACCTCATGAGCCTCCAACACACTTGCCTGAATCTCATTAGCCAAACGTTCCGGCGATGAACGGACATCCCCTAGTGCCAATCGTTCTTGCAATTCCCGAGTGTTGCCCGATTCTGTGGAATTTATAGCGGATAGAATCCAGAGCCTTTTAGATAGGAAAGGTAGTGTACTGTTCTGAATATCATTAACCAAGCCATGAATCGATGGATGGCGCATGTACTACTATGGCTATGGCCCGAAGTGACGCCTGCTCATTTCAGATACATGACAGGCTTACCGTTGATATTGCAGCTGATACTGGCTGCTACAGCTACTACGTGTTTTCTCCGATTTTGTAATGCTCCCAGAAAAGAAAAGGAGATCACAGCTTCATTCACTGCGTTTGCCTAGTTGGAAAGGAGGGCGCCAGTTTACTTCACTGCTATATACATACATATATCTGGGCCTCATCTCTCTTCTCAAATATCTTTCCCAACAGGATTAACTTCACATTTCTTCTGCCATATCAATTACTCATCATATCTTTTGCAAGCTGTATCTTATTTATTTGACATCATGATTAAAGACTATCTTGATCAGCTGTACTCCGAGGCTTTGAAAAATCGAAGAAAAAGAATGGGGGCAATAACAACTTGACATGGCCAGTGTTCAGGATGCTGCATCAATCTTGCAGCAACGATCAAAGGAATCTGCAGATAGAATGCAAGCAAATCACCTTAGGGCCGAAGATATCATTACCTGGCCATCCCCCTGATGGATTGATAATGGGAGACGCACACTCATGCCAAAGCAAAGATTTTATCAGCACCCTGGAACACTGAACAGATTCCAATTAGTTTCAACAGTGTGAAGCCTGACTACTGCATTGTGCTGGAAGGGAACTTTTCTAGCATTCAGTAAAAGATCAGACACATGGGAGATTTCTAACTATTGAAACCCAGGAGTTTCAAAGTCGATCATATCAGCGTACGGTTTAGCATGAAGTCACAATGAGCTTCATGATATGATTAAAGAACATGGGGAATACAGCCTGACAGCTATTATATGGAATACGAAAAAAAAGGATGCAGAGATCCAGTCGCAGTCATTCCATAACTGGATCCAGTATCTGTACCTGTTACGGAAACACGCAAATACAACGAGCCAATATATCTTACGCTCATGGCCTCTTCCCCCAGGGATGATTCAATGGAGGACGGCGCTGCATAACTGGGAAAGCCTATTGCTCTTCAACGAATGAAGACGTGGAAATACCACGAGATCCTGACACGTTATTCCATGGAAGTCCCATGGCTATCCGTTCTGTTGGCCCGTGGCCTTCAGGGAGCTCCAGTACGTTAATCACGGGGGTCATACGTGGGTTGCGGCAAGTATGAACCCTCCGCCGCTGAAGAGGGAGCATCAGAGCAGACAGCGATCCTGTTAGAGAATAATTCTCCCGATAAATCCGAAAGGAGCAGCACTGGAGCGGGTCTTCTGCCATTTATCCCCGTCTATGCCGGACCAGACCAAAATGTCCAGCCTCCTCCCTTTGTTGCCGAGCCATCCATCCGTATGGTTATCCCAGCTCCGGCCGATGTATGGTTGGAGAAGGCTTCGGCCAACGTAGCTGAGAGAATCAGCCTTCTATTCCACGGATAATATATACCTACGTTCACCATTCCTAACAGAACCACAATCCCACCCCACGGGTAGCCATTGAACCTTAGTTTTTCTATACAACTGCAAGAGTGCAATGTATATGAACGTTAGGAACTCAGCTTGATGACTTTCACGGCCTCTTATGGTTGAATATGGATTCATGGTGTCTTTTAGAAATTGCAATGTTCTTGCGTTTTGTTTCCGGTGATGCGAGGAAATAAAAGATTAATTGATCTGGATGAAGTCAGTTTAAGGTCTGGATAGTTTTCGGGTTGGAAAGAGGGATCCATGGTTGAGAATGCTAAGGTCACGAACCGTGGACGTTGACGGTTGGGAACATGTGTCAGCATGAGCCGCAAGGATGCGGGTGTCTTGAACCGTGTCTGTACTCGAACTTTATGGGTGCCGTTGTGAACTCAGATGTGGCGATTGTCTGCTTTTTAAAAGCTGGAGAAAACTTCGGAAGCGTTGTTCCAAAAAGCAAAGGTATAATTATAGATTCAAGACCGTCAAAAAGACTTAGAGATATTCTCAAAAATACATGATAGAACCCATGGGTAGTACATAAGAACGCCGAGGTGAAAAACAGAAGTATATCCTTCCAACACATGCATAGTTTGTGGAAGGCCACGGCATTCGATTCGCCCCGTAGCCAAGAGAATAGGAGAGGTTAGAGGGTTTCTTTCGGAATTTTGCCGCGTATTGTGGCACGCGCAGAAGTAAGTATGAATGCGCGGAAACGTAGTAAAAAACGGAGAAGACGTGTGGGCTTTGAGTAAGTTGAGTCGAGCGTCGGATTTGCTGTAAATGAATCGTGAATCGCCACCAGTGCAATTGCAAGGAGTGTGTACAGCGCTCCTGCCTCATTATCTGGCGCGAACAAGTTGCAACAGGCTTTATCATTCCGCTTCATCACACTTAAAAATGCCGAATACCGGCAAACGTGGGTTGGTGAATATGTCGTAATTGAATAGATATAGGGTAAGTCGAAGAGGGAAATACAAGGGGCGGGTAGGGTCTAAGGAGAATCGTCGAGAGTACCACGGAGAGACTGGGTATCGGCCAGAAATTTGGTCTTTAGCGGATGGGCTCCGTAAGAGGGGCTGGAACGATGAGGTCCAGGCTTAGTAGTGGCCATCAGGGTTGGTAACCTAGTATGGATGGTCAGCGAACAGCTCGAAAAATATTAAACAGGATCATTTACCTTCAGGATCCTGCGAGAGAAATCTTGGTCATCGGCAATACTGCCATTGCTTTGGCGTCGTTGCTGCATGATGGTCGGATCGAGTCTGGAGTCAGACATTGAGCCTTCGGAATATGGCTTGCCGCCAGCGACGAAATTACTGATGGTAGCGTTTCGACGATATTCCTCCATGACTTCCTTGCGTTTCTTATACTTGAGGAAGAAGAAGGCACCACCGATGATCGCAGCGAGGGCGACGACACCGACGACAACACCTGCAGCGATGCCGGCTTTATTCGGGCCGCTTGGTTTCTCTGTTGGCTCGCTTCCTTGGGTGATAATAACGGTTTCGCCAGACGACCTGGTCGTGGTTTCTGTTGGAGGAGAAGTGGATGTAGAGGTCTGGGATGTAGAAGATTGCTTGGCATCTTCAGTCTCAATCTCGTCCTCGTCAAGGTATCCTGAAATGAAAACAGAGAAGGCATCCTTGCCACCACCTAATCTCATGGGTTAGCTTTCAGATCGTCAAGACCGTGTCCTGGGGGATACTCACAATTATCTTTATCGAAACCACCGCATTCCCTGCTGCATTCGCTCTCATTCACTTTTGCAGACTTGTCGGGCATCTTATCACCGCACCAGCAGTAAGTGCCTTTTGTCAAGGCCATGACACCCTTCTTGTACTTCTCCACACAGGTTTTCTGGCACTCTCCGTAGCTTTGAAATGTATCTTTGCCCTTGTCTTTCATTGACGCACCGACAGCTTTGTAGCATCCTTTGTAAGTGTAAGCTTTGAGGGCTCTGGCGGTAATGTCCTCGCTAAGAGCTATGGGTTCTGCCGCTGTTAAGCAGTTCCCCAACAGTAGAGAGGCCGCAATCGCGGCTGTGGATGAAATGAGCTTCATGGTGAGATTTTAGGGAGTGGACGTTTGGAGTCAAGTTTGTCGGAGAGAGGAAGTGTAGGGCGAAGCACCGTCTGGTTCGACTTAATCTGCCGTTCAGGCGGTTTCGATGGTGTTTCTGAAAACCGCCAGATAGGCACAGCTCGTGAAGGGTGCGGGTAAGGGTTCACAGTCGCCCTCCGCACCTCTTTTCGATCCTTCTCGCTGTCGTCGAGGATCCGATCGCGTCTTTCGATGCCGTTATGAGTGTCCTCGCGTCGGGTTGATGCTAGGGCACCATAGGTGCGGGTGGACGTCGGGGGACGTGGTCAGGGGAGCGGATCGCCTGCAGCCTGCACAGCACAGTGAATGAGTATTTCGAACGCCTAACTGATGAAGATTCTTGGTAGAGACTGAGATGGTCGACTTGATGCCGAGAGATGGAAAGACAACGTCTTGATCGATGAAACGGTGGGGAAGCACAGCCAGGAATCGTACCTTTGCTCGAACAGCCAACGTTGTCAAAGTCCCACTCAAAGGGGTCATTCAAAAAAGAGCGAAATTCGAGCGACGACTGAATAAAAGAGCAGGGAGACAGAATTAGGGCTGATGAACTGATCCAGAGCCCATGCAGCGAGATGTAGAATGATGGACTTTGATGGACTGAGGATGAAAGGTGAAACGAGTGTGGAAGGGTTGGTGAGGGTGAGGAGTGGAGGAACGGACAGGACTCCTGGACGGGAGATGATGGGTGAGGGTCTCAGTCTTGTGCAAGGAAGATCAACGTACGTCGGTAACAACGGGTATAAACAAAATACCAATACGGGAAAGCTGGGGCCAAGAGGCTGTATTTAATACGAAGGGGGCGACAAACCACTGGCCAAGAAGGTTAATACGTGTATGACTAAACGAGTTAAAATACATAGCGGTCATTTAAAACTATAAATACCGTACCAGGCGCCAAGACTGCCCTTCCCCGTGGAAATTGAGGCGCGGGTCAGAGACACGCTAAGCCGCATTGGGGACAAGCTGTATCGCCGGCGGTTCCAAGTCTATTTTTCGCCCGCATGATTGGACATGCAGATTTGAAGAGCAGATCTTTGTTCCAGAAATAATCACCAGAAGGCAGCAGACATGCAGGAACCCATCATGAAGGAACCACCATCCTCTGGTCTTTCTGATATTCTGTTCTTCTGTTGACCGCTGGCGATGCAGCAACAATATCGGTGTCTGTTTGGAGAAATTCGGAGCATCGACGGATGGGGTAATACGGTAAATACAGTCTCTCGTACGAACAAAGAACAACAGCGAAGTCCTTCTCCCCAACATCCATTCGACGGGGAGAAGGATTCGGAAACGCACTGTCAGTTTGACAACAAGAATATGAAAAGATTCAAATGTGTGTTGGACTGTTGGTCCTTGGCCTTTGTTGGTTGGAGCATCTGCTGCACACTGCTGTCGAACCGCGCGGCATCTTCAGACTGGAAACCAATGTTACCCAGTTATACCAAGATGTCTCAAATTGATTGGGACTGCATCTTTGCGCACATGCCATCATCAACAAGCACTCCCAACCAAACGCCCTGCATCCAGCCCTACCGAGCCTCCCTTCTTGTGACAGAGTCTTTGCTGCCCACCGCCAAACGCCCAGCGACAGAAAAAAGGAACCGATTCAAGGTATGAGGTGTATGGTAAGTTACGCGCCCCTGAAATCTACGACTCCAGCGACTCGACCACTCATGCGCCACAATTCCCACACCGGCGCAGGGATTATCCAATCCGCCGTTTTGAGTGGCGTCGCAGAGCGGGTACCTGAAAACCTAAAGCCAGGCCTCGGCTTATGTAAGACAGTCTGTTTCAAGCCACACCTTGATCGAAAATAATGTGCCTGTTGCGCCTCGTCACTGGGCTTCACACGAATACGAGCCAAAGACTCTTTCCCTTGAATTCATCGTTGCTCGACCACAAGATCAGAGAAGCAATTCCATGAACTCCTCTGTCGCTTTTGCCCGCGTTTCTGTTGACCCGCCAAACCCAAGAATGGTCTGCGATCCACGACTTGTGGCAAGGTTCGCTGCCTTGATTGATACCCTGGCCTAGACCTGGCGATAGCAAGCACAACCCTCGTTCGTATTCTTGAAAAACACTGCCTCCCGGGAAACCCGGAGACGCGGAGATGAAAAGTGTTCCTGATGTGTTGGCAGAAAGCTCTGAGCAAGCCAGGCAATAAGGCCAGGCAGTGAGGCCTTGTTGCTGTGCTGACGTGTTGTCACCCGCTTCAGCCAGGGATCACTCCTTGAACTTCTCCTTCCTCAAACCCGAACTGAGTCCTGTGGGAGAAGTGGTTTGAACCTGATCGCATTGAGATGTGAATCAATCCAGTTCCAAAGTTGTGGCTACTTTATCGATGGCTTCATGACACCTGACGTTGGTGGTAGGACTGAGGGCTGATCCAGCGCAGGACAATGAACCCTTTTCTTGTTCCTTGCCGTTCACATTGAATATCCCTTCTAGACCTGGGATCAATGCATCTTTCCAAAGGCGACTACCAATGACGCAGCTATAGGAAGTAAGTCATCTCCTCACGCAAGGAGGAGCCTGGAAACGCTCGTGGAGCATCCGAGATTTGTTCTTCACCGGCCTGGAAAGGGAGACTGTCTGCTTGGTGCTCGTCAATGATGGACCTGATCCGAGAACTGTGAACCGGATGTGTCTTGGCGACCTCGCTCATAATCTGTCTCTCAGTGAGCCATTGCATGGGATGGTCCGAAGTGTACGGAGTAGGAAAGCAGTTTCCTTCACCGAGAATCGATCCAGGCCCCAAGAATGGAAACATATACTGCAGGGCCCAAGGGATGCTTCGCAAGATTCCTCAACAACCACGCAATATTTCTGGGTGAAAATAGAGTCAAACATTCAGCAGGAAAGTACCTTTCAAATGAACCTCGCGATCCCATGATTTTCGAATTGACGCACCGCAAATCGAAGAAAGGCCAGTAGAGCGCCTTTACTATCGAGCCCCGCTGTTTTCGCTGCCCTTGCTCCGTACACACTCCGAATAAACAGCTTGGCAGGACGGTACTTGGAATGCCTGGGATTTTCGATTTCACATTTCACAGCCTGACACTATAGACCAAACACCCAAGATAAGAGCAATTCATTTTTGTTGAAAATACAAACCAAATCCTATCCAACTACCGCAACAATCATCTCAATTCAGGATCCAAACCCCCATCGCCACTATCTTCTTCACCCTCTATTTTCTCCATCCGCCCTTCAAGGCTTGGGAATATGTATCGTCTTGCTCACCATCAAACAGCCACTGAGAACAAACATGCCAACCGCAGGATGAAACTCAAACGCCGTACCACGCGCAACAACGCCAAGGGGAACATCTTCCAATACCCAACCATTCGACAACCAATACGCCATAACCGCAGCAAGAGCCAGTGTCGTCGGGATCGGGGTTCCTTCAAAGTATTGCGATTTGCCCGCCTTGTCCTTTGGTAACGTGGCGACGGTGACGTTGAATCTGGCGAGACGGGTGAGGCCGCAGAGAACGAAAAATGTGAGGAGGACGTGGTCGAGTGGGGTGCGCAATCCGATTGAGAAGGCGGCTGCGGCGGGGGCGAGGCCGAAGGAGATCTGTCATGAATCAAATGTGTTAGGGTTCTGGGGCGATTCTACGCAAAGATCGGGGTTCGTGGTGATAATGTAGGTGAAGTATTGCGTACCAAATCTGCTAGGGAGTCCAATTCTTGACCCAAGAGTGACGATCTACACCTCCACCGTGCGACCTTGCCGTCCATGAAGTCGAAAAATAGTCCGAATGGCATAAATGCGAGGGCGGTCCACAGATCCTTGAACTGGTGCGCATCACCTAGACAGTATCGCATCGACGAAAATACCGACATCACTGGAAGCGGAGTACCCAGTTTAGTAATGATCCTTAAACGGGGAGCGGTGCGAGCTCGATATCGCAGTGAAAACTTGCCTCCACAGAACCCTAGAGAAATGCGAGTTAGTCCTTCATACTCACGCAGAGGAGCATATTTCATAAAATGGGTTTCAAAACTTACCATTTAATTCAGTGATAAGGTCTGCGAGCTGGAGGGTTCTAACACGCACGGTTGGTTCAGCATCACGCCGTTTCTCGTGCCCCAACGCATTGACATAGAGCGGTTTAACTGACCTGACCATGCTAAAGTGCCCCGGGCTCTCCGCTGCGAGGAGCTTCTTCTGTGTATCCTGCCCTAAGAGTGGAATGTCAGCTACAGCTGCAATCTTTCATCGCCAGGGTCCATTTCTGCATTTTCGCTCACCGCTGTCGATACGGTTGGAATTCGTGGTGTCCACGGCGGGACTGGGGACGGAGCTTCTTCGGGACATTTTTAAGGTATCTGGTATGAGATATAAACACTTCAATAGATAAATTATGAAGTAAAGTAAGAATAGTATCGCAGAGGTGAAGGGGGTTGGTGGGATTGGCGATGTTTGCTTGATGTTGATTTCAGGGAGACGTCATAATGATCGAGGTCTGCGGCCAAGCCTGCGAATCACCAAAATCCTGGGCGATGATTATTACTGCGCAAGGAAACTTGATAACATTTGTTGCATACACAATCCAAAAGAGTCTTTTTAGTTTTACAAATCTTTTGAAAATAATACATATCGACTCGTTGATCTAGCATGGTAGCCAGGCGAAAAACTCCCGTCCCTGAATGCTCCTGAACGCCAGTAAAAATACGTGAAATTAACCGCGGCCACGGAAACCACCACGCGATCCTCCTCTTGGGCCTCCACGAGAGGAGAAACCGCCTCGTCCACCCCGAGCAGGACCGCCTCTACTAAACCCACCTCCCCTTGGGCCTCCACGGGAGAAGCCACCGCGTCCACGAGGCGCACCCCTACCGCCTCGAGGAGCTCCTCTTCCGGCACCCCCAGCTCTCTTTGGCTTCGAAACACCTAAAGCTGCATTAGATAACTTTCCAAGATCTGCAACACGGATCATCATTTACCTGGTGGTGGCTTGGGCTTTGGGAGGAACCTGGTGCAGAAGCCGTTAGTATTCAAACATATCATCTCCGAAGTAGGGATTTCTCACTTCTCCAACGGTAGTAGCTTGTCGCCTCCAATATAGAACTTGTCTCCGGACTTAAAGGACGTCGCGACGATACCCTCCTGCGGCTTGATCGTAAAGTAAACTTGATTGATGGGTCCAAGGACCTCGTCGACCTTTCCAACGGGTGTCTATTGCGCGCAAGTGTTAGTCCCCTGTAATGCACAGTGTAAAGACCGGAGTATAGCATCGTGTACCTTGTTCTCGAGGTAAATTGGCGCGTTGAAGTAAGGGATTTTCGGGTTAATCGATTCGCAGACCATTTCTCCCTCGCAGGCATGCATGAACGATCCCATTTCTAACACAAAGTAAGCTCACTATCCAGCACAATCGCCCGATGTCGCGCCAACATACCTAGCACTGTAGCTGGTGGCCCGAAGGATTGCTGCATTCCTCCTCGTCCTAGCGAGAGTCAGCTTCAAGACCTGCGATATTCCGGACTCCACAACGACATACCACCGCGGCTTGCGAAACCGCCTCGAGGTGCGCCAAACCCGCCTCCACGGCCTCTACTGCCCCCGCGAAATGACATGTTGTATATTGAGCGATAAGGTCGGGGCCGCAGATGGTTGGAGTTTTCAACGCTCTTTGCTCTCGAGATCTTGAAGCTTCGGCTAAAATTGTGAAAAAGCATGAAGTCACGTGATTCTACCGCTTTCGCGGAGATAGTGCGATTTTGTTCCCCTCACTGTTGGAGGGTGACAAGGCGACTGACTCAATTATCGCAACAACTTGGAGTCTTCGCAGTCGCCACAGTTCTATTCGAAAGGCTCTCCGACACGATGGGTGAAGAAACCGCGCATGCTACAGTTTCTGAAGGCGTTCAGGCCAATCTCCCCGACCGATCCTCGGATTCTTTGGCGCAAGCTGCCCCTCCACAGAAAAGCAAGGGACAGTCAAAGAAGCCTGCGGATACACCTCTTCCGGACTTCATCGTCGAGCGGAATAAGCTCTTCGAGGAGCTCTATCAGCAACAACTCGAAGACCTAAAAAACAAACCGCGCGTTGACATCACGGTCACACTTGATGTTGGAGATGGGCCGCCAGCGACCGTTATCGCCAAGGCATGGGAGTCAACACCGGGCCATTTCTTGAAGGATATACCAAAGGAATTCAGTTCCTCTGTGGTGATTGCGAAGATTGATGGAAAACAGCTTTGGGATTTGAACCGTCCGTTAGAAAAGGACTGCCGGATCTCTTACCTTCCGTTTGACCACCCGGAAGGAAGAGAAGTCTTCTGGCATTCCAGCGCGCACGTTCTGGGAGAAGCTTCGGAGTGCGAATATGGGTGCTTGCTGTCCCATGGCCCTCCTACTGCGCAGGGTTATTTTTACGATATGGCGATGCCGGAGGGGTATGTTCTCCGCTGCCGAGACATAAACGCATACTAATTTGCTTCCAGTCGTGTTGTGAAGGAGTCGGATTGGCCAGCATTAGATACCCGGTCAGGTCGGATCCTCAAGGAGAAGCAAACATTTGACCGATTAGACGTGTCGAAGGAAAACTTGAAAAAGATGTTTGCATATAGCAAATATAAGCTGCATTATATCAACAACCTTGTCGAAGGAGAGAGCAGTACCGTCTATCGATGCGGCACTCTGGTCGATTTGTGTAGGGGTCCGCACATCCAAAACACAGGGAAAATAAAGGCAATGAAGATCATGCAGGTATGATACCTTTGGTTCGTGACAATGAGCAACAGGAATGGCTAATAAGTTCTTGAAGAACTCATCTGCCTACTTCTTAGGCGACCAAGCCAACGACACCCTCCAGCGTATTCGAGGTGTTGCATTCCCGGACAAGAAATTACTTCAAGAGCACTTGAAATTCCTAGAAGAGGCCGAGAAGCGCAATCATTTAAGGATTGGCAAAGACCAAGAACTCTTTTTCTTTGATGAGGCGTCACCCGGATGCCCTTTCCTTCTTCCTAACGGCACCGTTATTTTCAATGCGGTCCAGAAGCTTCTCCGGTCGGAGTACCGCAAGCGTGGATATCAAGAAGTCCAGTCACCTAACATGTATGACGTCGGTATCTGGCGGACTTCGGGACATTGGCAGCATTACAAAGACGATATGTTTAAGCTTGATGTCGAGAAGCGAGAATGGGCATTGAAACCAATGAACTGCCCCGGTCACTGCATCGTGTTTGGCCACAGGGAGAGGAGCTATCGCGAGCTGCCGTTGCGAATGGCAGATTTTGGCGTGCTTCATAGGAACGAAGCGTCAGGTGCTCTGAGTGGATTGACTAGAGTCCGGAAATTCCAACAAGACGACACTCATATTTTCTGTACAGATGACCAGGTAGGCTGATCCAAAGTTCCAGATCGCTATTGTTTACTGACACCATTCCTTCAGATCACGCAAGAAATTGAAGGCCTTTTTGATTTCCTCAAATCAGTATATGGCTTGTTTGGGTTCAGTTTCAAGCTGAAGCTTTCCACACGACCAGACAAGTATCTCGGAAAGCTCGAAACATGGGATTTCGCTGAGGCACAACTACGAGAGGCATTGACAAGGTTCAAGGGCTCAGATTGGGAGTTGAATGAAGGAGATGGTGCATTTTACGGACCCAAGATCGATATCACCATCTCCGATGCCCTCAAGCGAGAATTCCAGTGCGCCACGATTCAGCTTGATTACCAACAGCCCCAGAATTTCAAGCTTGAATACATGACCGGCGAAGTGGCTGGCAAGTCAAAGGCTCACGAAGAACATAAAGCCGAAGAAGGTGCCGCCGAAAAAGCACCGGGGGCTGATGGCGAACCAGGACCCGGTCGTGCTCGCCCTGTCATGATCCACAGGGCCATCATCGGTAGCTTCGAAAGATTCCTGGGAATTCTGATTGAGCACTTTGGCGGCAAATGGCCATTCTGGCTCAGCCCTCGCCAGATCCTCATCGTACCAGTGATGCCGGCTGTATACGATTATGCCGAAGAGCTTCAGAAGATCCTTCGAGACGACAAGTTGATCGTGGACGTGGATGTTAGCGGAAATACCCTACAAAAGAAGATCAGAAACGGCCAGCTGGCTCAGTATAACTTCATTTTCGGTAAGTTCACCGCTTTACTCTGGTTTATCATGTACTAAGTATATTCTTTACACAGTCGTGGGAGCTCAGGAGAAGGAATCTCGGTCCGTCAACATTCGCAACCGCGACGACCCGAGCTCGCAGTCCAAGGGCAGTCTTATCCCTCTAGAGGAAGCTCGCGCGAAGTTGAGAGCTCTCCGAAAGGAGCGGCGCCTTGCTAATCATCTTTAAACATTTAATGTGTTTTCCCATCCAACTGCCTGCAGACCTTGGCTAGATAGTTGTATCATGGCTTTTAGACCTAAATCTTCAATGACAAGAAGAGGGATACTGCAAGAATGATTCCCGTTTTCAACTCGAGTGGTAGTTACTCCGTAGTTTGCAATTAGAACTCATTGCCATAACACCTCAACTCATCCCTGAGCCCTCAGACAACAGCTGATGAATGACACTTTGTTGTTATGAGAAACGTGTTTCATTCAGGAGGTGATTGAATGGGAGCTGAGTTTGATCTGCTGCCATCTTCAACCCCTTTTTTGTTGTTCCTTGAATGTTCCCTGCCATTCGGCCACCCGACCTCGCAGCTCAATCCCGATCCCAAGCTTCTGCTCTGACTCAGAGTGAATCACGACCGAGTTCTCCCGGCACTCTTCGAAAAGTTGAATCACAAATCGAGGTATTTTTTTAAGCGATCGCGGAGTAGCCCGCTCTCGTCCCAGGAATAGAATGTTGCTGCCTTATTGCCCAAGACAACCCGCAACACCAGCGTTTCATCCATTGGTTCCCTCAGGTCGCATTTTGCAGCTTTTGCTCTCTGGGCGAGAAATGCGAGAGGTCCGAGAAAAGAAAAATTTGAGATCTGCTTGGTTTCCTTTTCATTGGGCGCTGCTCGTCTGGTCATGAGGCCTCTCCGTGTTTTCGTCTCCGGATGTCATCGATGCTGGTACAAGTCGACACCCAGAGGAGGCTTCCTCCAGATCGATTCTCTTTCATCGGGGGCCGAACGGAGATTTCTGGTGATTGATCGACGAAGCCTTACCAGCCTGGCTGAAGCGCTAAGAACATCTTCGAATGACCGACTTTCCGAACCCAGCAATCCAGCTCTTGGCTGGTCCCGAAGCTCCGATGGCCTTCTTGACAGCCTGGGTGCTTGCTCTCCTGGATCCCCCTTGACGTTCATGTAGCTCTCATCACTGTTGCTCTGCGGAGTCGAGAGACTGGCTTGATTGTTCAGGTCAAGATTGGGTTAACCTTGAGCGAAAGGGGGAAAAGTGGCCGCTCCGCCAATCTGGAACTTTCAGGTCCAAACAGCCACTTTGATCGATGCTGGCTAGCGTGGCGAGAAAAAACGTTGTTTCGCTGCCACCCTGCAAGGAGCTCTGACAGTGACGTTTTAACGAGCTGCCTGGTGCCGGGCTCGGGGAAGATCGCGAGACAATATAAAAAAGATGATTCATGACCCCGTGCTCATTCATAGCGTAGACATTATCCATTATCTGCTCTTCAATATCGTGCCCTCGCTCCCGTTGCGCTGTTCCCAGTCCGTGGTGGCGACCTCAAAGCCCAGAGCTGAGCTAGCGACATCTGCGCCAAGAGATATATCGATGGACTTCGTCTGACGCTCGAGAAGGGAAAGCTGTGCGAGGGCAACAAGATAAAACCGTGCCCAATCGCTCCAGAGAGACTGCAGAGCCGATCTCTAACCTGTGCGACTGTTGCCCGCCAATGCCCATGCCCATTGGACCTGTCCCAAGGTTAGTCATTCTTACGAGTACATCCTTTGAAGGCGACAAACTCAGCCCGCAACTCTGCCCGCACAGCTGGGTCTCCTCCCTTCAAGCTCATTTATTAATAAGCAATCTGATTGCTCAGGTCTGCTTCTTGTCTTTTCCTCCGTCATTGACTGATATTTCTCTGCGCCAGCAAAAGTATCCCCAAGTGAATAATAGCATCGTCACACGCTCCGCCGCCTTCGTCCGCTGCAAACCCCACGTCTTTTCAGATTTCAGTTTCCCCGCTCTATGGACTCAGGGTGGTGCTTTGGGGCATAACATAACAGATACCACGCCGGTCTGGCATCCGCAAGCAAGGGACTCCGCGATCGAACCGTTGCGTCTCCGTACATCCCCTTCACTTTTACATCTTCCTCCCGCCGCTATGGAGCAACTGGGGGGATCGAACAACTCCGAAGGCATGGGATTCGAGATGCCGCCTCTAGTCAACCAGCCTCCTCAGATATTCGGTGCCAGCAACGCTGATGGCTCTCCGATTCCTGCCACTCTTCCCGGACCCATTTTCTCAGAAGATCAATTGAACAGTGCGTTAGACGATGCAAATGAGGCCAAACGGAGGCGAATAGCACGAGTACGTGATGGTTTCCCAGTTCCAAGAGGGTATTGGGGCTTCAGCAATATGGCTTACACTAGTGTTGATAGGCTTGTGATATGTGCCGGAAGAAGAAGATCAAGTGCGATGGGAGGATGCCGAAATGCTCGCATTGCATCAACTATAAATCGGAATGCATCTTTACACAGGTGGAGAAAAAGAGGAACCCTCCCAAAGGGTAGGTCGTTGGCACATTCATACCAGCCTGGGAGCGATGCTGACCCTCATTTTCAATAGAGCGAAGTATATCGAAGGCCTCGAAAACAGATTAGGACGCATGGAATCTTTATTACGTCTCTCCGGGCTCCTTTCAGAGGTTGATAACGGCAAGACAGATCTTGGGACGTTGGAGAGACGCCTTGCTGATAGATCAATGATGCCCGCGAACCAACCGATGAGAATGTCTGCGGCGCCAGCTTCTCTCCACTCAGCCATTCCAGCACAATCTTCTCCCCAGTCGACACCTCGTGCCGAATCGGCCACAAGCCCCAGAAGTCCTGTAGCATCGCCTGATTCACAGAAAGAGTCGGAAGCAGAGCTAGACTCGCTTTCAGATATGATGTGCTCGTTGGTGACAACGAACTCCGGAGAGACAAGATATATAGGTTGGCCCCAGCATATTCTTTACTTCTGAACCATCTACTAAACGTGCTCTAGGTTCGTCCTCTGGATTTTCTATATTTTCCCCGAAAGGCATTCAATGGGTGAATGAGAAAACGGGCGACTCCTCCTTCGAAGATATGATATCGAATTCGTACGTAGACGATAATAAATGGATATACTGGAAACCAGAGATTTTCAGTGACATTTTTGCCCGCCGAGTCTTCAAGCCTTTGCCGCCTAAAGAGGAAGCAATGTCTCTGTTTAGGGACTACTTTGAAAATTTCAACTGTATTTTCCCTCTATTCCATGAGCCTACTTTTATGCATCTAGTAGAGCGGCAGTACTCGCGAGATCAGTACGAAGGCTCAGGTTGGTGGGCAAGTATCAATGTCGCTTTGGCTATCGCACATCGATTGCGAATCATGAGCAATCTGGTCCCACAAGACGAGGACAAAAAGGCCTGGCTCTATCTCAAGAATGCAATGGGGGTTTTAACAGAGCTTACTATGCGGAATGCTGATCTCCTGAGCGTGCAAGCTCTACTTGGTATGGTGAGTAATAATACTCTTGTCCCTTTGGCGTTTTATTCTTAATAACTGACAAACGGTAGGCTCTTTTCCTACAAGGGACTCCTAATCCACAGCCAAGCTTCTTCCTCGTCTCTGCCGCTATCAGACTTTCTCATAGCATTGGGCTCCACAAGCGTGGCTCAGGTTTTGGGTTGAATCCAGTCGAGGTTGAACAACGAAAGCGAGTGTTCTGGATCGCATATATGATAGATAAAGAGTAAGTCAAGTTATTTCTTTCCTGTGATATGGATATTGACCCTTCTATTAGCATGTGTCTGCGTTCCGGTAGGCCGCCGATGCAAGATGACGACGATATGAACGTCGAGTTGCCAAGCGAAGACCCGCCTGACAATGTGGGAAATGTGCCACTCTCCGACGGCAAAGGGAAAGTAAATCTGTTTAGGCTCATGTGCCTCTTCGCAACGATCGAAAGCAAGGTTTACAAGCAGCTCTACTCCACAAAAGCCGCTCGCCAATCAGACGGAGAACTCCTCAATACAATCGGCGAGCTTGACAAGGAGCTCGAAGAATGGAAGGATAGCATTCCGCTAGATTTCCGTCCAGAGTACGAAATCAAAACGACTCACCGTCCCTTGGTCCTTCCTATCGTCGTCCTCCATTTCGCTTATTACAACTGCTTAACTACGATACACCGGATGTCTGTGCATCACGGTTATTGGACCAGCAGGCTTTCGAATTATGCTATTCAGGGGCTAAATGCACGGCCTCTCAATCCTCGGGTGTTTTCCTCAGCTGTATTGTGTGTATCCGCTGCCCGGGCGTCTATTAATCTCATCAAGTATATCCCGCAAGGAGACTTTTCTTGTGTTTGGTGAGTGATCGAACCTCCTTCGCTTGAATTAAGTGGCGGCAATCTAACTTGGTGACATAGGTTGATTCTCTACTTCCCGATATCTTCCCTGGTGACGCTCTTTGCGAACATATTGCAAAATCCGCTCGATGCCAGAGCGCGATCGGATGTCAAATTGATGAATCTTGTTGTCAACTTTCTATCAAAACTTGCGACTGACGAGTCGAACGGTAGCGTCAAGCGCATGCTCATGATATGTTCTGAATTTGAACGTATCGCTAAGGTGGCGTTGGATCGGGCAGAGAGGGAATCCCAAGCCAAACGGAAACGTAAAGTTGTGGGCGAGGAGAGTAACTCACCGCAGCCATCAGTCACCACGAATTCATATACTCAGCATGGTAGCCCGGCCATGACGCCAGTCAACCAGCAATCGCAGAGTCAACATGCTTTCCCTCGATTTACGGATAGCCATGTTAACCACCAAAATAACTCGCCGTTCCCATCGTCTATTCCAGAACGGCCAAGCCCATTCACAGCTTCCAGCATGGGCGAAAATATTCCAGCACGAGAGACCGCTTTCAGTCGAGATCTTTCGGGGGTACTAGGCGGACCAACAATGAATCAAGCCGCCAACTTTGGCGTCGAACAACCATTCAGCACGGATTCTTTCCCGATAGACATATCGGCGTTTCAGCAACCGTTTGTGCCGCAGGATCTATGGCAGATGCCGATGACCCTTGAGTGGGATTTGGCCGATATGCCTAATAATGGTTTCCACTTCGGAGATGAGAATTAAGTTTTTTCGAATTTGCAACGAGCAATTCCAACCCGGAATGAGCTTTGGCCAAAGTCTAGATTGGGAAAAGGAAGAGGCAAGGAGGAGTTCAAGTTCATTCGGTCTGGGTTCTTCATTTGGGCCAAGGGATTTTCGTACGGACAGGCGTTTTTCAAGTATGGGCAAGGGAAGCAACTCCACTACTTTTATTATCAGTAGTTTATGGGAGAATATGGTGTTGAAATGGTTCAAGGTGGATTAATATACTGTTATGTAGCATAGCTTCGTTTGGAGTTTTGATATCCCATAAACAGCCTCCCATCTCTATAAGTTGACAAACGACAGTAGACTCAGCATTAGTGAAAGCATGGTAAAAACCTATCTCAACTTCTTCATCAACGTTCAGATTTATTGCTCTCTGTTCAGGCAAAAGCGTGAGTCGTCATTGTCGCTGAATTCTAGAAGCTCCGGGCGGATGAGTCAGCAGCCGGGCGAAAATTCGGTCAGCAGATCTTGGACTTGGGGTGAGCGTTGAAGTTCCGAGATCGAGCACCTCAAACGACGAACGACCTCACACACCTCCTCCCTACACGCTTCATAACCCAGACAATCTGTCCCTCCTGCATGGGCCTCCCATGGGTACTTAACCCGATTACTATTCCACTGAGCGTCCCATCAATCAATCGACCGCCAGCCGTGCCCCGTCCCCCTCGCTCAAACCATGGCTACTTTCCTACGGCGGTCGGGCAACCTTGCTCGACCCGCGCGGAGCGCTACAGATTGCGTGGCTTATGCATATGCTCGAGGTAGTAGACCTCGATCCTTACCTCAATCGCAGCTCTCGACGTTTATTTCTACCCACCGTGCCCGATTATACTCTACCTCGAACCAGGGCGAGCCGGAACCTCCGAAGGACAAGGAAAACGGTGAAAATGGAACCGGGGAGCGCAAGGGAGGTTCCAGGAAGCCTGCTAGGAGCTACCGCTCTGCGCAGAATGGAAACCAGTCGAATGCGTCCCCCGAACCTTCCAGCGAACAGAACGGCAAGGAATCGAGACCAAAGTACGCGGCGAGTGAGGAGGAGATCAAAGCGATTGATAATCTTTCTCGCCAACTTAAAGAGCAGCTTCCTCCCTCGCAGGCGAAGCTGATCGATGAAGCGGCGGAGATGTTCAAGCGTGATGGCCTTCCGGCGGAGGTCCAGAATTTGTTGAAGGAAATCCGGTCGTCGCCGCATATGAGCCTTAGTACAGCTGCAAAGGCGGTCCGTATTCTTACCAAGTACTCGTTTACATTTATCTCGAAGACGGCGGAAAAAGAGGCAAAGGAGGCGAACGAGCAGAAAGACCAACAGAAGAGCAGACCAGAGGAGGAAGAGACAGCTCGGGATCAGTCACGGAAAGAACAAGATGGTGGTAAGAAGGGGCAGAAGGGTCCATTCGGGCCTTTCGAATTCAAGTTCGATGCTAGCAATTTCATCATCGGTTCCTTCGTCGCCTATTACCTCTACCGCAGTTTCGTTCCCGCCGAGTCATCGAAAGACATTACGTGGCAAGAATTTAGGACGACTTTCTTCGACAAGGGCCTTGTTGAGAAACTCACAGTTGTGAATCGTTCTAGGGTACGCGTCGAATTACACCGCGAAGCTGTCGCCTCCATGTATCCCGAATCCCCCGCTAGCCGACCGTTTTTCCATTACTACTTTACGATCGGGTCCGTTGAGGGTTTTGAAAAGAGATTGGAGGATGCGCAGGACGAATTGGGAATCCCGTCCTCAGAGCGGATACCTGTTTCGTATGCAGAGGATGTTCCGTGGCTCGGTACCATTTTGTCACTGGCCCCGTCAGTGTTACTTATCGGCTCTTTCTTCTGGCTATCAAGACGCGCAGGAGGTGGGTCGGGAGGCCAGAGCGGCATATTCGGTATTGGAAAGAGCAGAGCCAGAAGATTCAACCATGAGACGGATATCAAGACAAAATTCGCTGATGTCGCTGGTATGGACGAGGCTAAAGTGGAAATTATGGAATTCGTCAGTTTCCTTAAGAAGCCTGAACAGTTCCAGCGACTTGGTGCGAAGATTCCGCGCGGAGCTATCCTCTCCGGACCTCCCGGTACTGGTAAGACACTCTTAGCAAAGGCAACGGCCGGTGAATCGGGCGTTCCGTTTTACAGCGTCAGCGGATCTGAGTTCGTCGAGATGTTCGTCGGTGTTGGTCCGTCTCGTGTTCGCGACCTTTTTGCAACGGCCCGAAAGAACACTCCGTGCATCATTTTCATCGACGAGATTGATGCCATTGGCAAGTCAAGAGCAAAGCAAAATTTTGGTGGTGGAAACGATGAGCGAGAGAGCACACTGAATCAAATCCTGACTGAGATGGACGGATTCAATACTTCAGAACAAGTTGTCGTTCTGGCGGGTACTAATCGACCGGATGTGCTTGACAAGGCGTTGATGCGTCCCGGTCGATTCGATAGGCATATTGGCATTGACCGACCAACGATGGATGGCCGAAAACAGATTTTTGCTGTTCATCTGAAAAAGATTGTGACGAATGAGGATTTGGAATACTTGAAGGGTCGGCTGGCTGCCCTGACGCCTGGGTTCTCTGGTGCCGATATTGCAAACTGCGTCAACGAGGCCGCTCTAGTTGGTAAGTAAGCTGTGTCACATTCGTCATGTTCATGCTAACTAGTTATGCAGCTGCCCGATTCCACGCAGATTCCGTTACCATGAAACATTTCGAACAGGCTATCGAACGAGTTATTGGTGGCTTGGAGAAGAAGTCACTCGTACTATCACCAGAGGAGAAGCGTACAGTTGCGTATCACGAAGCCGGACACGCCATCTGCGGTTGGTACTTCAAATATGCGGACCCATTACTAAAAGTATCTATCATCCCACGTGGCCAGGGAGCGCTGGGTTACGCACAATATCTGCCTGCCCAAGGTGATACATATCTCATGAACTTCAAGCAACTCATGGACCGCATGGCGATGACCCTTGGTGGTCGTATCAGCGAGGAGCTGCACTTCGACACCGTGACAAGCGGCGCCAGTGACGATTTCAACAAAGTCACGCGCATGGCCACCGCAATGGTCACCAAATTCGGCATGTCCCCCAAGATCGGCCATCTGTACTTCGAAGAAGACCAACAGCAACTTCACAAACCCTTCTCAGAAGAAACCGCCAAGAACATCGACCAGGAAGTCCGCCGCATCGTCGATGAAGCCTACAAGCAATGCTACGATCTCTTGTCGTCGAAGCGCGCTGAAATCAAGCTCGTGGCCGAGGAACTTTTGACCAAAGAAGTTCTCAGTCGCGATGATCTCATCCGCCTACTGGGCAAGCGAGAGTGGCCCGAATCCGGCGAGTTTGCCAAATACTTTGATGGAACCGGAGGGGGTGGCACAATCGCACCTCCTCCGCCGCCGACGGAGAATCCCACGGAGAACCCCACGGCTACAGGCGAAGAGCCGAAATGAGTGAGATGGGTTGGTGTTTCACAGTCTCTCTCCCTCCTCTCCCTTCTGCTTAACAAAAAATTCATTTAGAAAGAAGGGAGGGAGGAAACTGCAATTTATGGCAGCAAATCGATTGGCATTTATAGCGAATTCTTAGTCCTTGTCTCTCTCGAATTCCTCTCTCCACATCCCCCTACCTCCACCTCTGTATGCATGATGTATGTATGTACAATCTAGCCGGTTCCAACCAGCCCCTGGCACTTCGCGCTCTCTTTCTCTACCCTCCCATCTCCCCTTTTCTCACCCCCTTTTGTACAATATGTGGTTTAATCTCATATGTCCCCCTTTCTCCATGTTTGTGTCTCCTTTGTCTCCGTTTACTGGCAGTATGTTGAATGTAGGTAGCTTTGGTATCATCTCCTATTCCCCCCTCCTGATTGAATTTGTCATGTTATGGTGCGGGTGTCCTTTTCCTTTTTGGTCTTATATAGAAAAAAACTGTGGGAAGAGAAATGTAAGATGCTTCCTTTTTTCAAGCAGTTGCTATTAGATATTATCCGCAATTGAAAAAATGTCACCTTTGTATCTATTCCAGATATTTTAGGCAGAGAAACTTTCAAAGTATTGCTACCCGTATATATGCCCAATATTGAAAACCCGCATAAGAAGGCAGAATATGCCATGGCTTGCAGAATATATTGACAGATCGGACTGATTTTACCATCTATCTCTCCTTCTTTTCTTCTTCTTCGGGCTCGGCGTCGGAGACCTTATATCGTGGTTCAACACCGAAACGGGGGATGAATTTCCCTACGCGTGCTTGGTAGTCCTTGTATTCAGGGTACTTTCCCGCGGTGATGCCTTCTGTGAGTATCGTGCTCCCCTGGAACAAGAGAACGTATCCCAATGCCCCGACGCCAGTCCAATTGAAGTATCTCCGAGTGGCGTAACAGGACCAGGCATATAACGTAACCCAGATGGCTTGCTCAGCAGCAAAATTCGGATGGCGACACCAGGACCAGAGTCCTGTGATCACAAAGCCACGATTGAGATCGTCGCTTGAGAAGGTGTCTTTGTACTCGTGCGGCACTCGAGCGGTTTCTTGGTAGGATTTCTTCGCTTGTTGGAAGTTCCATTGTTGCTGGTCGGCAAAGAATTCGATTATTATGAAGAACATCATGGTTCGCGAGAGTGCGAGTTCGTAGAGGTCGAATTTGGGGCTTGCGGCGAGGTTGTTGAGGAGGACGAAGAGATATGTGGGCGTCGTGATGAGGAGCAAGAGGAGCGACTGAATAAGGCAGATAAAGAGGATGTTGAAGAGGAAGAAGACGAATCGATTGTTCACTTTGGCTTGAACGATCTTCCAACGGTAGTCCTCTGATCCGATTGAGTATCCTCCTTTCCGCCAGTAGTTGTAAGTCAAGCGGAGCTATAATAGCAAGAAGCATTAGCAATTGTATGTGCAAAGATTTAAGAACTAGCCACAGTACACTCCACATCACACTAAAGACCAGCACAGTTTTTGTCCTCTCAGTTGGGACTCCATTGAGTCGCGACCAGGCGACGTAATGGGCATTATAAACGGAGGGCAGAATGCTCCAGAGGCGATCCACCTGGGAATAATTCCTATTAATCTCCGAAAGGATTAAAAAGACCGGCACGAGGAATAGCGAAAAAGCAACCGCCGTCGCAAGCGGGTTTGTCGTGAGGTAAATGTGCTTGAGGGCGTCGATATCCTGCCCGGCTTCAAGTATTCTCGTAGGTAGCGATAAGAACTGCGGAATGAAGGGCTGAACCGCCAGCGTCACGTTTACGCAATCGGGAACGCTCGCCAGAGTCGGTAAAGCCATGGTGCAGGGCGTTTGCGACGGGCATGCCCTTGTTGACGTCTCTTCCAAACAGTTGTAGGATGCTGGATAAGTTAGGGGAAGATTTTGCTGACTCAGCGGCTCCTTGCTGGTCTGACGTTCAGCCTCAAGCCTCACCTCCTTGAAGCGCAAGACTTAGCGCAGTTTATAAATACCAGATTACTATTCATCTGAACAAATGGGAGATCAATTCTTGGTGATGATCATGACAGTAATGCTTCATCATCCTTCCCCGTTCACAATCAAGGTCGAATGATACTAGAATAAACCTGTTTTTGATGCTTTGAGCCTTGTGCCACACTTTTTCATATTTCACCATGCTGACTACCACTAGGGATATAACATCCAAAGAAATGAACAGTGCTGGACTCACATTGCTTTTCTTAAGAGTACAGCTCTCTATGCACATTTAGCAGATACTTTCGGCACTCTCAGGAAGATCCCGATGGAAGTCAGCTTTAACCCCAACATTTGCCTCCAGTCAACTTTCTACCAGGTACCAGGCTACAAGTCTGACATTCATGCTCTGACCTGTCCCATACCTCCGTTCTCCGGAGGTGACGCCTTGTCCACAACCAGCGAAGCGTTCAGACGGGAACAGATCCTGCAGTCAGAAGCATACTATGGCCGACTTCCAGTGGTTCTCGTGCATGGCATGGTGGTCGCCAGCAGCTACATGCATGATCTCGGAAGACATCTAGCACCATGGTTTCGCGTTTTTATACCAGACTTGCCGGGCTTCGGGCTTTCCGCGAAAGCCATACCCCCGGGCGAACAGGTGTCCATCTCCCAGTTGACGCAAGGTTTGCACGACTGGATGGACGCAGCCGGCATTCAAAAAGCGCATTTGGTCTCCAATTCAATGGGTTGTCAGGTCCTGGCCGAGTTTACACGGCGCTGGCCAGAGAGAGTTGGTCGACTGGTGCTGCAAGGCCCGACGATGGATAAGACCCGCCAGTCTATCCTCAAAACACTGAAGGCCTTCCTTGCGAATGGCCAAAACGAACCACTCTCAATGAGTGCCATCATGTTTCGAGATTATTGGAGAGCCGGCTGGCGGAGGGCCGTCATGTTATTTCGGGAGACAGCAGAATACCGAATCGCTGATGTATTGCAGAATATGAAGACCCCAGCGCTCCTGCTAAGCTGTGAACTGGATCCCATTGCCCCTTGCAGCTGGGTAGCAGAATTGTCAGAGAAGATGCCAAACGCGGTACATTACGTTCTTACAAAGGCGGCCCATACAGCAAATTATTCAGCGACAGAAAGGATGTCGAGAAATGTTTTGCGCTATTTACTCATCCAAGATGACGACATGATGAGGCGCGCAGGGAGCGAAATCCTCGAACAAGTAACCGAAATCAACCAGACGAGGATAGCGGCGGCAAAGCAGCGATCGCAATTATTATGGCTGCAAGTGGCGCTGGGGCTTTCTGCTATGCTGGCTATATGGAAGGCGCATATGAGTCGATCCGAATCCATCATTGGCCTTCTTGTTCTAGAGTCCATAATCCTCTACCAGTGCTTCCAGATATGGCCGGTACTCTCATTGAACCGCTCCGACCATTTGGACCGCGTATACATCAAGATGCCAGGAATCGCGGACTTCGACTCTGCATCGTCAATGCTCCGTGCAATCGGGCGTTACTTGCATTTCCGCGACTTCCCCCAACTAGGCGTTCCAACCTCTTTAGCCGGTGTGATGCCTTTCATCAACTGGCTACCGCCTTATTTCCGAAACATGGTTTACTCAACGCTCGGCTCCAACGAAGCCGTATCCGACGTCTCATCCGTATTTAGCTCAGAAGGCCTCACCGAATCGGTAGTTGCGCATTTTCCAGCACATCAAATATACCCGGCCGTGGCAATTGGAAGCAGCAACGGCGCATTGACACATCTCTATGCAGCTATGGGTATCCCCTGGCTTCCACAAACACTTCTCATGCCCGTCAAACGACCCAAGCAGGCAGCGATTAAACACGGACAGCTGGATATGACAGCCGAAATGGAATGGGGTCGGAGAGCGGCGCAGGAATTGCTCGCGAGCTACCCCGACGTGGAGCTATACCACATGGCGGATCCCAATCAGGACCAATTGATGATCCATCACATGGCGTATTTTCGGTTAAAGTTCACAAAATTAACCCAAGCATACAGAACCTTCCTTCTGAACTCGCTGGAAGAGAATGGGACGATCGTGCTTGTTCGATGCGGTTTAAGTTGGCCATCCACCGAGGTCGCCGAACGTCACTACTTCCAGAGCGGAGCATTAGGAGGAATTACCGCAGATGAATTCATCAACGGGTCATCCGCCGTCACCGACTTCATCGATTCGAATAAGCCTCCATTCCAAAAACTGCGCGAGAAGCTAATAGGCAAGAAAGAAAGAAGAGACTGGAACGCCCCCGCGCCGAGCGGTGAAGAAGTTCCCGAAGCAGAATGGGGTTACGCAGGGCGCCTAACAGACGACATTGTCTCTTTTGCAGAACAGCACGGTTTCCGCGTCAAATATTGCGACTACGACCACCCGGAAACACCCGGTCCTCTGGTTGCGGATGTATATCGCCACTGGAAAGGGCAACTGCGCCAGCCGGCGGACTCGATACTAGCTGAGAACTTTGTTGTCTTGGAGCCTTGGTTAACAATTCGGTATAATTTAACACCATTCTGGACTGTTTTCCCTGTTAAGCCCTCGCTCAAGCGATTACAAGACTATCTCGAATCGTGCGCTGCCGCGCAAAAGCCATTTAACTCAGGGTTCTTATTCCTGTTCTGTTCCGGGGTGCATTCTCTGGGTCTTACGGGGGTGGATGAGTGGAAAAGAGTCATGGACACGCATTTCGCTGGGAAGAATACAAGTGGCGGAAAGCGAGCCAGATTACTGGGAATCAATGAGAATAAGTTCCCCAAGGACTTTGGCTTTCCTGCACTATACCAAGCTCACTTGGCGGGTGCAGTTGGTGTAGAGGGACAATATGTGATGCCCCCTGCTTTGACTTTTGGTGAGTTTGAAGAGTATATGCTGAAGAATGCGAAGTTTTACGGGGTTTACTATCATTCAAAGGCTTGAAGGGTGGTCTATTGATGAGTTTGAATGAGAGCAGTTTGCTGGTGAAATATAGCAGCCACTGGGCAGAGAAAGAGTAGCGCATCTGAAATAGAATTTGTTCCCGGAGACGCAGAGTCTACCTAGCTTCTACTGTACGAAAACACCGACAAGGAATGGAGCCTCAAGACCACTGTGATCCTATGTATCTACCGACTATTTACCATCTGGCATATCTCAGACATCGATGCTGGAGCCACAACCACGCTCATTAAGGTTTGGTCCGTGCACCGCGCGAAAAGAAGCTTTCGCGTCGACGCGCCAAACACCGTGACCTCCACCTCTTTCATCAACGGTTGCTTTCAAATAATATCGCCAGGACAATTAGCTATGAGATGTCAATGACCCTAAACGCCTTACAAGGGCGGATGGGACGATGAGTCCCCGAATTCTATGTGTCGCCGAGAAACCTGCTATCGCCAAATCAGTCGCGCAGCACCTGGCTGGTGGCAATGTCCGAACAGTAAGATTGCCAGGGCCTCCATCTTGGAGAATACACTGCTTAAAAAAAGATTTTGATTAGCGCTCTATTCGAGGTAATCAATATGTCAAGAATTATGAATTTGAGTTTACGTTTGGCCCTCCGTGGGGAAGTTGTTCGGTCACGATGACCAGTGTGATCGGACATTTGACGGAGCTAGACTTTGAGCCGGAACTGAGGTCCTGGCACTCATGCAATCCTCAACGGCTGTTTGACGCCCCTGTGATTGAAGATGTGGCTAAAGTATGCTTTCGTACCCCTTATTGCTATCAAAATATTTGTCTTACTAACATCAGCTAGGATAAAAAAGGCATTGCGGAGAACATCAGGGGCTTAGCCACCCATTCTAGAGCCTTATTTATCTGGACAGATTGTGATAGAGAAGGAGAGCATATAGGAGTTGAGATTCGAGACCAGGCGAGGCGAGCTAATCCGAGAATTGAAGTCAAGAGGGCACAATTCAATAATACGGAACGGGCGTTAGTTCTTCATGTGTATACATTGGGAAATATATCCGCTGATAAATTCCAGGCATGTTCTGCAAGCAGCACGAAGGCCGATCGAAGTTGACGATCGTCAGGCAAACGCTGTAGCTGCGAGGATTGAACTTGATCTTCGGATCGGTGCAGCTTTTACTAGGCTTCAAACCTTACAGCTTAAGACCCTCGGTGGTGTTCTCGACGATCGCATAATTAGCTACGGTAGGCCTAACTTACTCTAGTGGCTTCTTTTACTAACAGATATGTTAGGATCTTGCCAATTCCCTACTCTTGGTTTTGTGGTAGATCGATATTTTCGAGTCAAAAACTTCAAGCCGGAACCGTTTTGGTCCATAAAGGTCACGCTTGTCCGTGAAAGGATTAATGTCAATTTTAACTGGCGTCGAGTGCATTTATTCGATAGAGCTACAGTAGTAATCCTCTTTGAGCGTTGCTTAACTGCGAAGACCGCCAAAGTCACGAAAGTGAAGAAGAAGCCAACCAGCAAATGGCGTCCGCTACCTTTAACCACGGTAGACTTGCAGATGATGGGGAGCAAGTATCTCCGTATGGACAGCCAGACGGTTATGAAAGTGCGTTCCCTCGTACTTATGGGCTTATCTCGTTACTAACATCGGTAGGTCGCGGAATCCCTTTACACCAAAGGTTTCATAAGCTACCCTCGTACTGAAACGGATCAGTTCGATAAGGCGATAGACTTGAAAAAGCTCGTTGAGAAGCAAGTTCAAGACGGAAATTGGGGTGAATATGCTCAAGGGTAAGGCGACACCATGCACTGCCTTTTCATTTGACTAATTGTCGGCATTCTCTTCTTCCCTTTAGCTTGATGAATGGCCGATTTAAACAGCCTCGATCCGGTCGGCACAATGACAAAGCTCACCCACCTATCCACCCAGTGACCTATGTTGCTCCATCAGCACTAAACCAAAACGAACAACGAGTTTATGAATTCGTCGTCCGCCGTTTCCTAGGCTGCTGCTCCGACGACGCAAAGGGCGAAACAACTGAGATCGAAATCAAATACGGGGAAGAAATGTTCCATACGACCGGACTCATCGTTCTTGAACGCAACTATCTTGACGTCTACGTCTACGATAAATGGGAAAGCAGCCAACCACTCCCACCATTTACGCTCGGCGAGGTTTTCGAACCCACGGAAGCCAAAATCACAGAGGGCAAAACCGTTGCTCCGGGTTACCTCACTGAGCCCGAACTCATCGGCCTCATGGATGCAAACGGCATTGGCACTGATGCCACTATGGCTGAACACATCGCCAAAATCAAGACACGAGAATATGTAGCTACCAGACCGCGTGGCAGTGGTAGAAACTCCGTGCAGGAGTTTATCCCCACTAAATTGGGAGTTGCGTTGGTCGAGGGGTATGATAACTTGGTAATGGATCTAGACGATTGTCCCAGTCTGTGCAAGCCGTTTCTGCGGAAGGAGATGGAGTTGCGCATGAAGGATATCTGTGCGGGGACTAGGACCAGGAGGGATGTGGTGAATGAGAACTTGGAGATGTATCGCCAGGTTTTTGTGTATACGCAGCGACGCATCGAAGTTTTGAAGGTTGCGTGTCGAAAATATATCTTTGACGATGCTGGCTGATGTGGGCGGCATTGAGAGCAATTATTCGCATGGCAGCCTCAGAGAAACAATGGAGTTCGATATCATACAGTAAAAATGGTCTACCCCACATTTCTAACGCCCCTTTTATCTATATCCCATCACTGCCTAACAGAGTCAACCTGATGCCCGACATCCCACCAGCGAGAGAGGCGCGATGGGCTCCGTGAGCCAGGCGAAGAAGTAAAAGAAGAAAACCTCGATTACCTCCCACCCTTACCCTTGCCTTTACCCCTATTTGCACCCCCAGTTCCACCACCACCTCTACCCTTCCCCTGCCCCGAGCCACTTTGGCCCCCTGCACCCGACGTCTGAGTCGAAGGCTGTGGGCTTTGAGCCTCTGTCTCCGCAGCCTCCGGAGTTGCCCATTTGCTCGCCTCAAGGCCCGGCCCTGGTGGGCTTTTTGGTCTTTCTGGGCCCTTTCCTTTCCCGTGCAGAGGGGTACCTGGGGGATTAGGATTGCCCATAACAATTGCCATCACGTCCCTCATGCTGTAATCCAGCTTCACCGATTCTAGGCCGAGCTTTTTCAGGCATTGGTCCATATTCATGGAGTTCTGTCTACCTATGTCATGTTGGCTCGAAATTCTGTCGTCTAGTACCTCGACGCGGCCCCGCAGTTGTTCAACATCATTTTGCGCGCGAAGTGCTTCATTCTCCACCTCATTGGACTTGGTTCGGAGCGATTTTATCTGTTTGAGGACGTCTTCGTCCAGCGCAGCACCTGCGGGTTGGGTTTTCAGCTCAGTTATGCTCTGTCGAAGTTCCTCGTCAATCTTCTTGACGTCGTCGGAGTTCTTGTTAACCATGTTCCGTAATAATTCTTCTCTGCTATCTCTTTCGGTAAGCAATTCTTTGATATCTTTAATAGCCACTTCAGAACGAGATTCGCAATCTGTGATGCGCTTATTCACTTCATCGACCTGGGTGCTTAACTTGCTGAGCTTTCCAGCCTCTGAGTCTGGTAGGCCTGCCATGTTTTTCTCTAGTCCATCGACACGGGTGCCCAATTCGCCTAGCACATCGACCTTTGCATATTGCTCGGGAAGATCCGAGATATGCTTCCTCAGTTCTTCGACCTGAGCTTTCAGCTCACTCGGTATTTCAGTCGTTGAAACTGGTACGTTTGCCACGCGCTTTTCCAAATCATTGACCCGAGTGGACAGGTCGCTCAGTGCTCCAGCGTTTGAACCCAACAAGTCTATCTTGTTATTCTTCAGCTCATCGATTCGAGTGCCTAACTCAGTCAGGGATTCAATCTTCGAATATTGCTCCGGTAACTCTAATATTCTCTTCATCACTCCATCGACCTGGGCTTTCAGCTCGTTCAATCCTCCGTCCTTGGAAGATTTACCCGATAGTTCTAAAATACGCTTATTCATATCGTTGACCCGATCAGTCAACTTATCAAAGTCTTCGGTCCTTGAAAATTGCCGTGGCAGGAGCGAGGCCTCTTTCTTCAGTTTATCGATGCTGGTAATCAACCTGTTGTACCTGTCCTGCTGTACGTATGTTTCCGGAATCTCCTGATTTAGTTTAACGATAGCATCTCGAAGATTGTTGACAACCTCGTTAAGGTTTCTGAAGTCGTTAACTATGCGGACATTTTCGTTCTTCAAGAACGCCATGTCACTACTGACTGGAAGTAACGTTTTCAGCTGCTCAACGTCCACTTTCACCGTTTTGATGTCGGCTTGTAACCGTGCATGTTCAGATTTGCGATCGAAATTGTTCTTCTCCGTGGTCTCTAGGGCGGATTTCAAATCGACGATATCCGCGGAGAGCCGTTCCACAGATTCGTTCTCGTCGATTGCAGTTGTAAGGTCCTCCCTGAGAACAGCAAATTCTCTCAGCTGGTCCAAGGTTTTTCCGTGGTCCGCGGTTTTCTCCTGTAGTGCAAGGATCGAGAAACCAAGCTTGCTATCTGTCTTCTCCAATGATTCTGTCCGCGCTGCTTTCTTTCGCACTTCCGCGAGCTCAGATTTTGTCGCCATAGTCTGTTTGAGTGCTTTGATGGATTCCTTGAGAGACTCCAACTCCTTGGTGTTAGAGGCCTGATTGGGTCTAAAGGTATTCTTTGGCTGTAATTCCTCAACCGAGGTCTGGAGAGCCTTGAGCTGTTCGGACATGTCGTCAAAGGCTGAGGTAGTTGCCTTCATTCGTTCAGATTCGTCAATAGAATGCCGTAGCGAGCTGAGTTCTTCGTCATGGGGAGCAGCTGACAATGTAAGTACGTCGTTTTGTGTTTCCTCTAACCGTGCTTGTACAGAATCAAGATTGGATGACAATCGCTTTTGTTCTTCCCCGGTCGTCTTTTCTAGCTGCTTCATCCGATCCTGAATAGCACTTAACAAGCGATTGGTGCTGTCCGACCGAGTGCGTGAATGTTTCCTCAGCTCGTCGGACATGATCATAATGCTCTGGACCTGGCTTTCTAAAGAATCGAATTTTGACTGCAGTTCGTCCGACTTGACCACTTGTTTTTCGGTTTCTAGCGCGGCCACTTGGGTGCAGAGAGTTGACACTTTTTCGGCGAGGCTGTCTGGCCCACCACGCGAAAGTTCCTGTGCTTCGTCGGGCGCGGTCATGATACTTTGAAATCGGTCTTCGAGAGATTTGACTCTGGATTGAAGTTCCTCAGGCACTGCGATTCCCTGCTTCAACGTTGCTATCGATTCCGTCAGAGATGTGATTTTTTCGGTAACGCTATCTGATAGTTTATGATCCTTTGACTGTCGCAGACCGTCAAAGATGCCTTGCAAATCCTCCAGTTGTTTCTGGATACCTTCTAGTCGAAGCCCATAACCCCCAAGAACGATTTTCAATTTACGCATCTCGTCCAGGTCCGGTTCTGCTGCTTGCTCCTGAGACACATTGGCCTGGGAACGCACCCCTGACAACCGCGCCTCCAGTGCGTGAACCTGGGAACGCAAGTTTTCGAATTCGGTGTCCATCTTAGGAGCACGGGCTCTAGGAACGACCTCCACTTCCCGGTCAGACGCGGAGTCAATCTGCCCAGAGCTCCGCGGCCGACCCCACATATATGGGTAGGCAAGGGCCAATATAATAACAATAAAAGTGTATGTATTTGGGTTCCGCCTCGTATCTTCGAGCAGCAACTCAAGCAGACTCACCACAATCCATTCGGGATGTTTCTGGGCGGGCCTTTCATGATTTATATTCGGCATACTAGCAAATGTAGCCTCTGGCGCCGGGAGAGTTAACGACGGTGGATATCGACAGTTTTCAGCAAAGTCAGCGGCCTTTGATCCTTCAGTCGGAACGAAATCCGGCAACGAAAAGTTGAATGACCCAGTAAAGTTATCGTGGAGATGGGGAAGGTGGCCGTAAAGCGTATAGATCCCCTTCGCAGCCGCAGTCAGCTGAAATGAGCCCACAATTCGTTCCGAAACGGGCCTGTGAGGACTGATCGTGGTGAACGGGATCGAAACCCAGCCTCCCAAGATCGTAAGAACCGTGAATATTGTCGCGAACAGCCTAGGGTCCATTCTGACAAGGCCGAGACGCTGGGGCAGGCGATATGTCGCCAAATATGCGGGAGATACGGCTGTCGGTAATAGAAACTTGTTGTATCCGTTAAGGAAGGTGAGGGATATGACCAGGAGAAGAAAACAAGGGGGAAGCCCGAAGTAAGTAAATTTTATGAAAGTGTTTATTTTTAGGTAGATAGCAGAAGACCGGCTCCGACTAAAGGAGTTTTCCTATTGCTGATAGGCAAAGGTGCTGATGAATGTTTCCCTCCCTCAAACCAGGGATGGTTTGAACAGAATATAAGGCCAGCAGTTCTGGTCACCAATGAATAAGGCACAATGGCCGTACAATTCTCTGCTTTCTTGCATGTTCTGGCTATCCTGCCTATTGACATCCTCAACAGCAATACAATGGTCCACCTTTGTATGCTGGGACATTCTTTAGACAAAGTCTAATGCTTTGGCCCTCAATGGACGTGCTAACCCCAGTAAAAATTCTGGAGCTTATGAATGGGAATATCCAGGATCATTGACCCCAGGTAGTATTTGCAGGTTCTAGAGAGCTCTGAAACTGAAGGAAGCTGAAAGAACTGCCTTGCTTGAGGATGCTGGCTGTAAAGACCTGGGCTTTCACTGCCAGTTAGGCCCACGAAAGCCTTTGATACATGATGACAATAGGTAATTGTCTTTGGCCAGATCATAAAGACCTTTGGCTCCTTTCATTGCGATTGTTGGGTTTCTTGACACAAGGAGATGCTCGAAGCTCGCGAGCTACCATTGTATTCTCCATTCAAGACAAAAAGACAAATGGTCATTGAGTCAGTAGCAAAATACTGCTTCATAAAGGCTTCACATAAATTTCTTAGTACTGAGCAAAGAGCATACAAGATCTGGTTTCAGGATGGTTGGTCGTTGGTTGAAAGGATGAAGGTTGTTCCAAGGCTGTTTTAATTTTATATCATGTGATTTCTTACATCAGCTTAGTCAGCACGCTTTGACCTCATGGCAAACATCTCGTCTTCCTTCGGCTCAAGGACTTCGTGAATCTCCCGCTGGCAACTCGCGCTCGCTCTACTCCGGATCAGACCTATGACAGTGAAAGTGAACCTCTGCAGCGGGTTCGAGCTCTGGCTCCGCCCTGAGCCTTAGCTCCAAGACCCAGCTTTGGCAACTTGTCCAGGCATGCATGCTGGAGATTGACATACTAACTTGAATTTAAGGATACTCTGAGTCCGTCTATGAAAGCACATTAGAGAGGTTTTGGGCCTAAGAAGCAACAGAACCGTCATGTTAGCGAAATGGGTACACATTCTTTCCCGGATAGCTAACTCTCTGTCGTGCTTAGCTTATTCTTGTGCTGAATGGCCATCATCACAATTGTCATTGGATCATGGTTTGAGGGATAATTTTATAGAGGTGACGTCATCCCCGATCCGGGGTAACTTACAACATGTTCCACCCCCTTTTCTGCTCGTACCAGCTGATTCAGGATCTGATGGATAACCAACCAAACGTACTGGTATATGACAAGGAAGTTTTCCTAATACTCGCGGGAAGGGGTCGTCAACCATGGGAACTCAGCAAGAGGCTTTCGCATTCCCAAAGCAGCTCATCAATGAGGGACTGGTCGGAGAGATCGACAGCAGGGCCGACGCTCCCGGATGTCAAGAAATACACAAGGAAGCTTGTCGTTTCTTGTATCCGTACCGGGCACGGCACTCGGGGCCACAAATGATGCAACTGCGGAGTCCTTGAAGCTTGTTTTGGGTGGAGATCGGGAGGCTAATCCAACGACGTGTATCGCTTCTGAGGAGACCTTGCAAGTAGTATACGGGGTATATACCTCTGAGAGGCAGTTGGATAGTTTGGCTCGCAGGATTCGTGGGACACACTGACACAGACTGCGCTGGGTATTCCCATTCGTGGCAACTATGACGTGAATTGTGCTGACTCCTGAGTTCCGTTGCTTCTTCCCGGCTTGCTTCCCGCCAATGGTATCCGATATCACCCATGGTTCAACATGGATGCGACTGCACAAATGCACAGAGACGGAATTACGGCTGTGATCGGCCGCCTCCTCAGCTCTTGATTGACGGAGCTCTGTCCGCTAATTGGCTCCCCGCAAGACGGAGACTGTGGGATGCAGGAGGGGGCAAACCCAAATGCCTCCACGGGGAAAAGTGAATGATATTCAGCTTCCAGTCGCACGATCTGTCTATGACATAAGATGCCCCAGCTCCATCCGTTGCGTCGGCTGAAACGGCTCTTCGTGGACGGTTCATATAATGGGCACCTCACCTCCTTGTCAACGAAACACCGTTGATGCTCCATTATTGGCCCACTCCAGTCCTTCCTTCTTTGTGACCTTTCGGGAAATTCTTTCGGCCTTTGGCTTTGCTACGCGCTTTCTGGTGAGCTTGATATACAATCGTGGCAATGGACACCAAGGCTGAAAAGCAGCCGAGCGAGGATAGCCCGGTTCGTGAGGAGAGGGAGAAAGTACAAGGGAGAAGCAGTGGAATTTACGATATCGAAGACCGTGCACACGCTGGCAAACTAAATGCTGTCTTCCAGAACCCCCTCGCGAATGTGCCCAAGGATCAACTATTCGCAGATGTGGAGCGGTTTTGCGAGAAGTACAATTTGATGGACCATGTCGAGGACTTCAAGAAAGGGGCTTTAGTATCGCAAAATCCATCGGGTGCTCAGGAGCTTGTGGAATTAAATGAGCATGATAAGGAAACGCTTCTAAGAGAACGTACCCATAAATGGTCACAGCCATGGGCCCTTTATCATCTTACTAGTATGGCTGAGCCTCTGTATCTGACTTTCTTGTACTGACGATGTTGACAGTCATGTGTTCTATTGCGGCCGCCGTCCAAGGGATGGACGAAACTGTGAATAATGGAGCTCAAAAGCTCTATTTGGAGGTATCAAAAAAATGGTCATATCAATATGTGGTGCGTACTGACAGTCCTGACAGCGTTTCAACATCGTTCCTTATTCCGAAGGCGGACGGTTCTCCCAAGCCATGACAGACAATCTGACCGGCCTTATCGTTGGAGCTCCATATCTGGCCTGTGCTGTGCTTGGCTGCTGGTTGACAGAACCTCTAAACCGATGGACTGCTCGTCGGGGAACGATATTTATATCCTGCTTGATAGCGGCCTTGGCCTCTGTCTGGGAGGGCCTCGCAAACTCTTGGGTCAATCTCTTTCTTGCGCGATTTTTCCTTGGCCTCGGAATCGGATCTAAGTCCTCGACAGTGCCAGTTTATGCGGCGGAGTGCTCGCCGGCACCGATCCGTGGCGCGTTGGTGATGATGTGGCAAATGTATGTAATACCTAGATGTGAGGAACGGCTGAGAGAAGCGTTCTAACAGGCACAGGTGGACGGCCTTTGGTATCATGCTTGGGAATATTATGGGTGTGGCCTTTGGAGGACTCGAGCCGGACCTTGCATGGCGCCTCATGCTTGGGTCTACTGTTGTGCTGCCTCTGATAGTCTGCGCTCAGGTTTACTACTGCCCAGAGTCACCAAGATGGTTGATCGAGCATAATCAGATCGAAAAGGCGTTCAAGTCGTTCCGCATTCTTCGACCAACCGATCTACAAGCCGCCCGTGACTTGTACTACGCCTACGTCGGAGTCGAAATAGAGCGGAAGGTCAACCGTGGAAAAGGATTCTTCTCCATGTTGATTGAACTGTTCACCGTTCCCCGGAATGCCCGTGCCACGGCAGCATCGACTATAGTGATGTTTCTTCAACAATTCTGCGGAGTTAACATTATTGCCTATTACTCAACTACAATCTTCATCCAGTCGGGCTTCGGAATGTCCAATGCACTACTAGCATCAATGGGAACCGGCATTCTGAACTGGGTATTTGCTCTTCCAGCATTCCTAACGATTGACACTTGGGGCAGACGGAATCTCCTCTTATTCACCTTCCCATGGCTAGCCATCTGGCTTCTCTGGTCCGGGTTTTCTTTCTGGATAGAACCGGATAATAAAACCAGTAAAACTCGACTGGGCATGGTAACAACGGGAATGTACCTATTCGAAGTGTTTTATTCTCCTGGGGAGGGACCGGTGCCGTTTACATACTCGGCCGAGGCGTTCCCACTTCATGTGCGTGAGGTCGGAATGTCGTGGGCGACTGCAGTAACATGGTGCTTCAACTTCATCATCTCCTTCACCTGGCCGCATCTGCTCAGCGCCTTCAAACCCCAAGGTGCTTTCGGCTGGTACGCGGCCTGGTGCCTCATTGGTTGGGTTCTGGTACTCCTCTTCGTGCCGGAAACCAAAGGTACGTCTTTCACTCGGAATACATGCTTCTTGAGATCATCACTAACACTACGAATAGCCCTGACGCTCGAAGAACTCGATCAAGTCTTCTCTGTTCCTACAAGGAAGCATGCCAGCTATCAAATCAAGAACTGCATCTGGCATCTGCGTACTTGGGTCTTCCGACAAAAATTGGAGCCGTTGCCCAAGTTCTATGAAGGCGAGTATAAGCTCGCAGAATCATAATTATCATACTTGCTGTTATGTTCTGGATCTTTATTGTAGTTTTACTAGGACTCTACGCTGACCGTCCTTACACATCTACAAACTACTAATTTTTTGGGTTGGCGTTTCCGGGGATATTGCCTGTCTTTGTAGTGTCCTTGTGATCGACTTTCTTTTTGTGAGTTGGGTGCTTCAGGCTCAGCCTGTTATCATCAATAATAAAACTTGTCTCATCGGTTCCAGAAATAATGCATTTTCAAGTTTAGAACATACGCAACCTCCCTTGTGACAAGAAATCATAAAATGGTATCAAATCGACTGAACGGCGCCAACCCAAACTCCAAAACAAGTTGCAGCATACTAAAATCCGCAATCGATCCCATGCGCCATCACGGAGACCCATAACCCTGTCCGTCGATAGTAGACCGTGATTTCCGAATTTCTGGGTGGAACGCAGCAGCAAACGATCTGATCGACTTTAAGAACATTATTCGGAGTATCGACGACGTCGTCTGCCCCTGGAGACAGAACGACTCGGAGACCTGGGGATCGTAGCCACATTCACACCCGAAGTCGGGAGTTCAACCTCGTTATCATCTGTCTCGCCCGGCTGCGCTGTCTGGACATTCGAATTCCCCTCCTCCTCATCGCTAGAAGAGAACAGGAGATTCCTCGTCAATTCATCCGGGACATTATCAGCCTCTGCACGGGCGATATCATCAAGGAAGAGCGCGAGAGTCGGATCGTTGACATCGAAATCGAAATCGTAATCGAGACCGGATTCGTCTGCAGCAGGGAAGGATCCGACATCGCCCGAGTCGCTGCTCGCGGCAGCGCAAAGAAGCTGGTCGATGGGGTCTTGCTCCTTGCTAATGACAGCTACGTCACCTTCGTCAACATCGTCCAGCCCGGCGAACCGGGCCTTTCGAGTGGAGGCAGACCGGCACACATCATCTGCAAAGGCGTCGACCTCGTCTTTCAGCTTCGTTGCGGCTTTGAGAGCGACTCGGGACAGTGACAGTTCGTCCTGGAGACGGGATAAATCCGACTGTATATTGATGAAGTGTTAGTAGGGGGGCACGGTGGAAGGGGTACCGGATGAGACGGTGCTTACCTGGATATCGGCGATCTTCTGTTCGGCCTCCGGTACCTGAACCAGTGCGAGCTCAATATGCCTGCGCAGTTCGGCTATCTGCATCATCTTCTCCGCAGCGGCCTTCCGTAGCTCATGCTGAGCAGTCGAGATTCGGTTGCACACGTCGCGCACTTCGGTCTGGATACTGTGTACTTCCAGTTGGAGACTTCCAAGGTCTGGAAGCTCCGACTGGGATCCACGAATTTCCTCGATCGCCCGCTGAAGAGACTTCTTCTCCTGCTGGAAGATCTGTGGAAGGGAGCCCAGCTGGGTTTCCTTCAACTTGGCGATAGTTCTATTGTATTCCGTCGTAAAGTCGGGAATCATCGATTTCAAGCACTCGACCTCTTCGAGCAGTTCTTCTTTCCGCTCGTCGAGGGAGCGCTTGAAATTCGCGATGGAATCACCGAGAAGATCGTCCAGGGTCGGCAACGGCAGGTATTGTCGCTGAATCTCGTCCGCTGCGTCAGTCAGGATTGACTTCGCGTTCTCAACATGATGCGAGGTGGCGGACATTGTCCCTTGCATGCCGTCGAGTTGTTCAAGAAAAATCGCGTTTCGAGCCTCGAAGGTCTGCTCGATGTCCCGGATTTGCTGGGCTACTTTAAGACCGAATGTTTCGAGCTCCTTTTCGAGAAGAGCTTTGTGCAGGGCTGCATCGGCCATGATCCGATCAACATCGCCGTATATGTCCACGACCTTGCGGACGAAGGTCGCCTTTGCTTCGGTGCAAATCGTAAAGGCGGTTGTCAGGATGATCAACGATGTGCCGACGACTGTGACCATGGCACTCGCCCAGAGAGTGAAGACGAAGATTTGGAAAAGGATGGGAGGTACCCGGCTGGATACAGGTATCCATCGGGTAACACTGGCCCAAAACTGCTTGATATAATCGGCCCAAGTCTTCCCATTTCCTGAGGCCTCGGGTGCCTCAACAACCATCAGAGCTGTACCTGGGCTCCTTGACGCAGTCTGACTTGGCAACTCCGTGGTTGCCGTCTCGCTTGTCATCACAGTCCAGATTGTATCTGGAATGACGGTATCCAGGAGAGCTTCGGGAGTGGAGGTTGGCGTAAATATCGGCTCGAGAGTCGACAGCGGAGCGTCAACGTAGATACCAGTCGATGTAGACTGGGAGGCCGAAGCGGTGTCGATTTCCAACATCACGGTTGGAAAGTCGACGGGGAAGAACATCTCCACAATTTTACCGATCCGCCCGAAGGCGTTCCCAGCTTCACCGCGAAGATGGGGAAAGTCCGCAGTGGATGAAATGGATGCCATAGAGGCCGTCTGAAAGGCACCAAACAGGGCCATGGAGACGGAGAAAATGACTAGGCTGATGAGATCCATGGCCACGGTCAGCCCTTTCGGGATGCTGGTTCACAGAGAGAGCTCGGAAGATTTCTCAAGCAGCGTGTGAAAGCTTAGTATGGCGTTAGCGATTTGCCTCGTCTACTATGTAGATTATACTAACCACGCCGCGATCAATACTTCGTCGAGATTGAAGAGCAAGGAGGGATCGTCAATATCGATAGCTGTCGAACGGAGTTAGGACAAATTTATGGAACAAAATATGCAGAATCAAAAGCAAGCCATCAAGCATAAAAGCAAGCAGAAGTTCTAGTGGCACTGTAAACAATCGTGGCGACATACCTTAGAGCTATATCTCGCGAGCTGGGGGCAGAGAGGCCCAAAGGTCAGAACAACTGGGCAGTAGAGGGAGGTTTTATAGCCAGAGAGTAGATCTAGAGACAAGGCGTATTCCAGAAGATGTGAAGGAAGGTATTGGTAAGAATAGAACTTTGTAGACCTTTTAAGGAAGCAGGAATAAAGCTGAGTGAAGGAACACTATGAAAGTAAGGCGAGGGAGAAGGGAGAAATAAAAAGTCAAGGACTTTAAATCTTCACTCTGGAGAATAGTACTTGAATTTTACCACTAGGCGAAGCGAGGCGGAAATCTCCGTCATATTCACTTGAATAGGTGAATGGATCCAGCCGAGCAACAGAGTGAAGTTGGTTGGAGTTTGCCAAAGACAGCTCAAACAAGGGAAGGCAAATAATTCTCAGAATCCGCAGAAGTTTGTATTAAGCCACTGAATACAAATTGCTCTTATCATGAAAGCTGATAGGATTCGAGGGAGGCAAGGCAGCACTTTTAGCTATTGCCGGGTCCTTCACCACCCGATTTTTCGAGAGACTCATGGGAGAGAGGATAGATCTGCTCTTCAGAAAACGGAGGCTAGCTGTTGACTGGCCAATTATGCCATGTATCTGGCATTATTATCTGCAACAGAAAGAATATTAAAGGATATAGATGCGGTTTCCAAGATATCGACTGTTTCAAGGGAGGAATGCAGTGAGGGCACAACGAGGACTGCCTTAGACAACCCAACACTCGGTGCTCTGCAGAAAGAGAGGGAATCAGGTAGCCTTATAAAGGACCCAAAACTTGACCAAAGGGTATTAGACGCCAGAAAAGCGCGATGTCGAAAATGGAGTGCCGCCATGGCATGGTTTGCAGGCAACGCCGTGACATTTAAATCCAAGTATGCGTGGTCCACATAATGATCCCACGAAATTGTCCAAAGAGCCCAATTACATACATAGAATATGCTTCATTTTTGACGTCGTTGGAGACCGCGACGGGCCTTTAAGCTAGTCTGTCCCCAAGGGTCTTCCCATAGTATAGAGTGGCTAGAATTCCGACAATGTTAACCAAGGAGGAAATGCCATGAACTCGGCCAAAAGACTTGTTTAGCCTCATCATTTCCTTCGAATGGGGCGGGGGATCGAAATTCTTCTTTCCGTCGATCGTTTCTGCGAAACGGATTAGCCGTGAATCTTGGCAGCATCGCTCATTGGGGTTTATAGTGGCTAGAACTCACCCTGCTTCTTCCTCTGCTGCATAATTCGAGCTGTAGCTGGCCTCAGAACGAGCATGTTTGTGAGACCACTGATAAAGCTAACAGCAATGGGCAGCAGAGTTGAGACTCCATGTCCCTCTGCTATGATACCGGATATGCCGGATGGCCCAAACCCAGTAATGGACCTTTCACCAGGATATGTCACGGCCACAACAAGCGGAAGGACGGTCTGCAAGCCAAAGTAGACCGGGAATAGCGAGGCCTGTAGGGTGGAAAATTGGGGACGAGGTAGAGACTTGAATGCAATCACGGAGTTTACGAATGTCTATGAGGACCGTTAATTAGCATTAGGCATTGCGCAACGGGACATTGGAGAACTAACATGGAACACTTGAGTTCCGAGTAGGGTGCCATAGCTTGGGAACAGTTAGTGACTCGTGCTGGAGGCTATCCGGGAGGCGGGTGAGGAACGGACCTGAGAATATGGAGGGGTCGGAGGACCGTAGGACCTTCAGCCATTTTATAATACAGATATCTCTTTGAAAAATATAGACAAAGTGTCAAATATCATCACCAAAGTAGGATGCAGTCGGGCAACAAGCAGCTGTTGAAGTCCACGGGTCAAGATCCAGAGGTGACGATGCCAAGACGTGCGGATAACGTAATCAATCACCCAACCGATCAGCTTCTCCATACCACCATCCATTCCACAAAGATAATTCAATATGCCTACAAATTCAAGAGCTTCAGCTTCTAATAAGGAAGGAAGGCTTCTTTTAGCCATTAATGCTTATAAAACCAAGCAGATTTATAGCATACGAGCTGCTGCTAGAGCATATGATGTTCCATTCTCCTCTCTTCACGATTGAATACACGGAAGCCTACCATGCGAGATATCTCAGTCAAAACAGCAAAAGCTCACACCTTTGGAAGAAGAATTCCTAGTACAGTGGATAATCTCCATGGATGAACAAGGCCTACCTCCCTGGATCGCAAGTGTATGAGATATGGCCTTTCAACTACTCCAGGCCCGTGAATCTACCATACCAGCTACCATTGGAGAATGCTGGATGCATTGGTTTATTCAACGCCATCCTGAGCTGAAGACTAGGCTCACACGCAGATATGATTACCAGCGGGCTTTATGTGAGGATCCTAAGATTATCCAACAATGGTTTCAAGTGGTGGAGAACACCATGAAGAAGTATGGGATTCTTCAGGAGGATATATACAATGTTGATGAAGCTGGCTTTCTTATGGGAGTTATCTCAACAACCTGGGTGGTTACCAGATCTGAAAGAGCTGGGAAGGCATCTCTTATACAGCCAGGAAATAGAGAATGGGTGACTGTGATTGAGTCAGTCAATGCAACAGGATGGAGTCTGCCTCCCATGCTGATTCTCAAGAGCAAGCTACATCAGGCTTCTTGGTATGAGACCTTGCCAGTTGGATGGAAGATAGGAGTCAGTGATAATGGGTGGACTACTGATCAGCTTGGTCTATTGCGGTTAAAAGAGGTGTCCCACAAGAAGACTCAGGGGCATACAGTTGGCAGATATAGACTCCTGATTCTGGATGGTCATGGAAGTCATGCCACTGCTGAATTTGATCAATTCTGCAAGGAGAATGCTATTATAGCACTCTATATGCCACCTCATTCTTCTCATCTGCTGCAGCCACTATATGTGAGCTGTTTTGCACCCCTGAAGAAGGCATATTCCAAGCAGATTGAATCAGGCATGCGGCTAGGAATCAGCCATGTTGACAAGGATGAATTCCTGAATCTCTATCCTCTTGCTAGGAAGGAAGCTTTGAAGATACTACTATTAAGAGTGGATTCAAAGCTGCTGGACTTGTGCCATTCAATCCAGCTGAGGTGCTTGACAAGCTACAGCTTCACCTGCATACTCCTAGCCCCCCAGGCTCTTCACATGGATCTCGGTCCACCTGGACACCAAAGACACCCCGGAATACTGCTCAATTAGAACGCCAAATCTTCAAGATCAAGCAGTTTATTAAGCACCGTATGCAGAGCCCCCCTAGCCCTACCTACCAAGCTCTTGACCAGCTTGTTCAGGGGTGTCAACTAGCCATGCATGGGGCTACTCTTCTAACTCAAGAGAATAGGGCTTTATGGGCTGCAAATGAAAAGCAGAAGCGCAAGCAAGGTCAAGGCTGTACATATGTAGGCCAGGGAGGAATTCTAACTAGGGAGGAAGGCGTAGCCCTAGCTCAGGCTGCTCAGACTGATCAAATAAGGGAAGGGGTGGAGGTGGGTGAGGCTGATCTGCCTCATAAGAAGCAAGCACCACCACGCTGCAGCAAATGTAATATTGTGGGACACACTATTAGACAATGTAAATAGAACTGAGGTATAGTTATATATAATTTTATATGAGATAGTACATTTATTTTGTTACTTGATTTGAAATTTTGTCTTGATGGTATGGCGAAGCTGATCGGTTGGGTGATTGATTAGTTAACGTAATTCCCAGGCGAATCGCCATCCCAAGCGAGCCGCCACCAAAAATTACCATACAAATCTCAACTTTTTATTGCTTCATATCTCAACAACAACATTAGATGAAAAATTGAGACTTTAAATAAATGAATTATAGTTGATTAATAAATAGCCCTGTAACTTCTTTCATGATTAAATATGTGTCAATTATGAAGATAGGCATCAGTACTAGTACAATTCTATATTCTAGAGCATATCTTCAAAATTATTCAATTTTTGCAATAGTTCTTTGAGAAGGGTGTAGCACTGAGTATCTAGATGCTATAATCTTCTTGACAAATCTTCATCTAATGTTGTTGTTGAGATATGAAGCAATAAAAAGTTGAGATTTGTATGGTAATTTTTGGTGGCGGCTCGCTTGGGATGGCGACTCGCCTGGGTATTACGTTAGTTAACTTAACGTAATTCCCAGGCGAGCGAACCCCCAAGCGAGCGAACCACCAAAATTTCCATACAATCTCAGCTTTTTTTCACTTCATATTCCAACAAACCAGTGAAAAAAAAGCTATATCAAGAAGAGTATAGTATCTAGATACTCAGTGCATATTCTCTTGAGAGGCTCATTGAAAAAAATTCAATAGTTTTGGAGATATGCTCTAAAATATGGATTTCTACTAGCGCTACTGGCTATCTTGAGAGGTGGCTCATTTCTAAGTATAAAAGAAGTTACCTGACCATTTATTATTATTTCTGATTTGAGTATTCAAAATCTCAAGCTTCTATCTCACGTCGTTGTTGAGGTATGAAGCAAAAAAAGGTCAAGATTTGTATGGAAATTTTGGTGGTTCGCTCGCTTGGGTGGTTCGCTCGCCTGGGAATTACGTTACGTTATGCCAACAAGATGACTAAGCTGCCATTCGTGGGGGAACAACATCGATGGTCGTCGAACGAGACAACAACCACAATCCCGCTTGATACTCTGCCGAATGCCGACATGGACTCATGGAGACCGCTCAACGGTTTTGGTTGGATATTTGACAGCTGAAGGTCCGATGGTAGTAACGACGCCCTGCGCCTTTCCCTTGGATTATTAATCACTGAACAAACATAGTCGAAGAGTGGTGCCCAACGGACGAAGACATCATTGCAAGAATTCCAACACAGATGATATTAGGAAACCCCAAGTATCGGGCAGATGTGTTTACGAAGATAGGATTGGATTTAGGCGCGGAAATTGAGGGAGCAGGAATACTGGCTCCCTGCAGTCCGCGCCTTAGGCGCAATACTTTCACCATATTTCAGCGTCGAGAAGGTCTTTGAATCAATCATTTGTGTAACTTATTACATAACTTAACTTTCGCACGACTGCGGGGAAACTCAGAAAGGAAGAAATCTAACCAAAGCTTCTTCTCAGCGCCCACAGACTCGAGCTTCAACGGAGACCGCTGGTCTCTTATCAGGAATCTTAACGAATCCTGAATCTCAACACATGTGCTGTCGCCTCCTATGAGTTCTCCATCGTCTAACCTAAAGCGTATCAAGCCGCCAAAGCCCCAAGCTTTTATCCGGAAACTGCAGCTTGTTCGCACATTCCTCCGTACACTTCTCGACAATCAGCTCCTGCGGCGTCGGGAAGCTGAAGGGTGCTTCGCGCATGTTCAACGGTCGCCAAATATTATACATCAACTCCGTCATATTGAAATCGCAGTCCGTGAACGTCGTGATGAGGAGGTATTTCGAGCCACTTCGTTTGAAGTTTTCGATCGCCTGCTTTCCCTCCTCCAAGGACATGTGGACGAGCAGATCGCGGCAGAGGATAAGGTCGACTTTGGGTAGGTCGCCGGAAACAACGTTTAATTCGTCGAAGGTGACGTCTTCCCTATCCGCGTACACCTCCTTGTTCTTTTGAATCATCTCCGGTACGATATCACCGCCGATATACTTGGCGCCGCAGAGATCGGTTTTGGACATCCAGTTGAAGTCCCCGCATGGAATGTCTAAGATACTTTTTATATCGAGACGGCGGAAGAGATCTGGGAAGACACTGCGAATATGCTCTGTTTGTTCGAGGGTGGAGCCTGGGCCGGACCGGGATTCAGAGGATCCCCATAGATTCTTGTGATAGGTTTCATGGAAATCAACAACCATTTTGACGGTAATTATCGAGCGCTCGTTTAGGAGATGTAGTAGGCTTGGACGGAAGGATCTTGATGAGAAACTGAAGAAACCCGAACATTGGAGAGAGGGGATGGCGAGCTTTATAGCCAGGTATATCCAGGCCCTGGTTGAGGGGAGCAAATCACATCAACAGCTGCACCGCATCCCGAAATATCCATGCACAGCAGCTTTCCATGTCAAGGTCACCGCGGCTGACGTGACACAAAATCACACTGCGAGGACCCCCTGGCCTGCTTTTCCTGAGTGTGATGATTGGTTCTAGAAGACTCAAGCTCCCATTTTCATCCTGCCATCTTCAGACTACCAGCCGCAGCCACCGAGCCCCGCCCCAGGAATTGACATTCCAGCTGTTTTTCAAGCCCTCTGGAGGCGGGGCAGGACTAAAACTTCAGCGCAGATGGTAGCATGTTCAGTCGGGTCGAGGTTACATTCGAGTCGAACAAAGAGACAGTCGGCCTTCATACTTGACCTGGCTAAGTCCCTGATTAGCTAAAATAAAACAATATCAGACGACCGTTCGCGTTCACAAATCATCTCATACACAATTGCTAACCATATGCTCTTGTCCAGCAGTAAGCGACCTGACAGTCCGCGGTTAACTAACTGGAAGTGTCAGATTCGGTCAGTCACATTCTCAGTTCATGACCTCAACATTTCTATCCGGGCCGAAACGGCAGACCCCAACGCGATTTGCAGAAGTTTGCATTCGGGACCAGCAACGCTTGACCCAGTGATGCGCAAGAAATTCTCGCGATCTGATAGATCTTCAAGATCTACACGGGCTATACGAGTGTGCTTTGCGCAGTGAAGAGCTGTCTCAAGCTCTCAGCTCAACAAGCTCTGATTCTCGGAACGATACGATCTCTGCTGGGCCGTTTGAGCAAGAACCGCATAATGCAGCTGCCTCTGCAATTAACTTCACAGGTTTGGGCAGCACGAAATACGGTTGAGTCCGCCTGCAGAAAAGAACCCTCAGACGATTCCACATAATTTGGATGCCAAATCTTTGCTTGAGCGTGTTCACGTCTCTGCCCGCAACTTCAAGGTATCCTTGAGTGGGGTAGACGAGCTGGTTTGCTGCAAGCCAAGCGACGACGCGCTGGGCGGTCTCGGAGATATCTGGCCCACTTGTTAACCAAATTGGAGCCGAGCATCCCCTGCCCATTTTATGAAGCGCTTCGGTCGAGTATAACCGGTGCGCCGTATCCGTATCCAGGTCGTTTCCCACAGCCATGGTCGCGTTTCTCATAATATGTTTTACAATGGTTTCTTCGTTTCTGCGCGTCTGAGGCGTTGTATCTCCTCCAAATGTCAACCCCTGCGTATCGCCTCTCCAGGCGAAATCCCGCATTGCCTGCAATTGTGGTCAATGGACTGGACAGTTTCCAACGTCGAAACTACTCGCCCTCTTCCATAATTGTAACAAAGCAATTGGTATGGCGTGAGCGATTTCCGCCATGGCCTTCACGATCACATCGAGCTTGTAAGAGTGATAGTTATTGGAAATGAGCGGGAACCAAGAGGTTGAGGCAGCCACTCAACAACGTAGCAGGGACGCTTTAATATTGCCCAATTGACTTCATTTATACTTTTCTCTCCTCATTTCGCCTTGCCAAGTATCTCTCTTACAACATGCGCAGTTGCCTCGACAATCAACTCATGCTCGTGAGACTGTATTCTTTCCCGTAGACGCTGCAGGTCATCGCCTTTGCGGCATTCGATCTCTCTCGTCATGATGACCTGACCCCGATCAACCTGCTTGATGACGTGATGTACCATAATGCCGGTTTTGTTGTTCTCGAGTTTACCGGCTTGGAAATCGTCAAAAGCTCGCTCAATCGCATTGCTGCCGTCATATTTTCCTACATAGACCGTCAACAGTGAATTATATACCTTCACGTATTCGGCACGGACCTGGCAACGCTGGGTGTAAATTGATGATCTTGATCCCTTCCGCCTGGAGTGGGTTCAAGAAGTGTTCTCCAAAAATATACATCCATCCGGCCAATACAATAAGGTGTGGGCGCGAATCACTATCGAGAATTTTCTGTGCCAGAGCTGCATCATATCTATCTCTTGCCTCCTGAATCTTCTCCGGATCTCTCTCTGACTTCGCCTGAAAGCCGTTTGAAATCAAGTTGAAGTATTCCCAAGGTATACCTTGTTTCTCTGCTCGTTGGATGGCATACGCCTTCTGCCGGTTCACGATAAGGCGAATAATGCGGGAATCGGGGATCTGGCCGTTGGCGACCGCATCACAGACGGCCTGGAAGTTGGAGCCATTCCCGCTGGCCATTACCAGAATCCTGCATGTCGTAGCCATGGCTGGCGCGGCTTCGGTGTTTCACAGGACGTTTTTGCGCAGCGAAGGACGAGTCGTTGGCGGGGATGGAATTTTCCTCGATCCCCTCGACGTCCAAACAAGGTAAGTTTGGCGCGATCACGTGAACTAGCCTCCTTCGGGCCAAGATGTATTTTCTGGATATGGAAAGTTAGCCGGACTAATAAACCCCCATGGAACATCCAAACGTCACTCAACTCAGCTCCGAGTCGCCAAAGGCCAGCAATGCAACCTCTTTTGCCAAGCATATCATGATACCATGACTGTGTACATTCTAGCGCAGAAAAGCATTGACATGCCTTTTCATGTGCTATTTTCCCCTGTGCTCAAGCTAGGGTCATTAAGGCAACAAGATTATACTATCTGCCATGTTGTGTGTTGATATACAACAGGGGTAGTTGACTCATGGCTGTGGCTTGCTCTGTCTTTCTCCTCCTTCCAAAGGCCATGGAGCAACCCTCCCTCCGCCTGTCTCCGGACAAATCATGACAGACAATGCGTGTTGGAACCAAGTGTGGGGCTGCTTCACAGTTCACGTCGGCGAATATCATACCACATCTCGATCCTGCCCTAGCTACTAGGCTGCATAGATATCAGGTAGCTGGATGCTTTCATGGGATTGATGGCAGTTCTCTAGGATTACTTTGAGGATCATGATGTAATGATGGAGATTGTCCTGAAGGTCAGTCGGCCTATATAAGGAGGCAGCTGCCGGGGCGGAATGGAGATTTTGGAACTGGCATGAACCATCTCCTTCCTACATTCAAGTCTCCTACTTATAAACTCGCTGTACGAATCAAAGCAATTGATCTATATCAAACATGGACGTTGCGGACCTCGTCAAGAAGATCGATGCCTTCACGGACAGCCATGATACCAATGATATCGGCAACGAGGACCGCTCACATCTGCTTCAAGCTTCACAGAGGCTGACCAAATCACTGGAGAGCCCGTTGGAATGGATGTTTAAGCTTGCGACTTCTGTATATCCACCTCCTTCTTGCAATCTTGATTTTGCTGGAGATTGGAACTGACGGGTGATATCACAGGCGCACCAATTGATGGCTATTAGACTAGCTGTTGACTTGAAGATATTTGACACCGCGGCTAGAGTATCTAAGGAAGGAGTGGAGATGAGCGTTGAGCAGTTGACGAAGGAGACTGGAGCGGAGAGCTTGCTTATTAGTAAGTATACAATTGCACCATGCTGTTGTGGAAAAGGGTGTGACAAAAACTAATATTGGCCATAGCCCGGATTATGAGGATGCTGGTGGCTATCGGTATATTTAAGGAGGTTGCGAACGGCTGCTTCACCCCATCCCCTGTTGTGGCGAGCTGCGTGTCTGCCTCCCCAATCTCAGCGGGAATAATCCAATTGTAGGCCCCCAGAGCGCGCTGCCTGTCTTTCCTTGATTGCTAAAATGTATATATACTTACTTACCACCTAGAACCCACTCTGCTGGCGTCCTAGCCAGGCTTCCCGATTATTTTGCGCTCAATGGCTGGAAGAGCCCTGAGGACGGCGACGACAGCCCCTTCCAGTTTGCTATGGACACGAAACTGAATTGCTTCGAGTGGCTCGCAGAACATCCATATTACCAGCAAGCAAACACCACCTTCATGAATGCATCCGCCCGCCGTCACGGACCAGTTTGGTATGACTACTTCCCCGTGGCCGAGAAACTGCGTCTAGGGAAAGTTCTTCCTCCGATGTTCTCCTCGTCGACGTCGGTGGTAGTCAAGGCACCGATCTTATTGGCCTGAAGAACAGGCACCCTTCTCTCTCTGGGAGGTTGATCGTGCAGGATTTGCCCGTTGTTGTTGATGGGATTAAACCAGGCACGTTGCCAGCAGGAATCGAGGCACAGGCCCACGATTTCTTCGAGGAGCAGCCCATCCAAGGGGCGAACGCTTACATTTTGCGAACCGTGTTGCACGACTGGCCTGATAAACAAGCCACCCAGATCCTGGCTCAGATTCGAGAAGCAATGGGCCCGGAATCGCTACTCCTAATCAATGAGCGGCTGCTTCCGGAAAACAATGTGCCGCTGGAGTTTTGCATCAGCGACATGATAATGCTTGCGGTCTTTGGATCTCTAGAGCGTACGCAGAAACAATGGGAGAAGTTGCTGCATGGGGCTGGATTGGAGTTGATGAAGGCGTGGTTGCCGGAGGGCCGTCAGGAGGCATTGCTAGAGGCCAGGCTCAAGAAGTAGTTGCGTTAAGAGAAAAGGCACCGGGAGGATGAGCTTGTAAGATACTGATTGTGAGAATTACTGCCAATATACTCTACTCTTGAATCGCTCTCCGATATGTATCCCTTTCTGTGTTAAAGGGGAAGTCCCACCTGTGCTGAGTCAGCGGTTGGTGATGTCATGTGCTTTCGTGTCGCGCCGTTGACCTTAACCCGCGCGTCTGCCTGATACCTTTCGCCATTCTGGCAGGACACAATGTAGAATCCAGGAATTAGACATTCCTCATTCTCAATTCCTCTCATATTTTTACGATTCTCAGGCAAAAATGGCTGAGAAGGAGGCTACCGTGTATATTGTCGACGTTGGGAGGTCGATGGGGGACACCCATGAAGGCCGAACGGAGTCTGATCTGGACTGGGCAATGCACTATGTCTGGGATAGGATCACAACCACTGTAAGGGCATTCCGGAGGATGGGGAGTTTTGGTGATTACTGATTAACAGTAGATAGGTGGCTACAGGTCGCAAGACAGCCACAATGGGTGTAGTTGGGCTAAAGACCGATGGTAGCAACACCTTCCTGTGCTTGTCTGATCCTGCTGACTTCTCTCTCCTAGAAACCTCCAACGAAATGTGGGAAAAGCATGAGGATGAGAGCTACGAGCACTTATCGGTATTTCAGGATATCGGCCAGTGCGTTGACAACCATTGCCCGAATGGTCACAAATAACTAATAAATCCGTGGGCTAGGATGCTAATGCCAGACCTTCGCAAGCTTCGAAATCTGATAACACCAAGTAGCACTGACGCAGGTGATGGTGTGTGTCCCAGCTTATTTTATTTTATTTCATGGAATGGTTGGTTAACAACTCATTAAGCGATCTCGTCGATTATCCTGGCGATTGATATGATAGTCCGTTACTGCAAGAAGCTAAAATACAAGAGAAAGATTGTTCTTGTAACCAATGCCGAAAGTCCTATGGACGCTGATGGCATCGACGGGATCGTGAGCAAAATTAAGGAGGAAGGCATTGAACTCGTGATTCTGTGAGTTAAACGACTATAGCTACGCCCCACAGTCGACTGCTAACATATCACAGTGGTGTCGATTTTGACGATCCAGAATATGGGTTCAAAGAAGAAGACAAAAGTCCTTCTAAAGTATGCTGCCACAAATATGAAGTTTCGATTCCGGCTTTGCTAACCGAACCCCGTAGGCAGAAAATGAGGCCCTTCTCAAACAGCTTGCGGACGACTGCGATGGTATCTACGGTACGTTGGCTGAAGCCATCGCAGAGATGCACACGCCCCGCGTGAAGGAAGTCAGGAGCATCCCTACTTTCAAGGGTGATTTGAGACTTGGGAACCCAGTCGAATATGACACTGCCTTGACCATTCAAGTGGAGAGGTATTATCGGACATATGTCGCAAAACCGCCGACAGCCAGCGCGTTCGTGCTATCGACTGCACCACTAGAAGGCGAGGCGGGCGTAGAAAATCTTACGTCGATTGAGAATGGCGAATCTAGCACCGAAAAGCCCGACTCCGCTAATCAGCTTACTAGCGTCAGGAATGCTCGCTCATACCAGGTGGCAGATGATGCCGCACCGGGTGGTAAGCGAGATGTGGAGCGCGATGATCTTGCAAAGGGGTACGAGTATGGCCGCACCGCGGTCCATATCAGCCAGTCTGATGAAAACATTACGAAGCTCGAAACAGAGGCAGCGCTGGAAATTATTGGCTTCCTTGCAAAGGGCAAAGTATGGCTGCCTTATTCCTAAGCTCCTAGTTGATAACATTGCTAATACATGTCGTTTAGTTTGATAGATACATGAACATGTCTACTTCCAACGTAATCATAGCACAAAGGATCAACAGCAAGGCAAACCTCGCTCTCTCCTCCGTCATTCAAGCTCTTTATGAGCTAGAGTGCTATGCTTTGGGTAGACTTGTTCCCAAGAACAACAAAGACCCACTATTAGTGCTTCTTGCTCCGTGTATCGAACCTGACTTTCAGTGTTTGTTGGAAGTACAGCTTCCATTTGCGGAGGACGTTCGTTCTTATCGCTTCCCGCCGTTAGACAGGATTGTCACTGTATCCGGAAAAGTTGTGAAGGAGCATCGAAATCTACCTAGTGATGATCTCCTTGCCTCAATGAGCAAATACGTCGAGAGTATGGAGCTTACCGAACGGGACGAGGAAGGGTAGGACAAATAGTGACCGCTTCCTTTGACCACAATAGCTGATCTTGAACAGAGAGCACGAGATGATGCCACTTGACGATTGTTACTCGCCGTTACTTCACAGAATAAACCAGGCTATTCGGTGGCGTGCTATTCACCCGAACAAGCCACTTCCCCCTATACCAGAAGTATTGCAGAAACTGTCTCGTCAGCCGCAACATCTGCAAGAGGGTAGTAAGGGTATTCTTGAGGACCTCATCACGGTCTCGTCGGTTAAGAAAGGTACGATCTGCAGTAGACGGAAAAAAATCCAGCCTCCATAAAACTAACCGATATGCAGTGCCACCAAAGGCAAAAGGCCGGAAAAGAAACCGAGATGCGGATAAACCAGTCTCAGGATTGGATGTCGACGAACTGCTTCATCGAGAGAAGCGCAACAAGATATCCCCGAATAACGCCATCCCTGAATTCAAGCAGTTGCTTGTTAGCACAGTGGATGTTAGTGCGATCAAGGACATTGTCGGACAAATGTCGACTATCATCGAGAACCAAATCCGAGATAGCCTCGGGGATATCAATTATGATCGAGCAGTGGAAGGCATAGGAACGATGAGAGAAGAACTGATCGGATATGAGGAGCCAGGGCTATTCAACGACTTTATTCGTGGTCTTAAACAAAAGTTGTTAGATGATCAGTTGGGCGGAGATCGTCGGGAAATGTGGTGGCTCATAAGGAAGAATAGGCTTGGGCTGATCGATAAAAAGGCATTGGAGGTGTCGCAGGTTTCTGAAGAGGAAGCTCGAGAGGTAAGTACAACGACCCATTGAGCATAGACGACGCCTAATCTGTGCCTTTAGTTTTTGTCATCAAGGCCGACCACAGCTTAGGTGGTAAAGCCGTGCTGTGTCTTTTAGGGCGCTTGGGAGCTTGGGTTTGGTTTTGGTTGAGAGCAGTTATCCTTTCATCAAATTTGGGTATATGTCCATACAATCATGGTCTAAATCTCGCTTGCTAAAGCTCCAATAACCGAAATCCAAAGACAGTGTGACGAGGGAAAGATCCTTCCGCAAAAACAAAAAAAGTCAATATAGCATCGTCTAAGATATCTTGTTCGCTCGTTTCCGACCAATATCAACCTTCTGCCGAACCCTGTTGCGTTTTCACAAGTTAGGCGGTTATTCCAAACGGGTTGGTGTATCAGACGGGGCATCACCAACCTATCAGCATCCTCATCCACGATATTCAGCATTTCGTTCTGGATTTCGAGCTCATTATTGATCGCAATGCCTAGCTCCCTCTGTCTCGCCACAATCTTCCTCAGCTCTTCAACGCTCGAATCCTGATTCGCCATGATATCCTTCTGCAGCTGAAGAACTCCATTGTTATCCAACTCCCTCGTTTGATCCGTTTCCTTGCCCAGCACACGGCCAGCTTTTGGTCTATTAGTATTCCCGCTCCCAAGCAATGCCTGCTTATCCTGTATCGAAGCCACCGCCGTATCCAATTTACTCTTCGTAGCCATCGCGTTCAGTAAATTCTCCAGCCCTTCTTTCTCCTTCTGCGCACCGGCAATTAAATCCTTTCGTCGCCGCAGCTCCCCTTCCCTGAGCACCGGCCCCCCACCGTTACTCCAGCCAGACCTATCCGAAATATTCTTCAGCCCATCCTCCAATGCACCGAGTAGCATGCCAGCGCGAACGAGACTACTCTTCGCCTGCGCAGAACACTCGTGCTGCTTCTGCGGCGTCGACGCCTGATCTCTCCTCGTTAGATGTAATCGTGCCTCATGTAAATGACCCTTCACATCACGATGACAATCCAACCACATCGTCGGGTCCGTAATGGGGGCTGATGATGCCGATCCCGGGCCAGTGGCAGCGGCATGTAGACTCGAGGTGCGGGACGGCGTACTGCTCACAGCTGCACTGGGTAGATTCAGAAACGATCGCCAGGCACTGCAGTTTCGCCATCTGGGATCCTCTGCCTCGTTTATGGAGCGGAGATATGTCTCTAGGCCCTTGCGTCGTTCTTCGCGGAGGGCGGCGTTGGAGACTGTGTTTGCGAACCAGGACTTCGAGGGCAGGGGAAAGGGCGGGGGGAGATCTGCTTGTTTTGATAGGATTTCGTGTAGGGATGGAAAGTCGGAAAAGCGCTTTTGAATCGTGAACGAGCGGAGTGGGAGGCGGAGGGTGATATTGTAGATCGTGTAGGGCTTTGATGTGTTTGAGACGCTGGTTGTTGGGACGGAGATCTCGATGGGAGGGGCCATGTTGAGCTACATGTAGAGAGCGACTAGGGAAACGCAAATAAGAAAGATTGCTCGTAAAATTGAGAGAAATGGAGCGTATTATGAGCGTAGGATGCTCTTCGTCTATCGTGTGCCTGGAGATCGAGAGCAACAACCTTCTGGTCCGGTGATGTCAACACCACGTGATTGGAGCACGTTTTCCCGAGGCTTGGCAGAGTAACTCGCAACAGCGCGTTGGCGGAGATCGGATCTGTACCCAGTAGTCAGGGAAATCCGAAAGGCTTGGGATTGCGGAGAGTTGCTGTATATTTTAAGCTAGAGGTCGAGAACATGGTGTCGTTAATTAGGACCAACACCCATCAAGCAAAGTAATCCTTTCAAGCTACTCCGTACTCCGTACTCTACGTGCCTTCATGGGCTTCAGGGAAATCACGAATTCAAGCTCATCCAATTCGCTAGCTGTTAGTAATTTTTTGATAGATGGCACTGACGTCCGGTAAGCTGACAAGGGATATAGCCGCGTTAACTACCATCCTTCGTCCCCCTCGTCCCATATATCCCTAAATTCCAACAGATCCCGCTGACCATAGAACTCGCCAATAATGCTAATTATCATGTCTAGCATAGCATAAGTTTGCCGCTTCAATTCTGACGCCTCGTCGATCTCGATATGATTCTCGTCCGCTTCGTTGTTGTTCTCGATATCAAGTCCATGGTCGCCGGAGGGAGGCACTTCATGGTCAGATGCATCCCCCTCTAATCTCGCATGAAGCCGGGCCTTTGCTGCCTCGAGTAGACGTTGTTCGTTTTCTGCGGATTCTTCGTCCGGAAGGTGGTTGATGTCTGATGACTGTGCCTCCATCCTTGCTTCCTGGTCCAGCTTATCACGGTTATCAGCTTGATCGACGTCCATGGCTTGTTTAGCAGGCGCGTTTTTCCCGTCATGGCCTTCAACAGTTGGCTCCGCCTCTTCATTCTCTTCGACATCATAGCCGTGAAGTTCGTCCTCCCCTGCCGCTTGTATATCACCCTGGTCATCATTCGCTCGAATCTTAACCAAAATTTTCGCAGCTCTCTTTCCCAGTTCTCGTATATCCGCAACTTCCTCGCTGCTCAATTCTCCAACCTCCCGACATCGGCCCAGCAAACCCCAAGCCCAAGCAGCCAATCTTCGTGCGCGCACGCTTTGCCCGCTGGTCGCAGCCGCCGACAGTGACCTGGTTACCACAGCCAGAAGACGCAGTACGCTATCCGGATCCATACAAGCGATCTGGACCATTTGCGGATCTGTATTCTTTAATAACTCATACCACTCTAAGCTTGCCCACCTATTATCGTCTGGTAGAGAAATTGGATGGTCAGCGTCCAGGGCGGCAATCGCGGGCGCAGGGGGCACGCATTTCAGTGTCGATCGTAGTAATAAAAATCGATGGTGAAGTAGGTTGTAGTAAATCTCCTGTGGATCTAGGGAGTCTTGCGCATCGGTGGTTGGTTCAGGGGCGGCAGAAACCGCAGCGTAGACTCCATCTGAGTATACCCATTTCCTCCCAGCTAAGGAAACTGGTTCGTCATCTTTGGTTTCAATAACAGGATGTGTTGTTTCGATGTTGAGCGCCTCTTTCTGGGCGATGAATACCGACGGAAGTGTTCTGGCTTCGGATCTATATCGAATCGAGCCCATACCCCGGGGTAGGGCATATCAATCAGTCATTCTGATATTCGATAGTCTAGTAAACAAATAGAAAAAAAACAAAATAGAGCAAGAATAAGCCTCCAGTATTCGAAAATAGAAAAAGCAGCGAAAGCGACCAGGGATGCAGACTCACCGAACCATACGCAGATATTCAATGCCATCTTCTGCAGGGCCGTAAAACAGTTCGTTTCCATCACCATCATCGTCTAATCCCGGAAAGGCGTGCTTCTGGCCGTATACAGGATCGGCTTTTGGTTGCGGAGCTGCGACTTTGGTCCCTGAAGGAGACGCGCCGGCTTCTTCATTTGGATCCGTTGATGTGCGGGCTCTTTTGGCGGAGCGAGCATCGTTTTGCTTCGAAGAGGGACTTTTCCGCTTTGCAAACATCATTTCTCGTGTTTATTGGATAAAGCAATGTGCTGCAACACAGCAGCCGAAAGATGAAGGTCAGCGCGTTGAAGCTGTGGTGGAGCGCAGCCTGAAGCTAACTTAGTAGTTAAACTTAATGCCAAGACATTGTGGAAGTTATAAATTTGCGGAATATCAAATTCATAACAGCTCCTGTTCCTATGATGTTGGATTTTATTGAAATTAAAGTATAGTATCAACTATCTACTTAGGCAACATTGGATATATTCTGCACACACCTCCCCGAGTTTGCCTTTATGGCCGCAACCTGCCGGGGTCGCGAGGGAACAGAGTCGCCAACCGGATATCAGGCAACCCAAGGAAGAACATGACAATACGGTTCAACCCGAGACCACCGCCAGCATGAGGAGGACATCCCTGTCTGAATGCTCCGAGATAATCCTGGAAGCCTTCCAGTTTTGGATCGACGCCACGGGCGATCATAGATGCTTCGAGTTCCTCGACTTCGTTGATACGTTGAGCACCAGACATGATCTCCTCTCCTCTCATGAAGAAATCATACGAGTTGGAAAAGGTGGGGTCCTGGGGGCAGGCCTTGGTGTAGAATGGCCGGACAGCGCTTGGAAATTTGTCCAGCACGTAGAAATCGGTGTCGTATTTCTCACGGATGATGCGTCCTAGCTGCTTTTCCATTGCGGTGGTGAAATCGTTTTCGAATTTCTCTTGTTCGGAGACATCAACACCCGCTTCTTTCAAAAGAGCCACGCCATCCATATAGTTAAGTCGCAAGGCCTTTCCATCCTTTGGAAGGTGGAAATCCCCTGCTTTGGGATAGGATTTTTGGATAACGGCGATTTCCTTCTTAAAGCGTTCTTTCAGTTCCGACAGGATGAATACCAGCATATCCTCTGCGAAAGAAAGGACTTCGTGGTAATGGTGTTCGAAAGTTCTTTCAAAATCGAGGCCCACGAACTAAAACCTCGTCAGCTTGCCCACAGTTATAATGCTTAGGGAAGAGCCTCACCTCCGTCAAGTGCCTGTGAGTATTGCTATTCTCCGCTCTGAACACAGGTCCAACCTCGAAAACGTTCATCATGTCGCCCGCAATACACATTTGTTTCCCTAGCTGCGGGCTCTGGGATAGATACGCCTTTCTCTTGAAGTAGGACACCTCGAAAACGTCCGCTCCGCCTTCCGTCGAAGAGCCACCAAGTTTCGGGGTAAAAATCCATCTCGAACCACTCTTCAACATATACTCTGTGAACAGCTGGGTAACTCCGCTCGAAATCCAAGAGATGGCTTGGTTCGTTTCGGTCTGAAGGTCCAGGATGCGATTGTCAAGGCGGGTTTTCAGCGTCACAAGCGGTGCGCCCTCGGCATCCAATTGACCTTCCTCGTCGGATTCAGGCGGTGGCCTCTCAGCATCCTTGACCTGCATCGGAAGCTGCTGACAAGCTTCTGCGACGACGTAGAGCTTGGAAATGTGTAACTCCATCTCGCTGTAAGTCGCAGAGTTCACAGGGATCTCCGGTTTCTTCACGGTACCCGTAACCCTTACGATTGTGTTGACATGCAACCCTATTGCCCATTTAATCATCTGCTTCGAAATAGGTTCCTTCGCAAAAATCACGGCCTGGATCTTTTCTCCCTGCTGTCGAAGCATTAGGAAAGCCAGCTTCGCGCTCTGGCCACGGACATTATCGACACGAGCAGTCACTTGCACTTCCTTCTCATAGAAGTTTTCCGGAGAAGAAAATTGTTTGAAGGCAGTGATCTCGCCAACATCTTCGGCGGCCGGTATTTTGCCGTAGAGATCCTTCGCGGTATCGGCGGCTTCGCTTGCTTGGGCCGCGGCCTGCTGCTGGGCAGCACGCTGAGCTGCTTTTTCTGCCTTAGCCTTCTCTTTCGCAGCCTTCTTCAGGGCGTTCTTGCTTGGAGCTGTCGAAGCTGTCTCGGTCGCTTGCTTTTCGTCCCGGAGGGGTAGCGTCTGGGGTTCCTCCATAGTTTCGATCCTGCGTTCGGAGGTCGATCGGAAGAGGAGTCCGCCGTAAACGAGCTGGCCGGTGCGATTAAGTCAATTGGCAGAGATAGAATGTGCAAAAGAGCGGATGGCAGTGTAGGTGAATGACTCTTGCGTTACACCTTGATGAATCATCCCACCAGCATGCCCCGCCAAGTTGTCGCCGATGCTAGCCCTAAACCCTAATTTCTAACTTCGTGTTGTTGCCGCCCCTGCCTCTCTACAAAACTGAAGACATAGATCTTCCGTCTACAAGCAGTTATCTATAACTAGTTGAATGGCTTGTATGGTGAGTATAAGAGTTGGTACCGAGTTCAAAGGAGAATTGGTGCCGGTTTGCCCTCGAATGCTTTGTCTTTTGGGCCTTTGATGTCCAGAATGCTGAGTCTGCTTCCCTTTCAGGAGAACCAGTACAGCCAGCCAGTCTCGAGAAACAATGGTATCATTCTCTAGTAACTGATGCTAGGAACGCTCTTAAGCAATTACGCATAGTCAGTGTACTTAAGTAGCTCTAATCTATGAACTCCTCTAGGAGACAGACTGTGGCCATCCGGACTTCTTCAACGCCCAGTTCACGGCATCTTGGACCCCATCAACAGTTACTTTCGGCGGCCACGATGGATTCCCTCCGTTGTAAACACCGGTTCGGACCAGCATGGAGGTCCATTCAGCACCGGTCTCGCTGTTGAACGAGTTCGTTCCCCTGATATCAGATTCGGGATTATCACCGATCATATAGACATTCCGGAGATGTGCTAGGCCCGCTGTTCCGAATGCTTTGTTTCTGAGTTGCACCAGCCTTTTCTCTGCGAATTCATACGTGGACTGGTGGGGCTTTCCAATCATCGTCTTTTCTAGCTTCACGCCCGCGGCAGGGCCTCCGGTCAAGGCAGCCCAAACGCCATCCAGTGCTGCAAAGAAGCCTCCCTGGCCCAATCGTGGCAAATGATAGGCAGCCGCCCATAACAAGTCCGGGTTAGAAATGTAGAGCTTCGGCTGGCCGTCCTGCTGGAAGCCCCTGTTGGGTAGGTCTTCTCGATTGTTCTTGTCAGAATATGTTCCAAGAACGCCTTCACGCGAAAGAAGTAGATCAGTTATGATTTGGATATCGAGGGCCCAATCTCTTGGGTCGTTGAAGACGAGTATAGCGTCAATTTTGAGACCTTCGGCAGAGTCAACACTAACTGGGCGTTGAAGTGGCTGGGTAACTTGCTTATAATAGCCCGTGAACGGTTTCGCAAACGGCCAGATAGATGGCTGAGCCATAAAAATGTCTCCAGGCGTTACAACGGATCGAAATCCGTACCTGTATATCCTGGTCAACAATCCCCCATGGCGCTCCTGGAGAGGCACACGTACTGTTTTGCGACAAAGCGGCATTTATCCTCCGGGCCGCCGACAACAAGAACACATTTGTCTTTCAACGCTTCTTGCTCCTTTTTGCCCTCCACTAATTCCTCAAACGGCGTGTGACTTTGGATGATAACATTCGGATCAAGATCGAGGCCCAGTCTATCGTTCAGGTTCGCGATTCTCTCAGTTTCATGCATTCCACCGCCATTTGTCAGAAGAATAAATGGTATTCGCTCTTTTTGTAAAAGTGAAAGGGATTTCGAGGCTCCGGGTAGAGGCTTAGACGAACGGACAAGGACTCCATCTATACTAGTCATATGTCAGTGATTGTCCAGATTTCTGAATAAAACAGAGGGGGAACTCACTCGAATGCAAAAGCAAAATCTGGAACGTCAGTCCTTAATGAAGCCTCTGTCTTGAGCCCTCTTCGCAATGTCGATAGGGTTAGAGTGTTTGGGACAATTTTATGCGGGAGGCATGTTGGCCGTGCAAACGACCGGAGAAGAGTTGTGCGCATCTCCTTCCCTCCACGTCGTTACCCGTAGTCGAAGACCGTGGAATATGAAATGTAAGGTGATCTATTTCATGAATGCAAGTGTCGAAGTCAATTGCAACCTTGAGCTTGTGGTGAGACCGTTTGAAGGCGCGTTGTCTCACAAACGCGACTTGCCAAGTTCAGCCCTTCAGCATGCCGATTCAAAGACGCACCTCCTTGCCACGAGGTACCAATCCTTATACTTCAACAACACGAGCTTTAATTGAAGGTTTATAACAGGCGAAATTGATACATGAACCCCATGGAAACGAATGCACACTCAAGTGATGCCGGAGTATTCCTCCCACCTGAAATCCTCTACCACATTCTCGACTATGTCAGGAAGCAACCAAAATCACAATCAACACTCGCGGCATGCTGCAGGGTCTCCCGGGAGTGGTGTCTAGCGGCAACACCACTGCTTTACAGGACGCCAAAGATCGACGGGAACAACTATCGATCATTTGCCAATGCAGTCTGCTCCACAAGCAAAACGTATAGGCGGAGAGGGGTCCTGGGAGAACATGTCCGGCGGCTGGACCTGAGACGGCTGGTGCATCATAGCAGTAATTCTTTGACTTCAAATCTGCTTGGGAATGTTAACAAGGGGCTGGAGACCTTTGTGGCACCTAAACTGACCATCACGTATGTATTTCCGGGCCTCACTGATGCGAATCCTCCAATGAAGCAACATATGCTGAAATATTTTGCAGATCTTCTAACATCGTGGCGGTCTCAAAGTGCAGGCAATTGCATAACTTGGACCTCTTTCTGGTGAACGCACCTCTCACGCTAATAGAGATCAAAAAGGCCATTCTTCCACTCGAGCAGCTTAGAGTCTTCCGCTTCCCTGTGGGAACAGGCCTCGACCTGTCTGCAAACCATATCCCATGGCCACCAGCCCTATCCAAAGTCGATTTCTATGCTCCCGCTCCGTTTGCGGACATGGAAAATTTCCTCTGGCCAGAACGGATATCAAACCTAGCAATTTTGGGATACCTTACCCCCATCGAGTTACTGGCATCCACGCTGTCCAACGCTACCCTGTCACAAAAGCTGGAAGCCCTTAAGATATGCACCGGGGATCTTGTATTCTACCAGGACCTTATATTACGAGTCTTTGAATCTTACCGCAACCTCTTACTCCTGTGTATTCCCGGATACTACGTGGATGCTCGTTTTATGGAAAAATTTGCTCGGATAGATCCGCCATTTGCCCTTCAGACCCTTGAATTGTCAAAGACAGATACTGCAGTCACTTTCCCTTTTGAGGCCTTTGTTGATGCCCTGCATGGTGGATTACGCAACCTCCGACTACTAGGATGTCACGATGAACACTTCGACGCTATTTACGACGATGGCTTCGACGGCAAGATTGACGAAGAATTAAAGCAAAATGCCATCAGAGCAGGGTGTGACAAGGGCAAAGTCGAACGAGGGGAGATTTCCACTGGGCTCTACACCTTTCGCGAGTGAAGGTGCTGCAAAAGGGGAAAAAAGACAGGCACATTAAAACATCTTATATTTCAATCAATTTTTCTAAAATATGAAAGTGCATAAAGTCAATCGGAAAACATGGGTAAGGGAGAATTTTCTACCAGAAGTATTTAACACCAGGGCACTACCACGGCCTCGGACATGATTCCAGGAGAAGGGCGAAAAAGAGAACAAGACGAGGAATGAAGCGCAAATATCGCTTCCGCCCTAAGGACCAAAGGGAGGCGAATCTCGGAAAGGCTATTGACACATCACATTGCAGCCATAATAGCTTAAGTCGACTGGAACCCGATAGAGATACTAAGCGCGCTGGGACAGGGGAATTTAAATCAATCAAGTTGAAGATGCTAAGTTTATGCAACAGAGGCCACGACAAGAGCGGCTACACCTTCTTCCTCTGACCGCACTGTTACCCTGGTAGTAACACCGGTCTTCGAGGAATAGGCCAAACGAACTAAACCGGCCACATTTCCCCCGGTGACCGATTTGCCGTAGAGTTTCAGGGTGTGCGTGCTGTTGCTCAAGACAACGTCCGAACCTTCTAATGGCTGGAGCGAAAGTGCGACGATGAGTTGTTCCGTAGCATCTAATGAAAACCATTAGTAACCCCAAAATAATGTAGATCAAACAATGTAACATACCTGCTATGCCCTTCATGTTGGACAGTTGTAATGTTTCACTGGCCTCGTCGCCATTTGTGCCAACCTCTTCCCATATGCTATCGAAGCTGCCCGCAAAGGCAGGGACAACATAATCACTTCCAGCGAGATCAAGGTCTTCAACTTGGTACTCATCCTCATAGCCCTCCTCCTCCGGTTCTCCAGTTGTTGGGTCGATCTCTTTGCTGGTAAATCTCAGAATATTCGCAAATGATGAAACGGGGTATGTGTTTTCCTCGTCAAGCTTCTTGAGTGCCACGTAGACAACCCCAGGTTCGTTGGTCGCGAGCTTAGGCGCTGGGATAATGAAATCTACCTTTACGGATTCTTCGTCCTCCGGTTGGGCGTCGACCGAAACGTCTTCGAGCACCGTGTCGGGGAGTGTGTTTGTGATATCATATTGGAGAACAATATGATCCTTGAAAATGTGTTTGACTGCGCTGACAACGTACTCCGTTTCTCTTTCGGTGAGCTCCACTGGATTTGAGGATTTGAGAAGGGCCCCAAGAGCCTTGAGATCTGGGATTTGCATGAGCTGCTCCGAGTACTTTTCCGTAGCTGCAGCTGCAGCCTTGGCGTCGCTGGCAGCTCCGTTCTGCTGTGATCGATCCGGTCCTGCTGAAGGCGCTTTGAGGGTAGGTGTGGCAGAGACGAGTTTTTTGGTTCTTTCCTCCGCTAATGCCTGCTCCTGTGAAACGATTGGAACCTTTGACATGTCGAACGCAGCGGCAAAGGCAGCCTTGTCGGTTGCGGTAACATACATGACCAACTGGTGCTCAAAGGTGGATAGCGCAAACATCGACTCTATTTCATCGTCAGCGATAGATCAGAGAATATTAGATACTGCGTTCATACCGTTTTTGATGAACCTGTTCGCCATCTCATCTTCTTCTTCCATTAGCCGAAGGTTCAACGCCGCGCGGTCGCGAACTTCGTCGTCAGTATCGTCCAAACATCTCCTAAGAAGGACGGTAACGCTGCGCTTCAACTCCGGATCTTTCTGTCCGACACCAAATTTAGAGAGCGCGGTCACAGCAGCAGCACGAACTGTTGCGTTCTCAAGGACAACTCTGTTATAGATGTATCGAATATACTTTGTAGGTTGCGGGGTTTTAGGGCCTTCAACACCGAGAAGATGCAAGATCCGAACAGCTAATTTGGTGAACTCGCAGTCCTCGATAAATTCACAAAGGTGGGCGAGGGCTAGAGTCTGTTAGCAATTTTCGACACAGTTCTCAAGCTGAATAAACTTACCCTCCTCTTTGCTTCCCGGCACAAATTTGATGAGGTCAAACATGCTCTCGACGACACTTCTCTTGAACTCATATCCACCTTCATCCCGCAAAATTCCGCTTAGGAATGTAAGCATCCCTGCTTGCTTGCCAGGAAATTTAAGACACAACGTGCGGATTGCCTCTACAACGGTTATCTTAAACTCGTCTGTGATATCCGCCATGAATCCAGAAATTTGGGACATCAGCCTGTCAACGCTTGCTTCATTGCCGGTTTTAAGGAGCGTCGTGATGGCGAAAGTTGCGATAGATCGGTTAGAATTCGAAATAAGCGATTCGATGTCTTGATTGCAAGAGTTCACCACATGCGGTTTGAAGGAAGCAAAGTTGTGGAGGATTCGGATTGCGGCGAATTTGCTGGTCGTCCGAGGGGAAGACAAGTAGAGCTGAAGAACGTGAACCGCCTGCGCTGCTTCTGCGTCCGTAACGTCTCTCATATCACAGATTGCTTTCGCAGCTTCAAAATTAACCATTTCATGTTTATGCCTCAGCCAGCTGTCAAGCATCTGCATCATTGGTTTCCGCAAGCTTTGATCGTCCGCCGCCAATTTAGCTGCGAGTCTGACGAGCAGTACGATGGCTGCCGGGCTCTTCACAGCACCAGCCGCTCCGTATTGCTGGACCATCTTCACCAAGGCCATTTTATCGTGGGCACGCATTTGGTAAAGGAGACCGATTGCATGATACTGGGTCATATAACTCGTTTGCGCAATCTGCTGGGGATGGTGGCTGCTCGTCGAAAACCCAAAGAAGCCCGAGGATTGCTTTGCGGATGATGCAGCCTCTTGCGTTTCACTTTGCCAGCGTCGAACAATATCCTTCGCAATTGGGAGGAGGTGATATGAGGATACGAGAGCGGCTGACGAAACCGAAGGCGTTTTATCGACGATGGCGGTCTTTATCAGACGTTCAATGCCCTGGACTGTAGTAGCCTGCTAGGGGTCAGCTTCAGTTCAATGCCCCAAACCAACTGGTAACATACGTCTATTATCCGACAGAGCGCCCTAACAGCATTGGCTCTATAAAGAACGTCGCTGCCCACTGTAGTGTCCTTCATAATAATGGATGTGGACATGATGACATCTTGCGCAATGTCGGCCAGCTCCTTCAAGACCAGGTATGCCATCTGGCGCAGGGACGGGTCCTTGTTCTGGAATAGCTTCGAAATTCCAAAGAACAGAGTAGTGGCTTCCTCTTCAGTAAAGCGCTCTCCGGTAAAAAGGAGGATGGCAATCTTCGTTAAAAGGGTTCGGCATCTTCGAGGTGATATCGGGGAGGAGTTGAACAACCGTGCTATTCATAGTTAGCATTGCCTCAGGAGCGCATGGCAAGGCACTGGAATTACCATCTTGAAAGACCGATGTTCTGTCCAGCTTTAACATCATCTGGTCCGCATCTTCATCTTTCTTCATGTAACTCATCTTGACGGTTCAGGAAAGGCGGTGCTGCCCTGTTGACACCGCCAAAGATAATGGGGTACCGGAGACGACAGCGTATGGTTTGGTGGAAGAAATTAACAGCTGTTCATAATCTAAAAGGAACGCCGTAAACTAGTCGAGGAATTGGCCAGAAGACGGCTCAAGATGGATCGTAGACAGCTGAGGGACACTGTCTCTCGTCGACTGGATTGGGATACACGTTGCCTCACCCTTGATGGGCAAGAGTGTGTGGTGCACAAGCCACCTGTGGCTGACCAAACAGTGCAAACAAGAACCAACTATTCAGGCCTCCCACCTTGCGGTTGACGACTCGACCAACTCCCCGCTCTCCAAATAAAAAGCAATTTAAAGGAGAGCAAATATTTACTGCAATTCAAGATGGATATGCCCGTTAACGTTCCTGTCGATGACCCCAATGCTGATACTGAATGGTAGGTGCTATTCCATTTGTGACCCCACCAATTCCATCTAACAATGTCCCAGGAACGATATACTTCGGAAACATGGTGTAATTCCTGAAAAACCTCCATCGCCCACCCCAATCATAGAAGAAGCTATCTTAGAGCATCGAAGACGGGAACATGAAAATCGGTTAGAAGATAAAACATTGGACGAGCTAGATGCTTTAGAAGATGATGAAGACGATGCGTTTCTTGAACAGTACCGGTACGGTGCCTATTTCAGATAACCCCGATGAACCCAGGCCATTATCTCTTGTAACTGACTCGTCAATAGTCAGAAACGTGTCGCAGAGATTGCACAGCTACAGAAAACGAGCATACACAACCAGGTCTATCCTATACAGAAGCCCGATTACTCGAGGGAAGTTACGGATGCGTCCTCGCAATACTTCGTTTTGGTGAACCTTACTTCATCAATGGGTGCCAATCCTGAATCTCGGGTACTTGACGATCTATGGAGACAGCTGGCAGTCAAATATGGTGATATAAAATTCTGTGAGATACGCGCAAATATGTGCATTGAAGGATATCCCGAGAAGAACACTCCCACAATCCTGATTTATAAGGATGGAGATATCAAGAGGCAGATTGTGACGCTTCGGGAGCTTAATGGGCCTAAAACAAGGGTTGAAGGTGGGTGGATGGGCAATCCATATTCCTATTCGCTCTCTTTCTCCTACTCCGCAAACAGCTTCCCGAAAGTAGTTGCGAAGAAATTGGATATTGAGAGTGGATAAATACTTCGTTGGCCCAGAGCCAGTTATCACTGAAACGCTGACGATATATTCAGATATCGAGAAAGTTCTTATCGACCTGGGCGCTTTAAATGAAAATGATAGCCGGTTGAAAAAATCGTCGACCTCCCCCGATACAGCTGACAGCGATGAAGAATACCTCGACGACTGGGATTGAACTTCGCAATCTACCAGCGACGCCCTGTACCTTATTGCCGCCAGTAACCCATTCAACTGAAGGGTCAAGCAGGCGTCAGCCATTATTTTAGGCAGAACCAATAGTCTCCTTCACATGAATGATTTGACGATGATGTACGAACATGATTGATATCCGATTGGAAAGGAGTGTATTATATTTGTAAATAACAAATGTCCGTTTTCTTGAATAGCGTAAGGCTGCTCAAGCCTGACAGATCGCTTATGGCGCAGGTGCGTGTACTTTGCCCATCTTTATTGCTTTAACCGAACAATCTTTTATAGGTGTTTCTCTCCTTTAAGAGTCCTGAAGGGCCTCTTGGTCGGCTCTGAATGCCCCCAAACATTTGTGGGCTAGCAATTTCGCGGCCTGCTCTTCACCGCTCCTCATTGCCATCAGAGCGAAATTTCATCCGCTGGAAGCGCTGAATATATGTTGCTTTGCAGGCAGCTATAACCGCCTAATTGAGTCTCGGTAGGCGTTATCTATGTTGTCAGCCACAATCATCATCATGGTCATAGCTTCGAAGTAATGGTTCAACGGGTCCGACCTTGAACTGCGGAAGAGTAGTTCTTCGGTTATCAGGGAAAGTTGGCGGTCCACAACCACCCATACCCGCGATTCATAATCTCTCATTCGCCTAATAATGAATTGCCTTTGCACATGGGATTCGGAGGCTGAGTAGAAAAATCATAAAGCAATCCCTGGAGATTGTATTGCTTTCCCTCGAGCTCCAAGACTGCCAACCGGTCCGAAATTAAGCAAAATATCGCTTTGGTTCTTCGGCGGATTGCCTGAGACTTCAAGGTTCCCCTGGGCAACATGGACAATCAACGATTAGAAACTTCTTTCTTGGTTTCCTTCTTTCCAATCGAATATACGTTGACATTTTAAAATGATATTTATGATATGGCTTGGTCAAAATACCAACACTCCGTCGGTCGTCAACGAACAAGATCGGAGGAATGATATCGGACTTGTGGAGTGAGCATTGCTCCATGACTAATCACATTTCCAGCCAATTCGAGCCAAACGGGACTAGCGCCATCTGTCGCGTGGAATCTCTGGGATGGTCCATGGACCCCGGCTCCGCATTTATCCCCGGCTATCGGCCCTGGTGTAACAGACAGACATGCCCGAGCCATGAAACGCATAAAAGCCACGAGCAACCACCTTTGTTGCTGCGTGGTTTCTGCTGGTTTTGCCGTCAACTGAGATCTGCCATCTGGCCTGTTCAAAAACCTGCATTTCTTGGGTCTCGAACAAGCTGCTTATTCAATTACGGAATTCAGGGGCAATTCGGCACAAACCACGCAAATACCGTGTCATTTCATTGCAACCCTTTCTGATTCAGCAACTGGAGAGTTCAAAATCCTAGAAATACGAGATCAGTTCCGTCGGTCAGTCTTCGCTCAGGTCATCTATAAGAGAAGCACACAGTCGTTGTCGGGATGCCTTCCTGCTGCAACTCCAAGTCCTCTGCGGATCCATCAGACGAGAAGAAGGATTCCACTGGCAAGGAATCCAAGTCTGGCTTACCCAGCGCTTTGACAAATCTATCTCCTATTATACCGGCGCTTCTTCATAGTTCCTGCTGCTGGTTGCCAGTGAGTTCTCTCTCTCTAACCTTCCGTTGATAGGGGCTAATTGAAGTACAGGCCGTGCTCGATTTCTTGTCCGTCGGCTCCGCGTCGGTTACTATATTCCGAAAATTTCGCCCACTTTTCCTACTGATCACTTTTCTGGTACTGGCATACGGCATTCGTCGTCGCGGACTCGATAAGCGCAATCTCTTGCGAATTGCTCTGTCAGGCGCCCTCTTGGCTTGGCCTCATCTTCACAGCTTCCGAGGGGCACCTCCAGTACAACACGTCCAACACGGCCACCATAAGAGTTGCCACTAAGAGGCGATCTTTTGCATTCCTATAGTTACTTTTTGAAAGTTGTTTGAATATACCCGCAAGAACATGGCATCGTCATTAGCCGGCCGACAGGCACTATCACAGCTCTCTTGTCTCCGCCAAAGGCCCTTTTCCAGGAAGTATTTCGCAGGCGGGCCCTTTTCTGTGGATATCAGCTCACGATCCTTATCACCCTCAAATATCCGTGTCGCTTACAATTGCACAAAGTCGCAAGGTCAGAGCAGCGGCGCACCCACGCCTAACCCGCAGCCAGCCAGCGGCTTCTGGAGCTCTAAACTTTTGTGGAAGCGTGCCGGGATAAATACGTTCCGCTGCTTGATAGGATGCTCCCTGGGTGATTTCTCTGCCATGTGGTTTCTGCAAGCGAATTCTCCGGATATGGGTATGGGCCTGGTAATGGGGATATCAAGTAAGCTCTCTTTTCCCTAATTCATCATGTTAAGAGGCCATCTAATCTCTTGTCCCTTAGTGATTTCGGGGCTGTCTTCATCTATGTTACTTGAGACTGTTCTTCTTTCATCTATGTTACTTGAGACTGTTCTTCTTCGCATGGGACGGGACCAATTGTCGTGGCGAGCTGCCGCGACAACGGCCGCAGGAATGAGTATGGTCTCAATGCTCGGGATGGAGGCTGTGCAAAATATGGTCGATTACCATCTGACCGGTGGTGTAGTCGCTCTGGACGAACCTCATTTTTGGTTGGCTGCGGGTGCGTCGGCTTTTGCTGGGTTTCTTGCGCCGCTTCCGTATAATTATTCCAGATTGAAGAAGTACGGGAAAGCTTGCCATTAGCATAGTCTGCTGATATTGTATTATAGTTTATTTTATATTGTTTGTCAGTTACACATCTTGGTCAATTGCATCCAAGAAGCGTTACTTGTAGCTGCATCATACTGGTATTCTGATGTGGCCCTTGAAATCAGTAGAACCGCCCACACCATGCAGCACCTTTTCTTTTTCTTTGATGGTGACAAGTGTCAGACATGCAGGTTCACAGCACCTGTTGGAATGTACCTTTTTCTCGCTCTATTTCTCCTGCACCACTGATCCTGGATATGCCACAGATAATCACTGGAGGCGCTTCCCAAGATTGTGGAGTACCATGCTGCCCTAAAGATGACATACCGTCCCTTGGCCCCAGAACAGGAGCCAAAATTTTTGGGGCCATGCATTGTGTAACTACTTGGAGCGCATGCGCTGATAGATATGCAGGTGCAAGTAGATAACAATGAACCCAATAACTGCAAACATCCAACACCGTCTTGTGTACAGGAAAACATCTAAAATCCCCATGTGGTCATGTTCCTGGCAGCAAGAGGATTGATTGGGTTAGCGGCAGTTGGGGATTTTTCCTCCTCGATCGGCGGACGGTCTTGGCGATGCCCCCTTAACATCACCACGAAAGTTCTCAGCATCTCAAATCCCGTCGCCAACGATCCCATTCACTCCCTGTCGAACGTTCACCTCTTCCTTTCTTTCCTCTCTCGCTTTCTCTTCCGCTTGGCCTTTTATGATGCTACACCATTGCGCTTTTCCCAATGGTCTTCGCATCTAGTTCTGCCCTCCGACTCCAGCTGGCCACTGTCTGTCTCTCGTTAAGGTTCATTTGAAGACAGGTTCAGGAACGCTCCCGGCTCGCGAACCCTACTCGAGACCAGGACAGTGGACAGATCTTTGGGCGAAGGTCCTAATCACGCATTTGATTCCCCTCTTTCCTCTACTCCGGTGGGCGTCGACTTCGATCTTTTACTGCATCTCCCTTCGACGTCGTTCGACCTCTCGATCGTTTACGATTCGCTTCACGTCCATTTTGAAAACGAGCTACAATCGCTCTCGAAAAAATATAGAATAACGGTTTATGAGTGTTTGTGTTTACATCGAGGTTCATATTCCTGCGCATTTCGTTGCCGTTTCTTCAACTTTGATCGTGCTCAGGAGTCGATCGCTTCCCGACAATGGCGTTCCTTTTTAAGTCGAAAAAGCATCATAACCCGCCGGTGCCACCTCAGGCGACGAGAAATGTTCACACGGCTGAAGGGACGCACACCCCTTCGCCTACAGCTCAAATTAATGGGATGCATCGAGACAGCGACTCAAAACCTGCTGTTCAGCCTGCGCCAACCGCTCCTGCGACTGGGCCAATGAATACAATGGGACCGGCTCCAAATAATCAGATGCAACCTCCTCCGCGGCAGAGACGGGACAGGGCAGATTCAGAGCCGCAGGTACGTCTTTCGCTTCGTAGAAAATCATCCATTCCATCTTGGTACTGACAGTCATACTCCACAGGGACCACAGAAACCACTAGTTCAACAACCGCCGCCGCCATATCCCGGCCAGCCATCTCTCGACGAAAAACCACAGGCACCACCACAACCACATCCTAGCCCAGCGCTTTTCCCCTGGTCGCAGCGCCGAGTAAACTTTCCCTCACCGAAAATAACTCCCTTCCCCCGGTATGGTGCGGCCGTTAATGCAGTTGCCTCCGAGGATGGCGATATATACATGATGGGAGGTCTGGTCGATGGTTCAACTGTGAAGGGGGATCTTTGGATGATCGAGAGCAGTAAAGGCAACCTCTCTTGCTTTCCGATAACGCCTGTTACGGAGGGACCCGGTCCTAGGGTTGGACATTCTAGCTTACTCGTGGGCAATGCGTTTATCGTTTTTGGCGGAGACACAAAGCTGGACGAGAACGATCCTCTCGACGACTCACTTTATTTTCTCAATACCTGTATGTCTTGGTTCAGACCGTGTGCAGTTCTTCTGGAGACTGACTTATTCCTTTTAGCATCCCGCCAGTGGTCTCGCGCAGTCCCACCAGGCCAAAGACCGGCTGGGAGATATGGCCATTCGCTCAATATTCTCGGTTCGAAGATATATATTTTTGGTGGCCAAGTAGAAGGCTACTTCTTTAATGATTTGATTTGTTTCGATCTCAATGCTTTGCAAAACCCAGGCAATAAATGGGAGTTCTTAATCAGGAATAGCCACGAAGGGGGTCCTCCCCCCGGCCAAATTCCCCCGGCGAGAACAAACCACTCAGTGGTCACTTTCAATGATAAACTTTACTTGTAAGTCTATTTGTTCTGGGAATGATGGAGAAGTGCTAACATTGTTCAGGTTCGGAGGGACTAATGGTGTACAATGGTTTAATGACGTCTGGTCCTATGATCCTACAACCAACACCTGGACGCAATTAGACTACGTGGGATTTATACCTACCGCTCGAGAAGGACACGCAGCTGCCCTCGTTAATGATGTTATGTACATTTTTGGTGGGCGTACGGACGAGGGAGTGGATCTAGGAGACCTTGCTGCATTCCGTATTACGACAAAACGCTGGTTCTCATTTCACAATATGGGTCCAGCACCGTCGGCCAGGTCTGGACATACGATGACAGCGGCCGGCAAACACATCATAGTTCTGGGCGGCGAACCAAGTTCAGAACCACGAGACATGCAAGAACTGGGATTCGTATATGTTTTGGACACCAGCAAAATTCGGTATCCAAACGAACAAGGTCCCGCCTCGCCGACGGAGAAGGGGCCCCGCAGGCTTGGAGATAGGCCTGCTGGACCTTCCGGGCGCACCTCGCGAGAGGCCCTCAATCCAACGCCGGATTCCCAGCGTCGAGGGCCAGGTCCAGCGCGAGAAAATATGCCTAGCCCGGGTCCAGGTGGCCCAGGCGGCCCAGGATCGCGTTTACCCCGGGCTTCTATTGCACAGGCTCCAGCAGGACCGCCTCCACCTGGCCAGGCGCCCCATCCCAGAGGAAATCATCCGCAGCTGCAAGGTCCCCCTCCCAGAGGCAAGCCGCCAATGAAACAAGATCGAATGACACCTATTCAAGTCGAGTCGATCAAGGCTGCTGAAAAGGATAGACAGTCGCCAGTGACACGGGAAAGCCCTGTCAACGCTAGACCTGGGCCAGCTCAAAGTCCTTCGACTGGTGGACGCCGGACCCCTACCCAGCAACAATCCGCCCGGTTGTCTGCACGAGCAATGGAGGCAGGAGAGGCCGCGCCGTTGGTTAGCGCCCCTTCTCGCCAGCGCTCTCTTCGTCAGCATAAGCAGCATGGCTCTGTGGAGAGTGTGGATGAATCAATTCTCGGATCTGAGACCAGGAGTTTCCGAAATTCAAGGATTTTTGCCGATGAGCCTAGATCTCCCCGGCTCACTCCCCATCAGGAAGCCCTAATGAGGGAGTTGGAAGCTATGAAGAGTCGGAATGCCTGGTATGCCTCGGAATTAGCATTGGCTCGAAAAGCGGGCTATACGCCAACTCCGAATTCTGCTGTACTGGATGAACGGGGCTTAGGGTCGTTTTCAGAAGATGATCGCCCTCTTGTCGAGGCCTTCCTTGCCATGAAGACGGAACTCGTGAACATGCAGGCTCATGTTGACCGCCAAGCATCCCTTGCGTCGAAACGAGTTGCAGAAATTGAGCACCAACGAGATGTTGCATTGAATGAAGCGGCCTATGCCCGAGCTAAACTTGCAGCACAAACTGGCACGCCTTCGGGAACCCCGTATTCAGATGCTAGTGGATATGATGCGGACGAAAATAACCAGGATCGTTCAACCGAAATCAGCCGTCGACTTGCCCTTGCTCTGGCTGCTCAAGGTGAGCTCAAAGCCAAAGTTGAGTCTATATCGTCGGAGCTTCAGGAAGAAAAGCGGTCAAGGGAACTAGCGGAGGAACTTCAAGAAGTTACCAGCAAAAGACTTGCCGAATTGGAGTCGCAAAGCAACTCCCTTGAGTTGGAAAACCTCCGATCCGAACTTCATCAGCTCCACTCCTCCTACAGGGAGGAGACGGCGTTGCGGACCGAAGCTGAATCCTCACTCGAACTTCTCAAAGTTGACAAGGCTGAATTGACCCAGAAGTTGGAAGATACCAATAATCGACTACAGAGTTATGGGCTTAATGTTGGCTCCCTCCGTGAGGCAGTTGCAGCATCTGCGGCCAAAGCGGAACTTATGGAAAGCCAGCTCGAGGCTGAACGAGGGCATCGAGAAGGACTTGAAAGGAAGCTGCTCCATTTGCGGGCTGAACACGAACAGACAACGGCTGAGCTCGAGAACACCGCACGCCGACTGAAAGATGCCGAAGATTTGGCCGAAACCCATGCTCGTGAAGCAGAGAGCCATAAAACTGCTTTCCTCGCTGGGCTGGACCGGGTGTCGTCACTTGACTCTGAGAAGAGCACCAGTTCGATTACTGACCAGCGGGTTGCTGCTCTTCAAACACAGGTTGATCGAACCAACGAATTGTTGAAGAGCAGCCAACAGGCGGCGAACGTTGCTGCCGATAAACTCCGAGCAGCAGAGGAACGGATTGCCGGGTTGGAAGCCTATCAAGAGCAGAGCAGTAGAGAAGGACTGCAACTTCGCAGGCAACTTCAGACCGCTTTGAAAGAAAGCCAAGGGCTAATAGTAGAGAACCGTGACTTGAAAGCCACGTTAGAGAGCCAACAGCGCGATAATAGCGCTTTGGTAATCCAACATGGCGCATTGAAAGATCTACTTGGCGAGCGTGGCGTTAATATGTCGGATAACCGACGGTCGCCTCTTCTGGATTCCCCGGGATCCCGATTCGGTACTCCCGAACAAACCAGGCTACGGGAGCTAGAGCAGCAGCTACAGTCTAGCATGAAAGCGCACGAAGAAATGAAGGCCACTTTTGAGATTAGGGAACAGGAGGCGGACCGTGCATATCATGAGAAACTCGAACAGTTGGAGAACGATTATCAATCCGCAGTTCACTACGTGAAAGGAACGGAGAAGATGCTCAAGCGGATGAAAGATGAACTCGCCAAGTACAAGTCGCTATCAACTAAACTTCAAACTGAGCTCGACACCTTAAAGGAAGCTGGCCAGGCTGATGCTCAAGAAGCAAGGGCAGACTGGGAGACTGAGCGGGAAAATATACAAGAATCCATGACCCAGCTCCAGGAATCTACAGCAGCTTCGATTGCTGACCTCGAATACCAACTTTCGCAAGTGAGGAAAGATCTTGCGGGAGCAAATACAGAACGGGAACAGAGTCGATCTGAGTACAAGGCTATGCGAGAGGAGCTTTCCGCAACGATCGAAAAGACAGGGGCTGAGCTCGAACAACTCAAAAAAGAAAATAGCCTGCTTGAAAGTCGTGCTATAGATGCTGAGCGGAAGGTCAGTATGCTGCTCGACCAGGTTGAGACCTCCGTGATCAACTATCGCCGCCAGTCCCACCAAGCACTGTCTGGCGGCCATGCCAACGGTCTGAGCCGTACCACCAGCAACGCGTCAACAATCGGCCCTGTAGGCCGCCGATCGAGAGCGGACAGCAACGTCTCGCAAGACGATACGTTCCTTGATCGACGTGGCTCCTTTGCACTCGACTCGCTCGCCAGCGAACTTGACGCGCTCCGCAACCACTGGGAAAGCACTACGCGAAACCACCGTCTCAGCACACAGTTTGACTTTGAGCGCACGCCCACGAAAGAAACGTATGGGGACGGGTTAAGCGATAGCCTTGCGAGTTGGCGGCGGAGACTGGATGAGGATGAGACCCGTTCCGAAACTACGGGCCAAACTCCCACACCCACCACAGCAAGTCATCCCCCGACCGCCGCGTCTGCGAATATAATATAGTCGCGAATATCAATATCGTTATTTATACTGGATGGCTAGGAAATTACACAGAGGAATTGCCTTTAAAATTTCCAGTCTGGTATTCTCTGGCCGGGTATACGGTGGCTATGTTAGTCTACTTCGCATACCCCTTGATTCAATTCCTGCATCCGTTCGTCCGTTTTCATTTCTTAGTTTCCTCCTTTGATGATGACTATGTATCTGGGATATTTTTTAAAGCTGCCTTGTTACCTTACAGTATCTTGACTTTTTTCATCTTCCTTTCTGATGCTTCTGCTGAAGAAGCGAATTTACTGAACACCTTCATTCTTTGATTTCTTTTTATTTTGTTTCAGGTTTTGTCCTTGCTTGGGTTTTTTCCTCAGATATCCCCCGTGCTCCTTGTGTTTATACCTTACGTTTCTTTAGTACAATAACCCAGCTGGATGTATTTTGAACAGCTTTTTGTTTTCCCTTCAAGACATCCACTGTTCACCATTGGGCTGGGATGGATTGCATGAGCTTTGATGGCCACCTTTTTACCTTCTCTCACTGGGTTTAATCTTCATTGCTTTCTTTTTGTACATGGATTGTATCAGTAAGAAAGGAATGACCACTTATGTTTTTGTATGCCATGCCAATCCCCATTGTTCATGTCTCATTCAATGCTCGAACTGTCTGCCTTGCAGAAAACCGGGAAAGAGAACCAGCCTATCATACCGAGTGAAGTGGGCGAGCCTGATACATATCACGAGTGCATTGACATAGATTGGGCATCGAGATTGTTTTGCCGCCCTGGCTCAGGCACTTATCAGCGTCGCATGGTATGTGCCATGTAGGAATTGGAGCGTGCTGTTTTAATGGATATATGTATGAGGATGGGATGTGCTCAAGGGAGTGGGAGCTCTAAATACCTCGGTGTTTGGGATTTCGATCAGATGACAGGGGAGCCAGACGCCCTATGGCATCAGGTGCAAAAAGGTGGCCAACTTGACCTTTCTTTTTTTGGCCCGGCAGACCCCAACATCGATCCATATGTGCATACATCCATCACTTCATGGCTGAGTTGCGGGAAGGCGGCGGCTATTTTGCTTTGTCTTTTAGAGAGTTGACATCAACATGCATGTCGTACAGGACGGACAATGGGACGATGTCAGATTTGCTTGGCGCCGGTGATACCCGCTTATGTAATTACCCAGTAGCTTTATTTTATTGGCTGAAGGGGCCAAAAGCAAAGAAATCAGCCAATCAGAATTAGTGTAGCTATAAATAGCCGGCCAGCAGCGACACACGTGATTCGGCCCAAAGCAGGCAAGCGCCACAGATGCCCAACAGCGCTAAACCCCAAAGCGCAAGAGCAAGCAAAATTCCGCCCAGACAGGACAGGCTCACCTAACACCGCCAGAGCAGCCCACACGCCAACTCACCTCCTTCTCTGCCCATCACCACCACCACCAACCTTTCTTCATCCCTCAACCTCCCACCTTTCTCTGCAAAGGGGTTTCGACTCTTCTCTTTTTTCCTTTTCCCCTGTTGAAAGAAGGGTTTCTAACGATTTCATTCCCTTGGGCTGTTTCTCTTTTGCCCATCTTCCTTCGACGCCCCCCGATTTCGTGACGAGTCTCGCAGCCGCGGTTCCGTATCAGCCTCTTCTTGATCCGGTTTTGTGGCCGTTCTGGGGCTACTGTGGAGGACTTTTACCAAACATCTACCTTCACACGACTAATCAACTTTATTATCTACTCGAGAAAAAAGGTATGTTGGCCATTTATTTTTGTACTGCCTGGTTGTCTGTTCTTGGATGGCGAGATGTCCCCTCCATCCTCTTCCTGGCGCTGGAGTGTTGGTGTTCTTGTCACTTGTCATCCACATCTCATTTCATTCACTTTTGCCTGGAATATTCACTCTGGCGGACCCAGTCTCTGACCTCACTTCTCACTTCTAGGTTAAACCTCCTCCCACTCTTCTATCCTCCTACAACCCAACCTTCCATCACGACGTCGCTTCGAACAATCCTCCAGACTCTTTTGACTCCCAGTACTAACACGAATCGGCAATAACAGTCAGCTACAGGCTGAAATTTAATCGTCAAAATGACTACAATGGTTAGTCACGTCTTTCTAGCATGGTGGTGCTGATGGACTAGTCTCCCATGATCCTGCTCTGTCCTACTGGTTGGAATCATACATGCTGACATTGACTGCAGGACCTTCGCGTCGGTAACAAATACCGCATCGGCCGCAAGATTGGCAGCGGTTCTTTCGGTGATATCTATCTCGGTTTGTCCCCTCTCATCCTTCTATTCCGTCATGTACTAATCCTTCTAGGCACCAATATCATCTCCGGTGAAGAGATCGCCATTAAGCTCGAGAGCGTCAAGGCCAAGCATCCTCAGCTTGAGTATGAAGCTCGCGTCTACAAGTCCCTCGCTGGAGGTGTCGGTATCCCTTTCGTTCGTTGGTTTGGTACCGAGTGTGATTACAATGCCATGGTCATCGATCTTCTAGGCCCGAGTTTGGAAGATCTCTTTAACTTTTGCAACCGCAAATTCTCCCTCAAGACTGTCCTCCTGCTAGCGGACCAGCTAATCTCTCGTATCGAATATATCCACGCCAAGTCCTTTATCCACCGTGATATCAAGCCTGATAACTTCCTCATGGGCATCGGAAAGCGTGGAAATCAGGTCAATGTGATCGATTTTGGTCTTGCAAAGAAGTACCGTGACCCGAAGACTCACTTCCACATTCCTTACCGTGAGAACAAGAACTTGACTGGTACTGCCCGCTATGCCAGCATCAACACCCATCTGGGAGTCGAACAGTCCCGTCGTGACGATATGGAGTCTCTTGGATATGTCATGCTCTACTTCTGCCGTGGATCCCTTCCATGGCAAGGACTCAAGGCTGCCACCAAGAAGCAGAAATATGACCGCATCATGGAGAAGAAAATGACTACACCTACTGAGGTTCTCTGCCGTGGGTTCCCCAATGAGTTTGCAGTCTATTTGAACTATACTCGTTCTCTCCGCTTTGATGACAAGCCCGACTACTCCTATCTACGCAAGATCTTCCGTGACTTGTTTGTCCGCGAATCATTCCAGTACGACTACGTCTTCGATTGGACTGTCTACAAGTACCAGAAGAATGCTCAAGCCATTGCCCAAGCCAGTGGTAATGCAGGTGCTGAGGAGGAGGATAAGCCCCGTCGCCACATTACCCAACCCGGCGTCGCTGCGGCCCCGAAACCCGGTGTTGCTGCCCCCCGCCGCAAGTTGATGGAGCGGGTCGCTGCCGATTCCCCCGAGACCAACCGCGCCATTGGAGGAAGCGATAGGATGTGAGTATCTGCAATCTTGGTTCCGAGTAAGGAACTCTTTTCCCTATGCGATCGGTGTTTGAGTGACGCTGGCCATGGTGGATTATAATTCTAGAATCTGACTAATCTCATAGTCTTCGGCGTTAGGCTTCGTTCTGCTTCAAAAGGTGTTAATGCGGGCACTGGTTATACCAGCGCTCCTTATCATCGTTCGAAGCGGGATGATGGTACTGGAGCTAATTGGTACTGATCTCTATATGACAATGGTGCGATGCTTTTTACAAGCCTATTGTTTTCTCTTTGCTCATTCGACATTCCCGCTGCCCCCGTACTGATTCAGATTATGGAGCCTCGGGTCAATTGAATGTGGCATTGTCAACGGTTTTCTGCTCCGATCGAATCCGTCTGGCACCTCACTGTTCTGAAATCTCTCCTCCGTCTATTATGGTTTAGCCCCCCAGTTTTATTTCTTCCGCCCACGCCGTTTCGAGTTCCGGATTTCGCCATTTCATCGAACGCCTTTCAACACGCGATTTAACTAAATTTTCGATGAAATACTCCAATGTTGTCGTCCTGGTCACACCCCGATTTCCTCAAACTCGAAATGCGCCAAACATACTTAAGGGATAAATGATGCAGGTTTCAGAACGATTATGTTTTTGCGGTTGGTCTTGACAAGTTGTTGGGCTGCACTTGTCGAGCAACTGCCTCGTTGCAACGGGATTGAGTTGGTGGACCGTGAGAAATTGCTTTATGATGCTCCTGCATCTTTTACAGTCAACCATGGCTGTCTCGGTTCTATCATTGTCGTCCCTGCGCTGACTCCCCTCATTCATTACCATCCCCTGTTCCTTTATTTCTTATTTTGATATGCCCTATTTGCTGGTTTCCTATCGTCTGCGCGCTTTTGTATTCGGCGAGGAAAATGAACAAGGTCAGGGGGTGAGGTGGGCGATTACGTCTAGATGTGGTGGTTGGTGAACTCGAGCAGCGCAAATTTGGCCAATATCCCACGGTGGTCGATTTTTTTACTTTTATTCGATCCGGCCGGTCGATGCGTACTTCTTCCGCCCGAGCGCTCGAATTACCAACACTCTCTATTCTACATCAGGTCTATGGCGATGGATATGGCTAGGGTCGCTTCCGGGGTGGTATCATTTTCCTTTGCTGATTTTCAACAAATTGAGTTGTTTTTTTGTTTTCCTAACGTCAAAAAAGGCCGGTCAAGTCGTTCAGTCGGGTTGGATGAGGGAAAGATGGGCAAGGAGCGCACGCGTGGGGATGTTTTGTGCCAACGGGGATGAGGTGTGACGGCCAACAAAAAAAAAAAAAAAACAAATTTCCTTTTTCCCCTTGAGAATGTCTGTCATTTTTTATCAGCTAGCTACTATCCCCTAATTACAATTATGCAATCGAAGTCATTAGCCATGAAATTTTCGAGATGTTGGTGAGCCAGCTCATCTCCTCCTTGGGGGCGGATGTACGCAGTATTGCCATTCGATTCTACACCCCGCTGGCAATCCAATTTAATATCAATCAACCACTGAATTCTGCGGGCAGACTCAAAGCAAGTATCAAGACTAGAGATTCATGCGAAGCTCCTGTAGCAACCCTTGGAATATTAATATCCAATCAACAAGGGTGACGGAGGCGTCCCTTGGTTGAAGAATTCGTCTCCAGGGTCTCAAACTAGAGAGCTCCTGGGTGCATCGACCCCCAGCTGCTGTGGCAGGAAAGAGAATTCCAAGGGACTATTCCTAGTAGTTACGAATGAGAGAAGTCCATTTCTACGAAGTACTAGCCGATTCCTAAAGATTGAAGCCGTCATCTCGTAAACGAGTCGTCCGATGCACAGCGAGGCTGAAGAGCGCATGAACGGGCAAGGATAAGACGGACCCAAGGAATGTTTCGTGTCGTTCTTCTGTCACAACGCCCCAAACCTTCCAGGCAACGGGGGACGGCGCTCCGATTAACTAGTTCGTCCACGGCAAAGCCATCAGAATTTCAGAAGCATCTGGGAGGTTGAAAGAAGAGATCTTCGTCGACTTTTTCTGTTTCCGTGGTTCCGGTTCTCTGGGTATCGCCGCACGAACCCTTTTCTCTCCCGCCGTTTGTTCGCACATCCTTTCTCCCTCCTCTTCTCTTTCACACGGCCCCTTCATTCCCATCGATCGACTGGGGTCTCTCTTCTTCGTGCGTCTCCTGGACATCTGGGCGGTTTGTTGACCGAATCCGAATAGAAAACAGTTTAGTGAGAACGATGGACTACACTTACTATGCCACTGCGCCGCATCAGGCTCCGTACCCGTTTTATGGGATCCCGAGCCAACAGCCTGTGGTCGGTGCTCAGTTCCAGCAGGATACGCAGCCAGTGGTATGTCTATTCCTTTGTCTATCTCTAGAGCACCGATTCAGTGGTTTAATTTGTGGCCGTCGAGCGATGAGATGATGAGACTGTTTCGGTGGTGCAAGCTGAGATCCTGCGTCTCCGTGAAACTCGCCCACAGAGCGGGGTTCGAAAGGCTAACGTCGAGGTTGTAGACACAGGAGCAGTTTGAGCCGCCCTTTGCTCAATTCCATCCACAGCCACCACCCTATGAATACGATCAGGCGCCCGTTCACGCCGCGCAGACGGCCCATCATCATACCCATCCGGATCTACGCGCCGTTGAAACGTATGCGAACGGTCTGATTGATCCTGCTGCCGCACACCAGGAGGCGGCTGTACCCGTTATGAATAATGGCAAACCTTCGCCCGTTGATGCTGCGGGGGGGCTATCGTCGTCTAGCTTGCAGGGGGATGGAACGAGTGATGATGCTCTGGCTGATCAGTCGAGGAACAGGAGTAGTAGTGAGGAGAAGGATAATCTGACGCCAGCGCAGAGTCGGAGGAAGGAACAGAATAGGGCTGCGTATGTCTCTATGCATTCTAAAGGGTAGAGGGAGATCGACTGACTTAGGCCTATCTAGCCAACGAGCCTTTCGTGAACGAAAAGAACGACGAGTCAAGGATCTCGAACAGGAGCTGAGCGAATATAAGCAGAATGTCTCCTCTCTTCTTGAAGATAACGAGACACTGAAGCGACAGATGGCCAAGGTCGCTACTGAAAACGAAATCCTTCGAGCAACCTCGCAGGTTCCGCGTTGCTCGAACTCGAACGGATCTCATCACGAGGCCGAAGAGCACATCACCACAGGGCCGATGAAATATCTGCCCCTCGATTTCCCGCTCGGCCCTCCAAAGCCAAACGAGGATAAAAAGCCCGTCGTACGACATCGGGTCAAAGTGAATGAGGAGACTGGCGAACGGCTACTTGATGCAGCTGCGACCTGGGACCTGATCGTGAGCCATCTGTCGGACTGCGGGTCCTCGGTGGACGTGCAGGATATATATAATCGGCTCAAGGGCCATGCGATGTGTGACGGGACCGGACCCGTCTTGGAGGAGTCTGTTGTGAAGAAGGCGATACAAGATAGTATTGCGGCGAATAACGACGAGTTGATTTGATTTGAACTAGGGGCTGGCTATCAGGCGCTTCTGGGTTTATTGCTTATTGCTCTTTTTGGGCAGTTGATAAATGATGCGGTCCGTCACGACCGATTTTATACGGGTTATGAGCGATGGAGGCACATGTTTTGGAGTGATATATTACTGCGCTCTCCCCACTCTTTTTACGCTCTGTGCCCTCCTTTTCTGTTGTTTTTCTCTACTTCCTTTACGTTTTTATGTGCTCATGATACGATCTAGTTTAGTTAGCTTAGGCGCTTTGGGAGAAGGGGGAAGATATAGCTGTGGAGCGTTGCTCTGTTCTTTTGAATTATACCAGTCGCAGATTAACTTTCGGGCGGGTTGCTAGCTCCGGATATGTTCGTTCTTTTGCTGCATCTCGAGGGGTTTCAGACGCGTGGAGTGTGCTTGTCCAGGAGAGAAATGGGGCGTATCAGCGTCATGAGCCAAAGCTGCGAGACAGAGACGGGGAGAACTTTGGGGAGGGTTGAATTCTCCGTCGACGTCTCATCGGCCCCGCCCGTCAGGGATCATGGTTATTTCAAGATACCAGTCCAGATATGAAGCCGAGCTCTCGTCTCCAAGCAATTCCATGATGTCGGTTATAAGTTACTTAGGGTACGGCAATCCGATCTCCCTTCAAGTCAGATCGATAGGCACACTATTATCTGCCTTGCCATCCCAGGAGATCTTGCTCTGGCAACCCTCGACACGTGGGATGCCGTGACAGGAGCTCCTCGCCCCGTCTAACAGAGTTCAGAATAAAACGCCACCAGGGACAAGCGTGGGCTGATCTTTGCCCAACATCAGAGAGATGTCTGCACCCAAAACTTTCAAAGTGCGACTGCCCACTGTCACCTGCTTCATGGGAAGCTGTTTCGAAGTGATGGATTGGTTTTGATAATTCAATTCTACTTGCTTTGAACTCAGCGAACCAACTTGGCTGGGCACGGTTGACTGAAATATCGTGGGTCGAAACCAGCAACAGACACGGCATCAATGGCCCCATGTTGGATTTCAGAAGTGCCGGGATCTTTGCGCCAGAGTGACATTCTCAGAAGCTTCCGCAACATGAATGTCTTGGTCAGGAGATGCGTCCCCCTTTTGGGAAACACTACTTAAAACCTTCCCTCCCGCCCACTTCAGTCAATTCAACCTTGGACACACTACCATTCAATATCTCTTGCAATGCGTTTCCTCTCTCTCCTCCTCCTGGGCGCCGTCCCCGCTACCCTCGGCAAAGTTCTCGTGGACTACCAGGCCTCACGAAACGATGACCCAGCCATCCTCGGCCTACGAAACCTTGAAACAAAGCGTGGTACCATGATCAAAGAGAACATCCCGGAGCTCTTCATCAAGGCCGGCAAGGATCCCCAGGGCGTCAAAGCCGCGCATTTCCACCGCAAGAAGGGCATGCTGCGCGCAGAGTACCATTCGCTGAACAAGGCGACCAAGAAGGATACTACGTATGCGATTAAATATGAGTTCTCGCTGGGACAGATTCAGAAGAGTTTGCATGTTTGGCAGTTGTATGTTGTCCATTCTTAAAAGAACGCTATTGTAGCGCAATGGCTAATTCGTGGTATAGCAAAGAATACCTCGCCGATAACGACCAAGATGGCGGCGCCAACGTGCCTCTGGCGCTGAAATTCTCCGGCAAGAATCTCCAGCTCCAATATCAGCCGAAATGGGGCGCGCCACGCGAGGTTCTGTGGCAGACCGCGCCTGAGGTCAACACCAAGTATCGCGTCGACCTGCTGATCAATACCAGCACACCTGGATGGGTGCAGTTCGCGTGGAATGGAAAGCTGCAGGAGCTGGGTCCGAATAAGGAGACGAGATTCGAGGCTACGACGTTTCCCGGGCGCGCGGATCCGAAGTTTGGCGCATACATGGGTGATGAGGTTGATATTGATACTTGGGTTTATTCTGTGAAGATTGAGGAGAGGGAGTAGGATGTGTATAGTTACAACGAGGATAGAAATGATCATCCCGGAGGGAGGATAACACTCTTCAAGGTGTTACGGCCTCCTCAAAAGCTAGGAATTCTTTCGAGAGCAGCACATGTGTAGCTGAGGGTCGTTCGGCTGACTCGACAACCAGCATGAGACGAAGCAGGTCTCGCAGCTCAGGCAGCATATCGACCTTTTGCATCTCATCATCAAGAGCAGAGATCTGCTCCAACCCTAGTTGAGGCTCATCTCTGAGAGCTTTGGCTAGTTCAAATTCAGATTTGCGGACTTCATCCTCAATCAGGGGAATAGTCCAACTAGGAAAGAGTAGCGTGAGTTTTGCAATGCACCATGATTCGTTTATTATGGGCATCGGGCAACCCCAGGTACCCAAGATCCCAGGTTTCATCCAGCAAAATAGCATTGCGGCGACTGCCCATATCTGCGAGGACTCAGTGCAGGCCTGGCCTTGCCAGACCTCAGGGGCGTGCATGGCGAATGGCTAAGCTGAGAGACGGGAGCCAGCCCTAAATACTGCAGACCCATTAGCACAAGTATGTTTCTAGTTAATTGACCAATATTCACCAAGTCCCAAATCCCCCACTTTCGCGGTGATATCACCCGTCTCGATCCCGGAGAGCAATATGTTGGCAGGTTTGTAATCTGGAGGATGTTAACAGATGACACGACAATCCTTCAAGAGTGGGTGCTTTACCTGTATTAACAAGCTCCCTGTCCTCCACAACCTTGCAACTCATTAATCCCGCCTCCACGACGGCCCTGATTATGGTGCTATGCATGCCTGGCTGGTATTCCACATCTTGCAGAGTGGTTTCCAGCCACTCAAAAGCGACATACGGTATGCTTTCATCGTCATTGTCTTTGTTCACGGGGTCGCTGATTACATCGTACAATTTCCGAAAGCACGTATTTGATACAATGCCTGGATGGTCGTAGACATCACATTCACGCTTCAGGTTCTCTAGAGCATGTTGATCGTTTGACGACGCTGTTTTGATGAAAGCCCTGGTTAGAAGGGTTAGCCCCGAGGTTTGTAACCACATGATACGAGAGGGTAAAACCATTGAGGAGCATCAAAGGCTCCATCTTTTGGTAAGACTTTGGCTTTGAAGGCTGCTGATTTGTGAGTGCCATCTCCCTTCAGAGCGTCGAGGATTTGATAGTTCCATTGGGCTCCTGTAAGGACGCGGCCTGGGGCAAGAGATGACGGAGTTCTAATAAAAGTAGATGACCCTATTCTAGTCGTGGGAGCCCGCCAAATGAGGGATTGCATGATAGAAGGAAGCCTTGCTGCGACGAGGAATGGCTTTGGAACGTTGAAATTAAGTTAAGCTTAATTTTGAGCTGTGGGCCAGCATCCCGCCTGCTGACTCGTGATTATAACCTACGAAGTTCTGGAATCACCTTTGGAGAGGATAAGTGTCTAATATAACTTTGAGATCACCGACAATCTCCATATCCAAATCCAAAAATGCAGGATAACATAGTCAATGGCGGAAAAACCCGAAATTTCGGCGGATGGTTCAATGGCAAGCTTGTGTCGCCTCCTTTAGGTCGATGTTAGATCTATAGGCTATGTGGCGGACGACTAGGCTACTCGCATTACGAATGAGATGCTGACTGCGCTGAAGGAAGTGCTTGTGATCCTAACATCATTGTTCACCTGGGTAGGAACCTACCTATGTACATTAATCGACCTCTGGGAGGCAGACACTCTCTCCATGCAAAACCGTTAAAATATGTTCAAGTAGAGCCTGGCCTTAATATCTTGCCTCGAGAGCGGGTTAAACCGCTGTTTCTCTGCTTTCAGCAAAATATATCGAAGCCTTCCACTCATCCTGCACACCATATGCAGGCTTGTGAATGACCAGTGTTTACGATTTGGCATATTCCCCTCGACTAGCGGGAATTTCCCTCTATCAAGGACCGGTTCTACAGATAAGCAACAGCAGCCATGGGGAAAATCCCTGGTAGAGGACCTAAGTAACACTTCGGCATTCATCGTGGGCGATCCTCCAAGGACCAACGTGCAGCTATCCGGAACTGTCGACTTGATATCTTCACCTGACCACGAGAGAGAATCAAGGTCTATAGAATGCTGGATTTTTTTTTCCAGCATTAATGGCCATTGGGTCCAATTAAGAGTTCTCTGGGAGGAGTAAGCCCTGGGGTTCAATTCATGAGCCATGATAGAGCAAAGGATATCAAACCAAGGTGAAGCTCAAAAATGGAATAATTCTGACCATAGAACAAGCACACTGAGCCTGTTAAAGCTTGGTATAGAATGATCATCTTGCCGGCTGTAAGCTCTTTGGAGCAACATCCAGTACGGAGTACTGTGAAGACAAGATGCCTGTGCCCGGTCGGACAACTTTAACTGCAGAATCAGGCATCTCAGAAGGCTGAAACTGCATTCACACCAGCAGGATTAAATATAGCACTAACCAGCCCTGTTTAGGCTGTTGATGTAATAAGCTGATGCATTTGTGTTATCCAAAGAAAGGAGATGAGGTCCTTGTGATGGGATGATGACACCGGACAGCGGAGGAACAATCTTCCGCAAGGCTTCCCTCCATCCCCAGCCTGGCTCACTTCGGCATGCACAAGATGTCACCACGGCTTCAACCTGATTGTTTTGCTCAGGAGATGTCGAGCAGGGTTGGTGGTGGTGAAGAATTATTGACCTTTTTAACTACACGTTTATCTGCCTTGGACCGAACGTACGACATTTTCCTGTGGTCAGGAGCCTTGCGGGAGCAGCCAGAGAGCTGAGTCCTTGCGGAGACATAACTTGCCCTGAAAGCTCCGAGTTCCTCGAACCGTTCCATTCTCACGAATTTAACGTTGTTGATCGTTTATGCAGCTCCTTTTACGAATATTTCGATACCCTGATTTACGATAATCGATTTCACTATCCGAACGCTACCCGCGCAGTCGTTCAATCAAATCTCCACTCTTTCGTCCCCTCACGTCTCCTACGCCTCCCTCCATGACATGGCCGCCTGCCTACAATGAGGGACCCCAAACTGGCTATGTATCAGAGTGCACGAATGCATTCCAGCCTCGACACAACGCAAGGAACCAGTCAGTCACAGAATATGAACAAGGGCGCACGGGTTAGTTTTGACCCTCAGGTCGAAACTTTTAGCCCCCCGGGCGCGAATGCAAATGCTGGTGCCAGCGCAGGTGGCGGTGCGCGAGTGGTGTCAGCTGGAGGAGTAGCAGCTGGAAGTGGTAGTGGTGTTGGTGGTGGGCATCATCGATCGCAAACGACAGTGGGGCTACAACGCAATGGCTCAGTCGGCTCGTCCGAACGCTCTTCAAGAGTGAACTTAGACAGTCGGCCACGCGCACATGACACAGGAAGCGGCGAGTCGAGCGAGTCTACCTCGAAAGTCGCTGTCCGACCTGCTGCGTTGATGCGGGCGAAGAGCGAACGCTGGTTGAAGAGTGACTCGGATAGTTCCGCTTTGAAGAGTGATGATGAGGATTTGCAGTTGAGGCATGGATGGCAGGAGGAGTATACTTCGAGCGAGTACTTGAAGATATTGAATTCGGTGGGTTTGAATTCCCTGGATTTCCTTTTCTTAGCTTCTGTTTATGGAACGTGCTGCTAACATGCTGTGGTCGCTAGAATTTCTACATGTACTTTACGGAAAAGCGTCATGACACCGGCGGAATACCGAAAGATCCCGACGGAAGCTGGCCTAGCCAAGACTGGCGCATGCGAGATCGTCTGAAGACTGTGTCTGCTGCTCTCGCGATTTGCCTCAATATTGGTGTCGATCCTCCTGATGTTATCAAGACAAGCCCTTCCGCTAAGCTCGAATGTTGGGTTGATCCGACTTCGACGTCCGGTGCACAGAACAAGGTGATGGAAACGATTGGGAAGAAGCTACAAGAGCAATACGAAACACTGAGTCTCCGCACTCGTTACAAGCAGTATCTGGATCCATCCGTGGACGAAACGAAGAAATTTTGCATCTCTCTTCGCCGGAATGCAAAGGATGAGAGAGTACTTTTCCATTATAACGGTCATGGTGTCCCCCTTCCTACTCCTTCTGGGGAGATCTGGGTTTTCAACAAAACGTATACGCAGTATATTCCTGTGTCATTGTACGACTTGCAATCGTGGCTTGCGGGGCCTAGCTTGTTCGTCTTTGACGTGTCCCATGCTGGCAATATCGTCCATAACTTCCACAACTTCGTGGAGAAACACGAGAAAGAGAATGCGGAAGCTCGGCGGAAGGACCCCAATGCTGCCGTGCAAAACTACAGTGATTGCATCCTTCTCGCCGCCTGCAGCAAAACCGAATCTCTTCCCACCAACCCAGATTTACCCGCTGATCTATTTACGTGTTGTTTGACAACTCCGATCCAGATAGCACTTCGGTACTTCATTTTACAGAACCCCCTCCATCAGAACACCATTCCCATGGATGAATTCAGAGTACCTGGTCGACTACAGGACAGGAGGAGTCCCCTGGGAGAACTGAATTGGATTTTCACAGCGATTACAGACACGATTGCATGGAATACATTGCCTCGTCCCTTATTCAAGAAGCTTTTCCGACAGGATCTCATGGTCGCAGCCCTTTTCCGGAATTTCCTTCTCAGTGAAAGAATCATGAGAACCCACGGATGCCATCCTATCTCTTCACCAGAACTACCAGAAACCCATACCCATCCTTTGTGGCAGAGTTGGGATCTAGCCGTTGAGATGGTTCTGGCGCAGCTCCCGGCACTTATCGAGCAAGAGGAAGGGAGGCGAAGCTACGAATATCAACATTCACCTTTCTTCGCGGAGCAGCTTACAGCGTTTGAGGTGTATCTGTCGTCTGGTCCAACGGAAAAGAATCCTCCCGACCAGCTTCCGATCGTGTTACAGGTTCTTTTGAGCCAGGCTCATCGGCTTCGTGCCTTGATCCTTTTGAGCAAATTCCTTGACCTTGGGCCCTGGGCTGTTCATCTTGCACTTAGCATCGGCATATTCCCATATGTCGTGAAATTACTACAGAGTGCAGCACAGGAGCTCAAACCCGTGATGGTATTCATATGGGCGCGGATCATGGCAGTGGACTATACTGTGCAGACGGATCTACTCAAAGATAATGGAATCCATTATTTCATTAACATCCTAAGCCCCGCATCTCCCATCCCCGTCGGAAACGCAAGCGAGCACCGGGCCATGTGCGCATTCATTGTCGCCATCTTCTGCAAGCTATATCCCCAAGGACAAAATGTTTGCCTCTCTCCCGAGCTTATCGAGGCTTGTCTTACTCATCTGGCGGATGTGGAGAATCCTCTGTTGCGTCAATGGTCATGCCTTTGTTTAAGTATGCTGTGGCTCGACTTTCCCGAGGCGAAGTGGATGGGGATCCGTGTTTCCGCACCAGCAAGGTTGTGTGAGCTTGCATTAGATCCTGTCCCAGAAGTACGGGCTGCGATGTTACATGCGTTAACGAACTTTATCGGAATTCCCGACCTTACAGACCAAGTGGAACAGATCGAAGAATCTATTGCGACGGCCATCATCCCAATGGGCAACGATGGAAGTGTTATAGTTCGAAAGGAACTCCTAGTTTTTCTCTCAGAGTTTGTGAAGCGATATCAGAACAAGTTTGTTGTTGCGGCTTACGAACAACTCCTTGAGGAGAGGCATGTTCTCAAGCACGGGAAAGACGGGCTGTTGGAAGATTCCCGCGACCGTACAATTTCAAAGAACACCATTTACGGTTCGATTTGGAAACTGCTTCTTATCCTATCAGTGGATCCACACCCGGATATTGCTCAAGATGGCGGTATAGTGGTGGACTTTGTGTTTAAAACGCTCTTGGAATCGCCCGCGGGTGCGCTAGCTCAGTCAATCAGAACTGAGGTTCTCCAGATGCATCGTCGATCGCAATCCAAGAAGCGTCATACCGCCGAACCTGAGGTCGTGGATGGCCCCAAGCCTTCAACTCCACCAGCTCAACCCTCGACCAAGTCCGAAGGATATCTCTCCTTGAGCCTCCGACGAACAGCCAGTGTTGCCGCGTCCATAAAGAATTTGGCCTTTGGCTCTTCCAGTGCTACAGGTGAGGAGAGGCCAAGTTCACCACTTAATCCTTCAACGACCAAATTTGGACAGGGCAAAGGGCGCATACCTGTTGCTCCGCGTCGTCGGGCTCCGCCTGAGTGGACTAGACCACCTGAGGTCAACGATCAGCCTGCATCTGCAGGTCGGTATGGCCAAGCACCTACACCACTATCACGGGGATTTCAGTCGAGAGATTTGAAGGAAGAACCGTCGGTCCCATTAAAGAGCAGATTCTTGGATTGGTCTACCGAAGTGAGTCTACTCCCTCTATTACGAGACGATGAATCGAGACGGCTAACATACCACTCACAGTATTTCCGCGAACCCCAGATGAAACCTAATGAACCAGACGAACCCGGTAGCGCAGACTATAACCAGCGCTTATGGCGACGTAGCCGGAATGAGAAGATTATTGTTGAAACACAGCCTCAGAAGGATAAAGCGGGAAGTAATCGATGGGACGTTACTACGTCGCTTCTGAACAACCCTGGTCAGCCAGTAAAGATGTGCTTCCATCAATTTGAGGACCATCTCGCTGTTGCAGATGATCGGGACTCTATCTGGTATTTAGCCAAAAAGGAATTCTTGTTTTGATCTTGGCTAACAATTTTGCAGCATCTGGGACTGGCAAACCAATTCGCGACTTAGCCGATTTTCCAATGGCAACCCACTAGGTTCCAAGATCAATGAAGTCCGCTTTATCAACGAGGATGACCAAGCTCTATTAATGACGGGCTCCTCGGATGGTGTTGTGAAAATATTCCGAAACTACGAATCAGAGAAGGCGGAGATTGTTACATCTTTCCGTGCCCTTCCAGAATTGATCCCCAGCAACAAGAATGCGGGGCTGGTACTTGAGTGGCAACAAGGCCAGGGTAAAGCCCTCGTGGCAGGCGATGTGAAGGTCATCCGAGTGTGGAACGCGGCGACGGAAGTCTGCACCAACGTAAGCCTGATCCTATTCCTCAGCGGCTGGAAAATCTGCTAATACCTACATATAGGATATCTCTGCACGCTCTGGCTCATGCATCACCTCTCTAACATCAGATCAAGTCGCCGGAAACATCTTCATCGCCGGGTTCGGAGACGGTGCAGTACGAGTATTCGACCAACGCCTGAAGCCTACAACAGCCATGGTGAAAGTTTGGCGCGAACATAAACAGTGGATTACAAACGTGCATATGCAGCGAGGCGGCGTCAGAGAACTTATATCTGGTAGCCGCAATGGAGAGATCCGTCTCTGGGACTTGAGAATGGACCAGTCTATCGACACCATTCGGGCTACCAAGGACACTCTTCGGACTTTGAGCGTGCATGAGCATGCACCTGTATTTTCTGTGTAAGTGTAGTCCGTGTCTTTTCCCTCGTCCCTTGTATCATGGAGAAGACGTTTGTGTTTCGGAGCTTTGCTGACCTGTTGAAAAATTGCAGCGGAACGAATCGTCACGAAGTCAGAACCTTCAACGTCGACGGCACCTACCTATCCGCCTTTGAACCTCATACCGGTTTCTTACAACATAACCGTTCCTCACCCATTGTGGGCACGGCATATCATCCACATCGGATGGTCCTTGCCTGCTCCGCGCTAAGTGATCATAATATTAACCTCGTCTCGTGCTAGACTCCTGGGGTTGGATTATATTCTTTTCCGAGCTATCTCGACGACTACTAACGCTTTAACTTCTTCGACTCTTACATGGCCCCTTTATCCACCTTTACCCTTCTACCTTCTCTCCATCCCCTTCTTGCGCCCTCCCTGACCGCACGCCGTAGAGGCTTAACCTCTATACCCCACCTACATCTGTCTATACGTGTACACAACCATTCTTCTCACAGCTCTTCTCTTTCTCATCGCCCCTACTTATCCGAAAGCGCCTCACCTGACCCTCGACTGTGTACACGCCCTGAACACACACAACTATTCAACCTCAACCCTTCTCTTTTCCATTTTCTACGCACCTCTTACTTTCCTTCTGGCTTGTTCGAGACTGTATGCGCGGCTGTACCCTATGCGATGCATGCGCCAATGCCTTTCAAGTCTCGCTATCTATCTACTTAATGACTCCTGATTCGGGGGGTACCGTACCAAGAGGATGTATGAAGGGAAACGAATATTCTGCATGTTATTCCCGGTGCGGGTGGTTGCATTCCTGAGTCTCTTTTTTTTCTGCGCATCAGAGTTATGTAATTTGTTCATGAGGCTCTACGTACAATACACACAATTTTTCAACTTATCATGATGGAATGATGGCAATCAGATTCTTGTATTCAATTTATCAATCTAGGTGGCCCTGTTTAATGGTTACTGGTAAAGACGTAGGAAAAAGAAAAGAAAGAAAGAGGAATGCGCCATTGAAAGCTCAGGGAAAGGTCGGAACAACGGCCCTGATCTTGGCAGGTATCGGATAGCAGCTTTTGCGCCGCGGGATAGAGAAAAGATGATGTTAGGGAACGGCATGGAATGAGCCATAGCTGTAAAGTAAGGTGGGAGGGAGAGGTTCGCGGGATATCTCAGGAGGTAATGGTGTGCAGCGCGCAAGATAGTGCAAGAAAAAAAAGGATATCGGCTGCGATTTGGAGGTAGAGGTAGAGAGAATCTGAATAGTCAGAGAAAAAAAATGTTCACGATTTGCAGGGAAGAGAAAGCCAGTTGAGCTGTTGCGGTTGGTAGATGGCGATAAGTAGCGGGAGATAAGCGCAGAGTAAACCGGCCAAATATCTCAGAAGTTAGTTCTTAAGATTGGTGGATGCAGATGCAGCTGCACTCGCTTCCTTCTCTTCGTAATTCTCCTGTTCGGAAGGTTCCTTCGTTTCATCAGCTTTCGGCTTATAGGGAGGAGGGAGTCTCCAGGGCTGAGTTAAAGGATCAGCGTCAAAGAAACTGCGGCGACCACCAGCTGGCGTGGGTTCGTAACAGTGATCAGGTGCTGAGCCAAAATTAGCAAAATTCCCAGGACGCTTATCCGTGATGTACGAGGCCATATTAGCAATAGCTTGTTTGGCTAGGGAAGCTGTCGATTGGGTCGATTGCGAGTTGATTATATCAGTTAAACCTAGCCGGTCAAACTCTGCGTCGGCCATGGCATCGATTTGCTTGCCGAAGCGGTCCTCGCCGCGGTTACCGGAGTTGAACCAGTCGAGGGTGTCTGCAATTCTTGGGTGGACTGGCGGGCTCGATGTGTTGGGGGTTGGCCCGATGGGGGTTCCGATTGGGGGAGGAATGGGCAGCCCTGGTGGAGGAAACTTGGGACCTTCGCTTCGTGAACCGTAAGATCCTTCATGGGAGGGGGTAACTGCCCATGGCACAGGCCTGTATTCCTGCTGTTGCATTAGATAATAATTGGGATCTTGGAGTTGCGAAATCTGCGACAACTCTTGGGAAGGGGTCACAGCCCAGGGGACTGGTCGATTGAAAGCTTCGGTTGGGGCCAGATAGGTTGGCATAGTTTGACCTGAGCTATAAGCATGTTCTTGCTGCACATGAAACGGCTGGTAGAGATTGGACGTCGCTTGTAGATTGGCAACGCTTATGGCCTCGAGGCGAGCTATTTTCTCTCTGAAAGAGGCTCGTTGTTCCAATATCGTAGGAATGGCAAAGGGATCCTGGTTTATGGCTGTCAAACTCGGTTTCACTGACCCATCTTTAGCAGTCGAATCGACCGAATTAGCATCCGCACTCCTGCTTCCTTCAGTAAAGCCTTGGCTTCTGAAATGGTGATCGATGCTCTGAGCTGGAGCTGGCAGATTCATGTGCAGTGGAGAAGCATCCAAAAGGTATTGAGAATCATTCTGGGCACTCATATCACTCCGGTTTGGCGAAAACCGCATTCTTGTCTGCCTGCGAACTGCGAGAGGGGAGGAGGACTCCGTCCCGTACGCAGGAGATTGGCCACTTCCGCCTTCATGCCCTGCATTGTCTTGAAAATCTGGCGTTGCGCTAGAATTTTGGAGGTTTGAAAAATCCGCGAAATCTCGAGTATTGCGCTGGGTGGGCTGAGTAAGATTAATCTCCGATTGGGTGCTATCATGGGAAGAATGATCAGCGTGATAATGAGTATCGTCTCCGATTTGGGTGCTAGTCCCTTGAGGATAATCGGTCGATTGTGCATCGGCGTTCCGTTCCATGAATGCAAATTTTTCCTCTTGCTTGGAAGGGCTGATGTCTTCGGGTCCCATCAAACGAGACACTGGAGTTACCGCAGTTTGGTGGTAAGTTTGATCCCTGGGGACAGAGGGAAAGGTGCCGAACCACTGTGGTTGGTATGGGCGGGCGGCAGGATTGTGGCCTTGTAGAATGGATGCGCTTGAATAAAGGGACTCCTTCGTAGCATGTTTCATGCCCTCATGATCCGCATCAATCGTAGTAACATTCCGTAGTGGGTGGCCGACTGATGAACTAGCGGTGCTCAGTGTCCGAGAAATTGGTCGCGTAGCACGACTATTCATCTGGCGCGAATCTATGGTAGACGTAGCTTCTTCGGGGGCATCAGTGGCTTGAGGTTTCAGAAAGTTTGCTCCTTTGTGGGCGGTTAGCTTATTTACTGGCAACGCGCTTGCACCAGCAGGCTTAAACGAAGCTAATGGATCGAAATCGAATTGCTCGTTGATGCTATTCCTTGCTTTGGCGGCAGTAGCTGCATTCAGTTCGGCAGCCCGAGCGTGCGACCCCAAAGAAGTACCCAGTCTCTGCATATCTGAAGGAGGAACTCGCGTATTTTTTTGCGTATCGCTCAAAATGGACACTGGGATTGGTGGCTGAAACCCCTTCGAGGAAGAAATCTGAAGTTGATAGGATGAGTTTGGTGCAAAAGCGGCGTTATTAGGTCCTGGAGAAGCTGACAGGAGCTGACTTGAGGGTAGATGGCCAAAGTTCGTTGTAAGAGAGAGAATTGGCCTTGTAGCGCTTGCTTGGGTTGTAGTTAGAGCTTTGCTTTGATCTAGAGGCGTAACACTTTGGAGCTGGGGACGTAAATTCTCCGGTTGAGTTGTCCCTTGTGCGCTGACGGGAGATTCTGGGAAGCTGGTATTTCCAGCACCCAAATTTGGCGAGCCACTTGCAGAGCCAGGAGGCCCATTCCCTTGTCTCGCCTTCAAATGAGGGTTATATGGCTGAGGAAACATGGTTCCAGCCTTTGTTGACAGCAACAAGTCTGCAGCAGAAGTGGGATCAGGCGCGATGTCCCAAGCAGGAATAGCTTTTCTTCTCCTATAACGTGGGGCTTCTTTGAAGGAAAGGATCAGTATAAAGGGATAACTTTGTGTCTCCAGCTGAAGAACTTACTATGAAAGGGACACCTTTCTGGCTGGGTGATGCAGTAGAAAACAGCTAGACAGGTTGTCAGCTGCAGAAGAATCAAAACAAAGTCACTGTGAGATTCAACAGCCAGCCCTTTTGGGCCATCTGTGCTCACGTGCCAGAAGCGGTAACCAAAAAGGGAAACCAGGCCTGGCAGAATGGAGGATGCCGTTATCCAAACAGCAACATGGAAGTATTGCTGCTCCATCATGCCACAGACATCACCAGCAAAGGGAAATGACTTGCAACTATTATCAGTGAGTTGAGTTTGAGAGGCTGTCTTCTTGTTCTTTGAACAGGTTGGAGAGAATGCTGATGCTGAGAGAAAATGTACAGATCTCGTCCAAATATAAGCCAACAGACATCTCTTGGTTGGCTAAACTCACAGCAAGCAAAAATACGCATGAAAATACGGACTGGCCTCCGTATTTCACCTGCACAGCAGAGAGAATTGGCTTGAATACAACCCAAAACATGGTGTGTCGCATCGTCAAGATAGCCCAAGGAAGTGAAGGAGTGGAAAGACTGCTATTAAGAGTAGAAGGTGCTTGCGGCCCGGCCTTCAACTCAGGGATCCCTTTGGAGGGAGCCTCGGTGCATATCAAGGTTGATATCCGTCTCGATTCCTCTCCTTTGAGCCATGTCCCTGGGATAGATGGATGCCAGGTCGTCAGCATCGACTAAAGCAGCAAAAGGTAGAAATGAGCGGGCTAAACCGGAGGTCTAGCATTAAGAGAATCGCTGTCCGCTGCGGCGCGCATGAAGGCAGAAGCGTTGGCTGCTAGCTACGCCGCCACAGCGAAAAGGTTGTCGATAAAGGAATAAAGATAAAAGCAGGACTGTTTAGCAAATTTCGAATACTTCTAGTTTAAACACGACTGTTACACCCGGGCTCTGCAAGCTATGTTCTAACCCTTTGGGAGCAACGAAAATTCGCGACTCTGGAGCTGTTGTTGAAGTCGTTTTCGGGACGTCCGACTGAACGCCATTTGATTGGCTGAGGCCAACGCGGAAGAACTTGCAACCTTAAACGGCGCCAACCCCTGAAACCCGACACAAAGCATCTTTTCTCAGGACTTCAAATATCTGCAGGAAATCCGCTATTGAACTCTTTGCCGTAGGTAGCAGATTTGGCGCTCAAACTGGGCTATCCACCGATTTCGCTCAGCGCGGAATTCCGGAACCCCGCCACCCGCGATGACTGGCGCGTTACGGCTCATTGTGCAAGAAATAACGCGGATTGCCACATTCGAGGATATTTGGATGAAGGAGGTGCAACATCTTCCAAGGGTCTTGGTCATTTTCAAGCAAAGTTGCGATGAAGCGTTGCTTTCTGAGCCCAAAGCTGCTCACAATGCCTTAGGCCAAGAGGGTTGTTCCTACAATATGGCTGTATGACCATACCATTATACCATAATGGCTCATTGTATCGGATGCAACAATGGGATCTTAATTCGAGGCACATTCCATGACTTCCACCGTTTAAACTTGGTTTCGAGGACTATTGCGCCCTTTTAGTGCTTTGCGCTTTGCTTTCTAGTCTTATATATTCTGCCCAGGATCCTCTGGTCTTACGGGAGCATTTATCAAGAGCAGCACTGGAAGCATTTCCTGTATCCCAAGCTCTTGACCACATTTTTACTGTATATATATATATATCGTCCTTTAAAATGCTTGGGGGTGTCAAGCTATGGAGACGGTTGATACGGGGCAGCCGCCTGAAAAGCGGGTGGCTACCCCCTACATCCAAGGATATATCAGCAAAGCTTGCTCGGTTTGCGGAAACCGTGGTGTTGAGCAGCGAGGACCTCCCTAAAGAGCTTTTGATGTCCTACTCTGTTATTTCCCTGCTGTGCATCTTGTGTCAGTCATGCACAGAGAAACTGTTTCAGTTTCTAAGGTTGCAGGACCAGGTGCTTCAACCCACCGACAAAGGAGGAGCGGATGTTGATCCATGTGAGTTCTTCTCGGCGTTGAAATTCTTTGACCATTCACTAATACTTTCATAAGCCGAGAAATCTAGTCACAATGGGCCTTATGGCCCTGTGATAATCTCAGAGATTGGAAGCTTGCCAGGGAACACAGCGGAAACCATTCCTATCCCTTTGGCTATTCCTGAATCCCCCACCCTTTCTCCCTCTTCTGCTTGCCCTTCTGAAATGGAAATGCTACCTATGCGCGGGGACATTTCCGACTCCGGAAGCGAATACTCACTGGAGCGGCCTGACCCTGAAAGCTCAAAGTCTTCGCCCGGCCCTTACTCGTTGGATCTGGCGGAAGTGGAAGAGGAGCTAAACCTGTTGAGAATCGGTACGGACCTCCGCGTTCTGAGCGTCTCTGAGTTATTCCGATTACGAGAGTGGGATGAGTCTTCTGACGACGAGGACCTTGTTTATGCTGAACAATATGATTATTGCTATTCTCTGGATGAAGACTTATCTGATGATACAGACTGCTACTCACAGGATGACGATGAGGAGGAAGGGGAAGATGAGGACGAATTCTCCGACGATGAACTTCCCCACGAGAAACCGGATTATTTTCCGTTTCTCCAGCACGGCAACCTGGCGTACGAAAAATTCTCCCCAATTCCATTCAACCTCTACAAGGATCGAACGGAGCTGGCAACGCCGAGTAATGACAGTGACAATAGTGACTGCGATTGTGCGCTTGGGTTGGAATCATCTCCCTGTCCCTCGCCAGCTCCGGAGGACGATGAGGTTCGCATCAAGGGCAAATGCGACGCCTGCCGTCGGAAGCTAATTAGCTCGAACACGCCCGATTGCAGTCCGGAGCTATTACATCCAACGCCAATACGGATTTTCCTTCCGTCGCAGCTGGAAAAGCTGGATCGTGAAGCACTGCTTTACGACGTTAAGATTCCGGGAGATGCGGAAGTCGAATATTGAAGGCGTGCATCGAGGCGTTCGGTATTTTGGCAGAGCAATCACTGGCAGGGCTGATTCAGGGAAGGGATAGCAAGACAGCAGGGGATTCTACCGAAAGTGTTGGGGGGTTATACCATCTATTTTCGCGATCTATACCACCTGGGATGTATCCCGTCGTCGAGTTGGACAAGGAGATTTTGAATTTTGCAGAGAGTCATTAAAGATACCCATTTAGTAGTGGCATTCTCCCAAAGCTTACTATCACGTCCTTTTCACTGACAGGCTCTCCTGGGATTTTTGATATGACGACATCAACGGGCGCAGCGTCTTCGCATGCACGCTTAGTCATTCTTCAGGGAAATGCCAAGACTCCCGCATCCTCGCTCCTCAGTAAGAATCCCCCATCACGCATCGCCGCCATCATCATCATCACCATCTGGCCACACGACTGTTATGGACAGTAGGGACAGCCCCCTCCTCCTTGAGCAGCTTTTTCTACTGCAGCTTTTTGTGGTAATCTTGAGGAATTTGAACGAGTCCGCCGACTGAGATCCGGAATCTCCAATGACAGTCGTTTTGACATCCCGGTGACGTCGGGCATATCACGAGCGCAACCGTTTGTATCGATCTTCAACATCACGCTACAATGAGGCCTCCAAGGCTTATTCTAATTCTTTCCTGTCTTATCTTCCTTCCTATACTCTTCACCGCCATATCCCTTCTTACCGCACACCCACACAGCACCGCCGACGAATCGACAGCACGCAGGGGCCGTTTACGTGCCCTATTCTCGTTCCATGCTCCCTCAGGGCTTTTCCCACCTTCAGCGATTATAAGCCTTACAGATGACAACTCGACATTTTTCTTGGCTCGTCCTGCTGCGTTTGGCCCCCTCTTACCCTCCAAAGGACTTAGCGGGTCTTTATGGATAGGCAGCGGATTCAGTGACGATGCCCTTCGGAGAGGCGACGTAACGATAGGTGTAGAAGGGGAACTTGGCTGTTCCGACGTACCAGGATGGGACGACACGATCAAGAATAAGGATCTGAAGGCTGGATCTGGCCCGGGAGGTGACAACACCAACAATCCGAAAACCGATGGGAAAATCGAAGAAGATGCGAAAGTGCGTCAGAAGAGAGATAACGGGGATTTACCTCATAAAGATGCCCGTGGCTCCGGGCCTACGGAAGGTGACGGGACTGATGATCATCTCCACCACCCACTTGGGCAGTCTGACTCTCCCGATTCGAATCGACAGCAAGCTAGCGACGAGAGGAAAACGCCAACACACGCCGATATACAATCGTTGCAAGAAAGCGCCGAGATTTCAGGGAAAGTGGTTCTCTTGAGTAGAGGTGGCTGTGGGTTCCTGGAAAAGGTCAAATGGGCTCAACGACGGGGCGGTGTTGCCGTGATCGTGGGGGATGATACAAGGGGAGGAGGCTTAGTTACGATGTACGCTCGTGGTGATACTTCGAATGTGACGATTCCTGCAGTGTTTACGTCCTATACCACCGCACACCTGTTATCGTCGCTCGTCCCACCGGAAAGGCCCGATGCGCCAAAGAACTCTCTCAGTGAAGGGAAGCAGGGAAATAAGGTAAAACCCATGATTAGAAAGGGCGGCTTAGGGTCCACATCAACTCGTGCTGGAACAAATTCACGCCCATCAGGGTTCTTCCGTTCGCTGCTCCGGTTCCGTGGGTTTGGCAATAATCAGGCATATCAGGAAACCAGTCGCCCTCCTAGTAGCGGTAACCTCGACTGGACCGTGGATCAACGGGAAGAGGATGTGAAACGCGCTTGGAAAGCCTCTGGCAATGATGCCGGGAAACCGACTCACACACCCATTCCGCGGTCCGTTAAACCGGCTGAGACTCCATCGGCTGCAAAAGACGATTTTGTGATTGGGGTTCAAGATTGGCGAGACCCCGATCTGGTTCCGCCGCTTAAATCGACCGGCACTGTCACATCCAGCTCAACACCAACGCCGGGCTCAAAGGCCCAAGGTGGTAGCGATCGGAAATCCCCTGAGTCCAGCGGCAAACTAGATTCGAATAGCTTCAAAGGCGGAAGTATCACTCCTGGAAGTGGGGAGTACGTTAACCAAGAGAAAGGAAGTGCTGGTGGCTCAGAGCATCATACGTCAAAAGGAGGAAGCCAACAACATGATTCACACTGGTGGACTGAACACTTTGGCTGGGGTGGACCGCCTCCTGCGACGCCAGATAACGAGCACGACAAGCTGGGAAAGACCAGCGAAGATTCTGTTGATGTTCCGAAGAAACCCAGTGGTGACGGGAATAAGCCGGGTCACCATGAAGGCCTATGGGTTACATTGACTCCGACAAATATGTCGACAAGCCCGTTTTTTGATACTTTGCTGGTTTTGGTTATCAGCCCCTTAATAACACTAACAGTGGTTTACGCTTTACTATTGCTTCGATCACGGATTCGAAGACGCCGATGGCGTGCCCCTAAGGCTGTCGTCGATCGACTCCCCGTTCGAACGTATCACACGATGTCGAATTCCAACAGCCCCCATCCTAGCAGTCCGCGCTCGGCTTCACCCACTTCCCCTCTCCTTTCTCAATCTCGACCACATTCTCCACGTCCTCCTCGGCCACGGTCGCAAACTTGTAGTGGGCCCGTTTCCGCTTCTTCAAACTCATTGGACCCAGAGAGGACATTGTCTTGTGCCGAAAAGTCCCGCTCCAGCTCGACATTGTGGCGTCGTAAATATACTGGCAGACAAGTTGAGTGTGTCGTGTGTCTCGAGGAGTACGTCGATGGACAAAGCAGGGTCATGAGCCTTCCTTGCGGCCATGAATTCCATGCTGAGTGCATGTAAGTTTGTTATCAAATCTTCCCTTTATATAGAGCAAAAACTGACCTTTAAAGTACGCCATGGCTTACTACTCGTCGACGCACCTGCCCTATCTGCAAAGGGGATGTCGTTCGCTCGATGCCCGGTGCATCCGGCAGCCGACACTCGGAGCAACCTGATTCCAACTCCGATGACGTCCAAGACCAAATCGTTGGGACGCGCAACGACTCACCCTCCTCCTCCAGTCCTATCTCTGGAAGCACAGATGATATGGATTCCGACCTTGAGCGTGGGCCATCCCTTCCTCTGCTCGGAGGCTCCGACGGGCGCCAGCCCCAGTCTAGCTGGCGAAGTCTTGCAATGTCCGCATTGAGCGGGGACTCACTGTGGCATCAACCACAACATTCACGATCCCATAGAGACCGTTAAGGATTCTCTTCTCCTCGAACTCTCTGCCTTGTCTGCATAATTTTTCTTTGTTTCATTATTTATATCCCCTTTCTTTTCCCTTTCCTTTTCCTTTCCTTCTGACAATCCCCGACTTTTCTACCCTTGCATGGTTGGTATTCTGGATTCAGAGTTTGAGTTAATCATTGTGTATGTGTGCTCTGCGCCTGGCGTTTGCAACGGAGTCCAACTGATAGTGGACGGAATACTTAATATGGCGTTAGGCTGGCAATTTGCTTGCTTTGTTATTTGCTGCCCTGAATTGCGAGGGAAATAAGAGCCCTTGAAACATGTCAGGAGTTCGTACGGTGCTACCCTAAGCATCGGAATTTGTACTCACCTCCTTAATCGAACCCTTCTCCTGAAGTCACACCTTGCTGGGTGCGTATGATGTCATTGGCCAACTCCAACTACGTCCAACCAACCCTGCCGACTTCAATATACATATCGACCACAAGCTGCGAACTTCCTGAGTACTTACAACAGGCTACTGTCGATTCACTAATTAATCTAAGTCTTTCGAGAGCCTTGCAAATCGTTCAAGATGGAAAGAATCAAGGTCCTAGCCCTCAATGAACTTAACAGCATCCGCGGCCTCCTCCACGAGGGCTTGCGATCAGGAGCATACCTCTACCCATTCCGCGTAAGACGTCACCAGTCTCCCTATTAAATAACCCCCAACTAACTCAACTCACAGGGCATGCTCTACTTCTTCACCCACCGACCCCTCTGGGAGCCTTTCGTCTCGAAACTCGCCCCCACACTCTCCCTCTCCGTCATCGTAACCAGCACAATGTTCTTCTTCACCTACATCCCTCAAACCGCACTCCTAGCATTCACAAGCGGCCCGCTAGCACCGATTTCCGCCTTTTTCCTCGTCCTCTCCGAATCCTCCACCATCATAAACTTCCTCGCCCGTTCGTTCGTATTCCAGGAATCTCTCGCTGATATCTTTGACCGGACCCTGGCTGCCAAGGGAAATATCGCGCTTGTTTCAGCGGGAAGACAGGTTAGCGGAAACACATCTGTGGACCCCATCGCACGGTTGGGGAGGATGGTGAAGAAGCCGTTTGCAGGGACGAAGCTTGATGTCTCGATGTGGTTGCGGTCTCTGCTGTATTTGCCGTTGAATTTCATTCCGGTGGTGGGCACGTTGATGTATCTTGTCCAGCAGGGAAAGAGGGCCGGGCCGTTGGCTCATGCGCGGTATTTTCAATTGAAGGGGTGGACCGCGAACGAGAGGGAGGAATGGGTGAAGAAGAATCGCGCTGCGTATACGAGGTATGTTTTTAGACTGGAACAGACATAATCCCAACCCTCGTTATTGATACTAAGTGTTTAATGACAAAACAGTTTCGGAGCGGCAGCATTCATTCTCGAGTTGGTGCCATTCGCATCTCTCGCATTGACATATACGAATACAGTCGGAGCAGCGCTTTGGGCGTCTAATCTCGAGAAGACGCTCTCAAGCCCGTCCGAATGAGTTCTATACACCGCCTGAAAGGCGGAAACCCACGTTCCGCTAGATCGGCTTCCTCGACATATTCGGGCGGCCAAAGATACTCCTACGGGAGAAGAAAAACTAACTACTGTTTGGTCTCACCCTGAGTTTCAGGGCCTCAGTCATATATTCAAGTTGAGAGATGAGTAATGAGCGTTATCTTGTTCGAAGCTATCTACCTGCTATAATCAAGAAGGGGACCTGAATTTTCGCAAAATACTCGTTTCACACTCGTCTGAGAAGAAGTGGAGCCGGCTGCTTCCACTCGGCCTTCTTGGCTCGGGTATTCATGTCGAAAAGGCCAAAGTGTTCGAGGGTCGGTTCGAGATGCTACATCATGCGGTCGTTTCCGGCGATAATTATGGAGTTTGGTAGTGCTTTGGCTCCTGGGACAGTTCTGGATGCTCTCGAGCATCGGACCCAAATCCTGGTGCGGTCCGCTCCGAGACCTCTTGGCTCTCTTGGCGTCCTTGGCAGAGAATCTTGGCAGCTTCACTTCACTCCGATCTATGTAACTAGCCGCCAGGTAAGTGGCTGGTTAGTATTTACAGCCTTCCTATTGCAAGAACTCCTGAAACAATTGAGCGGTTACGAGGGCGTCCCTATCGTCGACCGACCGATGCCTTAAGTACCCCCGAGCACCCATCTCTATCCTTCATCCTCAATCGTACAAAAGTTGAAGTCGAGCTCATTACTGGTAGTAAAATCTAAATTGGATCTTCCTACTGTCAATCTATATAGCTCATCACAGGATGACATTCCCTGTGTCACAGTTCAAACTAGCGTTACTCGGAGACAGAGGCGTGGGGAAGGTGAGTGCAGATTTTTGCCATATCAGACTTCTGATTTCCAGGCTCAAAATTCTACAGACAACCTGGCTTAAAAGAATTAAAACTGGGGAATTCGAAGAGAGATATAATCCCACCGTCGGATTTGAGATACATATATATCAACGAAGATATGTCAGTGAAGTCTTCGTCTCTGGTGTCGTTTCATGGGGGGAGCATACGCTAACAAAACGCAGGATTCTGGGCTCATAAACTTTGACATTTGGGATATTGCTGGCGAAACCCTCTTTGGAGATTTTTTTGACAAAAATGTTGCCAATTCCCGAGCAGCCATCATTATGTTTGATGTTGGGAGCCGTTTGACATATAAGAATATCTCTTCCTTGTATCGTAAGTACTGCTAACATTCTGCCCGTATTTTCTCCTTTACTTCATTCTATTGGGTTTCATTTCCATTTGGACTCACACAATCTTAGGTGCATTGGACTGGGCGGCTGGTGGTAGCATCCCAACCGTGCTGTGTGGTAACAAAGTCGATGATGTGGAAAAGCGCAAGGTGAAAGCAAAAATGATCACATTTCACCGCAAGAAGGGGCTTCAGTACTACGATATATCTGCAAAATCTTGTTACAACTTGGAAAAACCGTTGCTCTGGCTGGCGCGCAAACTGCTTGGAAATGAAAATCTGGTAACGATCCCCATAACCTCCCAAGCGTACTCCGTATACGTCTTGTTGGGTTTCCCATTGTTTCTGACTTGGAGTGCTGTGCCCGAAGGAATTCGTTCCCAAACAATTACCACTCGTTTCCGAAGGGTTGTGTCCTCCCGAGACAACAAATGCAGAGATATCCGCACCAGACGATGAAGGCCTAGCCGGCAGCCTCGACAACTTGGATTTGCAGTCTTCGTCCGAGAAGGGAGATCAAGAGGAACAATCTGAGGACTCGGGTCAGTTCTTTCATACGAAAAGACGCATCTAATCTAAACAAACTGACCATTATCATTTCTTAGCCAGAAACAATACAGCTAGCCCGTACCCTGATACACCTGCCGAAGAATTTTCCCTCTTTGTCCTCTGTGTATTCTGCACAAGGATGATTCTAATTCAGTCAACGTCCGGATCTGAAATCGCGAAACTTAACACATCAATCCGTACGCCCTCTGCGCTGGTAACAACCGCCTGTCGGCAGTGTAAGAATGCAGAGTTCAGAACCAAACCCCAGGGAGTATCCCGGAATATGGTTGAAAAATCTCAAGTATATGAGTGTGCCTGCAAGATCGCTGGAGGAGCCCCTGTCAAAGCCTTGGGTGATAGCATGGTGTTGTCTGTCCCAATTGACGAGCTTTCAATTAAACTGAGTCCAGACTGTCGTGTCTGTGGAGTTCAAACAGGCAGCACCGTGTTGCAGAGACTGGATCAGCTGGACAAGCAGAGTCTGATCTTGCCTCATTTGCCAGGAGCGTTTTTGTAAGCCTTGGGGGCTTTGATTATGAAGATTCATATTATACGTAGCTTGGGAACTTCTAGGCATTCAAGGAATGGGTGGAGGGAACCGTGGCCCCCCGGTGCTTCTGATATGAATAATGCAATTTGTGCGTCTCGTGGATAGCGTGGATATTTATCAGGGTGAAAACCAGCTGTTTGGCTCTTGGCTTCCTTTCCTTGACTCCGACTTTCTTTGGCATCATGACGACTCTGCGTTAAATCTGCTAGGCGAAAACAGAAGCCACTGGGGCTTCCCTACCATGTGGTTAAATGGGGATGGAACTGAGCTGAAGCAGCGCAGCAATTCCCCGGGCTTCGAAATATCTAATGGGAGTTATTAAAATACGCAGGCTCTCGAATTATATTGTTTCATTATTACATATTCATTGCAAAAGGGAGAGTATAGGGAGAGTCTGACTTAGACTAACACAGGCAGGCTTGAGGGAGAAACGGAAACATATCAATAATATCGAGAACCCAAGTCCTCAGAGGCCAAGGTTTCTCCACTGCATGGCCCAACTTAAATATACTTACTGGTGTTCATGTTCTAAACGATGTCAAAGCCACGGGGACACAACACTGCACTCCAGAGCCTAGAGAGAACATTTCCCTGACTGACAGTTCTTAGGACCGCAATGGGCTTCGGTGGACCCGCAATATCCATGATTGGAGCAGCTGTGGGCCCCTTAGTAGGTGCAGTTAAAAGGTACCGCGGAATGACAATGAGCATTCGACTTACCATTCTCCGAACTCAGAACCGATACACGTCTTGTTACCAGGAAAAAGAGGGCCGCAGGTCCCGTCTGTGCTCAGCCCACCAGATCTATAATCACATGCCCCTGAGATGCAATTTCCCACTCCTATAAACGAAGATTTGTCAGTACATATGGCCAGTAAATATACTGAAAGGTCAAGGCACATACCACACCACTCTGGGCCTGAGCCACAGTAGCCGTTGCGACTGCAGCAGTCACCAAAGCCAGATCCAACGCAACTAATCTGTTTGCTGCACTTGCCGTCCTTGCTTAAGTGGGAGAAATCGCTCGGTGGCTCGGGTTGTGGCGTATGTGAGGGCTGTGGCGGTAGGTCATCTTCGGGTTCAGGTTCAGGTTCAGGCTGAGGCTCGGGTTCGGGTTCGGGTTCGGGCTCAGGCTCAAATTCAGGCTGATCAGTTTCCACAGGTTCCTCCTCCCAAGTGTCATCATCTTGGTCTAGTGGCGTATCCACAGAAGGAGTCTCAATCGGTGCCGCAGTAGTTGATGCGGTAGTCGATGTAGGAGTTGGCGTAGGAGTTGACGAAGTAGTTGACGCAGTAGTCGGCGCCCCACAGAACTCGCAATACCCTTGTGCGTTACACTATTCCGTGTAAATGTAAGCAAGACATGTAATACAAAAGTGGGTTGGAACCTTACACAGCTGTGAGGACGCGGTTAGCTTTCAAAATCACATTGTGAGAAGATGCAAGGGCAGCACTGACGAGCCAAATATAGATCCCTCACACACTGCAGCAGGATTGTTCTGACCGCACTTGCCATCCGTCGACACGCCTCTTTCAGTAACAGGGGCAACGCAAACGGCGTAGTTAGCCCATAGATTGTTGCATTGCCAATCAATCTAAAAAGAAGAAAAGGGTTAGACATTGCGGTCGCCGAGCAATTCAGGTTAGGGATCTCCTGACGTACCTGGGGATTATAGCGCATAAACTCGCCATAGTCCATGCCGCTAAACGACTCTATTAGAAGAATGCTAATATGCAGGAAATAAAAATGCTCTTACAGACGAGATGCGATAGACAGACACTATTAGAGCATTCCATTAGTTGAGATTTCTTAACAGCAGATATTTAGGGTAACAAACAGTATCGCCCGGGATAACATTGTAATAAAGGCCACAAGGCTCGAGGGTGCCAGGTTGTGTGCGCAGGTCCGGGATAGCTTGCATCCCAATGTGAGTTAGTGGATATCTATAGCTGTTCTTTGACAGAGCGGGATGCCATACCGGGTGAAAAGTGCAACCCACGCCGGGCAATAGTAGGCGTCTGAATTGGCAACCTGCTGCTCGCTGATGTAGTGACTGGCAGTTTACTCTTAGCCCACCGGCGCACATTGGTCGGCGTAGGGGCTGCAGTTCCTAAAATAAGGGTTGGTGCCGACGTTGTCAGGGGCATCGTTGTTGAACAAGTTGCCTCCAATTTGCCGAACTGGTCAATGAGATAATCTGTAAAACTGCCTGGCGGCAGTACTGGGGATAGTAGTCGTTGTCTCCAGAGAAGTAGGAAACATTCGCTACAGTACTAATGCCGATAATCTTGTTAGCTCTGCAGGCGATTCGTGTTGAATCTTAAACGCTTTTCTCACCAGCTCTTTTTGATAAGCATCCGTAACAGCCATCGAACCACCCTTGCCACCTTTCACCGAGATTTTATCGCTGCATAACTCAGGAGCATCATCGTCGTAGCATGATTCCGGATCCCATCTTTTATTCTATCAGCACAGACGTCCTATAACTGATGTCAAAAAACTTACTTGGAATTGGGGACGCTTTCCCATTCTTGGGATTCGTAAAAGCACCAATTTTGAGAACTGCGACATGCAGAGGTTAGCCTATCCATAATATGGCAAAAGGGAATCGTGGTCCGCCTGCCTGTCCTGTAGGCATGCAACGTTATATCCAGCCATGTACTTCAGTGGGAACGCCTTTGGTTCAACGACGACACCGTTTGCAGTGACCTTTTCAGTTCCACATTCCGCCTCGACTTCTTCGAGCCATGATTGCAACGATTCGGAGCACTCTGTAGTGCACAGGGTTGTAATGTTGTCCTTGAACCAGTCTATTACTGCAACGTTAGCCAACAAAGTAGAACTATCATGACTAGCAAGTTCGCCTCGACATACACTCAGAATCTACTCCCCTGGCTGCCCGTCCAGCCATGGCAGCGTCACACTCAACGGTTTGGTTCCTGTTCGAGTGAGGAAGTTAGACATTGAAGAGTAGTTTAAAAAGGAGATGAAACTTACAAAGCTAGAAGACATTGGGAGGTTATGCCAAGTGCGTTGGCTATAGTGCCATGATCGTACTGAGCGTAGATATTGAACGACGCATTCGCCGAAACGGCCAGTGCCAGAGGGAGGCCCAAGCCTACCCAGCGACGATGCATAATAGCAACGGTAATATCAAATAACACGATTATGGCAATGCAGTGTGTGGTCCACGGAATAACAGGATATGCAACGCAGCGGAGGCTATACGGTCGTATGTGCGGTGATATCCACAAGGACGAGAATGAGTAAGAGAATAGAGGCAATAGAAAGAGGAATAAACAGCAGCCTGGCAAGATTAGCTCTCGCCAGCCGTTAGAATGGAAATGGAGACCAATGCCTGGGCCATTGGGAAAGGAAGGAGAGCTTCATCTCGCGTAAGCAGCTCCGTAGATACCCAGGGGAAAGAATGGCCAGCAACAGCGCGTATCAGAAGCAGCAGCTCATCCAGGCATCTTTTCTACTGGCACAGACAGCCCGAGCCGGTGTCTGGTATCATGATATTGCGACCGTTTGAACGAGTCCTCAAATCCAAGTCGCTCAAAGAAGGCGTCAATTTCTTCAAGCGGAGTATTCAGTACGGGGCTTCGCCTGATATTGCTTCTCCTATTAACATTTGTATGTATTCTTTTTCCCATTTCAAAGGAAAGATTTCTTCTTCAAGTCTCACGTTTCGTGACTCGCGTGTGCAAGATGTCAATAAGATGCTAGAAGCTGCTGACTAATCTCCCCTTCCCCTGAACGGCGATGTCCGCTTTTCATCACACCGTTTGCAGTCATCAATCAACGAGCTCTGATCCTTTGAATCCAAATATGCTGTATTTAGATGTTTTTCCCGTTACTACAAGACAATCGAATGCTCAGCTCCCTGCTAGATGGGGTATGTCTACGCTACACGACACCCGACCATGAAGAGATGAAGACATCTCTATCTCCAGATGAGACTTTGAACTCAATCGTTTGGTCTATTGCCATCGCTTGCCGTGATCTATATTTCCTCTAATATACACTGATCTGGAGAAAAGAGAAACGAAGCTCATACCCATTGAATGCCGCTCGAGAACGAAAAAACGCCGCTGATGCTGAGAAAAACAAAGATACTAGTAAAGGAGTGTACTCTATCACAAAGGAAAATTACCAGTCGTGGTCAACGATTTTCCATTCCTTTGGCGGCGGAATGTCGACCGTCTGGGCATCGAATACCCAAGCTCCTGCTCTGGATTTCTTTCTCCTCCACAACTGCCAAGGGGTCAACCATTCCTCGAGCCTGGCTTGCCACTTTCCGGCATCTTTATTATGCACCCATCCCGCTACGGATTCCTTGTAAGCCTCGTTGATTGGAGCTCTGCGGATGTCCTCGTACGTCTTGAAGGCATCCCGAAGCGGCTGATCGATATAGACGGCGAGAATACGAGAAAAGAGGAGAGCATCGTCAAGAGCATAGGAGGCAGATTCATCGCGCGGCGGCATCTATACATCGTTAGAAACTCAGATAAGAGCAAGCGTAACTGAGAAAAGGGCAATCGCTTACCGCATGCGCCGCATCCCCCAACAGCAGTATCCGTTCTGTGTGCCATCTCCCCCCCGGAGGAAGGTGGTAAACCGGGTAAATTGCCCATCCTGAAGCGTTATGAACGATCTCCCGTACACAAGGAATGGCAGCGCTACCGAACCGCTCGATTATATCGTCCTTGAGGGCCTTTAAAGGTGTCTGCCGTAGTCTCCATGATTCTAGACCCTCCGCTCTCCAACTTTCACTCGAAAGATGTTGGGGGTCAACCTCTACCAAGCCGGCCACAAATATTTCATCCCGGTTGTCGTCGCAGTAAGTTGTCAGTAATGCACCTCGCCGTGATCGATTCATCGCAGTGGCTTTGAAGTGAACAGGGGATTTGAGCAGACTGGTGTTCAGGGTCGTTTGGATGAACGATATGCCAGTATATTCCGATGGCCGATCCGGATCAACCACCTTGGTCCGTGTACTGGAATGGACACCGTCGCATCCGAGGGCTAGGTCTCCAGTTGCACTTGTTCCGTCTGCAAAATTGATCGTCACGCCCTTCTCTGTCTCGAAGCCGCCAACCACCTTCTTGCCAAATTCTATTTGGACATTTTGGACTTTTGCCGCGGCAGCCAGGAGAGCGAGATGCAGGCATATTCTCATCACCCTCCTCCCTTTATATCCACCATATCCTTTCCCATGCTTGCCGGCAAAATCAATGGAGCCGATTTTCCAGCCAGTGTGAACTGAAAATATCTCTATCGCATCGACATTGACACCCGCCTCAGGTCCCATCTTATTTAATTCCTCCAGCACGCCGATCTGGTCAAGGTGTCGTTGAGCGACCGGGGAAAGATTGATGGCTCCGCCAGAGGTTGAGGGGACATCCCGGATTTCGAATATAGTGATCTTTAGATCCGGTACGAGAGGAGTGAGCTCCTTTGACAGAGCTAGGGCAGCGGCAATGCCAGCAATCCCGCCGCCCAAGACGAGGATATTTGAAACGGGGAGCATCGTCGTAATAAGTAAAATGAAAATCGATCGTTTCGTATCAAAAAACCGGGTATGAAAGAAGAACAATTAATTAGATCTTCCCCATGCTTTGAGATGCTATAACTTTGAATTTTGAATGATTGAATGGAGAAAACAACGGCCAGGCAGTTTTTGCAGGACTTTTTCCCGTCGACAATGGGCGGCGCAGATGAGCGACAACTGCCGGGGAGACCAGAAGGACCAACAAGAACGGTCGCAGGCTCGAATCTGGGACCCTCCAATCACCGATTGACACCCTTGGCCCGGACCTCGGAGCGGAATGGGCTCTCGAAGGTTCACGATAATTTTGGGGCCAAGCTCGGAAAGTCTGTAGGAAGCTTGGGGGTTTGATCCGGAGGAGCTCTGCGGAGCGACTAGTTATGGCTTTCTCGCCTCCGACGGAGAAGAGAAGCATTAACCTATTACTGTACCCTAGCAAAATATATGCACTCACATATCCTTTTTCGCGTATGCTTTCCTTTTCTGATGTTGCTTTGCGCTACAAGCTTGCCGTTGCTGCTGGCCCTCTTTTGTCTGATGTGATCTGATGCGGAAGGCAAATAATTGACACCCGCCAAAAAATATTTTTAACGTTCGACAGGCAACGTGATGTCATCGTACACCAAAATTCTCCTGCTGAAGGTCTGGGCCTGCAAAAACCGACATGTTTAGTCTGAATTTCGGATGGTTCCGCGAGCGTCAAGGAGCACCCATGAGCTCTCCTATTTGTTGATGTCTTGCAAGTGCGCCGAAAAAATTGCTCTGGTGGCATGATCTCCAAATCCCTGGCCCTGGGGCCTGGGTTTTGATGAGCGAGTCTGCAGGGAAGACGCTTGCTCAAGACTTTTCCAGAATCATAACGGCTTTTTCCCGATCTCCCCGACGCCGTGATGTGCAGTCCCGACCGGAGCGATGGATGTCAGCCCGCTGTGTCTCTTGCAAGTCCATCCTGGCCTCCGAGAAATAGTTCAATTTCTCTGGCTGTTTCCCATCCCAATTTTTCGCACTCTCGCTGTCCATGAGAGCCCCCGAATTAGAACACCGAATCCTATCATTGATGGTTAAACCTGACCATCGATCCCCGATTCCCTCGTCTTGGGCCTCGGGATATTCACAAATTCTAGCCTCTCTATCAAATGCCGATCCCCCGCTGCGGAACATTCGACAATGCACAAAATGCATCTCTTGCGAAAGAGTTCAATATTTCACGTGTTTTGACGCCTTTCTGAGTCCTGGATCCGCATTTATATGAGCACCAGTCTCCAATTTCCCCACATTGTTGTCGTTCGTCTGTCCATTATATCGAATCATCGAATGAGACTCATCCTCCAACTGGAAGCGAGCTGGCCCAAGAGGGGCATTCTGTTCGGCCCGTCCGAACTAGCGGTTGAATTTTTTTTTTTTTTTTTTTTTTTTTTTTTTTCGCCTGTCTCATGAGAGGGTTCAGGAGACTTTTTTGGCTTCTGTGATGCCCTTTCAACCAAAACACCGTCTTCATTCCCCAATCCTTGGATCAAGGTGCAGGAAGGGGATAGGAAGCCAGAAGAGGAACCATGCGGGCGAAGACAACCTTCAGCCGACGGCATGTGACCACTTGCCCGATGCACGATTGAAGCTTTGCTAGCTTGCTGGTTCAATGGGTCAGGCTCGAGCTGATGAGCTGGAACCTGTGGGTCATCCAACGGCTGTTGGCAAGAGACCATCGGTTTGGTTCTCCACTTTCCTAGAGCGGTCACGAGAAAGAGGAAGAACGTCTTGCGAGGATGAAGCGAATGTCGGAGGAACCGCTGCTGTTTATTTTTTGTCGATATGTCGCGGGTGAAGAGCTCCACCAAGTCGTTTGTTTCAAGCCTCCTGATAAGTTAATTCTCGTCGATTCCAGGGGAATTCCAGTTCTCCTAAACTGGTTTGAACGCATACTATATCCGGCCAAGACTGGGATAAGCTCTCGTTGCACTGTATATCATTCTCGAAGCAGAGGGCTATGAGAGCAGAGCAGCGGCTTCTCTATGAGAATAACCTGTCATGCAATCCTTGCTTGGGTCGATGGGGATAGGTCTTCTTAGGCCTATTGCACCTCAATCTCCCGGGGTTCTTTTCTTATTATTCATTCAGCTCCAGTGTAAGGGTCACAATCGAGGTCTGAAGTCACACAGCAGTAACGAGGGAGTACTGGCTAAATAATGGGATAGGACTCGCTATATTCTAAGAGAATAACTTCACATGCTGCGGGGTACATACTCACCAACAATTAGCCTCGAACAGGGAGTTTTACCCACCAGAGGAGAGTCTTGCGGTCTATATCTGCTCTGAAGCTCGCCAGCACATAAAGAGGTGCTGCCAGTGCATCAGCTTCACAGAACTCTGGGAAACAGTTTCACTAGTCGAAGTCACCTTGCTGAGCTAGCGTTTCCGTGCTAGGAACTGATGTTGAAATGCATTATGAGTGTTGAAGTTCATGATGGTAAGATGAAGGTGACAAAGTGAGGAATGTCTCTGGAAGATGTTGACCAACTACAGGCCATGGCGGACGAGCCACTCCTGGGTATCACCATCTAATGAAAATGGCTTGCTTAAGCATATAAAAGGCATGAATTCTATATATGTACCTCAAGGAACCCTTCAAACAGTCAAATTGGCCTTGATCTTCCCGACATCCTCCTCCGAGAAGCCAAGGACACTTTTAATATACCCTTCCGCACCTCCTTCGAACGTTCTCTCCAAGTCGTCCAAGAAACCAATCATTGTCTCCTGGTGGACACTACAAAGCGCTCCAATCCCTTTCACCATATTAGGGTTTGCCGTCACTTTTTCTGTGAGCAGGTCTGCCAGTACGGTGTTCCGCCCTGGCTCCACGCCGATGCGAGTGAGGGTATAATCTCGCGCGATGAGATCGTGAGGGCAGCCCATAAGCTGAAGAATGAGAGCAGCTAAGACACCAGTTCGATCCTTGCCACCTATTCCAAGCCGTCAGCTCTCCATTAACCTTTTCATGAAAGCGCGAAATTGATCTGCCTTACCTGCGCAGTGGAACAGAATCGGACTTTCCCTGTGATCTCTGATATGTTCGAAAATAACCTTGTAAACAGGCACATGAGTCACCAGGATATCCTTATACATCTCCACCATCCTCGTTCTCCCATCATCTTCCCCCGCGAAATTAGGAAGATCAATGGGCTGCGGCTCCTGCGCCGGCGGGAGCCAGCGAATATCAACCCCCTCGATGTCCGGAGCACCCAATCTCTCCCTCTCCTTCTCCGATCGAAGATCAAACACCGTCTTCACACCCATGTCCCGCGCCAGCACGATTTTCCCTTCGTCGCTGATCAACGAGAGCAAGGCGGAGCGGAAGATGAAGCCGGTGCGCATTGGTGGAGTGGCATTTGGCTGCGCGATGTCCCGGACGTTGAAGGCGCCGGGAACTGTGAGAAAGGGCGGCTTGGAGACGATTGGGTTGATGATGTCCGCGGGGATGATGGTGAACACTGACGTTTTCACGAGCTCGTCGATGAGGGATTTGGTATCCTGGCTTGAATCCATTGTAGATATTCGCTTTCCCTTACTTTGTATGATTGAATCTCTTTGAATTTGAGTGTTTGGAGAAATGTGAGGATCTGAATGGACCTATTTACCGTCTTCCTGTCTTTTCGCTGCCGCTCAACCCGAGACAGCTTCAGTGGCCCCGCTCAGCCCTGGGGCTGGTCTGAGTCAAGCCTCCCCCCGTGCATTGACGGTTTAGCGCCGTCCCTCCGAATGCAGGGTGACGAGTCAAGCATGGAAGAGTCTGGAGCTAACGAACCAGGTTGCTGGAAGTTCTTTCAGGGGCTCATGCTGCTGGTGTTGCATTGAGAACTTCCCTTATCCAAGGGTTTCTAGCCACAGCCTCCGCATGGACGAAATATAGCTTCGCCGCGGGGATGTTTCAGGCAGGCTAGGCTGCCTACTATGCATATCGTTGACTGGGCACACTTGCTCAAAGAAAGAACCCAGAATGATATGGGAAACTAACGGGGCATTGCTCCCCTTGAACTATCCGCCAGTTCTCGCCTCGATCATCAGCCGCTAGCTACATATACAAATCTCACTTCGATACTTGGTCTTGTACACGGTTTGAGAAACGCCTCATGAAGGATAGTCCGTGCTACAAGGCGGATTGTCTTTCCGTAGTGACGGCGTTCGTTCCGGAGGTGACTGGGCTATGGGTTGCATGTTAAACCACGTAGTGAAGGGAGTAAAAAGAGTAGCGGTTGAGCACTGGAGTCATTAGTTTTATTTCCATATCATGACAAGAAAATCTAGAATATGCTTCAGGGGTGAAACGGAGAGAGGGAAACAGATAAAAAAGGTAAAAAAAAAAAAAAAGAAAAAAGAAAAAAGAAAAAAGAAAAAAGGAAAAAAAGAGTAGAAAACACTTTGCAATCCTTCGTCAAGGCGACGAGAGCTAATCATGAGTCGAATACCAAACTGCCAGCGTTGGAAAGGGGGTATGAATATGAAATTCTGCCACGTAAAAGAAAAGGTAATTTTCAATATACAAGAAAGGGAGAGATAGGATAGAAAGGGACAGGAGAGGAAGGAATGGGTATTGACAAGCAATATAGAAAACCCCGCTAGCAAGAGAAAATGGAGGAATTAGCCGGCAAACTGGAGATAGAAAGGGGATAGAGATAACAATAGAAATGGAATGATGATGATTCGTAGGAGGATTTAGGCTATGAAATATGCCCATCCCGGCTGGAAGAATTCGGGTAAGATGTCGTGAGAATGTTGGCTATTTCAAAGGCAACATCAAGAAATCATGGTGCAAAAACAAGCAAAAGAAAAACAGACAAAAACATAGGCAGCTGGATATAACCCATTCATCACGCGAAAAACATCAAAGACGAAAAAAAACTCCGCCCAAGCCTGCTTGAAGAGCGTCACTCGATAAGCATGAACAGAAGAAGTACAAGGAAAAGTATGTTCAAGGAATGTAGCAGTCCTGCGGAAGTCATCTCATCCTCATTCGGATATTAATCATCGTCTGTAGTCATGGTGAGAAGGGACGCGTATGCGAGGTGGGGAAAGCGGCTATTTGTCCACTTTCTGCCAGCCATTTAGATAGGCCATTATTCCCACCCCTAACAAAACAACACCAAGCATGGAAGCGTATGGACTAGATTGTTCGAGTAGTGTGTTCCGGTGCCGCTGTTTTGCAAATGCGGTGGCAGGTCCATCGGGCTTATTAGTGTGGATAGGCGGAGGGTGAGGATGAGAGGAGAGGGCATCCAAGGAAGGCTTTTCGGTTTCCGCCTGATCGACGCCTGTGTCGTCAGTTAAAACGGCAGGTGATTTGGCCTCGGATTGTTCTCCTGCGGAAGTGGCTTTTGCGCGTTCTTGTCGAATAGTCTCAACCATCTCAGCAAGGGTCTTGCGGCTTACTGCTGCAGCTTTTTCGGCTTCCGCTGCAGATTGTTTGTATTCGTCGACTTGTTTCCTCATCTCCTCCATTTCAGCCACTAAAGTGTCAAGGCGGACTTGCAACTCCTCCGTCTTGTGATCCGACGAGGAAACATTAGATGGCTGTTTCTGTACATCTGGCGATATCTTGGGTGCCTTTTCGTCAAGGGGCTCGATAGTAAAAGTTTCGACTTCAGTTTCTCCATTAACTGGCTCTTTGGATTCTATAGCCGCATCAACTGCGGATTCCGCAGCTCTCTCGCTTTCAAGTGCCCGGGTCCGTTCTTCTGCAACCTCACGCGCTGCTCTCTCCTCAAGGAGGAGCTCTTCTAATTCTCGTACTCGAGTACTCTGTGACTCCAACTCCTTTTTCGCAAATGTCAGAGCTTCTATTAATGATATAATCTGGCTTGATTCGCGACTAGAACTAGCGGATCTGGGGGACTTTGGCTTCTCGGTGTCAGACCGTTTGAGTGACGATACCAGTAGTATTGGATCGGATGGGGCTGAGCGGGTTGCGGAATCCGGTTTCTCTGGTAATGGTTGCTGCGGAGGCGGAGCAGGTGGATCAGAGAACCTCGATATTTGATCACTCCGAGACCCTTTCGGACGGCCATTGACGAGCCTGCCAGGAGGAAAGGAGTCGCCGGGTGAATTCGCCTGTCGCTCCTTCTCGGCGTTGTCACGGGAGACCAGATGGCCCACAAAATCATTAGTCTTGTTGAGGTCTTGGGCATGATGTCTGGCGTGCTTCATTTCCGCCTATAAATGAGCAGTGTCAGGATTTACGTCCAATTACACACAAACACGAGTCGGCGCTTACCGAAAGTTTTTTAATCACCTGTTCAATAGATATCGGCGACAACCAGTAGCTCACTTGGCGCTGGTGATTTAGCGCATTGATTTGGTTCGCACCCGCCTGAGTAGTTCTGGAACTTCCCATGGAGGATGTACTGCCCTGTCGGCCACGCATATGTGATAACGGCTGGCTAAGATGGTGAGGAAGTAGCCCACCACCGGACGTGGGGTCAATATCGCCGAAATTCAGATCGAGAACGTTCATATTAGGCCCGTAAACACCCGCGTGTTCAACTTTGGCTGACACCTTGTGGTGGACAATGGATTTCTGGTCTTCACTGACTATGTCGATACCTAGTTCAAGCGTGTCATGTTCCCGTAACTCGTGCGGTTCCGAATCCCTGTTTTCTGGTGATAAGCGGTGGCCATTGACAAATGTGCCGTTTGACGATTTGACATCTCGAATCCAGATCTTGCCGGCTCTATCGGCCCACACCTCAGCATGTTGTCTTGACAGCACTTTGGAATCAAAGTATCCATTGACGGATGTAGGAACAGTTTTCGCGTTGGTCTGTCTGCCGACCCGAAGCGCCTCGGGAAAATATGGCACCGTGATCTGTTTCCTCTCGAAGGTGCCATTCATAGGGATAAGGCTAAGAATCGCTGTTGGCTCGTTCGGTGTCGGCCTGGTTCCAGATCGAACGCCATTCTGTTGTGGGTGAACCCCATGTTGAGAAGGAACTATGGGAGAGGGTTGGTGCAGAACAGACATCGCAGAGTAAGCTGCAGTCCCAGACGGAGGCGCGGATACGGTTTGCGGTCGCGCATTCGTTACTCCAGAAACCGGTTCGGACTTCGAACCGGACCAAATGTACCTTGCGGGTTTACCCCTTGATGGTGCACTGCTCGAATCAGAAGCTGTGTTCTGGCTCGCATTACCAGGTTGCGAATGCGATGTTGCTGTGGCCGTCGATGCTGAAGAAGCGTTCGACGACAAAGATGATGAGGAATTCGTTCGTTGTACGCTTTTCCGCGGCATAAACATTCGTGACACTTCGTCCGCGCTTGTTGTAGAACCGCCTTGTCCACTGCTACCAGCAGGATACCATCCTAGACGAGGCCCAGATTGAACGCTAGGAGGGGAGGCCACAGCCGTCATGGGTAAGGCGGGAATAATCTGGCTGATAGCACCCAAGGATGACGGTCAAGGGGCAGGGAATTCGTCCTTGCCACAACAACTCCGGCACGGCTTCCAGGACTGAACGCCGGCTACGAATTGCACAGCAAGCTGGAGAGGTTGTCGCGAGGTTCCTTCAGCATAAGCAGAGTCGTGGTGGATGGTATTCGGAGATCGAGTGCTGGAAATCTATACGAATGAGAGAAAATTGTTAGTGAGACACAACTTGGCCATCAAAGTCGATAGCCAACAGTTACTCATCAAATCCCTCAGGATGCGATACTAACAGGATGTCTTCGTTATCTCCCTTACCGTTCCTGGCCGCCGGGGATAATTGCCAAGTTGGATATATTCGAGGAATTTTGCTGGTCGTGATCAGCGAGCGATCGTGTATCCCTTTTAGCGTTTGGTAGGACAGCCAAAACAAGACGGCCGTAATCAAATGTCGACGGGAAAACTGGCCTGATTGAAATTAAAAATGGAATTCGTAACTGGCAACGGACACATTAAAGAGAAATATTAACAGGTAGAGACCATCTCACAGGCTGATCTTCCAACCAGACTCCTTCTGACTCTCGTAAAGCGGTTGTCAGATGCGAATCGCCCAGGTTGGAGGCGGCGCACGTGATCGACGTTTCGGTGCTGGCGCGTGGGCGGATTGGGTTGGCTTAGTCATCCACAATCTGGTGAGCGTTCGGAGACAGAGCTTCGGACTTTGATGATGGATTGTCAACTGCGCAACCCACGACAGTCACCTTCAGCTGGCCGATTGAGCTACTCGAGAAGAGAAAACTTATTTCTAATCTTATATCAACAATGCCACCAGTGGTTCCCGCAGCCGGAGGACAGCATGGCCCTTCGACGGTTGATAAGCGTTCGTTCTCCCTTCGCATTGAGTCCTGATGAAGAGAGCTTTCAACTGACTTTCCCCTAGTGAAGATGGGCGCTATGATGGGTGGCTGTACGTATATTGACATCTTGCACGCCGGAAACTATACAGTCAACTAACTCAATTCCTATAGCGGTTGGTCTCATCATGGGTTTCATCATCGGTTCGTGCCGTCAACGCCACTTCAACTGGGAACTATAACAAAGGCTCACAAAGCGCCCGACAGGTACCGTTTCGATATTCCAATATGGCGCTGGTCCGAACGGCGTGATGCGCACTCTCGGGAAATATATGACCGGTTCTGCCGCAACCTTCGGGTAGGTATTTTTCCTACATATCAAGCTCCGTCTATTCTCTTCTCCCCGTCCACATCTTGCCCAATTTTAGTACATACAAGATAACTAACCTCTCAACCAAATGTAGATTCTTCATGTCTATCGGTAGCGTCATCAGAACGGAAGGCCCCGCCGGCTCATACAATACCTGGGCACAGGCAAATCGACGACCGATCCTGCTCGCAAGCCAATCCGCGTTCCGACGGGCCCAGCGCGACTAAATTTAAAGCGAGATATATAGGGCCTGATCCCCTTTTTCGAGAACATTACACTGTACAACAACTAAGCATGGAGGGTACGGAACTAGGGATAGGATAGGGCCGATACCATGAATTTAACGACAACCAAACTAGGAGGAGTTCGCGATGTAAATAATAACATTTATTCTTTTTTATATTTCCTTTGCTGCGTATACTCTGCTCACGGAAGATTGACTTGAACGACAGCTCGACTCAGCAAGATCCTAGTCCTAGAATCTATCAGCTGTTTGAGCTTCGATTTCACTCTCCTAAGCCCTCTTATATTCCAAGTATGAGTGGCTTCTTTTGCAATTTCCTCTGATATTCTTGTCTGTGGTTTCTTTCAATGTTTCTGGGAGAAATTCTGCCTGTCCTGCCGCAGATATGTTGCTATTGGCTGAGCATCGCCTTGATATTCGTCTTCGAGATACTTGATGAATTCACCGTCAGAATAACCCTGGTCATCGCCACAAAATATGCTAAGTTGGAAGTGTGGTTTACCTGGCCCGTGGTTAGAGTGCTTCTGTGACCATATCCTTCACCGTGCTCGGCGCGTTGTCCCAATGAGTTCTGCTGACCCCGGGGGCCAGGTTGGTTTGGGGGAGTTCAAAGCATTCCTTGAGAATGGCTATTAGCTCAGAGAGTACACACGTATGGTTCCCATAGAGGATTTCTGAGACTGGCCAATTGCATAGTGTGTGCTGTTACTTTTGAGGAGAGTGTGATATCCAGCAAACCGGGCCAGCCGCCTTTAGTCACCGCTTCAGGAGCGAGAATTTTCGCGGCCATCGCCAGCCATGAGATCTGGCTACTGGTATCCGCATTCCCGCCCGCTGATGTAGGAAACAGAGGCCCAATCAACCAAAGTTCCGAGTCAAATTCGAGAAGCGCAGCAACCTTTTACATTCGGAAGGCCGGACACTCCATGTTGGAAGCAATATCCCCTAGCTTGCCCGTGGGGGATGTATCATCTGTCCTACTTCCTCATTCGCGCTCACGGCAGGATCCTGGCAATTCTGCGTCTTTCGTCTACAGCGCAGGACGCGAAGTACTCTAGGGGGGATATCAGTCACCCCCTGGGCAAACATCTGCAAGAGTTGTTTAGCCAAAACCAGCCCAGTACCAGACTCCAGAGGAGCGAGCCTTTCGAGGTTTTATATCACGAATTCGTAAAATCGACGTCAACAGGCCGCGAGGATAGTCTGACAATGGTCGAATTTGATATAAAGTCAGAGTTTGGCTGCTCAACTCGTCATTGTGCATGTGTGCTACCAAGGCCGCATCGTGGTAGGAAGGTCTCATGCGGGAAGGTGTAGAATAGTGCAGTCCACAGAAACTCTGATCGTATAGATATAGTCTACCTCAAGGCATTCAAAAAGGAGCCGGAAAGGGCCAAACTTCCCTACTAAAGTCTGTCAACAGCTAATCTTCCTGCTACCTCCTGCCTTGGTAAAGATGAGTGAGCTGTCTCGCAGTCGGAGCTAATTTAATCAATTCCTTCAATTCGGCAGAACAAATGCAGGCATGATGTTCTGTCAGCTCCTAGCAATGTTTTCGTATACTAGACTTTCAAGGCAAGATGCTGCCCAGTAAGCCGGAAGCTGGCTCGCGAGAATAGACAAAATCTCACCGCAAAAGGTAGGCAAAAGTTCGCAAAACTTTATACCCGGAGTCATATCCTGCTCAAGCAGTCAAGCCTTCAATGCAAAACAGCCAGGATTAAATCTCAAACTGAGACAGACAAACAGTTTAAATACTGTACTGGGTCCCAGCCTTGTAGCAAACTTCCAATCTTGCTAAGCCAAGAGAAGCCTTGTGCAGCAAGCCAGGGATCTGAAACGTGGCGCACCTGGGGTTGAGAACCATGATGCTGGAACTTGCTCTGAAAACCAAGAAGTCGACATCTTGAGACTAGATGTCGCAAGACCTGCCAGAAATATATTGGAGCATTCAAGTTCACTGGGATACAAAATTATGAAGAAGACCCAAGACGCATATATAGAGGATTATGCAAATGTTATGATCATGGTCATTGGAAGTTAAGAGGAAACCGTGGCGCCGAGCGTGTTTTGAACTGAGCACAGTTCATATCCGTCAACAAGGCAGTAATTTCCACCCAGGATATCCCAGGTTGATCTTTGCTCATGTACGATAACCTATTTTCCGGATACCTGTTGATAGTCTCAGACCTTGAAGACACTGGCCCAAGAACCAAGCGTAGTCGACACTTCAAAATCGTCTAAACAAACTGGGACCATCTGGTCGCGATAACTGAAGCGGCATTGACCAAGTTTTAGGCCCTGGATGACGGCCGCGGGTTCCGCGGAATCATCCCTGGCTCGCTGCACTTTACCATCAGGCCTCGCGAATGCCGTTAGAATTGAATGGCCTGCAGAATCGATGTTGCAGTTGCCCTAAACTTCAAGAACGTGCTTTATCACAGTCGAATATAAACACAGCTCCAGCTCAGCTTGGGCTGGTTTGACGGGCCCCATTGTGTGGAGACCACCGGCCACTGGTGAGTGAAGGCTGTGTCTTGCATGGGGTTCCAAATACATCTGCTGAACATGGGTAATTGCATTTGAGCGCAACAAAAGAGCAAAGTCAACCCACCCCTGTGACTCCAGGTGTTAAGAGACTGCAAACGAATGGGCAAAAGGTAGTGCTTGGTACATGAACCAGAATGAGCCCCTTCATTTCTGATCTCTGGCGCCATGCATTTTCGAGCAAACCCAGGAATTCATGATGAAGCGACGTCAACTTCCTCAGGAGAGATCAGTCGTTGATCTGCCGAGAAAGATGGAGCAACATGACGTCGCTTACATAAGGCTATTTAGCGCCAAGGTTTGCTCGGGTAGATCCGGCCAATCGCCTTTGAACCTCTCTTGCAACCAAATGAGATGTCCAAAAAAGAATGGACAGGCCAATCAGACCTCCTGGGCCAAGCCGCCGGTCTGGAAATTTTCATTGCATCAGGCAAGCTAAACTAATCCAGGGGTAAGAAAACTCTGTTCACGAGCTTAATTTCTCGAATGGGTGCATCGGAATTTTGCCCCGCGCAGGGGCGAAGGCGAAGGCCTAAAGCCTGAAGACGATGGCGGATGGTGCCAGATGGCCCAACAAACTCCCTCCGTCGTCATGCCTTGTCTGAACCTTTTCCGGTTAGATATTGAGCCAGTGAGAGGCGGGCGCGTACCGAAACCTGGAGGGTACGGAGCTTTGGAACGGATCAGGAACTAATGACCGTGAGCCGAATTTCGGAGATGCGACCAACGACCAGCAGAGTAATGATCTGTTGGCCCAAATACCATATCGGTGCTGGCTCCAGCGATCAGGGACTCTGTCATACACGTTGACCCCAGATCGCATGAAAAAAAGGCACTGGGCCCAGTAGGAAACAGTGCTGTCCCACCTTGTCGTTGTACCATGGAAACCAATGGCACAATGAAGAGGCGAAATGGGCCATAAAATTGACCAACAAGAATGACCGAAATTTCAAAGTTAATGAAAGGAAAGCCCCGAATCGCACCGCGCTAAACAGCAAAAAATGGGGCCATTGTCAAAAGGGGTTCAGGATGCCGAATGACGGCGAGCAAAGAACGAGTGAAGGTTCCATTCTTGGGGCGGCGACTGGTGACCGCAGGAAATTGTGTTTGTCGCGGCCACCAATCCAGAAATCTTAAGATGAGGCTCCCTCCCCCCCCGTCAGGCACTTTTTTTTCCATCGCAAACCAGTGCATTTTGCTGAGCAGCGCTCCTTCACGCTCCTTTGACCCTTGACAGACTTCTGTGACGCTCACTCCTTCGCGTCTCAGCCCGTTTGCGACACCGACTACCAGTCCTTCCCTCCTTGAGTTTCAGTTTCGCGACAGCCTACCGCCCATTTCGAGCCGTAACGGTTTCCTGCTTCCTTCAGCGAATCCAGCACTCGTGCCGACTTGCGCAAAAGTCGTGTCCCTTCCTTTTCCATCAACGTCGTCCAGACTACCGCTTTTCTTCGCCTGAACAATTTTCATAACATACCCCCCACGACATATTCACGATGCGCCTCCTCGGAACCTTCGTTTCTGTCCTTCTCCTCGTTGCGCCCCAACTGGTGGCTGCAGAGGAGACAGTGACTTCGACCAAGACCACCACGACGACCTTGACGATGACCATTATCCAGCAGGTCCAATCTTCATCAACTGCGATCACAACAGTCTCCAGCGCTCCGGTCTCAAGCACCACTGCGCAGACCTCTGAGAGTGTGGAAACCACCTCCGGCACAAGCTCTCCCACCACAACCAATGCGGAGCCTTCAGCACCAGTCTCGACGGGGGCCGCCGCCGGACTGCCTACCGCATTCCCAGCGATGGTCGCTGCAGGCTCTTTTGCGATGCTTCTCGGTGCCCTGGTATAGACAAACTGCAGTTGAGGCAGGGTATGTTTGGCACCCGCATTAGCGACCCTTCCGAGAGACCGGTTTCTCAACGGGAGGTTTCCTTCGTCTGTCGCGTCGAATATATATCCTCTCGCAGGTCGACTATCATCAATATCGGAAATCCGATCTCGTGCTCGACGAAGCCTGTTTCATCGAAGTACCTGGCACGCCTGTTAAGCCATTTTCTGCTTTCCTGCCATCCGGTCTGGCTCCCTTTTTTGTATGAATTCTTGCTGCTTCCAAGCACTTTTCCCTTTTATATTCCCCCACGTTTAGGATGAGATGGATGTCGTTTATGTTTATACTGCCTTCGACGAACCCCTTTTCTTCGAAATATTATGAGTTCACGCTGGTTCAACATTAGCTTGGGTCCATGTGCTCAATTCTTTCTTACTCTTTTGTTCTGGCAAGGAGGTCATTTTGAGCGTTGGCGCGCGAGGGGTTCTGGGGGATAGCAAGCGCCTTTTAAGGCTTTTCCCTTTCAGTGGCCAGCACAGCTGCGGATATTTTGCTTTCTATTCACTTCTGAATATACCACTTTTTAACAGACGTATATTTTAATCCCAACCATTGGTCTCGTTCAAGATCGGAGTGTTGTGTGTCTTTCCTATGTCGCCGACCCTCCGTTCCGTTTCAAACAATGCAATTGTTCGGGCCATTATCGACTCAGGCACAGACGAAAGTAGTATCTTGCAGCTTCGACGGTCTCAGAGAGCTTCGACGGACGTATCCAGGGGTACAGCCGAGAGAACCACTCTATAAATGAGGTCTGAAGGTATCAATGAGGGCCCCTAACGGCGACAGCGTAAATGATGAGGTCAAGAGAAGCGAGTCCCAAAAAGAGGACGCTGACGAATGCAGGAGCTCTGGCCCACCCGTTGTCATGTGATATCGCGCACCGGTGCCAAGAAACGCACGACGCACGGGCCGAGTCGCGTCATTGTGCAGCAAGAAGTAAACAGCCCGAGCAGAGCACACGAGCAGTCGACGAGAAAATTCGCCGGCTTCTCTCAGCGCATTGACGAGCTGGGGATATATATCTCTATTATGGACTCCGAGAGTCCCCTCCCCTCACCACCGCGTGCGCGGCGGAACCCGTTTACTCCCACCACAAGGCCAAACGGTTCGAAGCCACCGACCGCGCGCCGATTAACGTCTCTGAGCTCCGAACGGTTCTCCGGCCAATTGTCGAGTGATCCTCCTTTATTCTCGAGTGACGATTTCCAGTCCTCTGCTCTGGAAAACTATACGCGCGCTGCTGCCCCTGGACCAGATGCTGAACTAGCGCAGCGCAAGCGACGGTATCGCGGGACTTGGTGGGGGGAGAAAACGAACTCGAAGAGGAAGAGAACGGGGTTTAAGAATAAGAGGAATGTTGATAGTGGAGTTTGGATGGGGAGTGATGAATCAGTGGACTCGCTTGCCCTGAGCTCGGGAGGTATACTACCTGAAGAGCAAACGCTCCTTGCAGGACACCGTCGAACTGACGCGACAAGAGGCGGAAACGGGGAAGATAAGGCGCCTCGAAGGACTCGTACAGGCCTTACGCGGGAGCTTTCTCAAATCTCAATCACGTCACAATGCGACACATCACCCAGCAGACCGACAAAGATGGACAGAGTAGTGGAGACGGAACCGCAGAAGCTGGCGCGGGCCGCCATCAATCGCTGTTTGGAGGAAGGCAATGACAACGTGGATCTTTCGTATGGCAGCCTTTTTTTTCATATGAAAATGACCTCGCTAAACATTGTGATACAGATATTTTAATCTTGAAACTATTCCGCCTGGCATTCTTCACCCCCTCGTTCAATTAACAAAGGAGCCAATAGTTGGTGGACCACTCTCCGACGAAGTATATGGTCCCTTAGAACCCTTTCTCCGGCTCTATCTCGTCCACAACCGCCTTACCACACTTCCAAGAGAAATCTTTGACCTCCACAGTCTCAAAGTCCTCAGCCTACGGAACAACAAGCTCACCGAAATCCCACCCGCCATCCGAAATCTCGGCCTGCTACAGGATTTAAACCTGGCGACGAACCGGCTTTCCTACCTACCGTGGGAACTCATTGGACTCATGCTGGCGGGAGAGTTAAAACATCTGACTGTGCATCCCAACCCCTTCATCCAACTCGACCAGTGTGATATCTTTCAATGGCACTGTAATGTTGAAGCCGGCGAAACACCAACCTCCCAAAGACTCAAAGGGAACGCATACACCGACACGCCCAATGACGAGGCATGGATGCCCATCCGCGTTGCTACCACCAGAGTCCAATACTTCGACATGGAAGGCAACCCGCTCGACACAACACCGCCAACTTCCACCACCTCATCCTCCCGCGTCCCTTCTCTTCGCGAACTGTCCCTTCAATCCTTCAACCGCTCACCCCATCTCCCCCGCTTCCTCGAGCCCACTATTCCGTCTCCAGATCCTACAGCCTCCGCCTCCACCTCCAGCGATTCAACATACCCACCGTTTGTCCTCCATCTTCTCTCCCAGGCGAAATCAGCCCTGCACACAGGGGAACCATCCTGCTCCATATGTTCTCGTACTTATATCATTCCACGCACCCAATGGATCGAATGGTGGGACTGCGTGCCGCATGAGAATGGCTCCAAGCAGCCACGGAAGTCCGAGCAGAGGCTCTCGCCATTGCCGTTTGTGAGGAGGGGGTGTAGTTGGGGATGTGTACCTATAATTTGATCCCTGAAGCGGCGGGGGTGTGGGTTTTATTTTCGAGAGTGGCTCGTCTTGGTCATGAGTGTTGTCGGAAAGTATTCTTAGGGTAATTATTGTTGCCAACTGTGGGAGAGTTGGATAGAAGATAGACATAGACGCCACTCCGATTGTTCCATCGGAAGTAGCCCTAATATTTACAAAGAAGTCCATATTAGCACATATAATTACGGTTATCCCGGCTTGTAAAATGTAAAAATGTTATCAGAAAACGTGCTCTTGATTCTAGGGATGTGTCCTATTTATTAGTTACGTCGCGGGGGTTTATCTCGACCAGTATATCTTGCCCGCCAACTCATTTATGACTCCCAAAGAACTCCGTGCCCGCAGCTCAGCTGACTATCGCTCGCAAAACAGATCCGCCTGGTAAAAAGGATAAAAGCAAAAATAGAAGATAGACCGTTAAATATTCTCTCGACCTTCAGATCCCCCAGCCATCCGTCTGGCCCTCTTCCCCATCACCGGATTTCGCAGTACCATCCTTCGTCTGCTCAGGGACAAAGATTTCAATTTCCTCAAGCTTAGGATTCGCACTCATCGAATCTAACCATTTGAGCATGCTAGTCCACGCACGTGGCATGATACACTCGACGTTCTGAGGCTCGCCCGAGGAGTAGCAGTTACAGCCAAATTCATAGCGCCCGGAGACAGGCTCGTCAAGCGGGGAGCCGGATATGAGGTATGCGCGGCAGCGGGAGGATATGAATTTCTCGAATTCTGGGGGATGAAGATGGTTGATGTCGTGCTGGGGGTTGGAGAGGCAAATTGCTGAGATGCGAGATTGCCATGCGTCCCCTGCATTAAGAGTTAGTAGATAGATTTGCATGGGCAGTGGGTAAATCACGTACAATGCTCAGAAAGGTATCTGACGGCCGCAAGACCACCTTCAGCCAGCCCAATGATATCGATTTTGGCGTCTTTGGAAACCATCTTCCCAAGTACCTCTTCAAAGACATAGGTGACATGATTCTGCCAGGTCTCGTTTCCTGGAATCTTATTCTTATAGCTCATCTTCTTTGGCTGCTCGAGAGCACATCGCCTGGGAAGGGCGCGCCAGGTGGTAAGGCACACAGCACGCTCCCCAGCACAGTGCCAAACAAGCTGGCCAGGGTTGGTAAGTATAAGCCCAGGGCGTTGCTTGCCTTGGCTATCGGTTCCATCGTGGTCACCACCTTGAAGGACTGCTTTGGCAAAGTCGACAGCTGAACCAGAATTGATGCTCTCATGGCCAATGACTCGGTACGCCCAAATTCCAAGGTCCTGAACAGGTTCACCAAAAACAACGATGACCCTAGACTGGGACTCCAGAGCCGGAGTTGTGAGAATCGGAACATGTGGTGACTTTGATGATGCTCCGATGGGCAGACGCGTTGTCTCAAGTCCCAATTGTCGCAAACGGGTTGACACGATATTGCGGATGGTTGCTATATGGCACAATCAGTATCAATGTTCTTCTCAGCTTCGCCACGGTATACTTAGTATACTCACCATTCATGGCTTCCTTGTGACGCTCATTAATCCAGTCACTTGCGTCGATTCTGTATTCGAAGTCCCGCTCGGGGTATTTAATCATTTTGATCTGGTCATGCTCATTAATGAAGTAGCTATAGGTTACCCTTTTGTTAGCTCTGACTTCTAGAAAAGGGCCATGTGAAGACTGAAGGTGAAGATTCGTACCCGAGTGTCTTCAAAACAGGTGGGAACTCGGGATCGTCGGGCAGTGAGTCCTTTCGAAAGACGAACATTGTGCTTCGGCTGATAGCTCTCTGTATAGAGCGGTAGGGCGTTCGAAATAGATAGGTGTCAAGGGCAGAAAGAAGGGGGAGGATGGGAGAGAGGAAGGAGTGTGAGGTTGCCATTGAAAGAAAATAACATTCATATCATTCTTTTAGAAAAAGAAGGAGAAAGTGAAAGAAAGGCAAACAAGTGAATTTTCAGCTGCAGGAAATCGAGAATCTCAACTGCAAATGATGGGTATCAATATGCAAAATTCCTTATGTGACTTTCCGCTCAGTATGAGTGAATGTCAGAAAGCGAAAGAATTTGAGAAACGGCTTGTTTCAGATCTGAATGGGGCTGCCTGGCCATATGATTATCAATTGCAAGCAGATCTGCTCATATCTACCTATGATAAATCTATACGGGATATCGTTCCGAGAACCAGGAGAGAAACAGAACCAAATTGAGTGGGGGACGAAAGGGAAATCGACACGTCCGCTAGCTCAAGGAGGATTTGCTTGGGGATAACTCAGCAACGAGCCGCACAGACTGTCTGTGCTCGCAGCCATCCGTTACTTTTCACTTCATCTATGTATAATAATTAGGTGCTGACTTGGTCCATGTATGTCTCGGGTTCTGAGTTATTCCGTCCTGGAGCTCCCGCTTTCCACAAACCATGTTCTACGATTTCGCCTGGGCCTCTCTGGCCGTCTACTTCACGAATAACGGTGCGAAGAAGGACTATCAACCAGTATTCCAGGAGACGAAGACGATCGTTGGGGTTCAGACACCCCTTGTTGCAGCTTGCAACCTATCATAATTACCTAATTTCATCTGCCCCTGCTCTTATCGTTCCGGCCCTCTTCACACCCCCACCGATTTATCTATATCGTAGAAATCTCTTCGAATCACAGGCGAAGAAACCTGTCGAGCGTGTGAAGCACAGCCCCAGTCGCGTCGATATTGGCGTTCCCGTCATGAGCTGTGTCGAATGCAGCTGGTAATCCGTTGACCGTTCAATTAGGTAACATGCGGAGCAAATGGGTAGCGAGTTGGCAGGATATATTGTAAATGCATAGTGTAACAGGCGTTTAGTTCGACGTTAATTCTTCTCTTATCAACCAAGTTCGCTGCGCATCGACAGGCAGATCTTGTTGAAGATGGCGATATTTTAAAAGAACTCTTTGGGCTTGCCTCCGGTCCGGATGGGAAGCGGTAAGTAACTGTAGGGGTAATGCGTTGGAAAGTTGAACGCGCAATCTTTCGCTCCTGTTTTGGAATACGGTCTCTCCTGATCTAGCTATCGACGAATTTGGATGAGGAGCTAAACGAAGAGCAAATTCTCGCCGGGGTGTCCGAAGGAAGAGACATCGAAGAGTGACCGCGGGCCTTTGAATAACGCATGAGACATAAAGTACGACCTCATATACGCTATCGAATCCAGAGTAGAGTGAAAGGGTTTTTTCTGAGGCCTCATGCTTGATGTGGGCATGTAGTGTCAGCCAATCACTGTGCCGCCATGCTCTTCCTCAGCTGCCTCTCTCTTTGTTTAGATTGCAACTCCAGTCTCTCAACAGTATACTTCAAGCGTTCTTTCTTTTGAACGAGCCGTCGCAACTCAGCAGCTCTGCCGCTTGTAGCGGTACTTAATCCGGCTTTCGAACGGTCGGATAACCCAATCTTAGGGGCTGGCCGCGCGCTGTGAGAGAGTCTACCTTCCTGAAGTTCACACTTGGCCTTTAGCGATTCTTCGCGACGGGCGAGTTTATCGACATGGTTGGACGCCAGGCTCAGAAGATGCGCGATGCTCGGAGTAATCTCATCAAGAATAGCCTTTTGCGCTTCGTGTAGCGTGGGTTCCGGAAGAAGCTCGAAGTGCTGAAACTGGTTAATAGCTGCGTTGGTTGCCATTGAAAGAGCGGGAAGCCTGGTCTCACCCTTGTAGATTGAAGCACTTTGCAAAGGCGGGGAAAGTCGTTGACACCGGAGTCGAGGATATCAACTGAAGACTGGAGCAGCCCCAACGAGGATTCCAAGGAGGACACAGAAGAAGAGAGCGACGCCGCCATTTTCGCCGAAGAGTAACGATCGATGTGATGAAGCTGCTGTCGATGTTCATGTCAACAAACCCGCCGATGCAATCCTCAACCACGTGACCAGACTCACGAAAAGAGCCAAAGTTCCTCAACCCAAGGCCAACCACCACAACGCAACGAACCGGTCCCCCCATTACGATCAACCCGCAGTCCTCACATATTGCAAGCCAAAATGCCTTTCCTCGGCAAGAAGTTCCACTCGCCTATTGGTGTGTTCCATACCCGCCGCCCAATTGCAAGCGCCTTCTGCTGACTCCCAAATAGCTAGGCCGATGATGCCGTTCGCTGTTGCGTGTATGTGCCTCCAATTTCCCGTATCTTGGTCAATATGAGATCCAAGCGCTTTCGCTCCAATTACCGTACCGTTCCGACTCGGATACTGATTTCTGGTGCAGCATTGATCGTCCTCTACGGTGTCAACTCCCTCCAGAATGCCATGATGAACTGTGAGCCATTCCGATTTCCTACTCCGTCTTTCGCACATTCCCCGGCTCCATTTGGATAAATGATATTCTCCTCTGCCACACAAGGCCATAATATGAACCCTTGACGTTATTGATACTAACCTGTTCGCAGCCGAAGAGTTCAGGAACGACCCGCGCAACCCCAATGCCAAGCTCCAGAAGCCTGCCGAGAAGCACTAGATGATGGATAGATGTGAACGATATTTGGAGACAGAGTACACCCGTGGACTTTGAGGCGGAACGCTGTGGTGGTTTTGTACATTGAATATAGAGCTCGTTCAATTGAAAGAACGTCTTCCGCGTGCACTGTCGTTTCATCACCATACCGTGCCCGCGGATATATTGCACGTTTTCCGGTACAACCGGAAGGCTACTGGATGATTGCCCTGGTATTCCGGCTTCATGTCATGCCGTTTGCCCGGAGTACTCTTTGCGTAGGTATGCGGGATAGGAGTGTCCATTCGCTTCCCCGGAATATCCGAGGGAAATTGAATACATGCACATCCGTTCCCGAGACCCCAAGTATACAATCGCATGATTTTCTCCATTCTTGTAATGTTCTCGGCGGGCAATATATCGAAATATCGAAAAATACTGCTAGCCTCTTTCGGTAATCGCGAGAAAAGGTAATGATTATGTAAGCCACTTCTCTTCGCCGATGATGCCGCAAAAAGTTCAATTAAACGGCCTCTCAAGCACCGCAAGTAAAGTGTATTATAACAGCTCCCATTCATCATGTCGTTAGCACCATTCCGGGCAAAGAAGCTCGATATCTCCGCCTACCGAAATACGTGGGTTCTTCGGGACCACACGAAGCGGAAAGTCTTCAAGGAGTTCGAGCCGGAAAGGTGAGTGAAGACCGCCCCAAACTTCCACTCACTCTTCAGGACTGTGCAATGCGCATAGAGCAAGCCGTTGCTCTTGACTGTTTCTCCTCTGGCCCCAGTCGATTCTGGTACCATCAGGCTAACGAATCCTTTTCCGACAATAGACAAGCTCTCCGCTACATAATCCGCAACACATCCCTCTCCATGCGCGTCCGAGCGGCAGCGCAACTCCAGCTCTCGCAAATGCATTGCTATACGCGGTCGACGCAAATAAAGAACCGGTGTATTGCCGGTGGGGTGGCAAGAGGTGTCTTCAGAGACTTTAAACTAGGAAGAGTAAGATGGCTTTCGCTTTTCACCGCTCCATATTCGCATATTTGGCTCATATACACGTTTACTGACCACTTGTGATTCCTTATAGTACCAATTCCGAGAGCAGGCTTTGGACGGCGAACTCCCTGGCGTGAGGAAGGCTAGTTGGTGATATATGGCGGGGGGTGATGTTGATGCGATATTGATGGATTTTTCACCGGCATTGGCGTTATGGGAGGAAAGATTAGACATGTATACTACCGTCCGCTTCTACAATGAACGAATTCTTGCTTTCCAGCCTTAGTTGCCTCCTCTGTCCTCTTCGGCGCGACTATGGCGCCGATATGCGAGATGGCTGCTTGTCATGCTGGAAAGTTCCGCTTTCAGGTGCCCTGGGCGACGACGAGCCTCGACGACAACAACCGAACGCATTGTGCTCCGTGCAAAAAGATACCACCATTCCCAACCTTCACCTCTGTCGATCGCTGTCTTGCGACGGCTAATATTCCCGGTATGGCTCTCAACAAGCTCCCTTTGGAACTTGTCCGCCAAGTTATTTCGGACGCAGATCTAGATCGTCGGGGTCTAGCGAAACTTGCGCTGGTGAACAGGCGGTTCGGTCAGGTCGTCCCGGAGTTTCTCTACCAGGATGTTTATCTTTCCACCTGTGGCCGAAGTTTGCGGCTATTTCAGCGCTCGATTACCGAGCAACCAGAGCTGGCAAAGTTTACTCGTTCTGCCTCGTTCTCCTGCTATAAGAACCCCGATGGCCTTGTTCACGAAATCCTCGCGACCCTTGTTTATCTTGAACGTATTAGCCTGGACATATCCGGATACTTTGACTTTGACTCTGTTCTCGAAAGCAACCCATTCCTCAGGCTCCGGGAAGTTACAATTGAGGCCCGCTCCCTTACTTTTGATAATTTGGTGAAGCTCATCCAGCTTCCAGCGATAGAGATAATGAAAGTGGGAGACGGTGGCCTTGGTATGCTGGGCGACCCCTCGCCGGCGTTGTCACCCGAGATCAAACCATCCATCCTGAAGAGCCTCACGTTCCACATAGCTGAAAACTCGGATTTCACCCCCGAACTCGCCATATTGCTTAGCAATTGCCCGGATCTGACAAATTTCAACCTCTACATATTCCAAGACCATGATTTTGGTTTCTCAACCTGGCAAGAGCCGCTCTCTCAAACCCTGAGCCTCTGTCCCAAGACGCTGGTTCAGCTTGAGCTAGGAGCAGAGTTTGTCGAGTATTGGGAGGATAACGTCTATACTGTCAACCTGAGCTGCTTCGAAAATCTCAAGATCCTGAAAACAGGTCTCGAATTTCTCTTCGACAGGGACGCAAGGTTTAATCCAGAAGCCCGAGGCTGTCTTTCTACTCGACTCCCTGGATCATTGGAAGTGATGGAGGTATGACGTCTGATTCTAACACTCAATACGGAGTATGTACTAAGTTTTTAATCTAGATATTCTTCTCGCAGGAGGACTTTGCCTTTCACAGGTACCCTGATTTCTCAGCCCGACACGTTGACTGGCTTGTGGAAATTGCGGAGTCTAAGCAGACGCATCTCCAAAGCCTGTCATATGTAAAAATTTGGGAATACGATGAAGCGGTGCATGAAGAGGATCTCGGCGCACCAGTTCGATGTGACCCACCGCCAGCTGTTGAATTGGCATTCCGGAAGGCAGACATAGCTCTCGAGCTGCATCTCCGCCAGCTTCGTCATTTTCGTTGACTTCTAGTGTTTAGAGAAGGGAGGCCATTCTCAGACTGTCGATGAGGGGATTCTGTATCAAGGCAATCTTAATTGTACACTCCCATAGGCACTCCTTTACATGTGCTCACTCACTTGACATTTATTCATGTGCTGATTGATTGGTTGTGAAGTGATCATCATGTTTTCTGTCAATCACATGCATTTCACTAAATTTTTGAGATTTTTTTTTTTTTTTTTTTTTTTTTTTTGCTTTCACTTCCTGCGGTGCTCGAAATAGACGAGTAAAACAGTTTGTGAACTTACTTATTCCTTGTCTGAAGATATCATCTTCAAACCTCCCGCATTGCAGAACCTTTCATCAGTTGTCTTGCGACAACCGTTATTCCTATCTGTCATGTCTTTCAATGATCTACCTTCTGAGCTTGTTTATCAAGTTATCTCAGACACGGATCTAGATTCTGAGGATCTAGGCAGCCTTGCTCAGGTGAATAAGCGACTCAACCAAACCCTGCGAACAGTTCTCTACCAACATATCTCGTTTGTGGGTAATGGGCTGCGCGATTTGCCGAGAAAAGCTCAGCTATTTCATCGGTCGATCACTGAGCACCCAGAGCTCACCCAGTTTACCCGTTCTGCCGAGTTCTTCTGCTTTTCGGGCCAGGACGACGATGCAGCTCATTGTATCGGCAAAATCTGTGAAGACCTCTGTTTTCTGGAACACCTCCACCTAAGAATTGGCGGCTTCAGCTATGATCCCATTTTCGACAAAAACTTGTTCCACAGACTCAGGGATCTTCGGGTTAGCGACCCCGGCCTTACTTTTGATACCTTGGTGAAGTTCATCCAGCTTCCCGCGATACAGGCTTTGGAAGTGGGAAGCGGCCTTGGTCATGAGACCACAAGATTACAGGGGTCACCGCCAGAGATCAAGCATCAGTCCACCCTGAAAAGCTTCAGCATCGAGGTCATGGATGAGTTTGGTCCGGAGCTTGCGATTTTGCTCAGCCATTGCCCGAATCTTACAAAATTTGCCCTCTCTGCATTTTACGATGATGTATACTCTTACGAGGGCGACCCCGATCCTGAGCCCTACACGTCAGCCTTGCCAGAACCGCTAACTCAAGTCCTGAGCCGCTGCAAGATGCTGGCGACAGTCAACCTGGATTATGTCAATATCTGGCCTGCTCGTGAATCTGCTGTCGACCTGAGGTGCTTAGAAAAAGTCAAAACCCTGAACACACATTGCGCTTTTCTCTTCAACGGGAACGCCTTGCTTAATCCAGAAATCCGGGGAGGCCTTCATACTAGGCTCCCTGCATCATTAGAAGTACTAATGGTATGATGACCTATTCTACTGTTTAATATGTACTAAGATTATTATTCAGATATCATTCCCGCCTGGGTTCCGTGCTTTTATGGCCGCGAATACAGCCCGTGACTTCTCTACACGCCAACATGTTGATTGGCTTGTGGCAATTGCGGAGGCTAAACGGTCGCATCTACAAAGCCTCTCTTATGTAGAAGTTTGCGAATCCACCAAGATCGTCTGGAGAAGAGCATCCACTACACCAGTTCTATGTGATCCGCCGCCTGCAGTTGCGTCGGCATTTCGGAAGGCAGGTGTAGCTCTCAAGCTATATCTAAGACCGTCGTCTGAACTCTGAAGAAAGCTGCAGATGAGCAGCTACAGATCTAATACGGGAAGTATTTTGGAGTCCTGATATTCAAGGCTTTGCTCAGTGAGGACACCGGAAAATTCATTCTATCAACGCGAGCAACGGACCGCTCACCGTTGGATGATCAGTGGCCACGAGTGAAACGTCGAGGGCGGGGAGGTGCCGCACTCAGAGGTGGCTCTACTTGAACCCAGTATCCGCGGTCGCAAGTCCACGTCCTCTATTTTGAGGGCTCAGTGGCTCGAAAATATGCCTGGAGCGACTGGTGTGAAACTGCATTGATTGGGCTCGGTTCTGAGATGTCAGGACTACAAATCAAAGATGGTGTGTTTTGACAGCCATAGAAACACTAGCCAGGGCCCAGGGAGTTCTTGATTTATCGTCAATAATGGGCTTACCCACAGACGGCTCGGATTTAATCATCAGATGCTCGGATTCTTGGCCGAAATCCCTTGGCAGAGCGGTCTTCAAGGATCGATCATCGGGGTGCCTTGCACGTGCCCACCAAACCATCACGACTGGAAGACAATCGTGAATTTATAAGCTTGCGGAATACGAGCGTTGCAGCTGTACCTGCGCCTGACAGGGATCCCAATCGCATGGTTTCTCGACATTCTAGAGACGGTGTTTCTCGGGGTGGTGGTGGTCTGTGGAATCAGGCATGAGACTACGGCTGAAGTGCTGTTTGATGAAAACCGGCCCCCATCAGGATTCAGGAGGAGGCCATGACACTGAGGTTTGGGCCGAAGCTTCGCTCTGCCTTTTACTGCATTAAGGACTTGGTGAACTCACAGGAATCTGTCTGCCTATAATCTGGGTGAAATACTCCAAAACCACCCAAGCCAATCAACTTGTGAGTTGAACACATGAGGAAGCATTGATGCCTTTGTGCCCTCTGAATTTGAATTGCAGTTTCTGAACTCATATTCCTGCTGAATTCAAAGGCGCCGGCATGATGGACCTCTCCTTGGCATGTTCCTGAGTATGAGATGGGACTTTTGCCTGGTGGATGAAGGATTGCTTTTCACAAGAAGCGCCTGTCAGACTCAGCACTTCAGGAATGGGTATTACGTTTGTCTGCTAACCAACCTGGGATTCTTATGTGAGGAAAACTCTTGCTTCTCTCTCTTGATGATCTCCTGATATCCTTTCTTTTTTTCTCCAGCTAAAGTCGGAAGACAGAACCTCAACCCCGGTTCGGCCAGCCAGCCCTATGCATCATTCAAAATTGGACCCCACCCTAATTGCAGTTGGATATTCTTAGTGAGAGCTGGACGCGGCTCGGAGAAGTACGGGGCTGAAAAGAGCAGCAGTTCGTACACCTTGCCAACAAGGGAAGGATCTTCATGTCTCTCTCTGTTCAGAGAGGGTTTTGCAGGGCGTGAAGAGTGCAATGGACGAGAAGAAAATCCCCCAGCTGACGTTTCAGCAAGGCTCATACTTTGCTCTCGGAAGTGCTTTGCATTGCATGGATGTGTATATAAAGGTCACTCGGCTCCGGCGGGCCACAAACTAAATCAATCCTCACGCCTCCTCGATCAAGCAACCCCAAACCCCTCCGGACATGTTGGCGCTTAATATCGTCGTCGCGTTCTCGCTGGTGCTGCGCGCCGCTGCGCAGTTTCCGGATGAGAGACTTCTGCTTCTGTTAATCAAGCCCTGCGGCTTTGATTGCTCGGCGTTCCGCCAATATGGCCCAGTGGCAGAAGCAATTTGCAGGAACAACGTTGACAATTCATGCAAAAATATCGAGGAAGCAACATGCTCGCACCCCGCGATCCAAGATGCCGAAACCCCGCCCCACGAGCGATGGGGAGCAGTCCACGCTGGCGAGGCATGGCATAATTTAACCACATGGTATCAAAAGGACACAAGGGAGGGCAAGCTACCGTTTCCGCGATGGATTGTACGTCTCCCCCCCCCCCCCCCCCCCCCCTACACCATACTGACACTAAACAGAGCAATAAAGTGCATCTGTCAGACAATATGGATTGCCAAAGTCTTTCCGACAACAACGGCTGTGTTGCCATGCCTAGGTGTGCGGAGGAGTATCCCGGTATGTAATGCCAACTTCGCCTCCTGCTGCTTAACCACGCTAAATATTCGCAGCGGGATTCCTCATTATAAATTCGTTTGCAACTTTGAACAATGTGAGGCTCCCGGTCCAGCGATACGCTCGCCTGTACAGCTGTGCTGACTCCAACAGTTAATGTGGAACTTCTACGACTCTCTCTATCACGCCAAATCAGATCTCCAGTCTATGGTGCCGTCCTTGGCGTCCACCTTTGCACCGATGGACGCGCCACTTTCAACCGCGGTTATCATTGATCTGGTCGCAATGGGATTTGTTGTTGCCGCTGCCCCGATTTGGAACCTCTACACCAAGACTCTGCCCGCCATGCGACCGGGGAAGGATGGTGCGGATCCGAATGGTTTCCTTAAAGACGCGGTCAACGGTATGGTGACACAAGGCCTGACGCTGACCAAGGATTTGACTGCACAGCAGGCAGCCTCCATCGCAGAAAAGGACCTGGGGGGTAGACTCGGGCAAATCGTGGAAGTCTGGGCGTTATCCGCCTCCGAGTTCAGCAAAAGAATCTTCTCCGGACAGAAGGATGAAATCCAAAGGCTGACAAACCTGATTTCTGGCGGCAGGCTCTCCCAAACACCCTTCGAAGGCGCCATCAACGCCGAAGAGACAAAAGAAATCGCCAAGAAAGCACTTTTCGCAGACCTGATCCCGAGAGCATGGCGGCTGTCCAACCTCCCTATCGGCGCATTCATTCTTCAAACCGAGACCAAATGCGGAGAGAAGGACTTTGGTAATATCTCCGAGGACCAAGCCAAGAAATTCGGTGTCTGCATCAACGATCAAATCTGGGTTCTCACCAGCGCCCCAGACCCAAATAAAAACTGCCGCTATTACGGTGACACTTACTCGTGCCTCGAGGACTTCCACGACGTGCCCGGAGCCAACCAACTTGACGGGAAGAAATGGGGTGGGCTCACCGTCGAGGATATTGTCCGAGGGTCCGTCGCTACCTGGGAACACAACGGCAAGAAGAACGCGGGCAAACTTGATATTAACAATGGTGCCATTGTAAAGGAGATGGAGCAGCTTGCCAACCCCAATGCTGAAAATCCACCAGATGGCTTCTTCGAGAGTGTCAGGCGAGATGGTGTTCGTGCTCCGGGTGTCATTGCCATCCCTGTGTGCAAGGGGAGGGAGGCAGTTGATAGCTGGGAGGAGGGCTTTGGTACTATAGGCAACTGGACACCAGGACCAAACTACCCCTGTAAATAAGTCAAACTACAGGGCAAGCCAGCTGTACTACTCTATAATTAAAGATTTTGTTTATATATATATGACATGATATTGAGAAAGTTAAATGAAGATGAGATAATTGCATTGTTACTGTAACCATACTATCATCTCACGAGAATAAAATCTCAATGAAAGCACTCATAATATATCGTACATCTCTTTATCTGACGGATCATCTTGACTGATTTGCCCGCTTCTGACCTGCCGCCCGCATCCGCTTCTTCTCAACCTTCTTCTTCCAATTCGGGATACCCCTGCCCGGCTTCTTCCCCGCAGCATTCCTAGCATCAAACTTCGCCATTGTCCGCTCGAATTCCGGGATATCAATCTCAGTGTCAGCGAGGCCGTCGTCCGGCTTGTTAAACCAATCATTCTCTATCTCGTCCTCGCCCGGCTCCTGAGAACCTTTCTTTCTATTGACATTGTACGGTGCCTTGTTGTATCCGCCCTTTGGCTTTTCACCTTGCGGAGTGCCTAATTTTAAGTTGCGTAGGGACTGTGATTTGGCGCCTAAGGCCCACAGATCGCCCCATTCGACTTTGCGGGCATCACGGTAGGCTTGTTTGTCGAACGATCGTGGGACGGTCCAGCGCTCGATTTTTCCCGCTGGAGTGCATACGTCCATGGTAACGTGGCCTTTACGTTTCAGGGCGGGAAGGATAAGGCGCGGGAGGGAAAGGGGATTGACGGATTCGGCTGGTTCTGTGCTGGATTCGCTGTCTGGACTGACTTTCTCATGGGCTTTTCCATAACCAGCGAAGGCGGCATCTGTGGCTTCTTGTCCTTGAACGAGATTTTGAACTTCTCGGTGATCGACACCACGCTGGACGGCGAGGTAGCTGTACTCTGCATCCTCGTGGTTACGGCCCTTTTGCTCGAGTATGGTTTGCAGGTAAGGGGGGCGTATGTATCGCTGGTTGAAACGGCAGTAATCTTTTCGCCCCTGTGTTGATCCTGCAGTCAAATACATTGGGCATCTTGAATGATTTGTACACGGCGCAATAATCATGCCCTTCTCCTTTTCCACAATAGTTTCTTGTGACGGGGACTGGAGTAGCTCTTCGAACTCTGTTGACCTAGGCGAGGATATCAATCTCTTCAAGATCATCTCTCGGGCACCGGCAATAGCTTCAAATCCGTTCTGGCGGCCCTTTTCTAGCAGAATGAGAATGCCACCGTCCGGATTTAATAATTCCCAAAGGTTATGTACATGCGTTTTCCGCATGTAATCCTCATCAAGAGAGAGAAGTGTATGGGGCGCGATAATTACATCGTAATATTTGCGCTTTGGCGGCGTCTTTCCGCTATCTAGTGACGATGGGTCGTTGATGTGTAGATAGTCCGGTAAGCGCGGCAGAAATGTGGTATTATCCAGCATCAAGCTGGCTCGGTGACGCAGAGCATCAGCGCCAGCAAGGACCGTTGACCTTCCATATGGGACTGGAGCGTCCTTCGGGTGATCCGGCGACATCAGCGACCATTCTGCTCTTATGATTTCTCTCCAAGCTAGAATTCCGGCACCTCCACCACCAGCATCAAGGACAGTCGGGCCCCCCTCTTTATATATTAAATCTCGCAGCCATTTAGTTCCCATCCGTCGTCGAACTTCACTCAAAGCACCCATTGACCAAGCATAGAAACCAGGGTATAAAACAGAAATGAACAGGTTAGCCTCCATCTGAGACATGCCGAACTGTGAAGCCGTCAAGGGGATGGCCGCTCGGTGGAACGAGTTGGCTATTGTTGTAGAAGTGGGCAAACCAGGGCCGTTGAAGGTTTTGGCGGCACCCTCTTTAAGATGCTTGTTGGAGATCTGTGAAAGCATCGCTGAGACAGGTCGGACCATTGACGCTGGTGGGAAAACGGTGCGAGGCCCAACTTTGCCTTGAGCGGTCAAGGGATGTGTGCGGGCATTTTGAGTAACTTCCCCATTCTCATCGAAAGTTTCGGTTCTTAGTTCTGCTCCCAGCTGCTCCGCTACTAGGCGTGCCCTTTCCGTCATAGACATGCTGTCCACTTCGTCAAAGGCAGATTCGGAAACCTCGGATAACTCCTCCACGGACAGATCCTCCGCAGAAGGAATTTCTACCTCGATCAGTCCCCCTTCCCCATCGTCGCGGAATAGCTGGTTTGGCTCCAGTTCCTCTTCTCCATAGGCCTCGTCCACTAACTCCTCCTCAGCGGACTGGGAAACAGGTTCTCCATATAAACTTGTATAAAGCCTGGATTCCTCCTCGTTTAACTCGCCCTCCGGTAGCGATTCGCCAAATTCCTGTCTCGCCAACCGGACCCTTGCCTCTAAATCTTGTGCATTCCGGTAACCGACGATAGGCACAACTTCATTTGGTAGAGGAAGCCCCTCTACCGCGCTGATATCTGTGAATTCGTCAACGAGGTCTAGATCTTCGAGGTCTCGAACGAGTTCGGCGTGCTGTTCGTGGATCTGGTCTATCAGGGCGTAAACGGCATCCTTGCTAGGGGCAGGCGGTGTATCGGACGGGCTAGAGGAGGATATGAATCGTTGGCCATTTTGGCGATTCCGTGAGGCAATGTCTCGTTCCCTTCGAGGGATTGAGCTGGAGAGGGAGCTCCCTGCCCTGATTGGAATGGAGCTTAGCTTTAAGAATTCCCGCACTGGACAAGAAGGGGAATTCAGGGCTCTTCTTCGAAGAGAATTGAGTGCGTTCGGTGAATACGCCGCGCAAATCTTCGTCGAAGACCGCCTAGGTATCATAGTTGGAGAGCAGTCAAGGTCTTGATGAACTACGGAGCAAATTTGAAATCGCCGCAGCTTGAATGGAGAAGACCTAGTGCCAAGAAATATCGACGGCAAACTTTGGCGCTAAATAACCTTAATCTGACATCGAAACTTTATCGACCATGACATCTGCGAAGTCGATCTATGAATGCAGAGAGCAGGATTTGACAGGTCCAAGACAGTACAGAAGATGGCCGTACCTTAAAGCAGATGGGTTGAAAACTAAAGAGATGTATTGCATCATAAAGGGTGTTATTCTCTCTTAAGTCATCATCACTCTCAAGCTCTAGATCATTCTGAGAAATCATAATTTCAAAAAACACCTTAATGCTTTCTTTCTAAATTCCTGTCTGATGAAACACTGCGTGCCATCCTCTGGATTGCACAATGCCATCACAGGGATTTGCAGCTCAATCAAGCCCTGCTCCGCTGTAGTGTGTGAAGTGCTGTTTGGAGCTCATATTCAGTTGTCTTCTCTACATGTTTCAGTCCAGCTGCTTCTCCGTGGCCAGTTTCATCTAGAGGTAGCACAAAAGTTTGTTTTATGCAGGTTTGTGAGGCAAAACAGTGTGACAGGCCGCCCTCTTTCTTATACATGATCAATCGCTGTCCTCATCGTCACCCATCACGGCTGCAAGCGCTTTCCTATACCTGGCAACATCGTGGTCCAAAGCGGTGAGTTTGGCCAAGGTGGACATTAAGCTGGGATCTTGACTTTCTACCCTCACTTTTTCTTTGACCTTGACTTCCTCGCCGTTCCACTTGAAGACATCGCCCGCTTCATCGTGTGGCGGATGCCTCGCACCGAAAAGTCGGTCCCGGAGTGAAAAGCCGCTCAGCCCTATTTCCGGTGCGAACGAGGTAGTAGGAGTGTCGGAGGGAGCTTGGGGTTCGAGGGTTCGTAGGTGAAGGACTAGAGCGGCTTCCAGGACTGAAAGATGGAACGATAGATGGTGGGGAAGCGGGGGATTGAACGACTTTAAATCAATCAGCCAAGTGTTAGCGAAAGACGAAGATACCTCAGGAGTTTCCGGTCAAATACCGAATGGGCAATACGTACGTTGCCGTCTGCGCTATTCTCAAGCCAAGATTTTGTTGCGTTTTCACAGTCGCCTTTTAACGCGTGTCGAGCGTGAGCAATATTATCTTGTAAAAGCCGTAACTGGCCCGATATGTAATTGGCGTTGGTGGGATCGCCCGCCCATGTGCTGACGTCCACGACGTCAAGGCTGTCGTTTATTAATCGTCGAGCGGATGCAATTTGAGGAAGAATTAGTTCCGGAGACGTGGGAGATGCAGATAGGCAAAGTCTCGTAGAGGACATGCCCCGCGGAATCGGTAAGGAGCTTAATTTAAGCTGGATATCCTTCAGATAGAGCAGAGGGTTAGAAGCAAAATTTGAGAAAGCGATTTCCAAAGATTTCTTACCCCTTTCACAACTTTTGTGCCCACTCTTGTCACATATCCTTTCACACTTTCGGATCGTAGCGTGGACATGACCAAGGTGGACCCGGGTTCTGTTGGTGCAAGCAGCGAGGCACATTCTTGGAGGCCTTTGCGCAGGGAAGCTAGGGACTCTTGGAGGGATTGAAGAAGCCATTCAAGCTCGCGCTCCTAGAGATGCTAGATTAACAGGCTATCCAGCAGTAAAGATGCTAGAAAGAGTAAGGAGAGCTACGTACCAATGAGCGGTCTTCTTCCTGCTTCAGCTGGTCTGGAGGGAGCTGAGGGTACGCCCAGGTTGCCATGTTCGATGTTGCACGTCGCAAGTGTAGCCAATTTCCAGAGCGCTCTAGCAGCTATACCCTTATATCAATGATATTCCAACGGTAAGACTGCTGTTTCATGCCCACAAACCGAAGACATACATACTCCCGTCGTAGGGACATGGACAGGGACGGAGGCAGGTGACGCAGGTCGTCGGCTGCGGACAAACTTCAAATCCGGACATCAACGACACCCATCGCCTGCAACAGCAGCTCGCGCAATCCGCTCTCGTGACTGATTCGACCAACTACTCCTCCATCCTGGAATATATCCATTTCCCGCATCCGTCGGGCCAGAGGGAATGTTATAACGACGGTGCAACTATGCCCTCAACATTGGGAGGACCCGTCGGGCTATTCGCAGCCGAATCCGGTGAACTTACGCTGAAATTGAACTGAAGGGGCCAAAGTTAGGCACAGGAAGGAAAATATGTACTGTACCTGGATCGCCAGCGCATTTTTGGTGGCATCATCGACGGAGTGGCCGGTTTGTCGGTTGGCTCGTACTCAAGAGCCAACTGCAGCGAGCGCGCTCTTTGCCAGCCACGCGGTATGACAGGTTATTTTTAGTGCCCAGGCTTTTTCTTTTTGTTGTCCTTTTGTCAGCAGCACCCATTGTTTGACTGGAAAAAAAAAGGAATTCCAACATTGCCACGAGCATTCCGGAAATTCCGTACAGAAGACGATCTTCCTTTTGCGGCAATTCGACGCCGCATCCACTGCGCACTCCCGTCGCCGGACATTCAACCCAAACCTGGCTTCGCCGACGGCGATATATCTCGTGTCTGCCCTGACATTCGAGCGAGGCTCCTCTGTGCGCGTTTTCATGGATGCGCCAACTTTTTGAAACAGTTTTCGTTTGTTTTCATCCATGTTGACGCGGAATTTTGAGTCATTTTGCTTTGTACAACATGCACATGGGCCGTTTCTGTTGCCGCCGAAGAGAGCGCCTTTGTTTTGTATCAGAGTCGTCGACTAGATAAAGCCCGTCTAGACGCCTGACGGGCTTGCGAAGCTTTGTCTACTATCGACAGATAGGCTGCAATTAACAAAACCATGATTTCCAGACATATTCTATGTGCCTTTGTGGCCTTATTAAGTCTCTTTGGGGTTGCCGTGTGCCGTGGAATCGATGGTGAGCGGCACCGACTTGGCAGTCCTGATTCAGACCGGAGACAGAACCGAGACAATCGGGGCAGAGATCAGGAAAGATGGCGTCACGATAATGGAAAGCGTCATGATTCTCTCCAGCTTGATCGCCGGAATCTTCAGGAGGCTAGTAAACAGGATGGAAAGGTGGAATCGGACAGCACTATCGCACCGTCAATTACGTATGCATTCTATCAGGGATTTCTCTTGGTTTATACAAAGGCTGACATGTTTACTATCAGAGATGGCGCAAACTTCATTAATTTCTGTGGTGGCAAGACCCTCACGAATGGCCAAGCGCTAAATGAAACTTCATGCAATGGCATCGGTCAGTTTTCTTGGGCTTGCCGGCCTGCACTGCCATCTGCAGAGAGACTGACCATCGCGCAGTCATGGGCGACATCCCCTCTCGAGACAATATGATATCCACTATCATCCTAAACCCAAAGCCGGGCGAGCAACTCCTCGCGCATACAAAGTTTACCGTCAAGATCAAAGTCCATAACTTAAAGGCCGGATCCTTTACCAATCCCAGATCCAATTACTACTCAGCTCCTCAGCAGCTTCAAGACGGCCAAGTGGTTGGACACGTCCATATAACCATTCAATCACTCGGCGGAGATATCGCCACGCAGAAACCCCCGGACCCCAACGTTCTGGCATTTTTCCAAGGCATCAGACATGCCACCGACCGCCATGGCCACCTTTCTGTGGAGGTTACGCATGGTCTCCCCGAGGGTGCCTATAGGGCTTGCACTTTGGTCGCTGCTGCGAACCATCAGCCAGTAATAATGCCAGTAAGTTGCCCGCACTTAATGTCTCCAATCCATTCCGGGCAGCTAAAATACGCCCCAGGTTGCTAAACGTGGCTCTCAAGATGATTGCCAAAAGTTCACTGTTACGGAGAGAAAATACAAAAGCACGGATAAGGCATGGCGATGGAGATGGGGATGGTATGACAGACCAGGCAGGGTATAGGGTACGGTTTGGTAGTGGCACTGGTTAGACGAAGGGAGCTATCGCGCCGGCCGAGATCTGCACCCTGTCCTAATAAGTCATCTTTGATGAGTTATCATTTTACTTTCTTGTGCATACGTCTGGATTTTTTCAATAAATACTTTCTATAAATCGCACTGGCTGGTTAAACATTTGTCTTTACTCGTCCACATCCCCCTTTTTATACATACTATTTCCGATCAGAACGGCACCAAACTGGCAAGCTGGACTCGAATAGGCGCAAACGAATGCGTAAACGCACGAAGCTTTTATTGCAGCCACGATGGCAGAACGGGGTATACCTAACGTAAATTAGTGTTCGAAAAATAAAGAACTCGAAGCCCATCTGCTGAAAGGCAGGAAGCAGATGCATGATATCATCTCTGACGATCAGCTTAGTCATCAGTCTTATCGATAAGCAGATATCTGTCAATCTTTGACGGGAATGCTGCAGCTTCATTCGGGGTTGAAACGAGCTCACTTGCACGAACCATTTGACGCCCTGAGAGCTTTTATCCAGTGCTTTTATCTACATTATTATAGTCCTTACCTCCTGCGAACCCCAATTGGCGCGACTCGACGCCCTGCGATACCCAATTCACAATGTCATCTCCCACAGTCCTGCTCCCGGGCGACATAATCTCCAATCCACCTTCCACTAACCCCCTGAAGCTCACAACAAACCTCCACCAGCTAAAAACATCCTCCACAACCGAAGAGTCGTTAATCGCAAGCACCCAGACCGGCCTCCTCGCCACCGACACAAAACGCAACACCCTTTCGATCCTCCCCTTCTCACAACGACGCTACATCCCCTCCATAAACGATCTGGTAATCGCTCAGATCCACCACTCCAGCGCAGATTACTTCCACTGCACTGTTTCGCCGCATACGCCGCACGTGTTTCTTGCGCATCTTGCGTTCGAGGGCGCGACGAAGAAAACGAGACCGCAGCTTAAGCAGGGAGAATTAGTCTATGCGCGCGTATTATCGGTGGGCGTAGGGCCGGGCGCGGAGATCGAGCTCACGTGTGTGAATCCTGCGACTGGGAAGGCGGAGCCGGGTGGTTTGGGAGTGCTGAGTGGGGGGATGGTGTTTGATGTTTCGGTTGGATTTGCGACGAGGCTTATGATGAAGGGGGATGCTTTCGGAGGTAATGGTATTGGTGGGGTTGTTGTGCTGGAGGAGCTGGGCAAAAAGCTGGAGGCGCAGGGTGGATTTGAGATTGCGGTTGGGAAAAATGGGCGGGTGTGGGTGGATTGCTCTGCTGGTGGGGATACTGCGGTGAAAACGGTCGCGAGCATAGGGAGGTGTTTGAAGGAGACTGATCGGCGGAATTTGGGGGTTGCAGAGCAGAAGAAATTGGTGTCGAGGGTTCTTCGGGAGATGGGGTTGGCAGATTAATGGAAGTATTCACGTTTGTTCCATGATACGGGTTGTTCGTCTACATAATTTCGCGGGCTGGATGGCATGATACGGCGTTAAATTGAAAGAAGGATATATGGTATGATTAGCGAATAGATCGCATTGGGTATTTGCATGCAAGCTCCCGCCATGAATATCAGACTTGAAAATAATGTTAGAATTCGAGGTCAGATGCATAATGGAAAACGGCCAAAAATCCCCACGGCCAGCGGCCATAATAGGCCCAAGATCTGGCAAAGCTGTCACCGGAATTTCCAGGCACCGGGAACGCCATATGCAAGCTTGCTCCTTACTGTGGTCCATAACATGAGCCTTCATGGAATAAGAAGAAAATGCATCGGGATATAACATACTACTTTCCAGCTCTTGCTCCCTCTCCTGGGCAATCGAAAACTGACTTCCGATCCAGATCCTCGCGCAGAATGCTGTGACGAGAACATCCGTCATTATATCCTCCATATCCGCCAACAGGTGTATCCCATGCTGTTTACCACCGTTCCCGACAGTCTCGATGGCAACAAGTGAATGGTTCACATCCTCCCACTGCAATTTCTCTTGCTTCTCGGCGTTTCGCATCGGCCTCGTGCGAAAAAGTAGCTTCGTTTGTTTCCCTTGTGACTGCCAAAGCTCCCAACTTTGTCGTAAGAACCCATGGTTTTCCCGGAGTGTGAGCTTCCCGGGTATAGTGCGCCGGCGCTTTCCGGAGATTTCGACGGTGGTGGAGAGAATAGATTGGCTGAAGGAGTAAATAAGTTTGTCTCGAGGGTTAAATGTTGTCGTTTCATCGCTAAATGGGACGAGGCGCGAAACATCGATTCTGCTGTGGCCGGCATCTAGCTCTTGCGAGAGCTCATAGAGAGCGGTAGCGGGAGGACGTGAGGGGAATATTAATCTCCTATCGATCACAATGTTGGAGAACTGGGATGCCCTTCTGGGTGCGTCGCTGATGCATTCCTCGTACGACGGGAGACTCTGGGTAATTTCTCCGGACATGTGTTTGCATTCTGGCTGCGCCTGCAGGTTCTCAAGCCAGGTATGGAAGGTCAAATTAATTTAATCCAGCACCATCACTGCGTCAGGAATCGGACAGACGCTGTAGGAATATTATCGCACATCACACTGCCTTCCGCAGCGAACCTGGGTTGATGATGACATCATCACGATGGCCAATCACTGCCGCGGCTGAAAATCCAAAGCCTCAGCGCCGGGAACCCGACGATGGAGCCTCAGGGGATCGTAGTATTTATTAATGGCGAGGGGGGATTGTTCAGGGATTAAAATGTGACGTCGGGTGTTTCCGCTTAGGCAGACTGTATGGTCATATTTCACCCCAGAAAAGTCCTGCGGGGAGGCCAGATGGATAGTCATGGGTATTTCTGGGGTCAAGGCATGCGGCCTTGTGCACAGACTTACAGGCTGTGTATTCACTTTGTCGCAGTGATACCCGTCTGCTTGTCGATCGCATATTCAAGAGCAGCAGTTTCATTTTAGAAAAACGGCGATTTCAACCATATTCACCCAACGGGTCCTCGAGTCAGGCAAGTCCGCGTTTTCCACCATTGGGCCGTTCTTCTTCCTCTTCCGTTTCCGTCCTTTTGCAGGGGCCGGAGTCTCAGTACCAATTTGGGGCTCCTCTGATACAGGGAGAGCCGCGTGATCCCCACTGGTTTCCTGCTGAGCTTTACTTGGATCTGCGGTTGTGTTCTCGACTTCCCTCTCCTTGAGTTTTTCGTCGTCCACGACATCGTCAGTTGTGTTGTCTATTTCCCTTTGCTTGAGTTGTTCGTCTTCCACGATATCGTCAACGACAGCTACGGTGCCTGTCTTCACTCTGATGCTGTATCCGCCTTTCTCGCTCAACCATTTCCCCACGTTCATAGCCTTTTCAATAGCCCGGCCGGTAGCTTTGATAAAAACTTCCTCCTTTTGCAGCTCCTCCGTACTATTCCTGAGCTGTTTAAATTTATCCTGCGCACTTGTCGTGCTTTCACCCAATGAGACTTTTGACATGGCCCGTTTTTCGGCTTCTTTTAGCAGTTTCTGGACACGTTTCGCCGCACTCATAAAGGGAGTTTTAGTAGACACGTAGACGATTTTGGGAACTTTGGCACCGGCGTAAGGGGATGCTGCTGGAGGGTGAGGGATAGGACGCTTCTCGATCCGCGCATCTATATTGGTCAGGTCATTAGCCAAGATTCTTATACGCCCGCCCCCCTCGTGACATTTCCAGCCAATATGACGGTGCTATCTCTCACATTTGGGCAGCTTCTGGAGATTCTTGTTCTTCCTCTCGAATACAAGCTCCGGGTGCACCTTAACCTTGGCCATGATTGACGCGTCGTGGGCGATGATTTCCAAATCGTGCTCAATTGATAAGCCTATGACATCTCCAACCTATATCATTTCAAGGATAACGCCGCAGAAATGAGTAGACCCTCGTTGTGGAGTGTTCTTCGTGAGGTTGAAAGGTGACGAGCAAAAAGCACGAAGCTTAGGCTGCTTATCGATAAAACCAATCAGGAAAGTTTCCCGACTTGTCACTCCCGCTAAGAATTTTGTGGCCGCGAAACATCTTTTCTTCCCCCTCGACTTGAAGGATTAACCTCTCCTCTCTCCTTCACGTTGCCGTTTAGATTTCTGGACCTATCTTTCTGGACATAGTTTGCTACATATTATTCTTTCTATACAATAGACTTTGAAAATGAGCGACGAGCCTAACGGAGTTGCCGCAGAGGCACAGGAGCGATATGCCATTGGTATCTCCTTTGGAAATACCAACAGCTCGATAGCGCACATTTCACCGGTACGAAAAGAAAATAACAAGACTGGTCGTACTACTGATTGCTAACATTTATCTAGGAAGGAAAAGCGCAAGTCATCGCCAACGAGGAGGGAGGTTCGTAATTCCCGAAGTGAACCTCGAAAGAATCCCTATTGACCATTTGATAGACCGTCATATCCCTTCGATACTGTCTTATGTTGAGGGAGAGGAGTATCATGGTACACAAGCAAAGTCGCAGTTGGTGCGAAATCCGAAAAACACCGTTGCGTACTTCAGAGACTATCTTGGAAAAGAGTCAGTTTTCCCGTCCCTTGCAAAGAAATATGCCGTTCAGGTGCTAAAAGTTTTCTCTGCAATATAGTTTCAAATCGATAGATCCCACACCCTGCCACCCCTCTGCGCACCCTCAACCCCATGATTCCTCCGTGGCCTTCACTATTCGGGATACAGCCAGCGAAGAACTCAGCACTGTCACCGTTTCTGAGATCACCACACGTCATTTGCGCCGATTGAGGCAATCTGCATCCGATTTCCTTGGAAAAGATGTGAATGCGGCTGTTGTTACCGTTCCTACAAACTTCGCCGATGCCCAGCGCTCCGCTTTAATATCTGCTGCTAAAGAGGCGGGGATCGACGTTATCCAATTCATCCACGAGCCGGTTGCCGCTCTCCTTGCTTATGATGCCAAGCCTGAAGAAGCTGTGAAGGACAAGGTCGTTGTTGTAGCGGACTTTGGCGGGACACGCTCAGATGTCGCTGTGATTGCATCAAGGGGTGGAATGTACACCATCCTCGCCACCGTTCACGACTATGAGCTCGGTGGTGCCCAACTTGACCAGATCTTGATTGATCATTTCGCCAAGGAATTCATCAAGAAGCACAAGACTGATCCTCGGGAAAACGCTAAGAGCTTATCGAAACTCAAGTTGGAAGCGGAGCTTACGAAGAAGGCATTGAGTCTGGGAACCAACGCTTCGCTGAGCATTGAGAGCCTTGCAGACGGAATCGACTTCAACTCCACCGTGAACCGCACAAGATACGAACTTTTGTCAGGCAAGGTCTTCGGAAGCTTCACCGGACTAATTGAACAAGCTGTGAAGAAGGCCGAACTTGATGTTCTCGATATTGATCAGGCCATTCTTTGCGGTGGAACATCCCACACTCCCAAGATCGCTCGCCTCGTGCAGTCATTGTTCCCCCCTACAACAACCGTCCTGGCACCTTCCACCTCCGCAACTGCAATCAACCCTTCAGATCTCGCCGCCCGAGGAGCTGCCATCCAAGCCTCCCTCATCGAAGAATTCGAAAAGGACGACATTGAGCAATCCACCCACCCCATGGTGACCGTCGCTCCCCACCTCCGCAACGCCATCGGAGTCCAGCTCGTCTCCTCCGGTGAAGACCCGGCAACCCACCCAATCTTCAAGCCCCTTCTCAATACCGACACTGCGCTCCCTGCCCGCCGTTCCGCACAATACGCGGTGCCAAAGGACGGCGGCGACGTGATTGTCCGCATCTGCGAAGGTGTTCGCGAAATCAAGGTCATCAAGCCTGAACCCAAGCCCAAGAGCGAGAAGCCCGCCGATGCTGAGGACGAGGATGACTCCGACTTTGATTCTGATGAGGAAGAAGAGGAGATCCGTGAGATCGTGTGGAATGTGTCGAAGCCTGTTGCGGAGTTTGCGATCAAGGACGTCAAGCCCAATGGAAAGGTTGAGGTGATGGTTAGCGTGAACGAGCATCTTGCTGTGCAGATTACTGCGAGGGAAGTTGGCGGCAAGGGTGGTGTGAGAGGTGTCGTTGATGCTCCCGCTCAGGAGAATGGAACCTCCGCATAGACATAGGGTCGGGGGAATTCGCTTTGCTAAAAAAGGATTGACATGACGATAGATTTGCTGATGATGTTTTTTTGGGGAGTTTATTTTTGTTGATATTCTTGATGTTTTCTCACGTTTATGCGGATGGGAAAATTGGTTTCAAAAATTAGAGGCGAGGAGATATCAGTTCCAGAATATATGTCCTGTTCCCGTTCTTTTTCTCAAAAATACTTCCCAACTTTTTGCGAGTGGTCAACGCCTATTCTAGGCGATAAAAATGCTAGTAAAGAGATATTGCACTGATCCATTTTGCAGTTCCGATATCCTGCCCACCGTTAAACCCGCTCTCATACCAAGAGAGCAGCTGGTATATGTCCGAAAATGCCCCGGTCATCCGTGACATATGCAAAAGGAAAATACAATATAACAGGAAGAAATCATCAAAGAAGTCAAAAAAATCAAAGGCCAATGCTCGAAAACCTGATGCAAAACTGAAGGGCAAAAAAGGAGGAGTAAACGTCATAGAAGTCTCCCCTCCATCACAAACGTCGCTCTACCAGAGAGCGTAATCCTCGATACCCCGGTCCCATGCTCATTTAATCGCACCTCGATGCACAGCTGGCTAGGCCTACCTAGCTGCACGCCCTGCTCAATCGCATACGCATGTCTCGAGTTCTTCCCGCCCTTCTGCAGCGCCAAATGCACGGCTAATGCACAGCATCCGCTCGCTGTCGCGGCGTCTTCCACGCCCTCTGATATCACGCGCACTTGTAGACGGGTTATGTAGGGCTCCTCTGTGAAATCTGTCTGTAGCTGGATAAAGTATACGGCTCCCGGTGTCGAGGAATCGGGCGACGAGGGCGCGGAGGTAGCCCATGTCCAGAGTTTGGGCTGCTGCATTTCGTCTGCGGGACTGGCGGGTGTGGACGCGCTGTTCCAGCCGCCGTAGAGATCTGGTTCGGGCGCTTCACCTGGTCGGAGGAGCGACATTAGGGCGGGGCAGGTGGTGAAGTCGACGAGGGTGTAGGTTAGCCCCTTTACGATGGAGACGACCGAGTATGAGGCTTTCATCTTGTCGACTTGCGGGCTTGTGCCTAGTTTTCGTTGGACGGCGAGGATTTCGTCCTTTGGTGTTTCGCGAGCGTGCACGTGGATGTCGTGCGGGACTTCGACGGCCGCAAGTTGCCGGCTGGGGTCGTAGCTGGCTTGGATTGTGCCGCTGGTGGTTTGGAGGGTGCAGCTTGTTAAGTGCCGGGGGGGCTTTGCGGGCGGGGATGTGATGCTGGAAGAAGGCGCGGAGAGAGTGAGGTCTTCATTGTTGAGTTTCTGAAAGATGTAATGTGCTGTTCCGAGGACGGCATCGGCGGCGAACCGCCGCTCGACTCCCGGGCTGTATAGTTCGATTTTGCGCGGTTGTCCGATTTGAGCATCGTGTAAGAAGGCCGTTGTGGCATAGCCGAATTCCTTTGCTATTTGTTGTTTTCTTTCTCGGGAGAGGACATTGTTTCGGACGCTCACGATAGGGAGCTGGTTTCCGAGATATCTGTCGAATTGTTAGAACGTATTCCAACGGCTAAACAGCTGGGCGAAGGCATGGAGACGGGATATTCACCTCTCCGACGAAAAAACGTCGAGAACGACTATATCAACGGGTTAGCCCCAATGGCCTTGAAAGAATTCCGAAGTTGCAATCTGAAATGACGCAAGCCCCTTGCATCTATATGCAGCTGCAATGGCTTCAAAGCATCGACAAGGGCCACAGAAATAGAGCTGGTCTCACCATAAGTATGTGGTCCTGCAGCCATCATGAAGGGCAATTACGCATGAGACTGCAATCCGTACAGGTTCTAATCGACAGCGGAACGACTCTTGATTCTTTTGAACCTGCGATATCTAACTGCCCTTTTCCCACACTCAACATTAGCAACATGTGGCATTGCGTCAAGACTCGAGAAAAAGACATACGGTCTTGGCATGAAATCCCTCACTCAATGCAGTTTTTCGAGAGAGAATGATGGTTATCGTGTCCGTCGTTGCTGTTGAGCGTAAACTGGCCCAAACGTACGCAGAGCGGGAGCAAGAGAAGCCGTGGGAGCAATCCGTGGCGGGACCAGGGGAAGACTTTTCGCCTTTGGGGCCGGATGAATTATATATGGATAGGAATTGGGTGAGACGATGGGTTTTTGATGGAGATCCAGCTTCAGCTTTAGGGTACAAGCGGCTGCTGATTGGGCGCATAGGGGGAAATCAATGGAGATTCTTCTCCATGGCGATTAACCTTAAGCCCGAATCCTCGGAAGCGCTTCAACCTTGTCGTCATCGGCTGTCTTTCTCACAGAGAAAGTCCCTCACAAAGCAGCTAATGTGGCGGGAATGCAGTTGCTGGGATTTCTGTTCCTGTTGATCAGCAGGCCGTCAATTGTGTTCATCTCTATTCCGACCCTTTCAATGAGCTCTCGTAGGCGAGTCTGGTTGCTCTCGAGTTTCTTTCTTCACAGGATCGCCTGGCGGCGGCGACAATGACCTCATAGCCCCATCAACCCGCTTAGTTCGGTGAGCATGCTCGGATCATTCCGCGAGCAACTCAAACAAATCGTTATTGGGTTGCTTCTGGCTGGCAGTTTAAAGATGAGTGTTGCTTAGAGTCAACAATGCAATATCCAAAAGCCTGCGTTCGGAATTCTCACAGTTACATGCAGTTATCCAAAAATGGGATTGTATCAAGCGCCTCCGAACGAACCAAAAATTGCTGAAATTAGGAAGCTGACACCTGGGTATTCCAGCCAACTAGTCAGATTCGGACATTAAACCGACCGTCTCTTCACGTTGTTCCTGGACAATGTCCCCGTCTAGGGTGAAATGATCGCCCGGTGCATCAACGATATCAACTCGCGGAACAGTGGACAGGGGTAGAAAGAAGTCAACAACTTCACCGTGCTCCTTATATATTGCCCAGTCCAAAGGGATTCCTGAAGACAGATCTTCTACCAACTGGTCCGCTCCGTTTTCCACCAGGAACTTCACGACATCAAGGTTCCCTGCAACAGCAGCGAAGGACAGAGGGGTACATGCGTGTTCCTCCATGTACGCACGATACTCCTCGTCCTCGAGGTAGTCTTCGAGCATAAACTTGTTGATCGAATCTTTAACCCCTTTTTCGAAGAGAAAGCGTAGGACATCGAGCCGATCTGATGATGCCCGTAAGCAGGCCCAGTGGAACAGCTGTCCGCGCTCAATAGAGCCGCCTCTGCTGAAAAGCAGCTTAATGATCGAGAAGGGGGCGTCGTAAACCGCGCAGGATAGCGGGGTGGTATCCCGCCAGTTTCGTGCATTCGGGTCGGCGCCGTGGTCCAAAAACCATTTCACAAGATTTTCGTCGTGGACAACCAGCCTGTAGATACGCAGTTAGAACCTAGAAGCCCCCTGACCAAGACTTGACCTACCCAGCGCTGCTGGTTGACACTTGCCCCAGAGAGTATTGATATCCTAACCGTGGTCAACAAAAGCCTGGAGAATCTCATAGGACTTTAGCTGAGCCACGCGCACGAACAGGAACTGCGACATCGGCGCGCCTTGGGTCAAAAGGTATCGAACCGCCGCCGCCTGGCTGTTTTCAACAGCCTGGTAGAGGGCAGTGTCTAGAGAATAGTGTCTCCGATCGGCGAGGGCTACGCGAATAGTTTCGACATCACCAGATTCACATGCTGAGTAGAATCTGTCCACGTCTTCTGGGCTTGGTTCTGTGGGGGGTTGAGGGCTTTGGGTGATCCAGTGGATCGTCATTTTAAGGCGAACACGTCAAATCTGACTGTCAAACGGAAGATAATCATGAAGCAGGATATTTGGAGAATGCTCGAACCTGATGGCGAGAGCTTGGGAGCCATCTCTTTTCATGTTCCGACTGTTGTGCCATCTGATGTGTTCGACATCGGCAAGGCCATGGTAACAATCAGGCGCCCTTTACAGGTGAGGCTGGAAGCAGCCAATCCCCTTTGTATTTCGTACCTCCATTTTATTCATGGCGTCTCTTATTCATTCCATAACTATCTAACCACTATAGCAAAATTATCTCGAATAAAACCCCAAAAACGGTGTGTCTTCTCCATGCCTTTTCAACAATTCTTTCTCCAGACACACAGGCCATCGAACAAGAAACGCGTGAAACCTAATGACTACCCCTGATGTCTAGAGAGTTACGCGGGAATCTGGTGGCTTCGCATCTGAATTAATGTGAGAGGCTTGTGTTGAATTACAGAGTACAGGACTCTGCACTTGGGATTTCCTTTTGGTGCAGTGGTTTCCATTTCAATAGCTTGCCACTCTATCCTCACCTAATCCTCACCATCAGCCTCAACAGCCTTCTTGGCGATTCTGTGGCGGTCCGCAAGTCTATTTTTCGCCCTGTTTGTTTCGGCGGTGGGGAGATCCTCGAAGAGTGTGCCGAAGTGTAGTGTGGTGTCCTGGAGCCCAGGATCGGCCCGAGCTTTCGCTGGGAGGCTGTGGTATTTTTCGCTCGTCCAGTTTCGAAAGACTCTGGCCAAGAAGTGGCTCAGTTCTTCATCGGTGACTTTTTCCGAATTGATGTTTTGTTTGACCTTCTTGACCAAATCCTTCAGGCCTTCTTCTGGTCGACACTCAGTTTTTCTACCCTGAGCTTTCTTTGATTTTAACTCAGGATGCCCTGTTTGACTTGGCAGCCTGAGTCAACTTTGGATGTAATGAAAGTCGAGGTAGGAATATATTTTCACTGAGCCACCCCTTTAACGAATACTATTCTTGCTCCCTTCAAGATCAAGTTCATCAGCGAGCCTTCTTTGATTTTAAGATGCCTTCGCTTGGTCACTATCCAGTAGGCCCTCCCCGAGCGACCTTTGAATTGTTATCGGTTCGATTGGAGATCGGATTGACACGGATTTGAACTCCATCAGCAAAGTTTTGGAACGCTTGCGCAATGGTTGAGTTGATAATTTCCTGAGCATAACATTTCTGGGCCATATGATTGATGGCCTTGAGCATTTGCTCATTGCAATTATCGACTAAGTCTGGTCAGCCATAGACGAAGATGAAAGCCGTCAATTGAAACTTGCCTAAAAATCCAATGCGCTCTAAAGTAAGACTGCATAAGGGCTCGAAAGTGTCTTCGTCTGAACAAATCCCCTTGCGATATAACTGAACATCAACTGTAGCCTTGGCTGCATGTACGTCGTTATTGGCTGCCTGAATGAAGGAAATTGACAGTTTTATCTCTGATGACATCTCAGTGGTAAACGTTGAGGAATCTCCTTTGGGATTCTAGATAATTCACTGGAATTTGCTGAACGTTCTCATAGCTCTGATCTTGTTTCCGCTGCTTCTAATTGAAGTTCATTCATTTTTTTTTTGTGAGATCATTTAAGGCAACGTCCGTTGGGAGGAAGATAAAGCCTGGGTCGTCGGCTCGGTCGAACTGTTGATGGCAGGATGGACAAAGGGGAATTGCATTGGATGCTGCCATCAATGGAAAAATGACTAACCCCAAATCATTCCTTAACTCTGCCTTCAACGGATGAGCATGTTAGCAGAATTCTATACAAGTAATGGAGCATTCGTACTTGACCGTCTTCCTTGGCTATTGAGAGATGACGGGCCGGACTTATAAATTTCCGACCCTAACCCCACGTGCCCCTGACTGGAAGCTCGACCCCCGGGCAAACAGCAGGCGCGGGCATAACTTGTTGGCCACACTCAGGATCAATGAAATTGATCACATACTCCGTACTTCGGTGCATAACTCGGATACAAGAATCTTCGAAGCCGCTTGGAGCAGTGCCGCGTGCAAAGGGCATTAGTGTGCACGAGAGATCGTTCCGAGTCAGCCCTGCTACCAATGGAGCGAGCCAATGTCGCTTAACTGCTGACGGGAATAACGTCAAATCGCTGCGCGAACAGCTAAGCGACGACTGTCTTGCGATGTGACGAAGACGAAATATCAGTTGGGCCAATGGCGACTTACAGGCTCATCACGCCCCGGACGAAGGAATCCACCCCTGAACCATGGCGTTGCTTGATTTTCTGGGGCCGGGGTGGGCCGCAGAACTTCAACAGGGGCCACGAGGCAGACTCCTCGCTGGGCGAACGTGGATGAGAAACCTCTCCCCAATCTTTCAAGATACCGCAAATGGGGATGGCAGTCCAATTGTGCCTGTTGCTTTCAGCACGGGCGCGGCATGCCGAGGTTTTTCGGCAATTGTCTCTTCCATGAAGAAAGTGTTCAAGGGCAGATGGAACTATCAAGCTGGTCTTGTTTGATATATGAAGATGGACCCCGCCACTATGACTGGGGTTCCTCTGCTATCAAGCTCCAGCGCCGCTCTCGAACATGCTTCTCAAACGGGCGATCAATACGAGCATTGCTCTCGCCCTGTGCGGTGTTGCCGCATCAGCCGCGCCGGAAACCGTTGACCTCACGATCACTCAGACGACAGCCGAGATTAGCGCTGATACCTCCGCGATTTACTACGGACAAGATCCGTTGCTCCTCGGGAATGACGGCGGTGCTGGAACTGGTGGTTTTCGAAGCTGGAGCCTCCTTGAGGATGTCAAACCTTTGAAGGAGTTGACTCGTCGGACGCCCGGTCGGACCAAGGCCCTGGGTCTGGTGTATGGTGTCGCGGGCAAAGATCTCCTCATTAGCATTGCTGCTCCAGACTCCTTAATCCGACTTTGGGATGTCGACGGCCTAAAGGAAATACCTTCCGCCCAGAAGAAGGTTCTTGGTGACTGGTCCGCCTTGTGCCCATGGCGCAGCCCAGAGAGCGGGTGGCAGTACTTTTATCTTTTTGGAAAGCAGCACGCTGTCCAGTTCGTGATACGTAAGAAGGGTCGGGATTTTGAAGTCTTAGAGGTATGGTCGTGTCGCGATGAGCATGAACGATATGTTTACAGGTATTATAGGTCCAATCTTTTGATATTCCCGTTGAACCAAGTTCTTGCGCCATTTCACCCAAGGATGGAACTGTTTATTTTGCCGGAGAAGACAAGACTATCTATAAATTCCAGGCTTCCGAGTCGACTACGGCCCCCAAAACTAGCGTTCTGGGAGAGGTTGGAGATGATATCTCAGGCTTGGCAATTTATGTTGCCTCCAAGTCGGAGTACTTGTTTGTTGCGCAGTCCGATGTGGTTGAAGCTTATACCCCAAAGCTCGAGCTCCAGGGCGCTATGAAGCTCAGCGGACTGGAGGAGATCGAAATCCAAGGCCTGTCCATTTATCAATCGGCGTCTGATCGTTACCCTGCGGGAATTCTCGCTTACGCATTGGAGTCGGACGATGGCGAGTCGTTTGGTTTCAGCTCTTTGGAGCCAATTTTCAAGGACAAGAAACTCGGGTTTGAGCCTAATACAGGTTATTCCCCACGCCCTAAAAACACTGGTGAGCGAGGGCCAGTCCGGCCCGGCTTCAAAGAAGGAAAAAAGCTTTCTTGCTTCGCCGGATATAAAGGACCAGCCTGCAACAAAGTTACGTGCCGAAATGACTGCTCCGGTCGCGGCAGTTGCGTCGGCCCCAATCTTTGCAAGTGCCAAAAGTCCTGGGCAGGCCCGGATTGTTCGTTTGCCCTCGTCGAAGCCAAATACGAAACTGACGCCAATGGTGAGGACGGCGATGATCCTGCCATCTGGATCTCGCCCGCTGGTCCTGAAAAATCAAAAATCATCACCACGACAAAGTCAACGAAAGGCGCCGGGCTAGCTGTTTTTGATCTCAAGGGAAAACTGCTCCAGCACTTTGATGCCGGGGAGCCAAACAATGTCGATGTTATTTACAACTTCAAGGCCGGAAACCGCACAGTCGATCTTGCTTTCGCAGCCTGTAGAGCAGATAACACGCTATGCCTCGTTGAAATCACGCGAGAAGGCCGCCTCACTTCCATCCCCGGCGGCAAGCAACCAGCTCCCAAGGGCTTTAAGGTGTACGGCTCATGCGTCTACCGTTCCCCCAAGAGCGGAAAGCAATATCTCTTTGTGAATGCGAAATCTGCAAAGTACCTACAGTACGAGCTCACGGCGGCGCCAGACGGGACGCTCTCGACAACACTTGTGCGCACCTTTACCGGCGGGTCCGGCCTTCAAGTCGAAGGCTGCGTGACGGACGAAGCGACCGGCACCATCTTCATCGGCGAGGAACCGCGCAGTCTATGGCGTTACGATGCCGAACCCACCGGTTCGACAAAAGGTACGGAAATCGCCCGTGTCGGCGACGGCACAGTTCACGCTGATGTCGAGGGCGTCACGCTCGTCCCCGGCAAGACACCAGACAAGGGCTTCATAATCGTCTCCTCTCAAGGCGTCAGCGCGTACTCAGTCTTCCGTCGCGCCCCTCCGCACAAGCATATCGGATTCTTCACCATCGGCGCCTCGGCAGACGGCAGCATCGATGCAGTGACGAATACGGACGGGATAGCTGCCGTGGGCACCAAGTTATCTGCAGACTTCCCTCACGGGCTGATCGTTACGCACGATGATGCAAACGAGTTACCTGGTGGGCGGGGGACGGACGATAAGGCGTCGTTTAAGCTCGTTAGCTTGAAGGACGCGTTTGAGAAGTTGGGAATCTTGGACGAGGTTGATGCTGAGTGGGATCCGAGAGCCTGATTTTCCTGTTTCTTTGCGAATTGATTTTGAATTGTATATCAGCATAACAATGGAAGAGACGAGACTTCTGAATATATTGCTCCTTTGGTGGGCGGAGAGATACTGCCATTGGTCTAATCCATCACAATGACTTTCGCCTCAGTTTTCTACATTTGCCTCCTGATGAATCTACCGATGGATGAACCGTGGTTCGCAGCGGGCTGCCCCTGAAAGCAGTTACAAGGTCCCAGGGCTCGATGCGGATCAACCTTTGGAGCTTGGATCTTCCTCTTCCGTTCGATCAACAGTTGATGTTCCTGAGCATCCCGTGGAACTACAACGAACATCTGTTTTGATGGAAGCATTGGTTTCGATCAATGGATCGACGACATGAACATTGGAGTGCAGAACCCTGACTGTGGGGAGTACGAATGTTCCTTAATGTGGGGGGAGATCTCGAAGAAACAAGGCACAGTAAGGCTGGGTTCTAACTTCTGGAGACATGAATTCGATCGTCTTGTGAAGCTTTGGAAGAAGATCTGGAGTTCGTGCATTTCTTGAGTGTGGGGGGAAGGGGTCGAGGATCGCTGGTACGGATGTTCCTCAACCCAGATTTGACAGAAACGAGGGGCTTGGACCCTGAAGCTCCTTTGCTCAAACAGGGAAAAGGAAGCTGACATTCACTGTGAATGAATCTGGTTCTTGTCGTCTATCGGCGTGTGCCAGTGGCTAGTGGTCGCTCAGGGTCTCGCTGATCAATTGGGATTTTTTGGAGAGGAGGAGGTTTGTGGCGATAATCCAGAGACAATAGTGGTCCATCAGATATCTACATGTCCAAATCAAATGTTTTCTTACCCTGGGAGAGCTTTCTCGGCAGTTTCGCATCTGCATCCGGGAGAATGGTCCCCGGAGAATTTGAGAGCTCACATCGGAACTTTTTAACTTCTTCCTCTCGAGGCGAAAGTGTCATGGTCTGCCGCTTTTGGGTGCTACATTTTTCCCTCTCGAAATGCAGCCTGCCCACAGCATATACGAAAGTGGACTGTCATCTGCAAGGGACGGATGCCGCTATGCGTCGCTCGCACTGCCCCTCCGGATTTCCGATGGAAGCTAACTAGGGTGACGGTTACAATTGGGCGGCCGGGGACGTGAAAAATTGCCAATCCAGCGACATCTTATCACTGTCACAGACATCCTACAGGGCCTGCGGGTTGTGGAGATCAATGAGATTTCCTCCGTCCTCCCCCCGGGACACCATCGCCCTGCTGCGGCCACTTTTGCAACCGGCAAACGAACATGGGAGGAGGGAGGCTTGAAAGAAGACTGATTTGAAGCCAAGACAGAGATTGATATCGAAACAGGCGAATGGCCATCGAGCATCGACGATCTCAGAGTTGATCGTCCGCACGCCATCAATCGGGGGGGCGTTCAACAGAGAAGAAGAAAAAAGAAAAGAAAAGAAAAATAAAAAAAAACCCTCCGTCCAAGCGACCAGCCGGTGCTCCACTCTCCGATCGGATCGCAGCCCTATTTGTGCGCGGCTTCGAGGGCGAACTTTTCCCAAGCGTCAGGGATGCGAAGCTGCATACTAGCAGCGCTTGTGGGGAGATTTTCTCTGGGCTGGACTGGTCGATTGGAGCGGTTTGTTTCTGAACAAAAAAAAGTTAAGACCTCATGGAACTGTGTGTGAATTGCATTACATGATGTAGGTTCGGGCTTTTGCACCGGGGCTTCTCCTCGCTGCAGATTATGCTGCGGGTGCTTGAACGAGTCTCAGCCTTGGAGGGAATTTTTTTCTCCTTCAATTTGTAGATAATTATCCGTCTTCGTTTGTACGGAGTCGAGCTGTGACGGACGGGATTGACTTTGTACCCTGTACTTCCTTTAGAGAAATGCCCCTGGAGGTTAGCGGTTTCATGCCTGGCAATCGGAGCGGAGCCCTTGGCGATTGGGCGGTGGAACCGTCCCGAGGGCTGTCTTCCCTGAGCCACAGCCCCGGTGCGTTTGGTGGGTGTGCCCCATTTATTTACGTACGCCTCTAGGCTCTGTGGGTGACAAAGACGTCCCCCAGTGTCCAGGTACCCGGTACTTCTGACTCCCTCATCCCCGTGTCTCGTCTTTCTCTCGAAGAGAAATTCTTCTTTTCTCAACCCTCCTCTGACCTTTGATCTTCCCCTTCTTTCTGTCCATAGTTTTGAGAGTCTGGCTGGATTTGAATCTCTCTTTGCCTTGATTTCTTGTTGCCTCCTTTTCGTCATTCCTTACTCCTGGACCATAGTCATTTCTGAGAAGTTTCGAGCCGCTTCTAGGTTTCTTTCCTCTGGGTGTGTGAGAGCGTGTGTGAGCTATCCAATTGCTTCAGTGTGGCTGTTTCTCTTTGATCGGATCAGGGCAAAGGATATGAATACTTGACCCAGATTCCCTAGACACCTCTGTGCGGAGTCAAAAGTAAACAAACCACACTGTCGTCGAACCCTCACTTTGTGTTAACTACTACCTCCATCCTCTTCTCCCAACATTCACTCTTCTTTCTTACAACTATCTTCTTCTTCATGTCTTTCATTCATCCCTAATTCTTTCATCTCATTACCACTCATTTGGTCACCATGGCAAGCCAGCAGGCTCAAGGCCACCAGCCCGAGTCGACTGAGGGTGCAGCGTTGCCATGGATTCTTGAGCACCTTCTCGCCTACCCAGGCAATTATGAGATTCCCCTCCGCACAATGTACTCGTTGAACTCGAATTCGATCTCGCACCCACCTTCCTTCAGCCAAAACGCGAGTCGCACGTCCTCCTTTTCCCGCGAAGCCGCAGGCAACGCGTTCCCGGTGGCGACGACCGATAACAACAATAACAACGCCAATGTTAACGACACGGCTGCCGTCTTCAAAGCTCAATTGATGTCCCAAATCGCGCAGCTGCCCTCGCAGCCCTGCTCCCTCCCACCAAGCTTCATTACCTCGTTCGTCCGTCGTTGCTTTCCCCCCGTTATCGAGGAGGTCGATTTCCCACAAGCTTTGACCGCGTTGGACTATCTCAAGGACCTTGAGAACCGCAGAAGGAAGGAGATGATTGCGGCATTGAATAGATTGGGCATTACTGGAGCTGAAGGAGAAAAGGAGGAACTGGCGAAACGCTATCCTGGTGTTTTGGCTTGGATTGATTCTATGGAGAGCAAGGAAAGAACTGCGGTGGCTTTGTACACTCAGGTTTATCTTCGACTTCGTCACTGGGTAAGAGGCCCCGGAAAGATGAGGTACTTTCAGAGCTAACTATTAGCATAGACTTTGATCAACGAAATGCTCCTCGAGCCCTTCAACAAGGCCAATTGCATTGCCATGCTTAATACTTTGTTCCCTCCAGTGGTTTCCAACCCTCCTACTATGCACCTCAATTCAAGGAAGCTGATGGAGCAACGTATGCTGTTCTTTAACTTTGTTCGGGATGTGGAAGAAAAGGGAAAACACGTCCTCGATCGGATTATCAAGAAAGACATGCGTCAAGGTGACCGGACGGGATGGCCAGTGGCTCGCGAATACATTGAAAACTATCTGCGGGCTGCAAATGCGATTATCGAGGAGTGTTCCGAGATGAACGGCCGCCAGTGCTTCGAAGAGGCTACGACTCAAAGACAGCAACCAAAGGGACGAAAGGTCGATTCTGGAATCAGTTTCGGGTCGGTTGACAGACCATCGACCAGCAGTAGCGCCGAGAGCTCCCACAAGAACGTCATGAAGCCACTTCCTCAGGCCCCGCCCGCTAAACCCAAGCATCTAGGCGGTTCGACGCTTGAGAGGATTGCCAGAGAGCTACGCAAGATGAAATCACGCGCTGATATTGGCGACGCAGCAAAGGAGGAGAAACAACGGCCCAAGTCGTCACTCAAGAAGATGAAATCGACACAAGGCCTTAGAGATGGGGAAAAGCGCGAAAGCGGTAGCCGCCATGGCATCCCCCCATTCGACCCTGAAGAATTTAAACGACATAGAAAGGAGTGGGAAGCAAAGAACGCTGGCAAGTTCGACACGTCTAGGCGACCCAGCAGCTAATTGCTTCCTCGCCAACCCTTGATGACTATGAGATACGATATGAATGGCGTTATCTGGATTTTTTTTTTCTATTTTATGGTACGACAAAAAAAGATATGACTGGTGTCTCCCGGTTCGGATATTTGTCGGTTCTCTTAGGCGGAGCTTTGTGTGATATGGGCCGGCGCAAGGTAATGAAACGGCACGAAAAAAAGACAAACGACTCCCGCGAGCGAAAATTTCTTTGATGGGCGTCTTGTGTGAAAAGCAGCTTGAATGGTCTATGGCGATCGGTGCTGTCTTTTTCTGCTGCCTGATGGTGGTAATTATTTGCTTTCCTTGCTGTTGTTGCTGCTATGCCATGTCTTCAAGTGTGATTACATCTTCATGCTCTGAGATGCCATCCTGTACTTACAGTGGACTTGTGCTGTGTTGTGGTAGCTAGTTGAATAATGCAACAAGATCAAGCGCTTCTCCTGACCCTCCCTGGTCGATATACTCAAGCCTTCGTATGTTGTCGAATCGGAGGTAGCTACGGCAGCTCTCAGAGACCTCGAGCGCAGCCCTAAACAACAGCTGTCCAGAACTATGAAGCGCTGCTGTTCATTAGTTACATTGGACAGGGGAAAAAAAAAAATACACGTAGAAATTGTACCTGGACCTGGCCTTGTTCGTATTGCTGAAATAAAAATATCAATTGCAATTTGGAATCTCGTCGCTAGCTTCCGACTTCTGCTCTTCAAGCTCTTGGAAGTTGAACATCTTTTAACCGCATCAATCAAGAGCTTGCTGAAGGAGCTTGCTTTACTTATGGGCTATAGTTGACCCAAGGCGACACTGTTCATCATGTCGTCCAGAAAGTACTCCATACCATGGCGACTGGGCCTTCTCGCTGCCACCCTGCTTCATGGTGTCGCTCAGGCAGGCCATGCGGTCAACGTCGGATTGAGCGCTGCCTTCAATTCACCTCCCTACCTCGTGGAACTCCTGTAGGTTTCCATATCTAGCTGATTACCCGTGAAAAACACCAGTTCTAACTGAGGAACAGAGAGACAGCGGCCGAAGAAAATGCAACCAGCTACTTCCCCCTCCTGGACCGAATCGCAGACGGCGTCTTCGCAGAATCTCGAACGGATAAAGACCTCTACGATCGTTTCCTCCACCTACTACAGGATGACGGACATGTTGCGGATCCCGAGGGGTTATCGTCGTTCAAACTTGCCATGGCACTTCGATCCACGGCCCCGAGAATCCAGGCGCATTATCAGTACTATAATACTTCCGTGGAGCCGTCGTTGATGGTGGCGCAGGACGCGGTGTGTCCTGTATGGGCGCATTATGATGGGTCGCAGTATTGCTCGCCGAGTTTGGAGCATGCGCAACAGAGCGTATCTGGAGATCAGTGCGTGAGTTGGGTTTCGGGTGTGTGGTGAGGAGCCGCTTAGAGCTGACGATATGTTTCGCTTTGATTTAGGTCCTCTCGAGTTCTTCCGTTTGATCGTGTGTTGGGGGATCAGCAGCATCAATCTTCCTTGGTCCTGTATGCGGATATTTCGAACCCGATGTTTGGGGGGTTCCATAAGGAATTCAGCAGGAGAGCTATTGAGGGAGAGTTCTCTTACAGAGTGCGGTATCGTCCTCTGACTTCTGGAGAAAGCAAGCCGCTGTTTGTCAGTGGTTATGGCGTCGAGCTGGCGCTCAAGAAGACGGATTATATTGTCATCGACGACCGAGACGCGGAACAGAGTAGCTCCAAGGCTGCCCCCGCCGATGCAGCTGAGACACCGGCGGAGAAGGTTCTGAAAGAAGAATCCCCTAGTGATTTGAAGCCTTTGTCTGCGTCCGAGGTAGCGATGCTTGGAATCAAGGCGGCTAGCTTTGTCATGGAGAGTGAGAATCCGTTCGAGACGCTACAAAAGCTCTCGCAAGACTTTCCGAGACATTCATCGCTTATCGCGAATGTCAATGCCACATCTGAGTTTCTGGAAGAGTTCGAAGCCAACCAGGAGCTTATGCTGCCTCCGGGATACGATGCTATCTGGATTAACGGTGTCCAGATGGAAACCAGGCAAATCAATGCGTTTTCGCTGTTGAACCACTTGCGCCATGAGCGGAAATTAATCAATTCATTCCGTGAGCTTGGGATATCCGCTCGTGAGGCAGTTAATTTGATGTCGAACCCGGCTGTTGCGAAATCACAGGCACAACATGATGTGCAGCGATACGACTATCGGGATACTACGGAAGGCGGAGATGTGATTATCTGGCTGAATGATATCGAAAAGGACAAGCGGTATGCAGAATGGTCGGGGGATTTGACAATGGTAAGAGCGCATCGAATATCTGCTACTTACGCATGCTTATTTTGGTATAGCTACTCCAACGTACTTTTCCAGGCCAGCTCCCTCAAGTCAGGCGTGATATCCACAATGTTGTTCTACCTATGAATCTGGCAGATCCAGAGGATGTGGGATTACTTGTCGGACAGATTCAAATGTTCGTCAAAAGACAGATCCCGGTGAGATTTGGATTGGTGCCGAAACTGCAAGACCCAGCTTCCGCAGAGCAAGCGAAGGTTGCCCGTTATTTATACGACAGATATGGACTGGTCACGCTGCTGAAGTATTTTGAAAAAGTAGGCTCCCTCTTAATCCCGGTCACATCCGGACTGCTAACATCGGTTTAGTCTCTTTCAGCTAAAAAGCTCGCCAAACCTGATAAGTCAGGCTTTTCGGCCGCTATTGAAGGGCGAGAAGAGCGTGTTGGACGGACTGCATTGAGTTTTGAAGAAGTCTTGGGATCAGAAGAGTTTGAACCCATATTCTCCGGCACCACGACTTACCTGAAAAGATTGGCCGCTGATGGCCAGGAGCCTATAAGTCTTGTTAATGGCGCCATCATTCGTAGGGGTGATAGCTGGATGCAACTGCTAGTTGGCAGAGTATCCAGAGATCTTGAAGGTATCCAGCGTGGTGTTTTCGAAGGAGACTACAAAGACGACGACTGGCTCCCTCAGTATTATCTCAAACAAGCCGTTTTGAGCAGAAACCCTCTCATCAGCCCCGAGAATCCGAGCGATGTCAAGATTCTCAATTTGGACCAGCTGTACAAGAAGTACACGTCTGTATTCGACGCCCTACCGCGGATTCCTACCTCTCATTACTCGGTGGAGGATTGGGCTCATCTTATTCTGGTTGCTGATTTCGATTCTGAACATGGTGCTAAGCAGTTATCGCAACTCTTGGAATTTCGACAATTGCATCCGGAGATCGAGATCTTCCTGTTACATCAGGGTACTGAAGGGCCAGCGCAAGTCTCGGCTGAACTTTTCAAGCTTGTACAAAACAGCCGTGATATTGATCCTCTGGCGCTTGTTGGTGTTTTGGAAAATGAATCAGGAGAGCAACCTAACGCAGACCTATATGGTAATTATTTCGGCGCTTCCCAGCCATTGGCTGCAGAAATAGGCGTTGAGGAGGGTGCTATCACGATCATTCTCAACGGCAGAGTGGTCGGGCCCATCACTCCTACGACTCTATTCGGAGGTGCAGAATTAGATCAGCTCTTAGCCTACGAACGGCGGAAACGAATCGGCCCGGCAGTCGAGGCCCTTGATACTCTTCAAATGGCCGATAAGATCCAAAGCCCCTTCCACTTCGCGAGGCTTACTTCTCTGATTGCCCATGCTACTGACTCTGATACCCCAGAAGGCATATTTGACAGCGGCCCAATGCTAAGATCTGATGTGTTTGGGAAATGGAGCAATGAGAAATCGGGCATTTCGATCTCTAATTCCGAAGATCCTTCGATTCAGATAGCCGCTACTATTAATCCCGCGTCGGAAGTTGCCCAAAGCTTCATTCCGATTTTGAAGGTTTTATCTGACCTCAGCGGTGTTTCCTTGAAGATATTTCTGAATCCGCTGACGAGTCTGAAAGAACTGCCTGTCAAGAGGTTTTATAGACATGTTCTTCAGGCTGAGCCCTCTTTCTACGATGATGGATCATTGCAGAGGCCTGGGGCTTCTTTCACTGGTGTCCCGGAGAACGCATTACTGACTCTAGGAATGGATGTTCCCCCATCATGGCTTGTCGCTCCGAAGGACTCAATCCACGACCTGGATAATATAATGTTAAGCTCTCTGAGAGAAGACACAGACGTTGACGCCATCTACGAACTTCAACACATTCTAATCGAAGGCCATTCACGCGAGACTGGTTCTAATAGCCCTCCACGAGGAGTTCAACTCCTCCTTGGCACGGAACGGAACCCGCATTTCGATGATACTATCATCATGGCTAATCTTGGATACTTTCAGTTCAAGGCCCAGCCAGGTTACTGGCAGATTGGATTGAAACCTGGTCCAAGTGAACGGATCTTCAAACTCGACAGCGTGGGCGGAATGGGATATGTCCCCAAGCCAGGTGATGAAAACAACGACGTTGCCTTGCTTTCGTTCCAAGGGACAACGTTGTTCCCTCGACTATCGCGAAAACCGGGGCACGAAGATGATGACGTTTTGGAAGCAGGAGGAAAACCCGGGTCTGCAAAGGATTATCTTTCCAAAGGCCTCAGCTTTGCATCCGGAGTCCTCTCTGGCGTGACGGGCTCACAGAAGCGGGACAAACATGCGGACATTAACATCTTTTCCGTCGCCAGTGGCCATTTGTATGAGCGCATGCTCAACATTATGATGGTCTCTGTGATGCGACATACCAAACATTCCGTCAAGTTCTGGTTTATTGAACAATTCCTGTCCCCGTCCTTCAAGTCATTTCTACCTCATTTAGCCAAAGAGTATGGCTTCAAATACGAAATGGTTACCTATAAGTGGCCGCACTGGCTACGAGCGCAAAGCGAGAAACAGCGCCAGATCTGGGGCTACAAGATCCTCTTCTTGGATGTCCTTTTCCCGCTCTCGCTTGACAAGGTAATCTTCGTGGATGCCGACCAGATCGTCCGCACAGACATGTACGATCTAATCACGCAAGATCTCGATGGAGCTCCCTACGGCTTCACACCCATGTGCGACTCCCGCACCGAAATCGAAGGCTTCCGATTCTGGAAACAAGGCTACTGGCAAAAGTTCCTCAACGGGCTCCCCTACCACATTTCCGCCCTCTACGTCGTCGACCTAAACCGATTCCGTCAAATCGCTGCGGGAGATAGGCTGCGAGGCCAATACCACACACTCTCCGCGGACCCCAATAGCCTAAGCAATCTAGATCAGGATCTGCCGAATCATATGCAGCATTCTATTCCGATTAAGAGTCTGGATCAGGACTGGCTATGGTGCGAGACGTGGTGCGCAGATGAGGCGCTGAAGACGGCCAAGACGATCGATTTGTGTAATAATCCGATGACCAAGGAGCCGAAGCTGGAGAGGGCGAGAAGGCAGGTTCCTGAGTGGACTGTGTACGACGAGGAGATTGCTGAGCTAGGGAGGAAGGTTGCTAGGGGGCAGAAGGAGGAGAGAGGAGATCAAGAGGGAGAAGAGGATCGTGTGAAGGATGAGCTCTGATATCTTATTGTTATAGAGGCCAATGTCGTAGGCCTGCACTGTTTATTTAGATCCAGTTGATATTCCAGCCAGCAATTACTCAGGAAAAATGGTTATTCCGATCCCCGTCCGACATCCATCCCCGATGCCATCCAACGTCACACCGTTCGATCCTCAGCCCGATTCAGAATGCTCCCAGAGACAACCCAGCCAACGGTGAGAAGCCTATACCGAATTGACAACCTGAACAGGAATTCAAGGCAAACCTCGCGTGTCCAACACAGCGGCCGGCACCGTTCGAGAAAATCCCTGCTTGCTCCGAGCAAACAGGCTGGGAAGGGGGGTGAGAAACCGAAAGCTATAGGAGGCTGATAAATGCGGTGTTTCACGACGAGATACAGATGCCCTGCTCTGCACCGGATGCACAGCTATCACGAACCGTGGGTTGAATCAATAAACGTCGAGTCACATGCGTCAAGCAGCAGCGCTCGAAGGGGGTCTACTCGACAGAATAGATGAAGATTACGCCGAAGACGCAGAGTCTGGCCGCAAACTGCTATGGCTTGATTAACGACGACTGATAAAGTGGAGGAATAGCAGAGGACAGCATGTTGAATGCAACATGGTCTCCTATTCTCCTCAAATTGTCCACCCGAATCTTCAAACCAAATGATTTGGCACTGGGATATCACCACGTCGCGAGGGTTGTCTGTCGAAGCTACATCCGACAGGGTAACTGATATAACTTTCAGGATTGAGATTTGGTCGGAACTGAACACATTCTGAATGTCAGATGCGTTATTCTACACCTTTTGGGGTGACGCGAACCAAACGCTGGATATCAATCAGCAAATGATACTCACAATCCAACTGGTGTAGTCGCTTTGGCCTTGAGAAGGGATGTTGCTATTGGCCGGAAGCAACTACAACCTTGCTGGGTGCCGTACCATCTTGTGGTTGTGAGGCTGAAGCCGTTTGGTCGACGCACCCCCTTCACATGGGATCTGGGCAGATATGCTGCCCCGCCTTTCACTCACGGCCCGTCGCTCCAAGGAAGACATGGTGTCAGTCCCCCAGTCCGGAATCGGGTCAAAAGGTATAAAGGGACCGTCTGCTCTCAGGAAAGATGCCATGATCCGTCCTGAGCCCTTTTTGGAAACTTAGAGAGCTTGTATACTTCCCTATACAATTAGCGTTTCTTGGTTTATACTTCTATCCTTAGACTCCCTTTTTATATTTCAGCTGCTCCTTACGGAGCCACGGGATATATTTTGAACATGGCTTCGACCCCTAACAGGCGGATAATCGATATCATCGTCTTTTGCTGGCTGGGTTTGATTACCTGCTTGCCAACAATAGCCGCGATCCCCCAAAATCGAAAGGACGATGAGATCATCACGCGGGATGTCTGTATTCTCGGCGGTGGAAGCTCCGGGACATATGCTGCAATTCGGCTACATGACCAGGGCAAGTCAGTAATCGTGGTGGAAGAGCAGAGCGAGATGGGGGGGCACGCAGATACCTATGTTGACCCTGTGACGAAAACGGTGGTCAATTACGGCGTTGTCGTTTACCACTCCACAGATATTGTCAAGAAGTATTTCGACCGGCTTGGTGTCCCCTCGAGTACAATGTCAATTGGCGGAGGGAAGGCAATCAGCGTCGATTTCAGGGCCAAACAAGTACTCCGTGACTACGTGCCTCCAAACCCGCAGACCGCTTTGGCTACCTACGGTCAAATCCTAGGTACCAAATACCCGTATTTGGAAGCTGGATTCTCTCTGCCAGACCCTGTCCCCGAGGAGCTGGTGGAGCCTTTTGGGAATTTTGTGCGAAAGAACAACCTTGCAAACCTCACTCAGATTTTGTTCTCCGTCAACCAAGGAATCGGAAACATGCTCGACCAACCTACGATTTATTCGCTGAAATATTTTAGCCTTGGCGTCCTTCAAGGTATGATGCAGGGATTCCTCGCACCGAGCAGCGGCAGTATCCAGGAAATCTATGACAAGGCTTATCGAATACTCGGTGAAGAGAGGGTTCTATTGAACAGTCGAGTAGTCAAAACGGATCGCAGGAGCAACGGCCAAGTCGAAGTTCGAGTCAAAACCCCAAAGGGAAATAAAATCATCCGCGCAAAGAAACTGCTCATTACCATCCCTCCCAAACTCAGCAATCTGGAAGGATTCGATCTTGACGCAAGGGAACGATCTCTTTTCCGCCAATTTCGGCACGTCGGCTACCAGTCTGCCCTACTGCGCAACACGGGCTTTCAAGTCAGCGACACGGCCATAAACAATGTCGGCAAAGACACGCCATACAATGTAGCAAGGATGCCTGGTCTCTATCACTTCACTCCCACGGCCATGCCCGGCGTGTTTGGTGCGAAATACTGCACGCCTTCGGGGAAGGCTGATACCAGAAGCGAGATTCTCGATGCAGCGCGGCTTCTCCAGGGGCTTGGACTTGCAAAGCCGGGCAGCCGGCCAGAGATTATCGCGTTTCAAAGCCATACCCCGTTCATGCTGACCGTGTCTCCCGAGGCGATCAAGTCGGGCTTTTACAAGCAGCTGTATGCCTTGCAGAGTCACCAGAACACCTTTTATACAGGAGCTGCTTTCCATACGTATGATTCGACGGCATTGTGGAAATTTACTGAGGCCTTGCTCCCTAAACTTATGACCTGATTGATATATTGGAATTTCTGAGATGCAGGCTGTTTTCGTTTCTTTCCCACCACTTCTTGTCTCTACTTTTTACCGGTATTCCCAATGAAAGCACCTGGCGAGATTCACTTACAAAGTAGTTATCTGTGTGCCCATCCTCCCAAGGCATTTGTTCATCCACCAAGCCCACGATACAAAACTATCCTAGCTACACAGATTTATTTTCCCTTTCTTACTCACTTCTGGCCACTACCGACAAAGTAGTACAATATAGGTGACTGTTCGTGGCAAACGAGTTCCCATCTCTATATTCTGCCTACAGCACCAAGACCCGGCCACATACATCAACCCATATATATCCGAGTCCCCGCTTAAACTCTTTCTTCCCGCGTGAGCAACGCATGACCAACGAAGTACAATGTTGGCATACGGGGTAGGGTTGGACAAAAGAGCGCAGTGTAACAGGACTCGGAGTTTGATGGCTGATGGTCCTTCGGCGACCCCCGATTTGGGCCCTGTTTTTCAGCTGGTTTAACGGCAGCAGCATGTAAGTGTACGCTGCCCATGGAATATATCGTGTATGGGGTAGTCGATGGCTAGGAGACGAGTATGTATCTCTTAATATATATTTGGAAGTAAGCCTCTTGTGTGATTGTTTGATAGGTAAAGGCCAACTGTTGAAGTATAAGGGAACTCCTATATGATAATCATCAACTGGAAGAATAATATACCCCACGACAGGATCCGATCCTATCTACGAGATCTACAATTACTGCTTCTACAAATATAGAGGTATTAGAACTTGAATGTATTGAATAACCGAGTATAAAAACTCGATATCTAAGGAGTTCCTTTTGGCGCAATGGTTACCACTTTCATAGAATGCTTGAGGAACCCGTTTTAAATCTCTTTAAAAAAACCTTTTAAAGTAAAAAAGAGCAAAAACGAAGAAGCAGCCGGAGAGAAGAAGGGGCGACCGAGGCTACTGCCCTATTAGTGAATGATTCCAGAGAGCAGGAGCATATCAGGGGGGCTGTTTAGGCACTTACCCAGCTTTGGTGACTAGACAGGATTGGAGCCGGAAGGCGTTTGCTCGGTGCCAGAGGAGGACACGCTCGAACTTGCTGCACAACTGTCAATACTATTGCCAGCAACTCCAGCTGTAATGGGGATGACTTACAACCCGTGCCCTATTCCTTCCGCTATAGGCGGGAACACGAAAACACACGCGAAGCACTTGACAATGCATGGGCCAAGACGTGCGCCTGCCTCGACGAGCCCCACGAGCATTGCACCTGCTCGATCAAACCACGACGCAGAAGGAGGGCACGCGAGGGCAGCGGCGCAGGCATGGTGGTATTATTGGAGAAGACTGGACTGGCAGATGCCGTTTTAAAAAGGAGTGGCTTTGCGGAGGAAGAGCGATCGGAAGCGGTATTGTCGTCGTAGGGAAGATGTTGAATTCACGCTCATATTACCATCGTAGGCTCAGCGTTTGTGAGATAGACTTCCATCTGGGGGGACAAGAAACCCCCGATAATCAACGCAACATCCGCAATTGATCGTGCAATGGGAATAATGAGTCTGTCCATCAGGAAGCAGAGCTCTTGGTCTTTGACAGCATCCACATCCTCTTGCACAACATCTTCCAAGAACCTTGCATACTCCTGCACTTGTATCAGGTACACCATCAAATCCTGTAGGGGCGACATTGCCCGTCGAGGGTTGCGTGCCAACTCTCTCAACCAAAAACTTTTGACCATCTCCATCTCTCTGACAATCGGATCATTAGTTTTGCGCTTCTCCAGATTGTAAGTGTCCTTGTCCAAATTATAGGCGTGCTCTCTTATGCCAGCCAGATGTTTTCCATAATCTTCTTCAATAAAAAGCTCATGGTCTCTTAGTTCACGATAGATTTTCTCGATCGCCAATCGAAGAAGCCTTTGCTTCATATATTCCTCACACTGAATGTGTTCATTCAGTTTCCAGGTAAGGTTCCACCTATCAGACACCCACCGCCTCTCTGCGGCGCGAGACAGGAAGAAGCTCTTGAATTTCCGAAGCCGGCGAGCAATTGGGTATAGGCCGATCTTGTCCAGCATCTTTTCAAAGGTGCGCCCAAAAATTACCAGCATGGACATAAGAGCAACGGCGGTCCATATCAGCTGTTCGCGTGTCATCATATTGGATTGTGGACAGCATTCCATCTTCGAAACGCAGGCGATAAGCTCTTGTGTGCGAATGGTGGTATTCGAGTAACTATTTAGTTTCGAGCAAGTGTAGGCCTGATCGAAAATGATGAGTGGGAGCAAAGAATTGTTTGTTGAATCGATTTCATTGACATGCCGTTAGCATCCGAGTGTCGTGACGTCATCGACCGGGACCATCAGCCTCAAGGATCGTGGTCCATGGTTAGCTCCAGTAGCTCCCGTCGAAGGCTAATCTGACATCCGCCACCTACTCGTAACGCTCGACTTTGCCCTATAAAATATCATATTCCTGCAATCAATGCCTCCACAACCAATAGGGGAAACAAGAGAAGAGGGCGGCGTGCGAAGAGAGAGACGGTCTCGCAGCGGCGGGAGGTCGGTCAGGCTTTATAGCGACGGGTGCGCACGCACCGCGCCAAGAGCGACCAGGCCCGAAGCGGGCAGGCGCCGGAGCCGCGAGGCCGAGTGGGGAAATGCGCAGGTCCAGGGCTAACATCACCTCTACATTAATTGCTGGCTCCTGAATCTCAACGCAATCTCAAACCAAAAGGAAATCCAAAACAATGACAGAGCCGCAACCTTCCATAACTGTCCTGGCGTCATCTCGCGCCCTGATCTCCGGGAACCTCACACCAGCAACGATAACCATCTCCCTCGCTTCGGGCAAAATCACCTCCATAACACCCTCCATCCTTCCCCCTTCTTCATTCCCTCCCTCCACCCCATACAAGGATTATTCCCCTCTCGTTCTTCTTCCAGGACTGGTCGACGCACACGTCCATCTCAATGAGCCCGGGCGCACGGAATGGGAAGGCTTTTATACGGGCACGCAGGCCGCTGCGTTTGGCGGCGTCACGACGGTGATTGATATGCCCCTGAATAGTATTCCGCCAACAACCACTGTGAGTGGGTTCCGGGAGAAGATCAAAGCTGCGCAGGGCCAGGTGTGGATTGACGTGGGATTCTATGGAGGCGTGGTCCCGGGGAATCAAGGGGAATTGAAGGAAATGGTGGCCAGGGGGATCAGAGGCTTCAAAGGATTCCTGATTGACAGCGGGGTATGTTCCCATTGTCTTATCGGTTGCTCGCGATAGACTTATGAATCTGTAGGTCGAGGAGTTCCCCGCTGTCACAGGCAGTGATGTCCGCAAGGCAATGCTAGAACTCGCCGACGAGCCAACGACTCTGATGTTCCATGCAGAAATGGAGCCACCAGCCGGAGAAGGCCAGGAATCTTCCCATAATCTGACAGGGGACGGCCAAGCAAACTTGTATTCCACCTTCCTTGCATCACGTCCCCCGGTTTTCGAGACATGCGCCATTGAAGAGATTCTTTCTCTCGCCCATCTTGCCCCCAAGCTGCCTCTGCATATCGTTCATCTCTCTGCCATGCAGGCCATTCCCCTGCTTCGTGCCGCACGAGCTACAGGCGTAAAAATCACAGCAGAAACATGCTTCCATTACCTCGCTTTGGCCGCCGAAACCATCCCAGATGGCGACACGCGTCACAAGTGCTGCCCCCCAATTCGCGAGCAGGCAAATCAGGATGAACTATGGCGAGAACTTCTGCGCTATGAAGCCGAGGGCGTCATTAAAACCGTCGTTTCCGACCACTCCCCCTGTACTCCAAACTTGAAACTGCTCCCTGCCGATATCCCCAGCAGTATCCAAAGCCAAGTGGGTAAATTGAAAGAGGAAGACATTGGAAACTTCCTTTCTGCATGGGGAGGAATTTCATCGGTGGGATTGGGCCTTCCGATTATCTGGACAGAGCTGAATCGCCGGTATAACGGTTCAACGTCGCCTGCTGGCCACTCATTCCTACAAGATATCTTTCACTGGTGCTGTGCGAATACAGCTGCTCAGGTGGGCCTCCAGGGCCAAAAGGGAGATTTGGCAGTTGGATACGATGGAGACGTGTGCGTGTTCGATGACGAGGCAGAATGGGTTTTAGAGCCAGACACGATGTATTTCCGAAACAAGTGCTCTCCCTACCAGGGGAAAACGTTGAAGGGGATGGTAAAGGAGACGTGGCTCAGAGGACAGATGGTATTCTCGAGAGAAGAAGGATTCGGAGTGAGGAAGCCACAAGGAACACTGCTGCTGGAACCTAGATCAGGATGAGCTGTCGAAACGCAGATTCCACAGCCGTTTGGAGACGTCCCGGCTTGAAAGACAAAGAGGCCGCTGCGCAGCCGCTATATTGAATCTTGGGTGACGGTGCCATGATTGGAAATTCAGGGCCTAGGTGATAGAGCTTGTCAGTACCACGCCCAGGTTGCGAAGGTTGAGATATTGTATTTTGGGAATATCAAATCATATTACCTTGAGAATCATTCATTTCCCTCCTTCTCCCTCCACCGCTCCTTCACCCTCCTCCTAGCTCCTCCATTCGCACCTCGTCCCCAAATCTCTTCCTTCTCTCCATTCCCAATTCTAGCATATCCATTTTCGTCTTCCTCTTTATCTTCTCCAAGATCTCCAACTACTCCAATAAACTCTTTTCTCTCTAGAATACCCTTCTCCTTCCTCTTCGCTCTCTCAACCCTCCTCAGGTATCCAGCATAGACAACAGTCTCCGCCACACCAACAGTAAGCCCCACCAGCATCGAGACGAATACCCTCGCAGGTTGAGAGGATAGCGAGCCCGGATACCTCTCCACCCTCGACGTGGAAAAGGTGAGAAAGTCCGGGATCCGAAAGTTCGAGAGGGCCCAATACGTAGCGAATCCAGTGAATAGAACTGAGATAAGTATATTCACGACCAGGGACGGAGTTAGTGGGTCGTCGTCCGTGTCAAGATCTGAGGATCTTATATCTGAGGTGGAAATGGAGATTGACTGCTGGGGGTGTAGATAGGCGCGGTATTCTCGGGCTTGGGCTTCGGCTTCTAATTGGGCTTTTAATGCGAGATACTCCTTGCTCTGTCAAAGGTTAGAATACATTGCGTGTAAGGATATAGGTTCAAACGTACCGGCGCTGGTTTGGGGGGCGGAGGAGGTATGTAGAGCTTCGTTCCACGCAGAAGGGAGCTAAGGGAGATCGGGGTGGCTTCTGCTTTGCTCTTCAACCCATCTTTATCATCAGATTGAACGGAGCGTTGAGACTTGAGCTGCTTCGAGAGGGCAATCAATTGCAGGTGCGTTATTGGGGTATCCAACGCCGGAGCTGGTAGACGGAGCTCATCACGAGCGGTTTCAGGCACGGACTCGAGAGCATTGAGAATATTCTGTGTTATAATCAATTGAACCATAATGTGCCGCTCATGCTTTCCATTAACACAAATCCATAAAGCAGTGCTGCAGATGTTGAACGTTGTGGTCGTAGCAAGAACTAAAAAATGTCGAAGCCTTGAGGTTTCTGCCAGACGTCATCAGCAAGGGAAAGCTATTCTTCTCCTTTTGGCAATTTGTATGTTCTCCGCAACCAACCCGCACCAGAAACTCGCTTCACCCCGCGAGTCTCCTTACTCGATATATCCTCTAAAAAAATGAGAATATAGAGCCATTTAACACATTCCACCGCATCACCATGGCTGGCAAGCAGCCCGAAAAGTAAGCCGCACCATAACTACCCACACGACACCGTTCCCCAATGCCCCTCTACTCTCCACTCTGTCTATTCTCCCTCTCTACAACCGCGCAATTCCAACTTAACCTGCTCCTCTCTCCCCAGAAAACTCCCCACAGACCCCTCAGCGACGAATCCGCGCGGCATCCCCGCCGCTCCCTTCGTCGAGGAGGTCTCTGACTATGTCACCACGCGCGCAGACGTCGAGCCCACATTGCGCTCCTTCCAGGAAATGATATCCAAATACCAATTCATGGAAGTAAACACACAGCGACGTGGTCAGGGTCTCAAGGATAAGATTCCAGATATCAGAAAGACGTTGGAAACCGTCAAGTTTTTGCGGACGAGGAGAAAGGTATACCCCAACCCGATTCAGTGCACGATTCTCGAGATGGGTACATGTATCTAATTCTACTTGAAACTCTCTCGCTAGACCGGTGCCGAAACACCCATCGAGACCTCCTTCGAACTAAACGACACCCTCTACGCCCGCGCAGAAATCAGTCCCCAAGACACAGACGAAGTCTATCTCTGGCTCGGCGCCAACGTGATGCTCGCATACCCAATCGAAGAAGCAGAGACGCTGCTTACAGACAAGCTGAAAGCAGCGCAGGCCAGTCTGTCGAATTGCGAGGAGGATTTGGAGTTTCTGCGGGAACAGATTACGGTAGGACCTATCTCATTTCCCGATGCTCTGTCTTGGAAAGAACTGATTTTTGTATAGACACTTGAAGTTGCGACGGCGAGGGTGTACAATTGGGATGTTATGCAGAAAAGGAAAGATAAGGCAGAAGGGAAGGCAGAGCCTGAAGGGGAAGGCAGTGAAAAGGCGAGACCGGGTGGTTGACTTGGGGCATGCGATGATCTTCACTATTAAAAAGCCAACATATAAGAAGTAAAATATAAATGCCTTGGAAGAACTCTTCGATACTCTTCCTACAGCTGTTTATCATCACCATCCACAAATTAGCAGCAGGTTCAAATTTCAAAAAGAACCATTGGAGTTTGCTATTGATCAGTCTAATATTCTTCCGAGTCGAATCATCAGAAGCTAAAGCATCCCAAAGTATTCCGCAAAAGCCAAACCAAGTTCAGAGGAGGTACTTCGCAATTAAAGGGAAACCACACGTCTAGAACGCCTGTAACCAGGTCTTCAGAAGGGGAAATGGGGTAATATGGAGAGTATTGGAAATAAAGAGACCGCCGCGAGTGCATGGTGCAAGGTAGATAAACGGAGACGAGGATAGAGGAATAGAAGGAAGAGGGGAGGTTCAGCAGCGGAAGAGGATTCGATGTGTTAAACATATGACATCGAGACTCCTAGGGCCTAAACGAGCATTAGGGGTAGTTGGGAATAACCGAGAGAGAGCAAGGAAAAAAGTAGAAAGACGCCGAAACTCGAAACCGTGAACACCACTGCGCATAATCCAAAGCCAAGAGGCATCCTGCAAAACGGCACTGATAGAAGATAAAGCCAGAAGATCTGAAAGGGCCCTCTTTAACGCCAGAGGGATCGCTGCCACAGCTAAGCCCGCGGTTACCCCTCCTAATAACCCATTGCCTGCCCTATATAGTATGCTAATCTGCGTCCTTTCCCAGCCGTGCCGTTGCCATTCATAATCAGGTCGTTGTATTCATCATGAGGGAATAAATAAAGTGGATATGAGGAAATCACCTAACGGGCAACATCTTCCTCATCATCATCCTCTTCGTTCGCAATCATATCGGGAAGCGTCCCGGCCGCGAGAGCGGCGCTGGTTCGCAGATCATATTCGCTTTCCCGGCTTCGGTTGCTCGGGGACTGTTCCGCGTCCGGGTGGCCTACTAGGGTCCACGTATCTTCGATGCCGGCAAGATCATCTTCGAAGTTGTTCTTTGGTGCGGTGCTGGGAGACGCAGTCACCGTTCCCGATGGCTGGACAGATGTCATGGATCGTCGCCGTACGATAGTTTTGGCATATTCCAAATCACGGTAGAGAGTCTGAATAGCTTTGGTAACACCATCCTCCTATAAAATGAGAATTAGCACATTTGACCCGGTGTATAGTGAAGATGCGTACCTTGCGAACTTTCTCACCCAGGACCTTCGCCTTCACAATCATCCGACAGTCATTTGTCGCCTGCCACAGAGCCCTTGAAAATGCATTAACATTTAATTTCTTCAAACAAATCCCAACACCAAGATCGTCCACTCTGGAACCAAAGAAGAACTGATCCCCAAAGAAAGGTTTTATTATGGTCGGGATACCAGCACGCAGGCTGGCACCTGTGGTTCCGGCGCCCCCGTGATGCGCTGCTGCATCGATCCGAGAGAATAGCCAGTCATGTGGAGCGCTTGTGATCTGGAAAATCTCCGGGGGAAGCGGAATCTCTACTTTGGCACTGGAGGGATCTCCTAATCGATCAGACCAGCCTTTGGACAGGATGCAACGGACGTCCGCTGTCTTCACAGACTCGATCACTGTCTTTGTTAAAGCTGTGGGATCGGAAACCACTATTGATCCGAACCCGATGTATACGATCTTTTTGCCATCCTTCCGCGCTCTGTCGATGAATGCCGCAAGATCATCAGGCGGTGTCCAATCTGAACCTTCGTCCAAGAACCAATAACCAGTCACCCTAATCCAGTCTTCAAAGTCAACTGGCGGCGGGACAACAGTCGGGGAGAAATTGTAGAGGAAGGGTACTTTGTTTGGCTGCATTTTGTCAAGGTTGGTGTTATGTAGTCCCAGCTGGGACCTCCTCCACCTGTTGACCTGGCCAGCGATGGCTTTCCAAAATACGGTATCAAACATCACATAAGTCATGTAGTTGTATGCTCCTCCCATCTTATGGTCTGGTACGGCGAAGGCATGGGGATAGGCCTTCGTCTTGGTCCACGGCATCGTGAAGGCACGGAAATACGGTATCTTTAGCGCCTCAGCGATATGGATACCGGCCATCGCACTCGGGGATTCGATTAGGATATCACTACCCTGGCAGCTCTCCCAGGAAGATAACAGCAGGTCATCTATCCAGCCACGAAACTTCAACGACGCTTCCTTCAGGAAGGAATAGGTAAACATTCCGTTTTCGACACATAGCCTCATCAGCTCGGCCGGGTCTCCGCCAACGGGCGCAAATTCAATCCCATGTCGTCTAACCCAGGGCTCAAACTCTTTATGTGTAGCTATCCTGGGCTTGTGGCCCTCAGCCAGCAGACCTTTGCACAGGGCAATATACGGCTGCACGTCACCTCTCGAACCGATGGTGAGACAAGTTATCTTCAGAGACTCGCTAGGTTTAAAGTTAACGATAGAGGCATACGGATCATCGAAATGTATCGGGGCATTAGAATAGCCTTCAAGTTGCGAGGATAGGTTCGACGATGCGAGCGTTTCTATGTCGAAATCACGACCACTACTACTGGCGCCATCGAACTTGGATTCTTGATCCCGTCCGCTCTCACCCAGCCCTTCCTCAACCCCCGGGTTATCGGGATCATCTTTGGCCTGCTGAGCAAGAAGCTCGCACACCCGCCAGAGCGTGTTCGACATGGGTTGGTGGCCGATCCGGAATATAGATAGAGATGCAAGGATACGAGAGAACACACTTGCTGTGTTCATCACGAAGTAAGAGTTATACTTGGAGATAATTCCAAAGAAGACATAGCTGAGAAGAAGCGTCTTGTTCTCATTCTGCCTCTGTTTCGATGGCAGCAAAGAAGCAAAAGAGACGTTAGACGCCCGTCATCGTTGGGTGACGCATGGATGGTCTGCTGGTGCTTCTGGGCCGCACAGGTGCCTGGACAAATGACTAAGCATGGATCTATGGGACGCCGCAGAGACCATAGGTGCTGGTCACATGCCAAATCACATGGCTGAAGCTTGCGCATGCCGTCATCACTCTCGACTTAACTCCTGGGGAAAACACAGGTGTGTTCTGGACGAGGACTATTGGTAAAGTCATTGATTAAACGAGGCTGGTAGTGTCTATACTTGTCCCAGTCCAGGTCAGGGACGAAACCTATTCTAAAAAATGCAAAGAGAAAAAACCTCCCTGAACAATAAGCCATAACGCCGATACCAGTCAAAGCCGTACGCCATTCGGTCCAGTGTCAACCGCACCAAAAAACTCCCATCCGCGAAAACGACATAATTTCATATCGTAGCGTTTTCGTATATGGCCGACAAGCCATTAGTACCCGTCAAATGACTTCAACTTAACCTCAAATTCCGTAATCCACTCCGAGAGCATGAGTGCCGCGACGTTCATTCCGGAAAGGGAGCTTGTCTCCATAGTCGAGATGAAGTTCTCAATGCCGCTAGTATACCACAGGTTTGGCGCCAGCTTGATCTCCTCAAATGTCACACGGGGGTAGAGATACGGGTAGGACTGCCACTTTTTCTGATAATGCCAAGGGACATGACCCTTGGAAAACCCGCCAATACCTTCAGCTGCAAGGCTGTTTGTCCCGTTATGGTCGTACAGTTCCATTTCGTCGACATCAAAGAGCCGTGATAGAAACTCCGGTGTTAGGGGCTTCGGTGAGAAGATCTTATACACGTAATGCTCTTCTTCCTTGACCTCCGCATCGTATCCTTTCGGCGCTCTTAGCTTTCGCAGAGTGCTAATGCTCCAAAATCCGGCCGGTCCAACTCCGTCACGACGGGCCCCGAGATCGACGCCTTCTGGAAGGGTAGTAAGAACAACCTGAGGAACCAACGATCCTGGAGGAAGCCTAAAGTATTTCGGTGACAGTTTATGTGGGGTCACGAGCAATGACACGTAAAGGTCGACATACGGGACTGCGTCTGGTGGGTTTTCAAGAGCAAAGAGTTTGAAGTCGCCGAATTGAAGCGGGCTAGCGATAACGACTTGATCGAAGACGTCCGAATTCGTCTTATTTGGCGAATCTGAATAAAAAACTTGATATGTGTCTTTCGAGTTGCGACGAATTTCGGTCACCTTAGTCCCGAGGTTCAGCTTAGCCTTCGACGAATCGATCATGCCGCGGAAAATCTGCCAGTTCCCTCCTTCAACGTAAATAGCGCCGTCTGTTGCCATACACACCATCGTCTCCAGGCCATGAATCAACGGGAGGTTTTGGCCGTAGTTTACGCGAGTGCTGGCTTGTATAACCTCTCGTGCAAAGGTTTCGGAAACATGGTTCTCCTTCAAAAATTCCGCACCTGTCGCCCAAGTTGCCTCAACGAGACCGGTGCTTACAGCGACTGAAGAAAGAGACTTCCATGGGAAGTAAGGCCATTTGTAGAGCTTCAAAAATTTATCGATCGTATTTTTCGTCAAGCTTTGAGCTCTCATAGGAGACCATCCATAAGTCCATAGAAGCTTGAAGATGTTCCACCAGCGGAAAGAGGTTTCTCGTTGCGTAAAGACAAACTGTGTGCCATCCCACACGCCGAGGCTGTGGGTAGACTCCTTGGGGACATGTTCGGAAGCATCTTTGATGTTCAGTTTGAACTTCTTTGCAGCTTTCACCAAGTTTTTGTTGGCTCCAACGAAGATGGATGCTCCTACTTCGACTGCAAGCGAAGGGTCCTCGAAGATATCAACTGTCGTGGATCTGCCACCCACGTACGGCAATTTTTCAAAGACAGTGATGTTGACGGGGACAGAAAAGAAATCGGCAAATTTCCGGATGTAATACGCAGTAGATGAGCCTCCAGCTCCAGCGCCTGGAGGAAAAGACTAATCAGCTCTTGGACTTGTGGTATACTTGCATGGCCCTGGATTATCCCGAGCATACCTATGACAGCAATCCGCTTAGGTTGCCCAGCTGCTGCAACGTTCTCCGTTTGAAAAGGAGCTTGGTCATCGCGGGAGAGGACAAGAGGTGCGTGGGTCAACAACAAGAGGTAGACGATGAACGTCCAGAGGGACGGGCAGGCGGGTAAGCCCTGAAGGCAATGCATGGCTGATAGAGTGTTGTCGGCAATAATGAATGCCGTGTAATCGTCGTATATTATGCAGAATAAACACTATCTATCGACAAGAGAACTCTGCCACCCAAAAGAAGATGAGACTGACGATAACGGTGCCAGCGGAAGAAGAGAGATCCAGCATGGCGAGGGAGAGGAAGCTGTCAAATCAACCCGGGTTGTTACACTGCAGGCGCAGTCGGACTCGTGGAAAGTGCTTCACTGACATCTGACGTCGACCGCGCTTGGTCTGCGTAACTGTGAGCAACATCTAGCGGTGAGAAGGAACAGCTTTTAATCAGGATGTCATGGCGATTGAGTATGAGAACTGGGATGTTGTTGGTAAACAGACGATCACCCAAGAGGCCCTAATTTGAGATCATCGGGCTGTACGGAGTAGCGGATGCTTATTAATTCAGTGGTCGTTGCCCCTATCCTTTTGCACCACAGACACGATTTCTTAAAGACCACAACACTGTCGAGGAATGCTCAACGGCCCGCTCTGGCAAGCTACAGCTTCCAGGAAGTGCTACAATACGGCAGTTGAAGCTGAATGCGAAGCTTTGTTATCAGAAACGCTGGGCATCGGATTCGAAATGTCCACGAATAACATACAAGCTGTCAAGGGGAACTACTAGCATGGAACTCCCGCTCCTTGAAAATCGAGATATCGATGGAAGCCAAACAGTTAGGAAAGCATAACTATGAGAGTATTCGATGGAGGCGCCAGTCTTCTGTTCTCATATCAGACAGCACCTTCTTCTCGCCTTTGATGGCCCCTACACTTAGGAAAGAATGGGTACTCCTCCCCCTTTCTTTGATAGAGACGGGAAGTTACTTGGGCTTTTCTGGAGACCTTTCTTTGATATCTTCGAAATTCACATAGATACCCTACAATCGGCCATCTATTCCTCAAGCTTTTCATTCTAAATATCTTAATCATCATTCAACTGGCATATCATACCCCAGAGCATCCGTTTCTCTCTTCCTCTATCACAATGGTGTACTCGCCCGAGACTGGAGTTGTCATCGCCATATTTCTTTTTGTTCTTTATTACCAGGCGAGCGATAAGCTTGACAAGGCGAAGAGAAAAGCGATTGCGGCGGAAAACATCTCACTGGGCGTCGAACAACGCTTAACCAACACTTTGGCCGATCTGCGGGTGGTGGCCGGCGAATGCTCTGCCCTACGCGGGAGGGTAAAGGAGTTGGAGAATAAGATGGAAGACTATGGCCGTATTCTCGAGTCTGCAATGCTATCTCCGCATACCCCTGAGCCGGATAACAGGGAGAACTCAAAGCCACCTAACGACCCCGTCCTTGCGTTGAGCCCGTTCACCTCATCATCGAGCAAAATCGACATGCATATATCTCATTTTCATACAAGCGCCTCTTCAGCATTGGAGAAACAGCAGAGCCTCCACGGCTCCAGCATTTCCGAGGACTCCTCCGTGTCTGGCATCGAGAAACCGCTTCGTTCAAGGGAAAAGTTTGGTTCTAGAAGAGAGTCAGTGAGGTCAGCTCTCAACAGTCTGCCTGCGAAACTTGGACAATGGAGCAGCAAGAGGGGGAGCAGTCAGGGGCAATCGAATGGCTTTCCAAGATACTTCACGAGGACAATTGCGGGTTCCCATTCACGACCTGAAAGCGACATTCCTCCGCAATAAAGCCGGAATGACTACTCCGATTGGCTTCTTTTGGAGCGGACCAAAGAACGCGAGCGTTTTGTGCATATGGCTTCGATCTCAACGGCTGCGTCCGTAGATATTCGACATTGGATTTGCCCCTACTTCTTTTGGGTGCATTTGTCAACGGAGGAACCATTGGTATTCAGAGTCCTCTACTCTGTCCGAGTTGGATACGCTATCATGAAAGTACTGTTCAAGGGCAGCCATAGGCAAATTGTCAATAAAACAATATAATTTATCAGCACAGCTGCATCGGTATAGCATTTCCACTTAAGCCATAAGTCAAGGGGCCTTGTTTTTGTCGATTATCCATGACACTGGGTGATTACACACGCTCTCGAAATCATTCACGTTGGAGTCTATGTTACTTACTCTAGACACCTTCAAATTATGGTGACATATACAGAGTTCCAAAATAGCACAGCGGACCGTTGCACATGGGCATCTCACCCGCAGTTATAAAAGAAACTAGGCCAAAGGAACCAAGGACTGCTTCACTAGAAATTTCTTTTGGCGATAGAATTTCGTAGAATTCAATGCTATACTCGCTCATTATCATCATAGCCAACAAGTTCAAAAAAGGATGTTGGAGTATAAGCGAAACAAAAGGAAAAGCAACATATCTTTCATCGCTATTCTCCCCAGAACGCCAGAAAGGAAGACATTTACATCATCTATGCTCGAATGGGACAAATAACAAGGTGAAAAGAAGGGCGAGCTGAATGAAACTTTAAGCTCCTTCGCTTCCAAACATTTTTGTCCATTCCTCGTTCTTTTCGAGATCCTCAGGACTAACCGTCGGGCGAGAAGCTTTGATGGCCCGCATGAAATCCTTGAGGTTGAGAGGGGGCTCGAGAAGTTTGTCGCTGTCTACTTCTACCCATGTCATTTCGATGGCTCCACGGTCACCGGGGGAGCATGGTGTTAATTTTTCTTCCCCGTCAGCCATAACCTGCTGCGATGTTAGTGATGCTAGATATAGTACTAGATTATAGTTCACATGGATGCTTCACCTTTTTATAGTGTGTAGCGGATTGAATCTTCCGAACAGGTTGCATGAGGGCATCTTGAACAGCGATGCTGATATCGCTTCCCGAGTAGCCCTCGGTCATATCTGCTAATGTCCGATAATCTGCCTGTTTCAAGTCACAAGGCGTCGTGCCGACGGCTAACATGAACATTTTCATCCGAGCAGCGGTGTCAGGTAAGCTGATGTGGACTCTCCGCTGAAATCTTCGTCGAATGGCCATATCTAGTTGCCAGGGGATATTCGTAGCACCAAGGATTAGAACGCCCTTGGAGTCGTTGCCAACACCGTCCATTTGTACGAGCAGTTCGGTCTTTATACGACGGGATGCCTCTGACTCTCCTTCTCCACGGGGTCCGCAAAGCGCATCTATTTCGTCAATAAATATAATCGCTGGTTTACTTTCTCGGGCCATGTTGAATAACTGCTTGACAAGCCTATTCAGACAGAATATTAGCCAGAGTTCGAGGATTGGACGGAGAACTTGCAAGCACTTACCTCTCGCTCTCACCCATCCATTTTGAGACGAGGTCACTGCTGCTCACGCTAAAGAATGTGCTGTTGGCTTCTGTGGCAACTGCTTTTGCCAGATAGGACTTTCCCGTTCCTGGCGGGCCATATAGTAAAATCCCCTTCCACGGTTGGCGGCGCCCAGTAAACAGATTCGGAAATTTGATGGGCAATATAACAGCTTCTTTCAGCGCCTCTTTCGCCGCCTCAAGACCAGCAACATCGTCCCATTTTACGTTGGGTTTCTCTGATAATATAGCACCAGCGAGGGCACCTCGAAGCTTCTTCACCTCCGCGTCATCTTCGTCTTCGTCTTTCCTGTATACACCAGGGATATTAGCTCACATTCCCTGGGATCCGGAATATTCCAAAGGAAACAGTAAAAACGTACCCTTTCCCACTCCCATTAGCGACCTTCCCATTCGCCCCAACCGCGCTGGGTTTTTTCTTATTGTCACCACCAGCCAAATGATTCTTCAGCTTCTCTGCCCGTTCCATGTACTCCCCCGCCTTGGCGCGAATCATCTCCTTCGACTTGGGATTCTTCTCCCATTTCAGCGCCAGCATAAACAACTCGAGGGCGGAGTAGTATGTTTGGTAGGCATTCTCATATTCGCCCGCGTTGTCATGATCGATCGCTTTCTTCACGGTATCGATTGCCCGCCCGAGGAAATCTGTATTGCTCATTGTGACGAGAGCCTTGATTCAAAGGAGAGGCGGTTGTTTGGGAGATTCCGTTGCGCGTGAGGGGTGGTCAACGTACGGTGGCTGCGACGGACCGATGCTCAGAAAGCTCTCTGGTATGGGGACGGGATTGAGTAGGAGAGTCGGAGGAGGTGGTTAATTCATTTCAATATCAAGGGGAATAGGCAACTTCAACTAAAATCTGCGTCTCGGAGAGAGTCTGTTTATTCGAATCTTGCTGGCTGAATCCCGATCGATGTCATTTGCATTAAACTTTCCATCCCCGCTAGCGCGGTTGCTGTGGTGCAGCATCGTCACCTCTCAAAAGCTGTGGATCAACGCCCAAGTCTGCTCTCGAAAGAACAGACATTATACACAATGGCGGACGCTCAGAAGCAGCTTCAAGCACTAAGCGATGAATACCAAAAGTTCCAAGTTGGTTTGTTCCCCCGAATCCAGGCGCAATTCCGAGCACGCATAACTGAACGCTCCCCCCACCAGAACTTCAAGGCATCGTAGAAGCACGAGAAAAGCTCGAGGCACAGCAGCAGGAAAACAAAAGTGTTCAAAAGGTCTGGTTTGGCTCTCCAATGCTGAATTCCCATTAACAAGCATCTACTGACGTGCTGTATCTCGAACTATAGGAATTTTCGACCCTTGATGACGATGCGAATATCTACAAACTTATCGGGCCTGTTCTGTTAAAACAGGAAAAGTCAGAGGCTGTCATGTCCGTCGATGGGCGTTTGGATTTTATCGAGAAGGAAATGTGCGTACTCTGATCGCAGGACTAGACTATTTCCCCCGGAGAGGCTGCTAGATAAACTAAACCAATACCCGCGCCTCCAACAGAAAGCGGATCGAAAAGCAAATCGCTGAAGTTCAGGAGAAGAGCGAGAAGAAGAAGGCAGAGGTATGTGAAAATTGCGCTTCCGGCAGGCATATCTCCTATAAGGGTCTGGCTCACAGTATCCCCGAATAGGTTATCCAATTCCAAACGCAATTGCAACAACAGGCTGGCGCAGCATCCGCATCCGCGTAGGAACCAAGTACAATGAACTTTTAAACTCAAAGTGCCGGCGTATGGGGCTGTTTGGGCTGACACCGTCGTGACTCCGCTTCTACACGGGTGTTCTCCTTCAAGAGAGTTCGACCACCATACCCGTTACCCAAGCATGCAATTCGTGCAGCCCTTTCTGGTATATGGGCTGTGGAGTAACCAAAACCTACGGAGGGGCATGCGGCCGGGGTTCCTAGCGCCAGAAGCCGGCAAAGACCACTGCAGTGGGTTGACACGATTATTACGTTGATTGTTGGCTTATCAAGGTCCCCAGCAGTGTCTAATTATGAGATAAGAGCTCCAGCAGCAGTCGAATTTAAACAGTCTCGAGTGTTTTACAACATTTGAGATTGGACTATAACTCAGTTCTATCCTCGTTCTAGCTACAAAACGCTTAGATTTCTTTATGTTCCCTCCGAGTTCACTTATCGTGCCTTTCTACAGTTCTGCCGAAAGAACAGTGACCCAGTCTAGCATTGCCTCTATCCTCTGATAAGCAAGCTGCTACCACTCATCTCCTTAGGTTGTTCAATACCCATCACGTCGAGGATGGTTGGAGCAACGTCACCCAAGATTCCATCGGTCTTCTTCAAGCTCCACCCTTCAGGCGCGTTGGCCATGACAAAGGGAACTTTGTTCGTTGTGTGGGACGTCTTCGGGGATCCGTCCCCATTCTTCATTTCTTCCGCATTTCTAATTCATTAAATGTTAGGTTCGATCGGCTCATTTGGCTGGGCCAGCGTTACTTACCCGTGGTCGGCAGTAACGAAGAGAATATAGCCATTCTCCCTGCACGCTTCATAAACCCGGCCGATGGCCTTGTCCGTAGCAGCAACACCCTGGATTGCAGCCTCGTACACACCAGTATGTCCAACCATGTCTGGCGGAGCAAAGTTATTCATCAAGAACTCGTATTTCTTGTCAGCAATCCTTTCAGCCAGCTTTTCTCCGACCGGACCGGCGCTCATCTTCGGATCAAGATCATAAGTCGCGACCCGGGGTGACGGGATCATTTCCCGCTCCTCGCCACCGAACTGCTTTTCGATACCTCCGTTAAAGAAAAATGTAACATGGGCATATTTTTCCGTTTCGGCAATGTGGCATTGTTTGAGTCCCTTGACGCTGAGCCATTCAGCTAGGACATTGTCCATTTGCTGTGGTGGGAAAGCAACCGGGAAGGTGTAGTCAGTCTTGTATCGGGTCATTGTTGTGAGGTGGATCCCACTGGGGTATGGGAAGTCAGGCTTAGGGGAACGATCATAATCCCCAAGGAGTTGTGTGACTTCACGGACCCGATCGGAGCGGTAATTGAAGAAGAAGAGGGTGTCGTTGTCTTCGCCCAGTCAGAACATGCAACGCATTCTTGAGGCGGGAACATACCTTGCACTCTCCTTTCCTTTCCTCCGACGATAATCGGCTTCAGGAACTCATCCGTCTCTCCCTGCTCATATTTGCTCTTAATGGTGCTGACCGGATCATCGCTGGTCTCCCCCTCACCCAGCACGATTCCCTTCATACCAATCTCAACACGATCCCATCGCTTATCACGGTCCATAACATAGTAACGTCCAACGACGGTGGCCAATTCACCAATCCCAATCTCCTTCGTCTTCTCCAGCAAATCCTGCATATATCCAGCCGCACTCTTGGGATCCGTATCTCTTCCATCGCCAAAGAAATGAATGAAGACTTTAGGGATCTCCATCTCCTTAGCCACCTTCAAGAGGCCAACAAGATGGTTGATATGGGAATGGACACCGCCGTCGGAAACCAAGCCCAGGAGATGCAGCCTTCCGTTCCCATCTTTTGCACGCTGGAACGATTTGACAATGTTCTCGACCTTGTTTAACTCTCCCTTCTTGAGCGTCTGGTCAATGCGAACAACGTCCTGCCATACGACGCGGCCGGCTCCGATATTAAGATGGCCGACTTCGCTGTTTCCCATTAAGCCCTCTGGAAGCCCGACAGCAAGAGAAGATGCCTCTAGTTCTGTATAACCCTGAGCGGTTTTCGAGTTGGGTTCCGCGAATCCCGACATCACGGGCGTTTCGGCGGCAGCGATGGCATCGCCCTCGGGAGGGGAGCTGGATGAAGGAACTCCCCAGCCATCGATAACGACTAAATCCCAAAGAAGAAGAACATGTCAGGATGTTTCAATGGCAATGAAGGATCCTCGGAATGGACTTACTTAGAACGGCCTTCTGGTCAACTTTGGCCATGGTGTCAGAAACAAGGCAAAAGATACCAATTGGTCTTTTTCTAGTACTGTAAACCACTCTATATAGAGGGAATCTATTTTCAGACAAGCAAACTTGTAAATGAAGGTAGAGAAGAGAATTGTTATCCCGCAATGTTTTCGTGGAAGCGCAAGGCTCGGTGGGGGAGGGGCTTTTGGTTGAGGACGCTAAGACGTCACCGGTGAGCCGCCGCCAAATTTCTCCCGAGACTCAGCATAGAGCCCAAGCACGGAGAGTACATCGCAACATTCATGTCATGGCAATGGGACAATAACTGGCTTATTTCCCCGACGATCGAGGAATAGAAGACATCTTCTTTTTTTCGACCCTATCCAAACCACCTAATAATGATCCGCCCTCAACAAACGCGTCCTTGATCCAAAGCGCAAATCGCCGTTCCTCCTCACAATGTCCTCCAAAACAACCCCAGCCGGCTTCTCTCCAGCTCACAAAACGCCTCTGACCCGCGCAGCATCGCCAGAAAACGCTCCCAACATAGCCCAGGACTCAAACGACCCTCCCGCAGCCTTCCCGCCCCCGAAAACCTTCGATATCCTCCCATCCATCCACGCGCTCCTCGTCCATCTCCTCTCTGCCCCCGAGACCTCCCAACAGACATCTACGGGCGGCGGCATAGCTACGCCAAACACCACGACGGCAGCTCAGTCCGGAGAGTCCCTGCTGTCTCCGACTGCCGACCTCACGGCAATTAACTCGCTTGATCCCAAGGAGCTAGCGAAGGGGGCGAGTGCGGTGAAGATACTTATTCAGAAGGCGAAGAAAGAGGTACGGGAGATGCCGGATATTGATCGTACGGTTGATGAGCAGGAAGAAGAGATTGCGGAGTTGGAGGCGAGGATACGGCGGCTCAATGAGATTATTGGTGATTTTGGGCGGAGGAGCGGAGATCTTGTCAACAAGGCATGAATGGAGTTGCTCGCCGGATTGATTACGCCGGTTGAGATTTAGGAGTTTGGGTCCTCTGTTACTGTTATGGGGTTTACAGAAGTTGTGGCGTTAGACAGGGTGTTCTGATATTGTTGAATTGGTTATTCAACCGCCCAGGCGGAGTAATCCCCTGGGAAAGCGAGTATGCGACTCGTTAAATACATATAATGAAATAATAAGACCGGAACACCATGGATTGCTTGTTGAAAATCCATAAAACATGCGCTCGTCTCTCATAAACAGCGTTGAAGATCCATCCCATATGACTTTTTACAGGTCCCCTGCGAATACCATGCATTCGGAATAGTAGAAGAAACAAAAGAAAGTTAAATATCGAGCGCCATCGGCAGTCGTTTAGATCGGAAGAGGGAAGGAGCTGGCCCATTCGCTAATCTCCTTTCGAAGTGCGTTGATCTCGGGGATGGTACCGCTGGCGACCTTGGCCTTGAAGTCCTTGAGTTTGTTCGCTTCCTTGGGAAGTTCGGCCTGGACATTCTTGCAAATCTTGATGGTCTCATCGATGTAGCCGGCAATACGCTTGAAATCTTCCTCACCCATACCACGGCTGCTCATGGCTGGGGTGCCAATTCGGATACCGCAAGGGGTCAAGGCAGACTTGTCTCCGGGGATAGAGTTCTTGTTGCAAGCAATGTTGATTTGTTCGAGAACAGCCTCGACACGGGCACCATCAAGTGCTTTGGCCCTCAGGTCCAAGAGGACCATGTGGCTGTCAGTTCCGTCAGCGACAAGCTTGTGGCCGAGACGCTTGAGTTCATTTTCAACGGCCTTGGCGTTCTTCACAACCTGCTCTTGGTACTGCTTGAACTCTGGGGTATTGGCTTGCTTCAATGCAACAGCCAAAGCGGTGATTGTGTGGTTGTGAGGGCCACCTTGGTGACCGGGGAAGACAGAGAAGTTGATCGGACCCTCGAGGTCATACATGGTCTCCTTTCCGGTCTTGGCGTCGACACTTCGCACGCCCTTGCGGAAGAAAATCATAGCACCACGAGGTCCACGGAGAGACTTGTGGGTGGTAGTGGTAACGACATCAGCATACTCGAAAGGCGATGGAATAACGCCAGCGGCGATCAAACCAGAGATGTGAGCCATGTCGACGATCAGGTAGGCACCGACTGAGTCGGCAATCTGGCGCATTCTTGCGTAGTCAATCAGGCGGCAGTAGGCAGATGTGCCGGCGACGAGGCACTTGGGTCGGTACAGTTGAGCGTTCGCGGCAAGAGTGTCATAGTCGATAATGCCGGTTTCCAAGTTAACCCTATAGGGGAATGTCTCGAAATAAGTTGAGACGGCCGAGATTCTATATTACAGACTCCTGTTAGCATCCAGTAAAATTTACTAGCTCAATTGAGACTGAAAACGGAAATATTCTACATACTTTCGCTGCGGAGTTTGGTATCCGTGGCTCAAATGGCCACCATGGGGCAAGTCCAAGCCCATGAGTCTCTCATGCGGCCTCATCAGAGCCTGGTAGACCTGGAGATTGGCAGGGCTTCCACTAAGACATTGGACATTGACGCCCCATTTCTCGGGGTCCAAGTTGAACGCCTTGAGAGCTCGCTGCTGGCAGAGAATTTCGATTTCGTCGATGTGCTGGTTTCCACCATAGTAACGAGCTCCAGGGTAACCTTCCGAGTACTTGTTGGACATGGGAGACCCTAGCGCATCGAAGACAGCGCGGGAGGTAACATTCTCAGAAGCAATGAGGACAATTGACTCTCTTTGCCGCTGGATTTCCCTTTTCTACACAACTGAGTCAGTAACGGCCCTTCAACAGATATCGTCCAAATGGGCTTCGAATGCTCAATCGAAAACAGAGTAGTGGTAGAGACGCACCATGATCTCAGCGACTTCATTGTCTGTCTCCACGAGAGACTTCTCCAGTTGCTGTTCAAAATACGTTAGCACCGTGAACCCGGGTGGATGGCGGGGTAATCTCAACAGACCTCTTTGTGAGCTTGAGAGAGAGCGTAGGTAGACATGATCGCAAGCTGACTGGCTTTTCGTGTCTGTCAATTGCAAGGCAGGGTGGTCTTTCGTATGATCTTCTTGTGAAATGCCTTCAATGTTGACAGCTGGAGGGGGAAGAGGTCGGGTGGTGTGGGATGTGCCAGACTTTTTTTTGACAGCAGACCTTTTTTAGGTTTTCTCTGCTCAATTGCGCTAGCGAAAGGGCGCTGGGCCAGCCATAAATTATTCTCAGCAGCGCCATTATGAGTACATGAATATTGATTCTTTGGTCATTGAAATCTGGGCTACCATTGTTACAATTGAAAGGAAAATGAATCAGGACTCGAATTAGGCCGTAAGCGCATTCATTTTGGTGAATCGTAGAAAGGAACAGAGCATACGGAGTACATATGCTGCCGCTCTACTTTGCTTTCTCTTGCTTCTTGCGTTTCCTCTCCTCCCTTCGTGCTCTTCGCTCCTGGCTGGTCTCGTCCCTGTGGCTTTTGTCCTCCTTCTGTTTCACCTCAAGCTTCTCCTGTCTGCCTCGTTCCTCGCCCCCTTCTTCAAGATGTGTCTTTTTGGTCTTCTTTCGTGGTATCGATTCATGAGAAGTTGGCTCGGTACGTAGGTCATTGTGGCTACTCGACGGAACCTCAACATCCGTATGTTTTCTCTTCTTCTTCTTCTTTTCCTTGTCTAAGCCTCTAGGTTCGTGAAAGGTGACATCTTCCATTTCCGACTCGTCTGATCCGGAATCTGGTTTCCCAGAGGAGCCAAAAGGCTGGTATCGCATTCGTAGGTGCTTAGGTTGTGCTCGCGGGGGTTTTGTCGATCGCCGGATCGAATCTATATTTTCCTCGACGGAGGGTCCGTTCGGCAAGCTGACGACTCTTTCCAGATGGAATGTCTGGGCGACGGCTTGTCGCTCGCGACGATAGGTACTGCCACGCTTATCCGGGAGTAATACGGTTTTGGTGTTGTCCACCCCACTCTGAACTTCACGTAGACGATACCCCACGCCCTTATGGCTCAAAACTGGATCACCAGCGGCCACTGCATCCAGGGCGAGCTCCTGCATTGACGAGAGGGGAACAGAGGCTGGGGCTGTAATATGCCATATCTGTTTTCCGCGAAGGTCTGAGAATGCTTCTGCGATTTCGGATGGCGGTAAGGAGTTTTTGAGGATCAGCTGGAAGCCTTCCGGCGGCTTATATGGGTGCGATGGGGTGTGGTGTTCTGTAGATTCCCTACTCGAAAAATTAGAATTGGATTTCAAGACAGAGTTGGGGCCTTTACCTAGGAGCAATTGTTACTGTTTTCTTCGACGATTTGCTTTTTGGGACTGGGCTAGTTGGACGCGCTGGTTCTGAATCAGAACCGCTCGAGCTCGAAAGCGATGGCGCTCGTGGTTTCGACTTTGACTTCACTTTTGCGCTCTTTGACGTCGACGTTGTTGGTGTCTTTGCGCTGGCACCGCTACTCGAGCTCTCCGTCCCCGATTCCTCACTCTCTGAGACTCTCTCTTTGCTCAGAGAGTGCTTCATTGTGTTGGGCGATGCGATGCTGTAGAATAACGATGAGGAATTTGGTGCTGGGTGTATGTTCTAAACGACGTTCATGCTCCGACGCGTAGTAATAATATTCTTTTCACAATTGAGTAGATATTTGTTGCAAGTCTTCAATCACAGTATTCAATGTCGCGGAGTTCAGGCTGGAAAATTTTTGGACAGCTTACGCACAGACCACTTGACGAACCTCCATCGAAAAAGTTCAGGATGGGCCAAACAACTGGAAGTTCGAGCTTCCATTCAAGCACAGTTCTCCGCCATTAGACATGAAGAGAAAGGCAGTTTCCCAGTCGCAGCCAGGTATCAATTCTTAGTCTGGAAATAGTTCTGTGGTTCAATGCTAACTGGCCATGATATCAGCTCCGATGAGCGCAATCGCAGCTCGCAGATCACGACAAATCTCGAACGCTGCGGCCAACCAACTCGGAACTGTTGCGGAGGCACCACCGGTTGCAGAGCCTCCGTTGAAAAAGCCGAAACCTTCTCCTGTTGAAAAGTCGACGGTGCTTAACTCCGCAGAGGGAACCCCGTTGCGGCGGAGCAGAACGGGAATTAAGAACGCTACACCGTCGAGAGCTACCTCTGTCGTCCAAACCCCACCGGCAGCTTACACAACTTCCTCGGTCGATGCCGATGCTGCTAGCGATGAAGAGGGTAGCATATCCATTGCAGATGGCGATAGTGCCAGCGAGAGCACTCGCAGGTATACTTGCCTTTGGCAATGTTGATTACGACCTGCTAACCCGAGAACAGCGATGATGCCCAAGACGGCATGCCCGAAATGCGTGAAAATTTCCTTCTCTCTAAAGCTCGCTTCAGTATGGCGGACGTTATCTACAGCAGCAATGACTCCGTCTGTCTTAGGCTGAGCGAAAAAATGGTATGCGTCCTACGAACGTTGCGCAGACAGTACTGATGGTCGGTAGACAATGGCATGCGTCGGGCTTTATGATTTATGGGTAAAACGAGGGGTAGTGAGCGTCATGGGAGCGAAATTATATCCTACCTCCCGGAGCTACAGAATCTTCGCGCCGTCGACACACTCCCTTCCGGTAGTCAAATGTGTGGCGGGTTTCGGTGGCTACGCGGAGGTAGAAATCAAATCCTGCAGCAACGGATTGCCACGCTTGAGCCATATATCTGATCTACATCGAAGGATATGGAGCGGAAAAGGGGCAACTCATACTAAAAGGCTTGGGCTTGCGGGGAACATGTCCTTCTCAATTGTGTGTTTTCAAGTGGCTTCAATGACGGGATGATAATGGCTAATAAACCGCAGCTTCATACTTCAGCGGATGACCACCTTAAACGGCATCTACGACCTCTTCATCTCGAGAAGAAATGGAGTATTGCCATTAAAACGCTCTCCCGTCGTGGAGGTGACCTTCGGGTGCTGACCTGCGGACCAAAGGGCTCCGGAAAGTCGACATTCAACAAATTCTTACTAAATCACCTTCTCAGTCCTCACCCTTCGCAGGAGCCCACTCTCCCAGTAAAAGACGGCGTTGCCTTTTTGGATCTGGATCCTGGACAGCCCGAATTTTCTCCAATGGGCCATATCTACCTCGCCCATTTCCAGGCTCCTGCTCTTGGGCCGTCATTTACACATCCTACACCAGCTTCAGGGAACGGTTCGAATATCCGTTCCCATCACATCGGAGCCACATCCCCAAAGGATGATCCCGATCACTACATCGAATGCACGATGGACTTGCTCGCACGCTATCGTGTCCTTCTTCAAAGCTATCCACAGTGTCCTTTGATAATCAATTATCCCGGATGGATATTTGGTCAAGGCTTGGAGGTCGTCACCTACCTTATAAAGTCCCTTGGCCTCTCAGACGTGGTATATATGAGTGAAACGGGACCTGAAGAAGTCATTGGTCCTCTTCAGGCGGCAGCTCTAGAGGCTACAGTTGCAGTGACCGTTCTACCGTCGCAACCCACTGAATATGTGACGAGATCGAGCGCACAACTGCGTGAAATGCAAACCCAGTCTTACTTTCACATGGCTCAGGGAAAGCTGGGCTCCCCGATCTGGTCTGATTTTCCGCTCTATCAAACTCGCGCCATGACTATCAGTTACTCCGAACTTAGGCAGGGAGTATTCGGCATAATGGTTACAGGGTTTCGGCATGATCCAGACCATCTCGCTGATTTATTAGACGGCTCACTTGTGGGCGTGGTGGTTCTGGAATCCGAAGATGCCATCTCAAGAGACAGCACAGATAATGACCAAGACTCGGAACCTACAACCACCAGGAACGAACTCGTGCTGGAACACGACGAAGGCTCGCCAATGCCAAATTCCGGCGCATCGCCTGAACATCCCAACATAACGCGAACCAGTCGCGAGAATCTCCCTTTCCTGTTTACGGGCAACGGCACCTCCGCACCCCTGAACCCAAATTCATCTTACTCCCTCGGCCTCGCAATTGTGCGAAGCATCAATATTTCTTCACAAACCATGGACCTCATCACTCCAATCGCTCACAAGTCAATCCGCAGTGCCCTAGACCTCGGTCACCGAATAGTCCTTGTCAGGGGCCAACTCGATAACCCAAACTGGGCCCTCAGCGAAGGGTATTTTGCAGCCAGGTCAGCACAACGGGAGCTCCAAGGACTGGCACGCCAGCGAGGCGCAGAGAACGGCGAGCAGCTGGCTAAGAGCCCGAATCATTTGGCCCTCGCAAATAAGCTACGACAGCGGGCGATCAGGGCAGCTAATATCCCATGGGTCCAGAATCTCAATAGGATGGATGCGGATTCAAGGAGGCAGACGGGCAAGCTGTGGAAGCTGCAGAAACATGTGCATGCTACGGATCTGGAGAGTGGGAGCGAGTAGCGATAGGAAGAACCACGGTGGAAGCTCACCGCATTTGCTGAGTGGCTTGGAAGTTAATGAAGCCTGCTTACAACGACGAAGCGAGGGTACTTCCATTGACGGGTGGCCCATGCGACTGCCTTCGATTTATCATGCCATTGCGCTGGCTTCAGGCAGATAAGCCCTGCCGTCAAGGCGACAGCAACGTTGAAGGAGGCCATTCGCCAATTTCCGATGCGCAGGGTCAAAGCGAAAAGTGAACGGAACGTCATATACAAATAACTTCCTTCCGTCTCCCTGTTCTACTATGCTTACGACAACCGCATCGAAACCTCTGCAAACGAGAACACAAGGAAACGTCATGCCATCTCTTTACAGACCCTTCCGGCGCATCTACTTGACGGCGATACTACAGTTGCTGCTGCATCCTCATTGTTTCCGGATCTGGGTAGCTAGCTCATCCAAACGATAACCACGTTCGAAATCGAATTAAACCAAAAAATATAAATAACACACATATGCATACATTATAGCAAACAATTGATCATCATCACCCATGCCTCTGGTGTACAATCCTACCCCGGTAAGTATTTCAGCCGCATCTCCTTCCCAATGCGCCCGTTGCGCACCACAAGCTTTCATGTGCGGGGGTTAAACGAAGAGGAGCCCAAGTCATCGCGTCCAGCCCAAGTGCCAGTTGTACAAGAACTATTGGACAAGTGAATCGTCAAAGTGACGCAGAGAGGCGATAGTGTGGAAGGCCTTTGCGTCGCGATAATATTATCAGGCCAGTAAGGAGCAGCAAGGAGTATGAAGACTCTATCTGGAGCTGATCTGATGGACTGTTGGAGCGGGGATATCAGGTTACCGCAATGGCAGCTGAGCTGGAGGAGACAGAGTGCCAGCGGACACAATGGCGGTTCTGGCCCTTTCTTGATAGCTAGTTTCATTTTGTAGATGATTTATGAGGTGCCCTTGTACTCCGTAATGCCATTGATACCATGCAATACTGAATATATTCTTGCCTCCGTTTGTCCTAGATGTCTTCATGAGCAAAACCATGGATTCAATACTTTTCTATTTTGACACAGCAGTTCAATGGTCAAAGTGATGTGATAATTATGGGATGACTTTGCTGTCGATTACTTCTTCCCCTCTCGCGGGATAAACGCAACGAGAATCAGGGAGAGTTGCTCCATCTCATCTGGGTTGATTGTCCTCCAAGGACCAAAAGTCCTCATCTCCAAAAAGGAGGTGGGATCATGCTATCATTGAGGTAGTCCAAATACTCCACATCGTAGTGGGCGAAGGTGAGAAAGATACTCTCCCTATCTTGAGATATGACCAGGGGCCTAGATGGCGAGTCAGAAAAAATCGTCTCTTGCTATATCCTCATGGACACTTACGGGAAGCCATGCCCAGACTCAGGCCTGTCCTTTGCACTCATCAGCCAGCCGACAAGCTCTGCGGTCTCCTGCATTTGGACCATCGGCTTGATCTCCTCTCTTTTGGCTGGCTTGACCTCAACATTAGCGGCAATCCTTCCATTTGCTCGGAGATACCCATCAATGTGTGCCTTGAATGAACTCAGGCTATTATTAAATCTGGGTCTGAACCCATATCTATGGGGCTTCCAATAACTCAGTTGGTTCACTCAGAATGAACTGATGAAGAGATCTACTGCAATCAATTGCTCCTTTGAAAGTCATAAAGCCTTGACATTTGAACAAAGAGTCCAGCTAGGTCAAGATGATCTTGGAGAATATGTTCATGGTTCTGCTCCATCAATGAGGTCATTACCCTTCGCAGGGGTGTTCATTCGCCCGTAAGCTTCGACATCGTTGATACAAGCCCTTACTGCAGACTTGTAGGTGAGGGTCGTGGCCAGTCAAGTACCAAGTCATTGGCATATGATGCAGGGCCAGATCTGTGAAGGATGAATACTCATCACCACTGGGGCTTGAAGTTAGTGTGCTGCTGACAGGTAGGGTTGAATGATGCAGACTTACATGAGAGTATTCCACCCAGCCTGATGCAGTCAGCCACCATATGTATAATGTAGGAATATCTGCTTGAAGACTGTGCACCTCTCTGAAGAGATACTTGCAGATCCACCAGATCCAATGAGTTCATGTGGAACCCTTTCCATGTAGTCAAAGCTGGTGCTTCTGTGTCAAACTTCTTAGAAATATCAAGATTTGTTGAAGTAAGAGAGAGTAGGCAGAAGCTGTCTGGTGGGACTACCTGGCAAGGTCAAATATTAAGATGTTTCAGAAACTCTTCACCAAGGTATAGACCCTCTATTGCATCAACCTCCTTTTCAGAGATCATCTACTTTGCTGATCATGTCCTGATGTGAGTAGCTTTCTTTGCTGCAGTCATATGTAGATTCAACATACTTCGCGAGGAATTAGAGGAACTGAAATAAGAGGAGTGGATAATAGCCAATGCTGTGGCTTCCAAAGCATTTCAATGTGAGTGTTTCAGCAATGGACATGGAAGTGAGGTCAAATTTATAGACCTGGCTTACAGTCACTGGCATTCAGTGAAGCTGTCACGAGTCCATACAAACAATGGCAACATTATATTTAAGATACGGCGCAAGACATCAAAATTTATGATAATGAAAAAGAAGACAGTGCATCAGTGAAGTGGTCTTTAAACAAGCCAGTCAATGTGGCAGAAACATTCACTGTCAGTTCTTCGTGAACAGACCATTGGCGCGACTTGGTTGGCCTTTGGCATCCTAATGGTCGAGATTCACTCCCCCGCGCCAGATGCAGGCTGCATGCTTGGACAGGGCTACGAGGCAACGTCACTCGTCGAAACCCCTCCCCCGCCTTCCCCAATGCGAGTCACGGAAGTGTGACAGGAGGCTGAAAAGAGGGATGGGGGTGGTCTGCTCGGATGGAATCTTGAAGTTGTTAGCCTAGAGTAGGGAGAATGCCTTGCGAGGAGGGGACGGAGAATAATCCTCCGTATAGCCTATGAAGTGCAAGAACAGGGGCTGTTTTGTTCGTTGTCGAGATTTCTAAATTCTAGAGCAGTTCGACGGAGTATATTTGGGACCAAATTACTGCTCTGCTGATTCGTCGCGGATTACTACCAGTTCAGAGGCTACAGGACACAATTGAGGAGCAAGAAACCTCATCGACGCCATCAGATATCAACCGCAATTGCTGTCAAACCCCTAGTTATCCCTCGCGGAGTTCCCATCCATTCACAAGCATTCCTTTCACGCTGACATCCGACCTTCCGAAAGGCATCGGAAGTCGGATAATTTTCCGAATGATGAAGGTTATGAGCGGAAACCAAAACTGGAGAAAACCAGTCCCGTCTCTCCGAGGCTTTTCGTTCGGGTCCGGCTTGTCGAACTGAACCGCGGGAGCTACGAGTAGGTTAAGTTAGTTAGTGAGCCCCTCTTGATCTGCCCACGAGGCAAAGATCCCGAGTTCTCGGGAAGAGTCGCGTGTGGGCTTCAAGATTGATGACCATTTCTTTTTCTTTTTGCTGGAGAAGTACGAGATGCCTCGGTGCGAAAGACGACGACGGAGTTCAGCCGGCGCCGCCTGGCAAGAGGAGGCGAGATGTGTTTCTCCACTTCTTCCAGAAGAATCGCCGTCCCATGATTTCTTCCATGTCCGTGGAGCCAAGAGGAAATCTGGATCCTCCACGCGGCAGGTGAGCAGGCTTCAATCCTTGAAGGGGACCTCAGCAAGTCTAGCCGGCAAAGGAAGCCGTTGTGTCCTGTATTCGAGGCTGGTCTCGGACGGATACTTCGTGCTGCGCCCTCACCGCTGGTGCTCCGGTCAACATCGTTACGAGTACCACAAGCAAGGACAACCGCTTGGATTCCACAAGGCGGGAAGCAGATTTCTCACCAGTGGTACGTCTCCAAACCACAGCAGGTCCTTGAAATAGGACAGAGCCGTTCTGAAGTGCCGCATTTATGCGACAAACCCGAAATTTATTACATCCAGTATTGAGCCCCTGCTTGCTCCCCTGGGCCCGCGGGACCTGCATCGGCAGAGACTCCCGAAACTACGAGGACAAGTAATTGGAGGACGGGAACCGGAGCGCAGTTTGACTCGACCTGCATCCGGGCGAGACGCTTTTTTCCACCATCGAATCTGGAGAACACAAAGAGTATGCATCCTCGAGGGAACACGCAGAGCATGACCCAACAATTTCAAGGTCGGGGTCTCCCGAAGCGTGATACCATGCAAGTCCAGATCTAAATTCAGGACAAGAGTGTCACTCGACATTCCCTGCTCCTCCTTGTTTCTTTTCTCGAACAGGTTGTGTGACGGGGATTCATGTGATGGGCCGGGGCCCCTTTTTCTCCATCGAGCAACAGAGTTTAGCACTAGATTATTCCAGAACAAGAGGCTTGCGTTTCATATTCTGCTTGGCGATGTTTATCTTTTTGTTCAAGTTCAGCTCCAGCTCCATGAAGTTTGAACTGCAAGAAGGAGAATGAGTGGTAAGATCGGGTAGAACTGTCGAATGTATCAATCTGTCCCCTTCCGTCCGGATTTGCTCCCGAAAAGGGGAAAAAAATGCTGCTTTGTTGCCATGGTTTTGAGTGAAAATCAGTGGAAATCCCTCCCCATCGATCCATGCCCTGTTTCCGGTTGGGCCCAGTCGACTATCACCGCAAAATCCAAACTTCGGGAGCAGCAACACAAAGCAAGGAAAAGAAGCATTCGAAGGTCCTGAGGAAATTGTCGCATGCTGGTTTCCGATTTTTGTTGGAATGAGATATTGATGCCCAATCGATTGAATGCTGATTTGTGATTTTGTCTCACCTGAGCTCCCCATCTGTTTTCCCGGAAGCGGAGAGCACTTTGAGTTTCCGGATCCTGTGAGACGAAATGTGGACTCGGTGCTGTTGCGTGGGTGTCGATCTCACACGCGACAGAGACGAGGGCCGCGGGAATTCAGAAAAGTGGACTCTCGTTCTCGTTCTTGTTCCAAATTTTCTGGACGAAACGCTTATTTTTGGCTCTTTGCTCATTCGTTCCGGGGGCCGATTAAGTTGGGCTGGATTTCTGTTCTTTTTACGTAGGTATTAATAGCAGGGCGCTGTTAAGATTTGGAATGCGGATCGAGATGGATTCTTTGGGTTCTTTGTTTCCAAGGATGGCTGCCGCGCGATGCGGATACTCGTGGATAGTTGGAAGAAGGAGAAGAAGGTGAAGAAGTTGAAGAAGGAAAAGACGATTGAGCTGTGGGGGTAAATTTGCTTGTGAAGAGTTGTCAGCCCTGTTGCAAGGCCGGTGAGTGGTCCGGAAGATGTAACGCTGAGGATGATGAGAGCCGCCGAGTTGCAGGCCCCGTCGTATCCTGAAACTCTGCGCGCAGGCAAAAAGCTAGCCGACGTTACGCTGCAAGGAGGAGGTCGTTGCGAGGACAAGCTCGGAGGAGAGAGCCTGGAGAAAAGTCATCTGTACCTTCGAGATCTTGTTGGAGGTCTGAGAGAAAGAATCTTGAATTCTTGCATGGGGCTGGAAGGACAGATCGTCGGGATGTTGTGTCATTGACTCCAGACTCTCTCCCCTTTTGTGATCTTTGATCCTGGACTTGGGCGTGGGCGTCGGCCAATGGAACTTGTGAGAGCAAGGACAGGATTTGGGCAGTTCTGGAATGAAATGAGGATCTCTTGTTAGTGCTGAACCTTGCCTTGCTTCCCTTGGGCTTGGCTGCCCCCCGGAATGTTGAAGGCTGCTTGCATCCGACCTCGCTGTTGGGATCGCGATGCAGGGTGCTGAGAGGCGTTGATGCTGTCTGTATAAAGAAGATGAAGCAGCCGTCCGCGTCGAGGAAAGGACAAAAGGGGGTACCTACAGTTCGCATAGAGACAGACAGTCAGACAGAGGACAGCATCGTCACACCCCCAAAGCCGTTGAATAGTGATGTAGCATTACGATCTGGTTCCGCCCGAATCCCGTCCCCCCCAGCGTATTATTATTTGATGATTCTTATTATTATTATTATTAGAGGTGCGCAGAAAGAAAGCAGCCGGCGCCCAATTACCAATGACAGGCTGGGCGGGATTTAATTAACCTTCTTTTCCGACCAGATTATATATATGGGCGGCGGAGGAATGGAGGGGACGCCGAGATTGCCACGAGCTTCCGATACTCTCTTTCTTTTCTCTGTCTTTTATATTCTGGACAATTCATTCTTCTCTTCCTCCAGCAAGGCGAATCGTGGGGATCGTCATCAACAACTTCATTTTGGACCAGTCAACCCTCCAACTGACTGTCCCTCCTCCAACAACCTCACTCTCGCCGCCTCACCTCTTCCTCTTCTTCACAACTCCCATCCAGACAGCACTTCTCTGTGAATTCCCAGGATGTTGACGCCCTCTCGTTGCTGTCAGAAGCATGCTTCAATATATTAAACAGGAGCTGCATCCTTCTCTCTGGCTACTCGCCTCATCTCACCTGTGAAGATGGATTTCATTGTAAGTCCTAGACCTTTCTGGAAGTTCTATCATTGTGTTGTGTTGTTTTCTCGTACATCAGCTGGTTTCTTGCTGGACATGGGCTATTTCTCTGTTTATATGGGATGGATCTATGTATCACCATGGTGACCAGGCGGTCATATGAAAGATGGCTCTGTCACGTTGCCTGGCTAGGATGGTGTGCTCTAACCGCCACAGCCTCTGTTGGTCCCTAGGAATACATCTGCCTGGTACTGTTGGTGGAAGACTTATGCTAACTGTGGCCGCTCCTACAGCTCTCTCTCACTCACTTTTGTGAAGTGCATGGACCAACCTCCATACTCTGCTCCCAGATTATCCCTACTTCATGCTCGCAATGCTATCCGGACTCCGACCTCTCCTCCTCTAATGATACCCCCGGAACTTCTCCCTCGTTGGCACCACACGAAGTCAAATCAGGCAAACATCCCCAAAGTCCTACCCTCGGAGGTACGGCCTCTTCCGTCGATTGCGCCACCGCGAGTAATGTTGAACCGCTGGCTTCTCCTCCCGCGTCTGCGCCCGTGACCGCTCAGAGACTCGAAGACCACCCGTGGTTCCTCAACGGGCAATATACCCGTGCGGACACGGACAAGTTGAATAGATTTGGTGGCTCCGAAGGCGACACCTGCTCAAGCTGCAGGCTTTCGATTCCCGAAGATGTCAGCAAACAACTGCCCCCCGGTGCTCCAGGTACACTGAAAGAAGATGGCAAAGGCAGAAATGGCAGTCCTGTTCTTCGATCCCGCGAGATGGTTTATTCCTGCTCTGGCAACCAATCCAGTTATGATGACACCCTCCATGAACACCATTCATCCGCGACCTCCGTTCGTTCCTCGTACTCCTCCGACTCCTCTTGCCATACGCATATCGTGACCTATCTATCCATGCGCGGGCCTCCAAACCCTACCGATTACGCATTGCTACGCCGCGCCTCCATTCGTACCTTGAGCTGCGAGTTCTTACCGCGTGGTCTTTCATCCGGCCCCCTTTCATTCGGGGATACGGAGACCGGGTATACTATCGCCTACGTGTTCCGCCTATCAGATCCTATGGCCCGTGGAAAGCGCCGCAGTTACGCATTACTGGTTCTCGCAGGCAAGGATGCCGGCAGAGCCTTCCGCGCGAGCCCTGTAATTTGGCGGGTGTTTGGCCATATTGCAAATAGTCTCGTTGCTGCAGCAGAACGGTCTCAGGAGCAAGAAAAGAGCCAAAGCGAAGGGCCCGGCGACAGGTCGGCCAACGTGAATATTCGCAATTACACGCCTGTTTCCTCCTTTCTCACTGGACGCACCCTCGACCCAAATGGCCAGCCCCGTCGTGCTGGACAAATCCGTGCTCGAAACCTCGCCGAAATCGTGGGAAACGAATCGGTCTTCGCAGAACTGCATGCGCAATTCGTCGCGCTACTCCAACAACTGTGCGCCATGTTTGGCAACCGGCGTATCCCTGAGGCTCGTTTCAACCCCGAATCGTTCGACGAAGAAGCCGAGACGTATGTTTCGCAACGCGGTACGACTAGCGCAACTGCTGAACGCAGAGGCTCGCGAAGCGACAGTCACACCCGATTCGATATACCTAATCCTTCCGTTCAGCTGTCACCTGCACCGCGCCCTATACCCATCTCCCATCGACGACAACTCGCCGCATAATCTCGTGTCACCCTACCTGCTTTCTGTACAATACCCCAACTGATGTCACCTGTACCACCTTTCCACGAGTTTCGCAACGCCTTATCGGACTCTTTAACCGAGGTGCTGCTTGACCTTCTACCGCCTCATGCATCTGATGACACCTCCTTCCGACTCTATCGACGGCCAATCCTCACCGTTCGACTGTCTTCTCTGCCGATTTTCTTCTATGCCACGAATTCCCTTATGATTCGCACTGGCGCATTGTGTAACGAATAACGAACGGCCCTTTGATTTTTTGTTCCCCCGCCGCCAAATCGGATTCGAAATCGGAGTCTGAGCCTCTAATATCTCCTGGGCAATCGGCGTTTTCAGCGACGGGCAACCTGCATTTTTTTCCCTTCCATTCCATCCCTTAGAACCTTTAATATTTGACCCCGGGCTAAGCTGAGGTTTATTTTCTGGCTCATTCGCATTCAGCGTGTTTTTTCCAATACCCCCGCCGCTGTGCACTTTCTACTCGGGCTGAAGGGCTCATTCTAACTTGTTATTTGTGATGATCTTCTTCCTTTTTTTGCTCCTTATGGGCGGATAGCGCGCCTTTTTTTATTTTTGCCTTTTTCCCCTTGCCTTTGCATGTGATGGGGTGGGAAAAGAGTCGGCGCTTCGTGGTAGGATATAGATAGGCTCGGCTTTCTTCCAAGGGTTTCTTCTCTTTCTCACTCAGGGCTAGTTTCAATACGAAAACTTGTTTCGCAAAATTGGCTCCTTTCCGCTGTGTCAACATATCAGCCTCCTGAGGCCCAGAGCAGCGATGGAGAATAGATAAGCCGAGTTCCGAGTGCATATGACTAAGCATTTCGGCATGTCGGGAAAACTTGCCGAATCCAGCTACGGCCGCTCATCCACAAACCACCACTCAATTCTCAATTTACAGACCTCACCTCCGACCTCGACTTCTGCGCAGCGCACCAAGGACACTCAAGTGAAACCGCTCCTTTCAGTACCCCATTCTCATCCCTGCGCACGTTATCTGCGCACGAAGCTCGTCGCGAAAAAGGAATTGAAACTCGGAAACCCCGCCGCCGCAAAGAACATAAAGTCTTTTCGCAGAGATCAAGGAACTTGAAATCAAAAAAATGGCTTCTTCGGCATTCGATAAATGCAAGACGCGTCCGGCGCACATCGACGCCATTCTGAATGGATTGGACAGATATAATCCGGAAACAACGACTGTTTTTCAGGACTACGTGGTGCAGCAATGCGAGGATCGGACGTTTGACTGCTATGCGAATTTAGCGCTGTTGAAACTGTGAGTGGATCTTTTTCTTTTGTGATTATTCTGGGGGTGCGTATCTTTTCAAATGATGGAGTAACACTTGTTCTATTTCACGTTTCCTATTAGCTTACGTCTTTGAGACGATGGGGATAACGCAAAGTTATTTTACTCTGATTATTACGCCGTTACGGATGCGATGTTCTCCAAACCTGTCTATTCTGGCATAACATAACTAACGCGGACTCTCTTTTTTCAATTAATTAGGTACCAATTCAACCCTCACCTCCTCAACACCGAAACAACAACCAACATCCTCGCCAAAGCTCTCACCGTCTTCCCCTCCCCCGCCTTCTCTCTCGCCCTCGCCCTTCTCCCCGCCTACACCCAACCATTCCCAAACGCAACAACAAAATCCTCCACCACAACAACCACATCAGCAGACGCAAGCCAACAGCCCGGCACAACACCCGCAGCCGAGCCCTCAGCAAGCTCTTCCGCCCTCCCCGTGCAAACAGCAGACTTCGTCGAAGCAGTCCAGAAACTCGCCCGTCTCTCCACACTCCTTGAATCAGCACAATACGCTCTCTTCTGGAACACGCTTAACTCGGATGATCTCTACGCGGATCTCGTCGCTGACGTATCGGGGTTCGAGGAATTGATCCGCATCCGCATCGCTGTGGAGGTGGGCAAGGCGTTCCGTGAGATTGGAGCGGAGGTTCTGATGGGCTGGTTGGATCTTAGGGGAATTGAGGCGCTGGAGAAGTTTGTGGTGGATGTTTGTGGGTGGGAGGTTGATGCGGGAGCTGCTGGGAAGGTCGTGAGAGTGCCGATTAATAAGGAGAATGAGGCGAGGGGTGAGGTTAAGGGAGAGAAGGTGGAGATGGAGATGTTTGGTCGGGTTATTCGGAGGGGGTTTGAGCAGCCTGCTTGATCTCTCTTTTTTTTTTATCTGGCCATGGCCTTTTGCTGGGCTCGTTACGTCTTAATGTTTTCTCCATCTCTTTTTACGGCTTGATTAAAAATGAATGAACGGATAAAAGCTGGTTTTATTTTGCTGTTTGGTTGATAGTGGCTTCGCTAGATTTCAAACATGGAGCATATGATAGACAGACAGTGTTGTCTCAGTCCCTCTCCAGTGCCTAACCCAAGCAAGGAAATAGAAAATATCAACGGCCAACGCTCTCCTCCCACTGCACACCCACCCACTCCTCTCTCCACCCTACCTCTCCTTCTTTCTCCAATCCACAATTCCCAGCACATACACCCAGTATCACAGTCCCCCATTCCATACCGCCATCATTCTTCCCCAACCCAATCCCCTCGCGACCTTCTTCCAGCACAGTAATCGCATGCGGTACAAGCTGGAGCTCAAACACGCGCTCGCGACCACATGACTCACAACGAGGTATTCTGCTCGAGATATTTGGAGACGACGAAGTAGTATTGGATGCCGGGGAGAGAAGTTTGCCCAGTGCATCCGTGGTAGAGTAAAGAAGCGGTGTCCCCCGGAATTCGTACCGAAGGACTTGCTCCGGACTATGTTCTAGACGTGTGGAAAAGCGGAGAAATGCCTTGTCGAGAGTAGATTCGAATGTGTCTTTTGAGTCTGCGCCTGCCCCTGCTCCTGTGGTAGTTGAGGAGGATTCGTCTTCGATTTGCACGTTTGAAGGGACCTCGGGTGTTGAGGGGCGTGAAAGAGTTTCGTAGTCTGCGTCCAGGTAGCGGTGGGGATAAGGGGTGGGAAAGGCGGATTGAGCTGGCCAGGGTTCGGGGGGGCCTGTGAATTGTGGTCTTGAGGAGGAGGGTGGCGGGGAGGGGGACGTGACGCGGACTTTTGAGGCGAAGGTTTCGGGAAGGGTTTCTTCGGGTTTCTGGGGAGGGATAGCGCCTAGGGTTGAGGGTGGTGGGAGTGGTGCGAATGGATTTGCTTGTGAGGCTGCTGCTGAAGTCGAGGTGGAGAAGGGGTTCTGGTTGGCCGCTGCGGCGCCGGCACTGTTCAAGGGGGCGACGCCAAACAGATTGGCACCGATATCTTGTTTGGGAGCTTGAGACTCGCTCTGCGTGGAGATATTCTCTTGCTTGCGATCACCACCTGCCTGAGCGGTGCTCGCGGCTTTGTGCTTCCTCACTCCTCTCAGCGCGCGTATGCTGCCTTGTTTCCGATTGCAGGCCCGCTTCGTGCATCCGAAGATATAGAGCCATCTCTCGTCGTTGGCGAAGTGCTCAGGAAGATCGCCGTTCAATTGCAGGAGTAACGGCATGGGCTCATTGCACGACTTGCATTTCGCGAAGTTGCCCGGTGGTGGGGTTGCGGGGTCGAGCCATGTCTGCGAATATAGTCAGTGATGCGATTTCTTAACAGGTTTTTCTGTGTATATAGAGAATGAAGCCATATATGACGATCGACAGAGAGAAAAGAACACTGATGCAGTGCGAAATAAGCCCGTACTCACCGGCCATCCACCGAGGTGGCTTATCGAATCGTCTGTGGGCTCTTGCTCAGCATATCCGAGCAGGACGGAGGTCACGGTGTAGTCTCCTTCGCCCTCTTCAAAACCGGAGGAATCACTATCGTAGGGATCCATCGTGAGTGTTAGATGCAGAGGAAAGCCAGCTTGTATTTCTTCATAATTGTCTTCTTTCCACCACGCTCAGATCAAAAAAAAGTTGAAGTCACATGATTGATTGGATCTGATAAGATAACTTTAAATTTCCCGTGTCCAGCCCCTTTTCTTACACTGCTGTAATATAGTATTTATTTGGTTTGAAGACATCAGCATCGAAGCAGGAGACAGGCTTCGAGACGCAGCGTCAAGGTCGAGGCTTGTCTCCCAACGTTGCCACACTTAGTGAATACCTAATCTTGACTGAGGATCCAAGAAAGGCTTCAGCCTCGACATGCCCGTATATATACGTGATTTCCATCACTTGGTCAATTGAGTGAACGCTAATACATCGGCCAATGTAGCAGCCAAAAACAAGCCTATCCAAGTCCAAGAAGTGTCAGAGAGTGCACCCAACGCCATAACTCGCAGCCTAGAGCCCGGCAGCTTGCCAACCGTTCATCGCACACATATCGAAAGCGGAGGAGGATATCATCAAGCAAAAGAACAAAAGAAAAAGTCATGCAGTGTCGATCAGGCATCCAAAAACCCAGTACCCCTCTTCGCTGTTTCTCTTCGCCTCAGAACATCGGACTTGGCTTTTCGGAGACTCTCCTTCAGTTTCTGTGACTTTTTCCATTCGAAAGCCATACTTTGCATGCGGTTTGTTGCAACTACCGCCCAGACGAGACTTCTCAAGTTCTTTCGTGCATTGTGCCGCGTTTCCGGAACACTGGCCTCAACACCCATCTCGGCTATCATCTTAAGATCCATTTCGTTACTGTGGGAAGCCCAGTTAGCACACTAGAATTGACACGGGAAACGCAGACGAAGACCTACCAAGCAGCCCTAACCCGTTCCCCAAGCTCCATGATACCCTTACTCCAGGCAAGGTCTTCACGGAACTGTTGTTCTCTGGCCAGCCTCGCCTTCAACCATCTTATCTCGCAGGCGAGGCCGCGTATCTCCTTCTCATGTCGGCCCTTTCCTTCCGATTTAGCCATAAGCTCGTTCATCGCGGTGTCGTACTGATCTTGCAGAGCATGTAATTCCCGATTAGCGGCATCAGCCTTTTTAATCGACAAGGCGCGCTCCTCCCTGACTCGTCGAAGGTGATTCTTCAGTTCGTTGACACGCATGTCACGCTCGGAGAGTTTCAGAGAAGTAGATTCGGCTTCTAAAGTAGCTGACTTGAGCAACTCATGAAGATCCTTCCGCTCTTCAACCATCATAGCATTGCTCCGTAGGTCGCGATTTTTGGCTTTGAGGTCCTTCATAGTCTTGTGGGCTTCAAGCAATTGACTTCGTAGAGTACGAAGCTCCTCTTGCAACCTTGAGGCCGGAGAAGAATTATTTCCTGGAGACATGGCCGCAATGCCTCGGGTCTGAAGGTCATGGTTTTCCGCCTCTAGATCGGCGATGCGCGATTTGAGATTTCGAACGGACTTCTTTAGATCAGTCTCCCGTTGGAGGGAAACCCGCTCTCGTTTTCGAGCTTCTTCCAAATGATGGCGCATTATCGACGAGTCAGGCGCAGTAGCTGAGAATTCCTCGTTCACAGGTCCCTGGCTTTCAAGTGCGGTTTCTAGGTCCTTTATACGGCTCTCCAGCCGTTCAATTTTGCTCTTTGCAGACGAGAGCTCGCGGTCTCGCTTTTCAGAATTGATGAACAACTTATCCTGCAAGTGGTCGTTCTCCGCCAGAAGCCGGCTTTCTTCCGCCGCTGCTCTTTCGATTTCGGATTCAAGGTCACTTTGTAAAGTTGCTTTAGATTCTGCCAATGCCGCTTTCTCCTCTTTCAGTCGCTTCACCTCGTTTTCTAATCGCATCTTCGATTTACGAAGCTCCACCTTTTCTTGGTCGAGTCGATAGGTCTCGTCGACGTGGTTTTGAATGCGATTCAGCTCGCTTTGTAGCTCGTCACGGTCCGCTTTGATTTCAGGGATTGAAGCGCGAAGGTCGCCTAACTCAGCGCTCGCTTTTGCTAACTGGTCCCGAAGACTTTGTTTTTCACGGATGGTGTTCTGAAGTTGTTTTTCTAATTCGGAGGAGCCTGTTTTGTGCCGGTCTTTTGCAAATGCCTGCTCTTCTTCGAGGCTGGCTTGCAGGACTACAACCTCGTCCTCGAGACTCTGGATCTTTTCTTTGAGGCTGTCGCTTTCGCGTTTGCTCACCCTCAAGTCTTCTTTTAGAGCAAGTGTTTCGGCCCGATGGGTTTCAAGCGCCTGTCGTTTAGACGTAATTTCATCGTTAAGGTCCTTGATTTGCCGGCTTAGCAACTGCTCCTCTTGCAAGTGTCGCTGCTTTTCGCCCTCAATAACATCCTGTAGCTTCTGCTCCTGTCCGGATAGTGATTTTTCGTTGTGTTGGAGCTTGTCCATCGTTTGCTTGTAGCCTTTGACCTGTTGCTCTGCCTGGTTCTTCTGGAACTCCAGCGACCTCCTCTTGCTCTCCCACTTGTCACGATCCACGCTATGCTGAGCGTCCTTATCCTCGAGTTTCCTTTGTAGCGATTCGATATCATCATGTAGGTGGTCTATCTCGTCTTTATAGCGCAATCTAAGCTCCTCCAGGCGCTCTGAAGATCGATGCCTCTCTTCCTCTAATTGCTGTTCAAGTTCTGCGGCTGACGCCCGTGCCCGATCAAGATCCTTCTGCAAACTGCTTGATTCATCCGTTAAAGCGTCATGTCGAGTTTGGAGTAGGCTTTTTGCGTCGCCTTTGGCCTGGAGTTCGGCTTCCAGTTCGTGGAACTGCGACGAAATCGCATCACGTTCCCTCCTAGCTGCATCTGCTTCCAATCGAGCCTGCTCTAACTCATCGTGGAAGTCATGATTTTGAGATGTGATCTCTTCTTCAAGGCGTCGGATTTGCTCTTGCAACTGAGAGCGTAGATGCTCTCCCTCCTCGAGATCTTCCTTTACAGCGGTATATTGTTTGCGCAACGTGCTAAGCTCGTCCTCCAGCTCGTTCGCCCTGTCTTCAAGCTGTCGGCTGAGTCCTTTTGTATAGAACGATTTGTTGGCCATCTCATCCTGAAGCTCCCTCAGGTCCTCCAGCGCCCGATCTTTCTCTTCAACGGCACTCTGACAAGCGGCCTCATTTTCGTGAGATTCGGATTTCACTTGCTCCAAGCTTTCTTGAAGCTCCTCAATCTGGCTTTTTGCACGTTCGAGTTCGGCCTCCAGCTCCTCAATGGAACCGTTTTCTTCCGATTCTTTTTCTTTCAGCTGCTCGATCTCGTCATCTTTGCTCTCAAGAAGCCGGTCTTTTTCTCTCAAATCATATTCCAATCCAGAAATCTGTTCTCGAAGGTTGTCTGCTACTTCTGATTCCCTGGCCTTTGCCGATTTCAATTTATTGACCTCGGCCTCTTTGCCTTCCATCTCCTCGCGCATCCAATCTAGCTCCTTTTGCCAAGTGTCATCAGAGCGCCTTGACCTTGCCCTTTCGCGAAGTTCGTTTAGCTCTTGTTGGCATGCTTGAAGGTTGCGTTCAGCGTGCTGTAAGCTTTTGGTACAACGTTTCAAGTCACGCTTCATCGTCAGCCCCTCGACCTTCAATTCGGCATTTTCTTTCAAAGCAGTTTGATTCAACTCGGGCCCAGCCTTCTTGATCATTTCCTCGAGATAGAATATTTTCAATTTCAGGCCGAAGTTGTCTTTCTCGAGTTTATCTATAACCTAGGCACCTGTTAGCATTGATAACCCATTCAGCTTTGGAACGTGTCAGCGTGTTACCTTCTCCTGTTCTTTCAGAGTCATCATATTCTGCCCGTCGCCCACCACCCCGCCATTGGAATCCCTTCCCGGAAGCATGGGCAAGGGTGTGCTTTGCGGGCTACTACTTGCAACATGAGGAACAGGAGTCGCCTCGTTATCATCGTACATTGAACCATCCTCATATATGCTCGCTTCTATTGTCGGCAAGCCCGGCGTATTTGGATCCTGGTAGCCATTCCGTAGATGTGCTGGGGTTTCCGGGCCGTCCTTCGTTTTCGTCCCATTCACATGCCGCAAGATGTTGTTCCGCGTCACACTTTTCATAAGCGGTGTAAACTCGCCTTTGGCCAGTGCTGTAGTTGGAAGATTTCGGCGGCTATGAGTGGCTTTCTTCGAAGATCGTGGAGCAGCGCCTGCTCGAGGGGTGCGCAACGCGAAATCGGATTTTCTCCTGCGCGATTCCCCTCCGCTCCCAAGCAAATCATGGTCATTTGACGGCGACTGAAACGAGTTTTCGACCGAGTCCAAAGCTGAAAGATTATGACGCGTCGCACTGCGTTGGCCGTTGGTTAGGAAAGTCGCGTTTCCAACCTCCGTTCGGGGGGTATCGATGTAATGGTGGGCCATGCTGTGGGAATACCTATCAAGTATATATTGTTAATAAGTTCAAATATTCACCGCGCATTGCTAATAAAGCAGTGCATATTCTGAACAAAGCCTGCTGTTGAATTGTCCCAGCTCAACGCGGAGCTCAAGCAGTGACAGGCAGTCTGATGTGTGCTACATTGTATTGTTTACATCTAACCCTTTTCGGCTTAGGGCTGAAAAGTGACGTGGGGAACTGGAAAAACGTCGGTCCTTATAGATTACGTAATCTATAAAAATGAAGTCATCGTCAAGAAGCTAGAAGCTCAGCAGAGGCAGAAGACAGATATCAGAACTGGAGAAGATGGCGCCCATGACCGAGGAAGACCGCGAATGGTTCAAATCGACATTTCGCCCCATTCCAAAACCTCAGCTCCCAGATGACTGTGTCGAATATTGTCTCTTCTGGATTCCTCTAGGCTCGAATTCCTCAAGCAGCGACGAGCAGGACACAAATCGAGAAGCGCTGAGTAAAGTGCAAAGGGCCGCTTCGGAGCTGGTTAAAAAGTACTTGAAGGATTATATTTGGCAGCGCGATGGGTTCAAGCTGGAACTTACCAAAGAAGATGGTGAGCAAATTCGTCAGGAGCTCCGACCTTGGCTAATGGGATTGGCTGTAGGAATACATCTCCTGCGTGGAAGAAGTGTATATGGAGATTCGATCGAAGATGAATGGGTAATCATTTTCATCCTGCGCGAACTAACGCTTCAGTTCGACGATTTATGGGTGAAAGTCACAGATAGTGACGGTGAATTTCTTCTGGTGGAAGCTGCCGCAACATTGCCGTCGTGGCTCGAACCAGATATTGCAGACAATAGGGTATGCTATCCACTGCGCATATATTTGACTATTTCAAGTTCTGACTTCTACCAGGTTTGGATTCACAAAGGGGAGCTAGTGATTATTAAACCGGAAGCAGCCAGGAGCTCGAAAAAAGCCCTGGAGAAACTTACGTTTCGAGATGCGAGGTCGGCGATTCTTACCGAACCTAAGAGGCTGATGCGATCCAGGACGATTGAAGAAGAAGCGTTCTATCGTTTACGAAATTATCCCGCCCAAATACCCAAAAATCTCCATTCTTCCCTCGTTACTCTTCCTCGCAAAGTTGCCTATCTACTCCACATTAAGCCAGCATATATATCAGCTGCAGTGGAAGCCTTCTATCTCAGAGATCCGATCGCGCTACGGCCGTTACAGTCAAAAGAACAAAATTTAGCTTTCGAGCCGGAGGACTTGGTCACAGTTAGCGCTAGGTTCACAAAAGTCGGTTTCGCGCAGCTAAGAAGTCAAGATTTTGACGCTCCGGGGCGATGGAAAGGCAAGCTACAGGGGGAACCAACCTCCCAAGAATTTTCTCGTGCCGAGACAGGAATGAAACTAAGTTGCGGCTTCGAGATGCTCCTGTCCGACCCCCAGAACCAGGACAAAGCGCTGGTAAGAGAGATAAAACTGGTCCTTGAAGATATCGAAACAGGAGACGAGAAACTCCCCACAAACGAGGAAATCGATAAACAATGGGACAAAACAGACGATGATGAATCATGGTTAGACATCAGTTACGAGGATCTTGATGCCGAATTAAAAGGCAAAACCAAGGATAAGAAAGCTACTCAACCAGGAGATTTCGGGGACAGATCCGCGCAAGAGAATCTGCAGAGGATAGTGTCACAATTCGAAGCTTTCCTCAACGACGATAAAGCTGGCGTGGATGGGGCGGGCTTTTTCGACACCGATGACTCTGACGTCAGTGATACTGATGATGACGAGCTAAGTGACGAGGGTGAGGATAAAGAGGCCTCCTTTGATGAGGAAGAATTCTCCAGGATGATGAAGGAGATGATGGGTCTTCCCTCCGCACCGACTGGCGCTACAGGTCCGCGAAAGCCAGGACGCGTACAGGAAATTGATTCAGAGAACGAAGCGGAGGAAGACGATAGCAAGGAAATTGAAGAACTATCGAAACAAATGGAAGCAGAGTTGCGAGAGACTGGAGTTCTAAATACGAATAAAGCATTGCGGGATGAGCTAGCGCAAATGCAAAGCCGGGCGATTAAAGGGAAAGCCCCTGTACGAAATGGAAATAGCGCCCCCGATGATGGCGACGAGGAGGATGAGCAGGTTATTTTCGCTAAGAATCTACTTGAGAGCCTTCAGAGCCAGGCTGGCGCTCCAGGACCTGGTAGTAACCTGATGGGATTGATGGGCATGAAGATGCCAAAAGATGATCGCCGCTCGTCATGATTGATGGTCTCTTTTGAGGTCACTGTATTCAAATTCTATTGATGTCGGATTATTAGACTCGCCGATACCAAGCCCGCAGGTATACTCGCTTATCTTTACATCGTCGCAAGCCTCGAGCCCTCTCTGCTGCTACGCCCGGCCTTTCCCCATTCCACCCACATGGCGCAGAAGAGGAGCCATCGGTTTATATCCCGGGAACAAATCAGCAATGCGGGTTGCGATGTATATTTTCTCCCCCCTGCGGGGTAAATTGTTGCCTGCGCGAGAGCAATCGAGAAGAAAACACCGAAAGGACTTGCCCCGTGCCTATCCGTTGAACCTTTTGGGAGGTTTCTCTTCGCTCCTGAAATGAAAATAAACGTGACGTTGCACGGATCACAGACCGGCTCTCGTTAACTTACAGCTCGTCGATGAGTGGGTATTGTTTGGATGATTCGATATTGAGCCTTGAGTCTGGACTGAATTGCACAGTATCAGGATACTCAACGGAAACTCATAGGGCGAGTACAGCTTTCTCGTTGCGAAGAAAGGGGCGTTTAGAGCCATGATGTACTATAGCCCTCCTAGCAAAATAATCAAAAGGATCTTAAGCCATCATAAAGTGAATCCTCTATTAAAGCAGGGGAAAGCTGCGAAAGAAACGATATCCGAACAAGTAAAATAACCTAACTCCACAAACTCAACATCCCAAGATTATAAATTACCCCTCGGCAAAGCTGGGGATATCGCCATCTCGTAAGAACAGAAGGAAATCTGAATGTATGATGCCCAGATTAATAAAGCCACAATACCTCACACGCCTGAGTCTAGCAATGCCTGGCGACCGGGCTGCGATTCGACCCATTTCCTCCACTCCTGCCATTCCGCATAACTAGCGCTGGATTTAAGCCCCTGATACCTAACGGCTTCAAAGCTAGAGACTTCGTCCCACGGTTTGCCAGTAGCCGAGCTAATATTGGTAGTCGAACTTCTTAAGAATTTGCGGCCAATGCTGCTGTGAGTGGACGGACCATCCCAGCCTGCTTTTCGCATGAGGCTTTCCACCGTCTCCTCCTTGGACCATCCTTGCTCGACTGGGACGTCAGGGAGGTATGTTGCGCCATACCGCCTTCCGCGATTGATGAATGATATGCGGATGCCGTGTGTTCCCAAGTCCCAGTCCATGGCATGAGAGCAGGACTCAAATGTGGAGAGGAGGGTGAGCGAGCAGGAGAGAGAAGGGACAAGTGAAAGAGGTATGGGTGAGAATCGAGTGTCACCAAAGGCCCTGTGAGTTGGTAAGCATTTATTCTTACTCGAAAATAAGAGTTTAGCTAGGAAAAACTTAAGACGTACGAAGAAAGCGCATATGATTTTAGACCAGAGGGCAAATCCTGCGGCTCAAAGGTACCGATGCAGCCACGAAGATGCTTGTTGCCGTCCCTCCCTAGCGTATTCCAAGTGACGAACAGTGGGTACTTGCTTCCCCTTAATTTTGAAGCATATGAAGAAGACCTGGTGCTAGAAGAAGTGATAGAGGTGGCGGCTGTCAGTGCTGAGCGTGAGGAGCTGGTAGACAGGGCAGACGGGGAAGATGAATCGGAGGATGTTGACGACGGCAAGTCCTGAAGACGAGAAATCTTGGGAATCTTGAGGACGCCTGGTGGCTTTCTCGGTTCATTATCCCTCGGGCTCCCACTTTCTTTATCCTGCAGCTCTGCCGGGCCTCCGTCCTCATTTATCGTTGCACGGGTATGCCCTTCCGGCTCGTCTGGAAATCCCTCCCATTCATTATCCTCGTCTAGGCCTGACTTCAATGTCAGCTTCTTAGAAATCTCATATTCCTCCCACAGTGCCTCTATCGCAGCAAGACTTGGAGGCTCAGTTCCGTTAAAAGAGGTAGAGAGAGATTCAAAGCAGTAGATGCAATGAGCTGGAGAAGCCATCTGGAGGAAGATAATCTGATTTTCACGGCTATCCCTCGCACAAGCAGTAGAGACGCTAAGTGAAAGCGCTGAAAGGTATATCGCTGGCGAGATGCGAGGAGGCAGGGAAGGCAGATGGTGCTTGGGGACGACGCCGTGGCTTTTCGGCTAGAATGTTGTAACCTGCGGGACGTACACGAGTCCTGTTGTAGTTTGAGCACCTTTGAGCCTGCCGACCCTCCCAAATAAGCCGGTCAACGCCCCTGACTTTGTGAATTCAGGAGATTGACGTGAGAAGAGGAAGAGGGACAAGGCTGGGGAGGGGAACCAGCTGCGATAAGAGAACCCGATAAGCAGAGTCCGGAATAAAAATATTGCGGCACCGATAATGATTAGTCAGAGTTCTCGCCCTGGCCATGGCGCCAATGGATTTATATCAGGTATTATTTCAGAGATATATGAGGAAAAAGAGCTGCTCGACTAATACAATAAACCATCTAGCATCCGAGTTTCAAATATGTCCGTTCAACCGGGCCAAGCACCACAAAACTTCGACTACGGCCCCTGGAGCCTATTTCGATACACGGGGGTTAGAGTTGCATCATGTTTGACGGTGAGGCCCGGTTGTTTTGGCGAAGTGAAGCGGGATGTCATCAAATCATAAATCCATCGTGCTGAAAAACAGTAGGTTATCCCATATGCAGAAATCGTTCAGTATGTCATCGACCCAAGACGGCCGGGTATATGCTCGTTCGTGTCCGATTTGCCGATGATTATTCTGCATAGAACAGGATTGAGAACGTAGAAGCGATACCAATGGTAACTCGTTAGAATCGGACCACATTTATCGACGTCTGGCAGAAGCTTGACTCCACAATCCTGTAACAACCTCCTTGACCTTCCTCTCCTGTGCTCTGATCTGTTCCTCAGTCTGACCCCTGGCATTACCCCTACTATCAATTTCCATCCGCATGTTATCATCAGTCTGTCTGTCCCAATCAGCACCATCACCCGGGGCCTCTTGCATTACCTGATCTCCGTTCACAGTCTCCGGTCGTGGATCCACACTCATTGCCCCCTCCATCATTAATCCGCCTCCTTCGCGCAGCTTATTGATTGCGCGCACCGTATCAATCGCCTTGTGCAGTGTCCGCCTTGCATTGAAATTCTTCTTCACCACGGGAAGGAGATCCTCTCCGGAGCCCATGCGAACGGGGTGGGATGGGTTCATGGGGTCGAGAGGCGGGTTGATCCAGGGGTGTTGCAGTGCCTCGTGTGCAGTTAGACGTGCATGGGGGTCGATTGTGAGGCAGCGTTTGATGAATTCTCGTGCAGTTTGAGAGACGTTGCGCCAGTATTCGAGGGGGGTGAAAGAGTAATCTGCGACCAGGATGGCTTGCATTTCTTCGAGGTTGGAGTCACGGTCGAACGGGGTGTAGCCACAGAGAAGGAAGTAAGTTATAACGCCAATTGCCCAGATGTCCCTGCACAGATGAAGTTAGTTCATACTTCCAATAATAGACCAATAAAAGTGTTGGGTCCATCGTACACAGGTTTTCCATGACCGGTCTTCTTGAAGATTTCTGGCGCCATATATCCCGGTGTCCCACACGTGGTTGTTAGGACATGAAACTGTTCCTCATCCATTATCCTTGATAGCCCAAAATCGGCGATTAATAGATCTGCATTGTCTTCTGGAGTGCGGAATAGCAAGTTCTCGGGCTTCAAATCCCGATGCACAATCCCATGATCATGGAGGTATGCCACTGCGGACAGCGTAGCGCGAATAAGGTCGGCGGCATCTGATTCGTAATAGCTACCCTTACGGCAGATTCGATCGAAGAGCTCGCCTCCCAGGGCAAGGTCGGTTACAAGGTATACTGCGCAGCCATGAGTATCCGCCCTTTTTCTTCTTTGTAACGGGGGCCGGTTTGAGGCCGTAGAAACAGCATCAATTCTTCATACAGTTATTCAAGGTCTCAAAATAATCCACCAGCGTCAAGATATTCTGATGTCCCATCGATACGCGCTTCAGCACGGCGATCTCGTTTCGCACCTAAATGCTCCTCCCCCGCACCGTCAGCAATGCGAAACCATTGAAGAAGAGCAATACTCTATCGTTTCCATTCAACCAGATATAGGGTAAAGATCGCCGTACCATATGCTCCCTCCCCGCCATCAATCGCTTATTGATAACCTTCGCAGCATAGTACCGGCCGGTGTCGATGTGCACGCACTCCTTGACGACAGAGTACGATCCAGCGCCCAGCGTCTTGCCTGTTTTATAGCGACATGGCTGGACCTGTGGGCGCGGCCCATTCTGTGGTTGCGCCGCCATGGGATGGTTTATTGGTAGGATGTAGTTCGGTGTGGTGGTTTGGTGATGCGATAATACCCCGCCGCTGCTTCGGGAATGATGAGAGGCGAACGGTCTGCAGGAAGTCGATGATGATTAGCAGCACGCCAGCGAGGCCGAAAGAGGGAGGTTTGCAAGGGAACAAAGAGCGTACCGGCGATCGATGTCAGGGTAGACAAGCGCAGGAAACAGCTATGGTGATGCTTTTATAGGAGTCTCTCCACACCGACTGACTGGCCTTCGGCTGGTGGTTCTGGGTGGGCGCAGTGGCTCAAAGCTACGAAGCTTCTAACCCCAGAGTAATGCCAGACGACACCCGAAGCTCACAGCTGGACAAGTTAACCGCTGGCCTTCTCTCTGGTTCAATGATATGATGAATTCATCTACGCGAAGCAAAACGACAAAAAGATTAGTTATTTCAGCCCTGCTGAAACGGCGATCATCTCGCGATTCCCCACACTCAAGCAGTGGATCAAATAGAACAAACTGGTCTTCGCAAGAATTTACATGCAAAAGGCATCATTGAAGTCTACGGAATTATACGATAACAATGCTGGAGAATACATTACGCCCATCCGTGCCATGCGCTGAAGCAACAGACAGACCCCAATCCAAAGATCACCCCAGGGAGATGCCATTTATACCCATTCATATCCCATCCAGAACGCCGTTCGTAACAATCGTAAGCATTTTCAAGTCATAGAACTCGGCAACACTCGTCATAACCTTCAACTTCTTCTCCACGCTGCGCCGGTCCATTGACGAGACCCAGGAGCCACCGCAAGTACAGTGCTCCATAAGCTCGCTGGCCATCAGGCCACTGCATTTCTCGCACTTCAAATCCTGCGTCTGCCATTCTACCACCATGCCCTGGACTTCGCGGATCAGCCTCTCTTCAAGGGAGAGACGGTCAAACTCCGTCTCGCAGTACAAACAGCACCATGGTTTGGTCGAACTCTCGGTGTTATTCTCAGGCACAATGTCGCTATCACGGCAAAGGTCCAGATCTCGGGTCATAGTGCAGTGGTTGCATATCAGTTGCGTGACTTTTAAGCTCGCGCTTGGGTTCTTAAACTTGCTCTCATCGCTGAACTCTTTGATGTCAAAGAGGGACAAGAGCTCGCGACGAAGAACCCTCACTTCCAGTGACGTATATTTTGACAGGCCAAGGACTTGCACCAGAGATTTGACAAGTTCGAGAGTTGGGTTCCGTTCGCGCTGCGAGTCGTGCCAGTAAGCTCCTGGATGCTTCGGGAACAGGTAGTCAGAAGCCAGTTCTGGGTGAAGCATTTCGTCACGCTGTCTGCGGATTAAGCCTGTAATTTGCCTCTTTAGCGGCTTCGAGTAGGATTCTGCGAGCACTGAAGTCACTTCCAGGCTCTCAGTGTCCGTTAACGATTTGAATGGGATTTGTGTTGGTCTGGGTTCCTCGGCATTCGGTTGATTGTTCGATCGCTTGAGGCCGCACATCAATTCTATATACTCGATAACCCAGTCGTTGAAAATAGGCTGCAGCGGCGACGGTAGAAACCTGCTCATTTGCCAATGCATAACCGTTTCTAGCTCTTGGTTGTCCACCTCGACCACTTCGTGACATGCCTTGCCGCCGAAATTGAACTCGTCATACCAGAGTAAATAATCCCAATACTCCTTAATTTCAAGGTCCAAAAAGTGGAAAAGCGGTTTCGACTTGATTGATTTGAGGATATATTGGCTGTAGGCGAATGCGTTCCCAACCTCTGCTTTTGTCGTTTGAAGGAGGAGCCGATTGGGGCTGGCGTAGATGATTGAGGACCCTACTCGCCGGAAGTCGCTCATAAGTTGCTGTAATGCCTTTCTCGACATCATCTGCACGTACTGGTGCAGAGCACGGTCATAGAGATAGCAGTTCGCGCTTTCAACCCATCGAATCAAATGCTGCACCATAATATCTGCCATTACCTTGCCCTGGCAGGCTTCGGCCCACCACGATTTCACCATATCCCGTAGGACGATTATACCTGTTGCAGAGAACGCAGTATCGGAATACAGGACACCAGTGCCATCAGATACTTCGTCAGCAGCAGGAGGCGCAGGGTTAAGCATGGCCGATTCACTCCCTTCAAGTTCATTGATCAGGGACGATGTGAGGATCGTGTTAATTGCCAGATTTCGAACATCAAGATCAATACATACGGAAGAATAAGCTCCAGCATTGTTGATTGCAGGCATATCGTCCTTATGAAATGCTCCGGTAATGCTGTCCTTTTCGTAGCCTGCATGATCTGGAAGCGGTGCAGAAGACCACCAGAGCACGACGTTACTTTGCTCTAATCGCCGAGCATAAGCAATATCAATTAAGAATTTTGGATCGTCTTTCTCCAAGTTGCAAATCGGAACGTCACCGTATCTAGCGAATTCGATAAGGTGGTGGATCCACGAATCCAGGGCTAAGTACTGCATAACAATCTTTCTCGCGACGAACGTCTGCCAACCAAGGGGTGGTAACTCATTATCAGACGGCTCGGATCTCAGCGACAAGACTGGGAACTCCTTGAAAGCGGCTATATCCCGGGGTAAATGGCGATTCTGGGGCGACTGGACGACCAGGATAAGGGGCAAGGAGCTGTCGTTTCGGAATTTTCTCAGAAGGTCACTGATTTCCAGGTGAGCCTTACGTTTGGATTTGACCTGCTTTGTCTTGAAATGGATATTCTCCTGATAATTGAACACCTGTTGCCACGTTTCAGCATTTTCTCCATCCGCTTTTCGCCGACGAGAGTCCTGATATATCTTATCGACATTCGGGAATCCTTGCATCTCGTTCTGCCGCAAACACATAACGATATGCGCCTCATCCCTATGAGTTGAAAAAAGAGCAAAGATTTCCCGGTCGTTGGAGACAACATGATAAAGGTAGACATATTCGAATTCGGTTTCGGCAAGGTAGTCTTGAGTTGGCTGAGCGCGGAGAAGGGCAGACAAATCGAAGCCATGCTCCAACCCCTTTCCTAGCACTCCCCGTTGGCTCTCATCGAATGTGCAAAGTGTACCGAGCTTTAGGACTGCCCGAATACTAGGAGAAACTTTGGATTCATACACGCCCTCAACGCTGGGGTGGTCAAGAAGGCTTGCCATTGTCTCCACCTTCCTCACATAAACATCTTCAGGAAGGGTCATTTTGAAGAGATGGACAGAGGGATGGCCGTTTGGCAACGTATGGTTGACCTTTTGAACCGAGCAGTCTGGAATTTCCACATCAGGGAGATTGGCGTTCTTGAAGTTAACGTAGATTTGTCGAGGGACTTTGACCGTAATTGCATGGACTTTCTTATCAATAAGGACGAACGCTTTCACTTCACCAGGCATATCAGTTTCGCGGAGTTGGAGCAATTGCCAGGTCTTGACATATGTGAGTTCAGCTTGATTCCGAAAGAAGCTGCCAAGAGCATCCGAAGTAACCACATTCCGTTCTCCAAACAACTTCCGGCGCCGGAGTCGAGCGTGCTTTTGTATTTTCCACTTTTTCTTCTGGTATTTTAACCAGCCCTCATAGTCCTCGGTGATTGAAGGCATGGTCGCTGGTAAGCTGGCAAATGGATCTGCCGACTTTGAAGCGCTTCCGGGAGCTTTTCTTTTCTGGCTGAGCTGGGTACTGTGCTGGGACTTCGTCTTTTGAGTAGACATCATATCTTCTATATCCCCAGTCGACGGAAGACGATGGTCCATTATGTTGGTCGGTAAGTCCGACAGCGGAGTCTTCTCGAAAAGGTCCGTCATCTTCTTTTGTTTGAATTTGTCGTCTTTTATATTAATCCGCCGCTGAAGCCAGTCCGGATGGGGAACTCTGGGAACGGGATTACGGACCTTTTGCAATGCAGCAGGAATGGTAATGAGCTTCTGCACCACGGATCCTAATCGCTCGAGATAGTAATCCCAATCAATTATGGTTCGCGGATCCATATCTTTTGGATCCTCCTTCAGCCATTTTCGTAAGAAGAAACGTCTCACACTGGGTTCGGCTGAGAATATAGCGACTGGGATTGCCCGTTCGGTGACAGCGGAGTTCTTTGGCGACGCGGAAATGATATATTTGCAGTTCAGACCCTTATCCTTGACCATTTGGTCACCCAGGAATTCGGCCAAACGCTTTGCTGTGGTGATTGATGTTGACTTTTGGTTGCCATATTCCTCCAGCGTCTTGGTCATACTTCGGTTCTCGCAGATCAGATCAATAAGCTCTTCGTCCGCAAGCGTTGACCCGTGCATATGGAGGACATCGAGCCATCTGTTAGCCACCTCAGCAACAGCAGCGTAAGTTTCCTGCAGCGTGGTTCCCTCGAGGAAGAATTTGAAGATCTGAGTCTGGAATATCTTGATGAGCTTCAACTCGCCTCGTCGTTTGACCTCAAAGCCCTTCAGCTCAGCCAACGACCCGTCGTGGTTGAACACTGCATATCGTTTCTTCAAATTCTTATCTTCTTCTTTCGAAGTCGGCAGGATCATCGCCCTGTATGGGCCATCGACTTCGAAGAAGATTGAGTTGTCACTATGAGTTTCGTACCTAAAATTGACCGGGTCGACGAGTGTCTGGTATTGGTGATTCGTAAAACGGCCATGGACGAGATGATTGAGCATCACACAGGGGTAGGATATAGCCAGCTTCTTCCCGTTTTTCAAGGTAAACGCGAAGTTCTCGGGGAATGTACCTGGCAACATGCACCAAATACCATCAGTGTCAAGCTCCAGGGGCCGTCCGATTCTTTCGACGAGTTCTCTTGCCATCTGGATGATATGAGCTCCAGTAAGACAGGTGACACCGGCCATCTCCATGGAATACCAACGCGATCCTTTTCGCATGACATATCCATAGAAACTGTTTAGAATAACTTTGTGAGCTAGTTGAAGCGAATCGAAGAGAATGATCATCTTCTTTGCTTCTTCAACTTCGGCGGCGGATGCACCGGCGGCTTTGAGTGCATCGGTCTTGCCCTTCCATATTTTCTGCTTCCCCTTGAAATCGTATCGTCGATCACGAAAGTCGCGGACAGTGTCCACGTAGAAGGGGTTCTCCCTTTGACAGATAATAGCTTCTCGCTCAATTGTCTTGCTGTCGTGGATTTTGTGATAAATCTTTTTGCTATACTCCTGTAGCCGTGCTCTGACAATTTTAGCCTGCTCGGCCTCGTCCAGTTCGTCAAAATGCCGTGAGGGACTGTTCTTATGTTTCCCAGGGAATTTTTCGTTGGCAACGGCACGACGAATCATGTTATATTCATCTCTTTTCGCCGGAAGAAACTCGCCTCTCCAGGCCCAGGGCAGGCGCCTATCGCAGGTTTTCCCAGGCCTATTGAAATCGCAGACCGCACAATCTGACTCCTGAATCATAGAGTCCGGCTGTAATCTATTAGTCGTCATGATATTAGGATACATCGACGCAACATCTAAATGGTAAATGGATGGTCGTTCAAGTCTATTAGGAGTCGTTTTCAGGTTGTTCAGCCGTTCAGCAATCTGTGCTTTAACTTCGTCGTAATTCGCGATGTCCTCCAGGGACTTTTTCTCCTCCACAACGATGCTGAACTGGAGAGCGGCGTCTAAATCTCTAAGCAATTCATCGATTGCGCCTGTGTCAACTGAGAAATTGACGGGAATATCACTGCGAAACACGCCGGCTTCTATACTCTCAACGTGACCGCCAACGTAAGTTTCCGAGTGTAAGAGGTGACCTTCCCAAAACGCTTCATTTGGTTCCTTGTGCTTATTCGGCAGAACGATGTTGGTCTTGTAAGCCTGGACCATAAGCAACATCTCGCATAGAGTACCTGTTCCCTTTCGAAGGACGTCGTCAGGGTTAAGGGGAATAATAGTGCACAAAGAGAAGATAAAAGGGTGGACGTATTTCATATATAAGTAATACGTCGCAACGGCGTCTGAAACCGAGTATTCAGCCAAAGTCTGAGGACGCTCGCTGGCGTACCGTGTCATAAGTTCGGGATCGAGCTCGTCAGGATCATAACCCAATTTTGCCACGGTAACAGCTTTCAGACCTCGACTCCCTTGTGGAAGATAGCTGTCTCTGTTCACCCACGCAAAACAATCCATATGCACACAATAGTCGCTTTGGTAGATATCTTCGCCATTTTTCCGGAAGCCAATCTCGGTATACATGTCAATTCCCTGAACGCTCGCCCTTGCTTCGACAAAAGGCCAATCGAAGAAATCACCGTTGTAGGTGGCGATAACGGTTGGTTTCGCTTCTTTGACATGTTCAAAAAAGCGCTCGATAACAGCTTTCTCATCAGGTTCATTGAAAATTGTAAATGGTCCGTCGTATTCTGGTTTGGGAGTATATTCGAAGTTGCTGATATCTTCGGAGACTATCTCTCTGTTCGTTATTAGGTAGCCCTGACCATCGATCATATAAGATATCATCATAATCTGATCGATAACAGGATCCGGGAATTTTAACGGTAGTTTCGTAGTTTCAATATCATAAGCCAGGACCACCGGGTCCGCTCGCTGCAACCGCTCTTCGATGCAGGTCAAGGATATCACGCCGTGGTTGTTCTGTACTGTATACCACTTCCCGATTCGGATGTCTAGATATGTCAGACCTGCTCTCTGTTCGGACGGAGGAGGATATTACCATTATCGATCGCGACCCGGACGTGATACGGGACATCATACTCCCGAATATCGACAATAAACTCTTTCGGTTCCGTAAAGGCATTTTGCGGTCTACCATTCACGTCGTCGTCGAAAAGATCGAATCCTGCGTTTGCGCTACAAGTTCGTTAGCCAGGAACCCAACAGACACATAAGGAGCTGTCCAACCTTGCAATCTCCGCATAGGTATCCATGGCATTCACGTTCTTTTTGTTCTTCTCTGCGATTGGGAGGATTGTTCTTCGAACAGCAAGCAAGTCGCTGACGTTGGAAAAGGTCAACTGTAGGAAGCGTCTCTTGTTGCCCAGTAAGTGGTTCGGCATCTGTAAATCCTCCTTCTCCACCTGCTTGATACTTTTTAACTCGGTCTCAAACATTCTTTTACACCATTCCTCAACCTCCATCTCATGTCCGCGCTTCGTCGCGATTAGGAAATACGGATCGTACTCGACTGTGGCCTTGAAACTGCCTCCATCGTCTTCCAGGAAGTAGAAGTCTACCCCAGCACGGCCCCCAGACACTTTCGCATCCTCAACCGTGGTGCTGTGCATATTTATTAGCCATCCAACGCGCTTCTTGCCCGACTCGAATCGAGGAAATCCCATCGATTCGTCGATGCCGTTCGCCAGACGAATTGCTTCATATTTTTCATCTTGGGACGTGGCTTCGCTTGATCTGAGCGCGGAAAATTCGACAGTTTTAGGACGCTTGTTGAACGTCGAGGTTCCGGACCTGAATTTCGTCCCATATTTGCTCGGCTTTCGTGAGGGCATGTCGGCCAGTTTTCGGGAGCAATGACGGAAGGGTTATTCGTTAGTGAGGGCCATCGAGTCAGAAATCACCTGCTCATAATATTTTTGGGCAATTCTAGACAAAAAGAGGTTGATAGAGCTGGCAATTGAAGCGCCGGGCGCAATTGAGCAAAAACGTCAATCAGCTCCCAATTCTGATGCGACGCGTCTCGCGTTTTCCAATCTACGCGGGTGAGCCCGGAGTTCGGATAAACTAGCTACTTAGGGATAGGACTAGATTTGCGCCAAGCACGGGCCCAACCCAATTGTCGTCGGATATCAAGCATCGCATCCTGGACATCAGCATCGTCTCTTTCCAGAACCCAGAACATGGCGGCAGACTCCCGAGAGCCGGGCCAAGAGGCTCCTGCAACCCAAAAGGCCAAACCTGAGGCTTCCAAGTCGCAGGTTGGGAAGCTATGGGAGGAGTTTGGAAATCCGGAGGAACCTGTCAATCTCCTGCCTGGCGGGACTTACAATTCCGCAGGTGGAAAACCGAAAGAGCCGACTTTGTTAGACGCCATTAAATCACTACCTGCAAACGGCTTCTCGTCCTTCTACAAGGCGCCATGCGCTCGAGATTCGCTGCTGGTTGGTATTGGCACTGGGTTTGGTGTTGGAAGCTTAAGAATGGTGCTTGGAGGTATGCTGCTCTCCTACCCTCCTGAGCAAAAATGAACTGTTACTGACATTGCGCAGGCCTTAGGTCGGCGTGGTCGGCAAGCAACTGGGCCGTCGGGTCGTTCGCGCTCGCTTCGATGGTCGTACACGAAATCTGCCAGCGAAAACGAGTTAAAGAGCTGGACGGTATGAAAGAGGCCATGAACTTGATGAAGGAGCTTAGAATAAAGAAGCAAAAGGAACAAGAAATGGCCAAGAAGAAACAGGAGGAGGAGGCACGCCTCGCTGAAGAAGAACGGAAACGAAAAAGCTGGACAAACCTTTCCAATTATAAGTTCTGGTAGAGATTGCAAGGCGGCACGGAGTTTGGGAGTCGGATTCATGAAAGATCGGTGCATTGGGATTGCGTATATCAGCTTCGAGAGCGATATACGGTGTATATATATGTCTCGATTGTAACAATATCCAAAATCCTTCCCCTCGCCTTCTGGTCAAGTCTCAAACTTGACTCTCTTATGATCTGGGCTCTTCTCCACTTTATCCCTCTCTGGAACAATGCCATCTCGTCTCGATCTTCGCTTATCACGAGCCTCGCGCGACTCCCGAAGTTTCAACTCCTCGAGCTGTTTCTTCCTCTTCTGCGCCCTATCCCAGGCGACCGCAGCACTGGGTTTAAACCCAACCCCGTCAAGCCCGTAACCGTCATCATCAGGATCTGTAGGATCGTACCCGATTATTTCTGATTCATGCCACGTAAGAGGGTTTTCATTTGGCTTCGTAGTGAGAGGTGGGGACTTGGACTTTCTCTTTGCTCTCGACTTCAGCGGTGTCCCATTCGGCGACAGCGATCCTTCGAGAGGCTCGTGAGACTGATGGCCGGCGCTCGATGCCCGTAACGACTCTTTTCCAATCCCATCTGAAGCCTCCGCGCCGTGATTTGACCCCGAAGGTTTTATATCTGTTTCGATATCTTGCTGGAGAGCTCGCGATTTGCGATTTGGCGAACTATACGCATCCGTCGGCTCACGAGTCGAACCTGTAAGCTTGGAAATGTCGGTATTTCCTTTGATAGCGAGATCTTGAAATCGGCCTGTCACAGCCCCCTGAGGACTATTCCTACCCACACTACATTCGTCCGCAGAAGACCCAGTTCCCTGTGCGGACTGGACAGATCGAGATGGAGATGGGGAGCGCGATTCGCTGGTGCAAGGCTGCTCGAAATCGGCACGTTTCCGCTTCGGCGATTTATACTGATTAATGCGCTCTGCTTCCATGCTATTTTTTCGGGGCGAGGGGTGGAGAATTGCGCGTGCCTCAAGCGTTGTTGTTGAAGTGCTCGTCGCCGCAGAGCGATGAGGTCAGTCATGTGGCCAGATCGATACCAACAACAGAAGCCGAGAGCGATTCAGGATAATAGCATTGAATCACTATAAATATTTCATAACAGTCGTCATGGCGGGCACTTCCTTCGCGGTATCAGGGAGGATGTGCGGCCAGGGCCATGTATCGATGCTGCTTGCCCTTGCCCTACAGGTTGAGTTTCAAGCGATTCATCACTCTAGGCTCCAACGCCTAACTCAGAATGCTTCAGAGCTTCAGAATAACTTATAACTGGAAAATGTATTGCAAAATAAAGATAGAAATACATATTCAAACAAGCACCCAGAAAGCCCGCCAACCCAAACTATGTAGATATATGAAACAGTCCATACATAACGCCTTGATCAATGACTCCCTATTCCAGAGGACCGTTACGACCTGTGCTTTTTCTTCGAGGATCCGATCTCGCTGTCGCGCTTCCTCTTCTTCTTCGGAGTCTCCCCATCGGCCTCTGCAGACTTGGACTTCTTCTCCTTTTTCTCCTTCTTATCCTTCTTCTCTTTCTTGTCCTTCTTTTCCTTCTTCTCAGCTTTCTCTGTCGCGCCGGCCTCGCCCATCTCCACATCCTCTACATCGAGATCAGCCAAGACTGCATCCATGGCGTTTTTCTGTATAGAGTTGATTAGCTGTCTGCGCGTAGTCTTGAGGCTCAAGGTTGAATTCAACTTACCATAGCAACCTCGTTCTTTGTTGGAGCTACACCGTTGGCGTAGAACTCTAATCTCTCCTCAACTTGCTGCTTCAAGGCATCTCCGAACTTTGTAGACGGGGTCTCGGAAAAGTTGTCTATTCTGGAGGCAATCGAGCATTTGTTCGCAAGGAACCTGGAGATTCTGCCCTTGTTTTTCGGACCAGCACGTCCGATGAATGAAGAGTGGTAGAGTAAGCCGTATTTAGGGGTATTGCCTTTTGTCTTTAGCGCTCTGAAGAGAGCCTTCTCCGCACCAAGAATCTGAACGGTCGAAGCTGGGCACTTGGAGAGATTTGTCAAGCTGCCTGCATGGGAGATCAGACGGGCACCGACAATTTCGCCAATAAGGGCAGCCAAGTTGGGTGCCACAACGCTCATTTTCGAAATCAAGTAGGCATGTAGTGACTTGCGGTAGTTCGCAAGGCTTACAACCCTTTCGGCGAACAAAACGACATTCTCCATATCTGTGGCTGAAATATCTTGACCCATGCTGTGCTTCGCAGCTTCGATGATACTCTTGGCAATACCCTCATCATCGTCAACAAGCGCAGCGATATCGTGTAATTTATCCTCGGTAAGCTCTTTTTTGTTGCGCACGAGAAGGACAACCTGAGCATAACGGTGGTTTTCTGACACGATCTTGACAAGTTCCGGGAAATGCCATGAGTACCATTCCCTCACTCTCATAGAGAAAGTATTGACGGCCTTATCCAGCTGGTCGAGAATGGCAATCGCTTGGATAATATGATTGTCGTCCCTTTGTACGGAAAACTTGACCTTGGCTCGGGAATAGGCGTGTCCAAGACCAAGCTGAGCGGTGTTGAGATCGCCTTCACGGAGCTGCTTCAGGAGTTTACCCGCATGCATTCTGATCCCACGTAGCATGTCCTGGACTACTTCGCTGGTGTCTCCAGTTTCACATTCGACAAAAGAAAACGCGGCCTTGATGCTTCCGGCGAGTGCCTTATCAGACACACCCAAAACCACGCTCTTCTTCTTGTTCGGCTTCGGCAAATTCAATTCGAGAAAGGAAACAAGCGCTTCGGAGGCTACACCTTCAGAAATGTCGTTGATTTCCCCCAAGGCCTGCTTATTGTTCCTAGACACAAGTTAGCGAATGTTTGAAGAAAGCAACACGGTGTAGTCGAACGTACTCGAATGGCAGGAAGCTGACAAGATCTACCATTTTCCCAAACTTCGCAAGATCCTGCATGGCGTCTTGGACCTCCTTCAGGCGATTCCCAACAGTATCAGCTTGGTGCGCGACCTTGAAGAGCGAGTAACCCATCGGGCCCTCGAAGAGGAGAAAATCGGCCATCGCTGCGAGCGGCGATTGAGCTCCAAAGAACCCAACTTATCGAATCTAAGCCGAAAAATTGGCACGCAGAGGGCGTGCTGATCGAATAATCCTCGGGAGGCAGAGCGATGTTGAAGTTGTGGAGAAATTCGATGAGAAAATGAAGATGTTCTCAGTAGCAATTTTTTTGCTTTGGCGGTCGCGCTAGCGCGGAACTGCTGACTGTGGGATTTTCCCAACTGGGAGCTCGAAGGCTAACTTTAGGGTGCCCGCTGCGAACCTCACCACATTTATCCCACCAGACCACCCAGATACATTGATCCTTCTGCTCATTACTTCGTGGGCAAGGGCAATCTGATTCTTTTACTGCAGCCAATATGTCTGCTACACAGCTCCTCAACCCGAAGGCGGAGTCTCGGGTAAGCGACTACATTCCAGCGTCTCGTATCAGACTTGGAGATCTCAGCGCTGACTGTTGAATTAGCGGAGAGGTGAGGCCTTAAAGGTGAATATCAGTGCAGGAGAAGGCCTTCAAGATGTGTTGAAGTCGAACTTGGGCCCTTCAGGGACAATTAAGATGTACGGCACCACTCCCCCGCCATTCCTAGCCCATTGTATTGACCAGTTACTAGGCTCGTCGACGGCGCAGGCGCGGTATGGATAATAGACCTTTGGGTAGCAAGGGACGTCAATGTGCTTACATTTACCATATAGATCAAACTTACAAAGGATGGGAATGTTCTACTCCGGGAAATGGTGTGTTTTCATTCCGCTACGCCCCTCGAGACTTGTGCTAACTTGCGTAGCAAATCCAAAACCCCACAGCGGTATGATAGAATCCCTCCTCTCAGCCTTTCGTCCAGTCGTGCTAAACTTTGAAGGTGATGATTGCGAGAGCCGCGACGGCACAGGACGACATTACGGGAGATGGAACAACTTCAGTAGTGTTGTTGGTTGGCGAGCTCCTCAAACAAGCAGACCGATATATTTCAGAAGGCCTTCACCCCCGTGTGATAACCGACGGCTATGAGATTGCAAAGAATGAAACCCTAAAGGCAAGCTCTTCCCCCCGATTTCATAACCCCACTTCTAATCTTTGCCTTGTAGTTCCTCGAGGATTTCAAGCTTAACAAGGAGGTCGATCGAGAATTGCTACTCTCTGTCGCTCGAACTTCGCTTTCTACAAAACTCAACCGCTCTCTTGCGGAGCATTTAACGCCGCCCATTGTTGATGCCGTCCTTGCCATCCAACGTGCCCCAGCGAAGCCGGACCTACATATGATTGAAATTATGAAGATGCAACATCGTACGGCTTCCGATACCCAGCTTATTCGAGGACTTGCTTTGGACCATGGTGCCAGACATCCCGACATGCCGAAACGAGTGGAGAATGCTTTCATCCTCACTTTGAACGTCAGCCTTGAGTATGAAAAATCAGAAATTAATTCTGCTTTCTACTATTCAAGCGCCGAACAGAGAGACAAGCTGGTAGAAAGTGAACGGAGGTTTGTGGATGCAAAATTGAAGAAGATTGTCGAGTTGAAGAAAGAAGTTTGCGGCAACGATCCTAAGAAGGGATTTGTCCTTATTAACCAGAAGGGTATCGACCCACTGAGTTTGGACGTGCTAGTGAAGAATGGTATCTTCGCCCTGAGGCGAGCAAAACGACGGAATATGGAGCGATTACAACTTGTCTGTGGAGGCACAGCCCAAAACAGCGTCGAAGATCTCACTCCCGACGTTCTTGGCTGGGCAGGCCTTGTTTATGAACATCAGCTTGGAGAAGAGAAATACACGTTCGTGGAAGAAGTCAAGGACCCAAAATCCGTCACCCTTCTCATCAAGGGACCGAACCAGCACACAATAGCTCAGATCACCGATGCCGTTCGAGATGGCCTCCGCTCTGTATACAACACCATTGTCGATGAATCCGTTGTCCCGGGAGCCGGTGCTTTCCAAGTCGCATGCGCGGCCCATCTCTCGTCTGAGAACTTCAAGAAGACCGTCAAAGGCAAAGCCAAGTGGGGTGTTGCTGCCTTCGCGGATGCGCTCCTAATCATCCCCAAAACCCTCGCAGCAAACTCTGGCCATGACATTCAAGATGCTCTAGCGGATTTGCACGACGAACGTCTCGAGGGAAATATTGTTGGACTTGATCTTAACACTGGGAAGTCAATGGATCCAATTCAGGAGGGTGTCTTTGATTCCTTCAGGGTCCTGCGCAATTGCGTTGCTTCGGCGACTGGTATTGCATCAAACCTACTCCTTTGCGATGAACTGCTGAAGGCGCGACAGATGAACCGACAAGGTGGTCCGGAAGGAATGGACAGTTAGATTTTTCGCTGATGGGAGGAGTTGCAATTATTAGAATAAAAAACGAGTTATCTTAATGTGATGAACTAGAATAACTGGATATGCAGCACTTTCGCTGGAAAGCCAGAGAACACGCCATCCCGATCTCTAAATATAGCAATATGTCTGTCCTCCCAGTATTCTTCCACAGAATTCCAAGATCAATCTACATTTTTCAAACTTGGTCTACAGTGCTTGCAATTACAAGTAGGAAAAAGTAAACAGGTTTAATATCGTATCGCTAACGACAGCTTTTCGATTTGCTTAGGTGGGTATCTTCAAAACAAAAATCCACGCCCCTTTGAACGCCCTTCCATCCGCAGCATGCTCATATCACTGCCTATAAATCTTCTTGCTCCGAGTGTTCCGAGGACGGTTGCCTCGCCCATTGCCCAAGAAAGCCCTGCTGTCTCACGGGATCCCGCAAGCTAATCTTATGGGTCCTTGCCCACTCAAGCACGTCCGATTTTTTCACGGTAACCAATACATCGTCCCCAGCATCTTCCGAAGATGAGGCGCCTCTATTCCGCTTCTTACTTGACCGTTCCGCTGCAATGATTCCCATTGACTCCAAAGTCGTCGTAATATCTTCTATCAACATCCCGGTCGCCCTGCTGATCTCCTCAACAGTTATCTGCTCTCGTGGATGACTCTTCTTGCTTCGTTTCCCAACTGTGGATGCTTCAGGCCTGGAATGAGTGACAGATGTCTCGCGTCCTGGTGGGCCAAAAAGGAAATATCTCGCAAGCCTTTCCTCCCAGAACCGCACATAGCTTCTCTTTCCCATCTCACTAAGAGGCCTCTCTGGTCCTCCAATCGTTCCACCCCACTCCCAGCCGCTCAATTTATAACTTATGCCCATAAGAAACTTTCCAAGTTGTTTATGTTGATACGGAGGAAATATAAGGATGCAAGCAAGGTTGTTTGGATCCCATGACATCTTTTCTTTTGAGAAATACCCCAATATATGGTAGTCGGTGGGGTGGGATGGGTCTCTGAAGACGAGAAGGTAGTATAGGAACGAAGAGACGTCGAAAAATATGGACTTGTGGTCTAAGAATAGCTTCGCAAACAGTGATAGGTTCTGCGCAAAGAGCTTGTTCTCTTCCCCGTCAACCTCCCAAACCGAGTAGCCCGCATGGTCGTAAACTCGGGTGCCTGGTGGGTTTGCTTTGTATGGACAGAAGCTGGTGTGGCCGGAATACGCGGCCTTGTCGCACGAATACCGGAAACACCAACGGCAGACGAATAATGTGTCCGTATCCTTGCCCACAAGATCTTCTGGGTATAAAGAATCGAACCAGGTCCCGAAACGCAAGTTACCAAGAACGACTTGGTTGACTTTTCGAGGCTGGCAAGTTGGTTTCTGGACGTGGCGCGGGGAGGATTGGCTCAGAGGCATCGCAGAATGACTTCGATTGTTGATTCAGATGTCCAAGAGGAAAGTTGGACCCTGCACTGATGTTACGCGGCTCGCATCAGCGTGGGGTGAGGGGCGAAATGTTCCTGGTCGCCGTGAACTCGTGCGAATAACGGTCATTTCAGGTAATTCAAAGAAAAATCAATGATATTGTAACAAAAGGCTTAATGCCACATTTATTATGAGATGAAAGCTCCAATGTCACTCTGACTCTCAAAGCTCGTTGTTCTTCACCTTGATACCTGATCGTGGAAGTCGTCGAGGCTCCCGAATGGACGCGAGAGCATGTGACCGCCAATTGGAGTTTAGCGCATTGCGGAGAGAGCAGCGTCACCATCCTCCACCTCACATTCAACGTCAAGGAGACAAACCATGAGGAACCTATTGCTGCTGCCTGACCTCTTTACTCTTGATGAAAGGCGCTCACGCAATCTACGAGCTCTCGCGAGATCGAGTCAATCTGATGAAAAGCAAACACCCGCAGGAGTAATTGCCACGCCGCGGATAACGCCCCCAGAGCAGCCGCCTTGACCAGGCTACCACATTTTCTGGATTATTTCTCCTTTGATCCTCCTCTTCGCACAGAGAAATCTTCAGTGTACCCGTTAACGATTTAGCACAGATTGCGGATACACATGCAAGATGCTGAAACCTTTCCGCATCAGAGATCTCAATGATCCAGTCAATCGAGGCGCAATCTGGGACCCAACGCTCTACAATGTCAGCTTGGGCAGCGGAGTAGAGCATGGGAATAATGCTGCATCTTATGATGGCATAGTACAGCTGTCTGCAAGTGAATATGATGAAGTGATCTCGGAGGATCCAAAGGCTAAGCTCTCCTATTTTGATGACGATGATGGAGAGACCATTATTGTAAGCTGCTCGCAATCTACATGACCGAGGACATGAAACTGACGGTATCGTATAATAGGTCGGATCCTCCTTAGAGCTTTCTCAGCGCCTCGAAGAGCCTGTCAAGGGATCGGGTCCCTCCCCTCGCCTCGATGACGTAGACGACCTGGACCGTATGCATATTTTCGATATCAATCAGTCACGGACAGTTGTGGTTAAATGGAAGAACATTGAAGCAGAAACCAAAATGCGTATCAAGTCTTCCAACCCGTCTTCCCCTTTTGATCATTCCAGCCACGGCGGAGCTCCCATCGCGGCTCCAATCTCCGTTCCCAAGGCGGAATCGGACAAAGATCCTTTCACATCAAGCGTGGAGGATCCCCGCCAAGTTTGGGCAAAGGCCTGCGACCCACCTCAATTGAAGGAAGACACCCAACCGGAAACTGCATCTAAACTCGAAAGGGGCGATGAGCAACCCGCAGGTCTGAAACGGGTGACTTTTAACGACCCTCCACAGCCTTCTAAATGCGGATACAGCTCCTCCAGCTCTTTAACAGAGGAAGGGCAAAGACAGGTAAAGTTTTTTGGATAAATCTTTTTCTAGTGCCAGCTCACTGACGACTGTAGCAGGCTCAAGAAGCTGGGGCTAAACTCCGCGATTCTCGTTCTATATTATCCGAATCCAAGCCCCCCGTTGTGTCACTCTCCAATGGAAGCAATTTCTGGAGCTTGTATCAAGCGTCGTTGGCGGATTCTGAACCTAACGAAAAATCTCAAAGGGAACCCAAAGGCAACGAATCTCCAATCCAAGTTGAACCAGAACCTCTACTCTCTGCATTTGAAGCGGAGTTGGAAAGGCTTATGGTTGGCTCTGAACCCAATGCAAGCGGTAAAACTGTCCTTGAAGAGGGTTCTACCTCCCCTGCAGCGGGTTCGCCTTCAGAGCCAGCGCAGGAAACTACACGGCAGGCTATGCCTGGAACAGCAGAGTTCGTGGGTCAGACTCTGTACGCTCTCCTCGGCGGTATCGGCCACCTTACATCAGAACTGAGAGTTCGCCTACCTGAAGTCGAACGGCGTTTAGCAGATGCCCAGCAGCATCTCCCCGCTCAGGTAGAGAGCACCGTCCAAAGTTCCCTCAATGCCATGGAAACCCACGTTCAGTCTCTTGCAGGAGTAATGCAAGATGCTACTACCTCTACGCGAGAAACCACTGAGAGAACAAGAGAGGTTGAGGTATCAGCATCGGAGCAAGCTGAAAAGCTCCGAGGACTTGCTACAGATTTGGGAAAGTTAGGTCAAACGCTCTTTTCGACATTTCAAGCCGGTCTCGCACCCAAGGATACTCAACAGCAAAACCAAACAAATCCCACTGACCAGCAGACAACTCCACCGCTCTCCAAAAACGAATCCACGAAGTCGGTCGCCAACGACGGCGAAATCCGCCGTGAGTTGGCCAAGAGTGAGCCGTCACAAAGCGAAAAATGCACTGGATTCTGTAGAGATATCCTTGATGCAGATAGCCTCTTTATTGGAAACCTTGCGTCAGGCACCACAGAGGAAACTATCCGGAAAGCCTTCGCAGATAAAGGTTTTCTAGGTAGTGTAGACCTGGCCCCATTGTCTTTCGGCATGGGGTTTTCCTATATTCGGTTTCCTAACAAATTCGCGGCCACTGGTGCTCTCCATGCTATGAGCGACGCGGTAATAAACGGCCAGCCCATCAGCCTTCAATTTGACAATCCACGCCCTCCAGCACAATCAGTTCCACGGTTGAATTCCACTTCTGAAGTCGCAACAGCTCTTCCCCGCCCGAGAGGTTTCCCTGTTCCCGTTGAATCTTCCGCTGAGCCTTTTCTCTCTCGGCCTTCAAAGTTTCAGCCGGCGAAATCGCCCGCGGAACAGATGGGTCGGTGGATGAACAGATTTCCTTCCCGGGGGGGGTTGGAGGGCCAGCCTCCAGAGGGTAGTCACGCAGACAAGTCAGAAGCGGACGAGAGCATTCGAAGCGCCAGCCGCCCGGAGCAAACTCTTCTCGATCAAGAAGATACCGACCAAAGCTTTGCCTCGCGTTATCCCTCCCTTGTCGCTCTTGCTGCTCGAGAGCGCCCGCCTGCTAACCGATTCAATTACTGGGACCCTGTCCGACAGCCTGAGGGGAGAAAAGAGTCTGTCCCACCTGGCCCGCTCGAAAACAAATCTGCGGCTCCGTCGTCAGACCACGCGATTGGGCAGGTACTTGGTGCTCCAGCACGGCCAGAAATTCTATCTTCCTCCCCAGTTTCTGCGTGGGCACCAAGACGCGAAATCTCGCCACCAGCCGTTCCTGACAAGCTGCCTGGTGCCTGGCCTCGAGAACAAGATATTCCTTACCACCCACTCCATCGATCGAACACCACCCATGCACATCACCCACATCACCCGTGGAGCGGACCCTCACCTTGGATTCCGGGGACACGTGGGTCCGTCCCCCGGCGAAGGGCAACAGAACGACATTCTGCTCGGACTTTGCACAGTGCATTTCCCTACCAACGACCGACAGATAGTGCCGACAATCATTTTGCCAGAGAAGCCGAAGTACGATCCTTCAACAACTATGCTAGTACACCAGGAAGCTTTCCGACTGAGCCGCCTCAACAGCGGCCCTTGTATCCTGAAATGACAGGAAGTACTAGTGTTGATCTATGCGTAAATCAGCTGCGCTCTCTAGGTTTTGAGGCCGGCAGGAATCGGGACGCTTCGAGGCTCAGGGTGTATGCAGAGGCAGCCAACGGCATTCTTGAAGACGCGATAGAGATGATCGAAGAGGAGAGGAAGGTTTATGAACAGCAACCTGCGTTAGTTTAGGACTAGATGATTGATTCTTTTTTATATCTATGCCTGATTTAGGGACCAAATTGTTTTCTATAGTTTCCGCTCTCTAGGAATTGATGTCGTTTTAATCCGCTGTATACTCTGTTCTTCATCCCCGCAAAGAAATCCCTCAGGTCAGTCTGCTTATATAAGAATGCGAGTTTTTGCCGGAAAAGGCGGCGACCCACCCAATCAGCCTCTGACGTCGTCCGCTGGTTCCGACTGAGCCGCCTCTTCGTCCTCCATCAAAGTTCAACGTCAATTTTCACTCCCTGCAGAACTTTTTCACCTTTCCCCCCTGGTCGAGTGGCAGGGTCTTCTCTTCTCGAGAACTATTTCACAGAAGGGCTCCTCTCAGCGATGATCAACGCCGCCGTCGCACTGCCTTGAGTGTCCTTTTTCCCGCGCCTATCGAACAGAGGCCTGACGCTGAGCCGTCGGCCCAGCACGCACCTCCGCCATGCCGTTACTTTCGATGAGGGAGCTCGTATCGTTCCCTGGCGGCGACAATGCAACCGACTCGGTGATAAATAACATTCACTTTAATCGGACGGCATTGAACTACTTCAACTACACCCTTTACTCCAATGGAACCCTCTCCAACGGCTCGAACTGCTGGCTCGCATTCGAGATTTACAAGCCGTTTATGTTTTCGAATGGGACATTCATCAACGGGACCTCGTGCTATGCGCCGATTAATAGCGTTGGAACGCGCGGAAACGTCGGGATTGCGTTTGCGTCGTTGTTTGCGGCGACGATATTTTTCTCGGTGGTCAACCTTGGGAAGCATGGGACGAGGTATTTGCCAGTGGAAAAGAGATTCAATATCGTGGGGAGGAGATGGCAGTGGTACTGGATGCTGTTTGCCGGTACTTGTGCGACCATCAGCTGCTTTATGAGTATCGATGTCGATCGGAATTACTTGCAAGATTTGGCGATTATTCTCCAGAGCTTGTTCTATCATCTTGCACTCCCGACCTTGCTGGCTGCCATTTGGGAAGCGGTGAGACATTGGTAAGTCACGACTTCACGGGACCTACTATGTATGGAATGCTAATATTCTGTAGGGGCTCATGGCAGGAACGTCAAATTGTCGACCGCGACCCTTTTGCATTCGGTGCTGATTCAACACGCGAAAAGCAGGAATTTTATATGCCTCTTACGTTCTACCTTTTCGGATTCCTTAATTTCTTTTTGACGATTCCCAGGTCGTGGACGAATATTGCAAAGCAGCGCAGCCCGGAACAGAAACTACATCTAGCGGCGCGTACAGCTACGGACGGGCGTTTCAAGGCAGCAAGCATCATTGCAATTCCGTGCATGGTCTTGATTTGCTATTCGCTCGCCCATAGCATCTACAGATACAAACAACGCCCCTCTGGCCGATACCGACTTGCATTTTATGCTTCTGTTACGCCTTTTAAATTCATTGTCGTGATTCTTCTAGCGGCAGTTCGTGTCGGCTTCGGCATCGCCTCTGCCTTTGACTGGAATATTTCCCCGCTAAAATACGACGGTCAACCGGGCTACATATATGGTCTCGGCTACACGCCCGTCCTGCTCATTCTCATCATCCTCAACATCTACGGATACATTGACCCCAATGAAGACCGCGCACTCGTCCGTCAACGGATCGCACGAGGTCACGCCACTGATCTCGAACTGGGAATTGACCGCAAGGCACTCAAACCGCGCTGGTGGAAATTAACGAGACCCGAATTCCAGGGTGTATCTGGCACAGACGCCGACGCAAGGCTGAGAGCGATGATTTCAGAAGTCGACAACGGCAGATCGGCAAGGGGCAATATCAATCAGGAGGTTGAACTGGGTGTCCTCGAGCATGATCCGTATCGAGACGCCGCTTCAGATACCGTGATCTCCCCGTCGTACAAGCCTAGTGATAACTTCAGTCGTCGTCCCGGACGCTCTGGACCTCACGCTACCCGCCTTATGAGCGTGGATAGTCAGAACACTGCATTTTCCGGGGACACGTTGACATCGACAGCGAAGGCTCAAAGGGTGAGAAGCATGTTGGATGTCTAGTCATCTAGCTCGCTCCTTTTTTATCACTCCTCGCTTACCCTTTTAATCTAGTCTTTAATCTGAACGAATGATGCGTTCGTTCCGCGAGCTTATGAGATTTTGGATTCGTTGTATACGTATGAATTTTTTGAATCATGATTGGGGGAGTTTGATTTGGTGGCTATCTATGCACTCCATTTATTGTTGAAAATGCAATGCCTGTTGATTTTATTGTTATGTAGACGATGCTGCATTTAAGGTGTTATCTAGCTTGTTGGCTATCGAATACCACTCCTTTTGGCCTTCCCCCTCCTTAACAGATACTCTCGTCTAAAAAGAACATGCGCAACCCCATACAGCCCAGCCAACGGCCATATACTCCAAAAACACGCCGACAACCACGCCATCCACGACCCATTAACCATCCGTTCCTCTGCGTCATAATCCAACGCCACCTTCTCATAAACCGTCGGCAAATATCCCGCATGATACTTCTTTCTTAGCCCCTCATACACCCTCCGATCGCGGCTCTTCCAAAACTCATCCTTCGTATAAAACGCCTGCGCATAAAGACATTTATACCCATGCAATTCCTCAATCTTACCTTCGAGCGCCCGATTCAGATTTATGAATTCGCGCCGATTCGTCGGGCCGAGACTCCAGATTCCGAAATTGAGAATGTTCTCCGGCCTGGGTATTTTACGTTCGGGATTATGGAGCCAGGGGCTGGGATAGTTCTTTACGGAGATGGGGCAGAGCCAGAGAGGGTAATATGCTAGAGAGGTGTCAAGGTATGTGTGGAATTCCCCTGCGGTGGAGAAGGGGATCACGACGTCCTGGACCACGGTGCGCGTTGTGAGGCCTGCTTTGTGGAAGGCGTGGTACATGATGTCTGTGTGCATGAGGGGATCGAGGAGGCGGCGGGTGAGAGATGTGAAGGGGGTTAAGAAATATTTGAATGCGAAGAGCCCGCCCCAGAAGGCGCCGCGGTTGTAGCGGAAGATGTAGTCTGTGATGGGAATTGATTCTGTGGTTGTGGTTGTGCAGTTTTTGTTCAGGAGGGAGCGGGCATGTAGGTAGAACCAGGGGTCTGAGGGACGGGTGAAGCGTTGGATTCTGGTGTTGGGGCTGGGAGAGTCTGTGAGCTTGCCGATGCAGATTACGCCGCTATCTTTGGAGAAGAGGATGCCATCTATATAATCCGTTGCTGGATCTGCGCTTGCCCTTTCGATTTCCTGCATCGAGGCCTCGAAGCTGCTGACGGGGACGTATCTGAGTTCCACAAACGGCTTTGCAGCAATCAAGTTGATGCAAAGACAAGTGACGACGCCCAGAGTCCCGAACGACGAGGCCGCGCCGTAGAACAGGTCTGCATTCTCTGTTCTTGACGCCGTCAGAATCTCCCCGTTGCCCAACACGATCTCAATCCAGGAGACCGTCTGCTCGAATAAACCGTGTCTGAACGAGCTGCTTTCGCCCGATGAGCCGGAGAAGCCGCCTCCCACTGTGATATGCGGGAACTCCATGACCACGGGCGGGAGCAGGTTGTGCTGGAGTGCGGCGTGCAGGAGACTGTCCATGCGCACGTTGGGTTCCACGATGGCTTCATTGCGGACGGTGTCTATGTGCAGGATGCAGGAGAGGGCGCTGATGTCGATGGTGTTGTCGTGCCAGTGCTGGGACTCGCGGGTGCTGCTTGTTGAGCCGTGGTAGATGCGGAAGGGCTGGGAGGTGTGCTGGAATTGTTTTACGCGGCGGGCGATTGCTGAGACGCGGGTGTCATGATCCATTTTGATAGACCTGTTGCAAGGCGATGGGCAGGCGGTGATGCGCTCATCTACGTGGTCAAGCACGGAGTATCATTAATGAAGCTGTGGTGAGCCAGGTGTTTGATTCTTTATTGCTAGTGAAGGTCATTTTCAAGCTTCATATCTTGTTCTGGGCTAGATATAGTATCGACTGGACGGATGCAGAGATCATCATTGTGACAGCTTAGTGCCCTTGTCCTTTCCCATGAGAGAAAAATGCCCCTTTTGGCTTCATGAAAGGGACGATCCAACAACGCGAATACGATTCAGCCTCGGCCAGACCGCATGTCGTCGTCCTCATACGAACGGAACGCGATCGGACATATTACGAGTAAAGCTCCTCCTGCATGCGCGCAGACGTCGCATCCGGGTGCAACCCCTGGACGAACGGGCCATGCAACCACCACCACCACCACCACCACCACAACTTCACAAGGAAGATACCGATGCCGATTCATGAATGCATAATAATGAATCGAGGCTCAAACCTCCGAACGCAGCACTAAAAGAAGTCAAAGCGAAAGGAAGAGGGAAATTACGCTTTAGAATACACGTGGATGCGGGGCGGCTCCATTCGCCCGTCAGCCGCTTGGCATCCGCTGCCAAGACGCTAGTCAGCCGGCTGTTCCGACCACGCCGATGCCGGTTCCGTGCTGGTCCTTCATTCATTCAGATATCCATGGAAGATATGTACGATTTAAGCAACTGATGGGGAGACTGACTGCCAAATATCTACTGACACTGAACGTTGAGAACCTAGGCACTGTTGGGGAAAAAAAGATTCAAGCATGCTAAGTCTTGGGAATAACCTTAATTCCAAATTGCGGTTGACTTAAACTCGACACTAGAAGAAGCATAAATATCGCCAAGGATCATTGCTTTTTTCCCCGTCCCCATCTCATCGGCTTTTCCCCTGCTCTGATTGGGAAATTCAAAGCACAAGAGCAGAGTGGACCCCAAGCTTCTCGGCGTTTCTCAGCTTCAAAAACGACGATAGCCCATCAACCAGCAAGAATCATGCCCACACGCCCACAACACGGACCACAGCCAAGTCTCTTAGCCTCGGTAATCTCCATCCATACGATACGAGAAGCCCAGCACTCTTCCTCACACGTTTCTCCGCAATTGACTCCGCTGCGTGGTTTAAGGCTTGCAACGCGAGGCTTATCGAGCTGCCAAGCAGTTAAGCGAAGGCCCTGCCCATCTGTCGTCTCCTCGCATGGCGGAACTTAAAATACCGCAGGGCGGTCGGGCCCCGGATCCTCCGGCACCGGAGGGGCATGCATAGCAGCATAACTGAAGAGTGCACTACGTACGAATGCAGGTGCCTGGGACAAGGAGGAGTGACTGGACTTGGTTACATTCCTAAAAACGGTGGCCCATCCTGTTGGGCGCCCCAAGACGATTTCAAATATCGTGCTACAGAGAAGGGGGATGACAAACGGAGGTACCAAAAAGTTCCTCGCGTCTGGCCATCGTAGGCGTTTGCTGTGGCTTGAGTTGGATGACGAAACAGGAGATAAAGGCCTGCATCCGGCAGCGAAACAAACGACAAATGCGCCGCCATCGCTGTGTCATCTTCTGGTTCGAAGAGACGTGCCAAGAAGCCCAGGGCGCAAGTAAGACGAGCAAGCTGTGGCGTCCCGCCTCCCTCAATACGGATAGATGCGTCATCTGAAGCTGCACAGTCAGCCAGAATCCCATCGGCGAGTCAGTCTGACGGTTACACTGGACAATTTCAGCAGTTTGACAGGAAACCACAGAAAGGTTACCATCGCAATCCCTCCACTGCTCACATCAGTGCTCGGCGTTTCTGTGCCCGTCCAGGCCGCTTGGCTGAATTTCGCATAAAGCTCGGCATTTCTGGGCGCCCAGACCCGCACCCCTGACATAATAAAGATTGATGCCAAGTCGACTTTAGGTTTTTAGGTTTTGTCCCAAGCAGCCGCCGTGGCGTTAGGGTGGGCCGGGGCTGAAATCCCGGTCGTATTTTTCGTTTTCCCTTCCTCTTTTCTTCTGAGATGATTATTTTCATGCAACAGGATTTCGTCCCGGACGAGGATTCTGTTTCAGGTCATTCTCTCCTTTTTCATTTAGGATGTTTGTTTGCTTGCCAGGTCCCCTTGTTGATCGGCTTGTGCGGGAAGAAATTGGACCCCATGGCGATTGCCGAGATTGACACTGAGATGGACCCGCTCCGCGGACATCGCGACTCTGACTCAAAAAAACAAGCAGAATCAGAGCTCCGCCGAATACGAAGGGAGAAGAAGGAAAAAGGAAAAAAAAGGTTCGTGGTTGGGAAGCACAAGAAAAAGCAAAAGCGCCATGTGCAACGCCTTTTTATGTGGGTGCCTTGCAACATCCCAGATTATTAGGTTTTAAGCTTAAGTTCAGAAACCGCTGTGGGGACACGAGTGGAGGGCGCCACACCGGGCTCAGCTGTGCACGGTATTTCTGAGGCTTCACTGATGAATCTTTCTCTCCGCTTGATACCAAGAGAATCTTGGAATCTTCTTGAGGGCATATGCACGGCAGTCTTACCTGGAAGGTGTTCAAGACCGACCATCTTGAATTACATATGCATGGTTGGCTGAGAGCTGTTGCACTCATGTCCGATCAGTCTGCTTGGCATAATACGCTGTGGATTGCCCTCAGCTTGGCCCTCCCCATCGTGGCCATGCCTTCTGGCAAAGAAAGAGGTCAACGGTCCTCAGATCGGATACACTTCCCATTTCAAGGCCAAGCAGCCATGGAGACAGACATCCCCATCTCTGCCTTTCGACAAACCAACAAAAGACCTCCCTTATATCATCTGATTCGCCTCTGTGGAAGCAGCCATTCCAAGGTTAATTTAAGTTTATTACGTCGTTACCACTAACCGTACGACCCAATACGCCTCCCGCTGTGTCATTGGCCCTCACGTGGCATCGGGCTCTCCATCATCTCCTCCATCGCCCGAATGGCTTCTTCGTTTCTTTATTCTCTTCTTCTTCTCTTCTTTGCAAGGGACTTGAGAGTTCTTTTTGACAGTTTTCTTTATTTTCTTTCCTGTCCGATCCCGGCTTTGTCCTCGATCGTGTCACTGCCTCGTCAGGCTGTGCTTTGCCTTGATATCATCTTTTTGTTGACAATCAAATCGCCAGGGTTGAGCGGGTGCGCCATTGAAGGGACTGAGTAATGAGTTGAGGTAGGTGAATCTTTTCAGCAAATATTGATTTTCTTTTGTCGATTCTGTACTGTTTATACTATAGAGTTTCAGTTTCAGCGTTGATCTCTGGGACATCGCGTTCATATTTCCACTCCCTCATTGTTTGACTCGAAACTGTACAGACTGCTAACAGATCTTCAGAAAGAAAATCCTCATCCCCCTCGAATCACGTCACAATATTCCTCATCTGAATGCAATCTATAAACCTCGCTGTCCTGAACATTCGAAATATCCAAAATGGAAACGTACCACGGTCACGTCCGCACGCCTGCGGACGCAATTATCCTCTTTGAAGCATGTCGAATCGGCCTGTTGCCCAGGGTGCAGCGAAGATTATCAGAGAAAGAACGGCAGTCAATAAAGTCGGGCTCCGTATTCGTGTGGGATGAGAGGGAAGCCGGAATGCGAAGATGGACGGATGGGAAATCGTGGAGTGCAAGTCGGGTATCGGGAAGCTTCCTGACGTATCGAGAGATGGAGGGCAAGAGGGGCGGGGGCGGACATGTTTCGTCGTCGAGAGCGGGCAAGACTCCCGAGAGCAACAGGGGCAGTGACGATGACCCGGCAGATGCAGGCGAAGAGGGCCCTGATGGGTACCGATATAAGCCCGATGGGTTGATGAAACAGTCCTTCAGCATCACGACCTCGACGGGTCAACATCTCCATCTTATCAGCTACTACGCGCGCTCACACCCGAATGCTCCCGGCTTAAATCAGCCTTCTACAGACCCTGCTCTCCGAAACATTCGTCCACAGAAAGGTCTTTACCCAGAGTCGAGTGTGAACGATCAACAGAATCTCCCCGTCGTGACGCGCGGACCCATGGCCGGAGCCACACTATCCATGCCTCCGATGGCATACGGCCGCTCCTCCAACGGACATCCTCATGCATACGCCCCATCACCCTACGGCTGGCCACCGGCTCTACTAGGCCACTCACCCGTCCCCGTCATCCCCTATGTCCCCAACTACCTCCCATCTCTAGGGCACAACGGCCATCCCATTCCCTACGGCCACCACCCGGCTTACGCCCATCCACACCCGCACTACCCATCCCCCTACGACAGAATGGTTCACCCGCTAGAAGCACAAGGTCTCCCCGCGCCCATGCACCACCCACACGGCGCGATTCCCTACTACGCCCCCAGACAACCAGCAGCCTTCTCTTCTCCTGACTCCAGTTACAACCACAGCTCACCTTACTACGCTCCCGTCTCTCAACCAGGCCAAATCGACCCGCGTCTGACGCCCTCTGCACCTGAACCGCCTGCCCCTGTCTCCGCACCCGCACACAGCAACGGTAGTCCGCAACCAATCCAGACAGCAACCTCGACACCCTCAAAACCAGTTCCCGTTCCGGAGCCAGCCGTCAAGAACGAGACTGGTTCATCCGCCACGATCGTACCAAGCATCAACGCGCTAGTGAACGCAGCGCCGGGGCCCTCCTCGTCAGCACTTCAGCCGCCATCATCAAACGGTACAGGTGCGGCCGCACCCGCCGAGTCACAGGAAAACGGCGACGCCTCCCGCAACAACAGTTCATACGCAGAAGGACCTCAAGATATCCCGAGTGACAAGATCGGGTTCGGAGAAGATACGCGAGCATTAAGGCAGTTGGATCGGGTTTTCTCGGCTTAGATACCCTGTTCCAATCTGCCTCTTTACTCTCTTAGCAGAGCGTCGTGAGCGGTTTATTTCTTTGATATGGCGTATACCCGGCATCATGTTTCCCATCTGTTACGTTTCAGTTTTACCTTTCTTACTTTGCTTTTTGATGCCTCTTGCATGTTTATCTGTTTGGCATTTCCACGGCGGGGTTAAACGGGTCCATACATGGTAACAGGGCGAGGGAGCACATGGTTTTTTACTGGTCATTTGGGAATGTTACATAAAAAGCGCAGGCAGGAATGGCAACGAATTTGATCTTTATGATTGTTTCCCTTGATATGTGTCTCTCTCCTTTCTCCAAGCAACAAACTACTGTTTATTTTAGCAGTAGAGAAACGCTCCTTCCCGATGTCTTCCCGAGTTCCCGCTTTCGGGAAAGGGTATTCATGAAATCAGGCCGAAGCCTGTGTATCTGTAGCAGTCTCTATTATATCCGCAGCCTTTTCTGCTGTTTCCACAGCAGCCTCTCCTCCCACGAATCCCCTCCTCCATCTGCCACTGCGCGGCTGTCTTCCAACGGGCCAACTCCTTCTCCTAACAGAAGGAAGGAACAGCGTCTACTGTTTATTAGCAGTAGACAAACGCTTCTTCCCAAGGTCTTCCCGAATCCTCACTTTCGGGGAAAAAGTTGAAGATTGATTTTCAGGCCGAAGCCTCTGTACTTGTCTTCTTTTCTGTAGCCAAGTCTCCCTTCTCACCCTGCTCCCCTTGCGCCTGCTCCTTTACATCGCGCTGCAGCTCTTTCTCCAGGACCCTGATCCTTTCCTCCTTCCTCTTGATCTCCAGAAGCTCCTTCTCTATTGCGGTCTTCAACCGCACGATCTCTCTCTCCTAAGGAAGGAACAACGTCAGATCGGATATAACAGACAGGAAGTTAATGGAGGTCTCTTACCTTGTCCTCCTTGGTCTCGGGGTGGGAGCGCCGGCCACAGGAGGGAGGGGCGGGCTGAACACGGGCCGGAGGTGGTTGCTGGCGGCCGGAGGATTGTGCCCTCTTCTTCTTGTAGGGGTGGTAGCGTACCGACGGATAATTATGTATATGTACCTGCCGTGATATTAGCAGCAGTTTCTGCACCCGCATCAGGCTCCTTTCCACTTACGTTGTTAGGCATTTCTGGATCAGATGTTAGTTAATTTCCTCATACGGAACGAGAAAGGCTTTGTAGGTAATCACTGTCCCACGTCCGTATCCCGCACTTACTTATTGCGGCGCCATGCCTATAGGTATCGGATGTTAGTTTTCAGGTCAGACCGGCACGGGGCAGACTGGGAGGGCATACCTATGCGCCCATCTGGGCAAAAGGTTTGCAACTTTAGTAGCTTCAAAGGCTAATGAAATGATATGTCTATGCAGCTGTGAGTCCCGAGGACAGGAAGAGAAAGGGGTAGAAGTACGTAGATGAGGTGCGATGGGGAAGAGAAGAGAAAGAAGAGAAAGGAGGAAGAGGGGGAGAACGGGGGATACTAATAGAGAACGAAGGGACTCCGCTCAGTGAATACGGAAAGCACGTCTCTTACGGGGCCCCTTTCCAAGTCACTGCTTGATGGGACATAAAATACGCAAGTACGCAGCGGGAGGCTGGTATTCACTGTATTTCCTTTCACTGGGTAGGGCTCGCTCCTTCCTTCTTCACTGCCGTGGCTGATTCCCCCGCCTCCCCCCTTTACGGGCCTTCACTGTACGCGTTGTTTATTCACCGTGCTGGGCCTTGGCCGTGTCCCCGTGGCTACGGTCATTAACATTCACTGTCCGCCGTTCCTCCCCCTCTCGCTTTCCTTCTTTCTCTTCCTCTTCCTCTTTCTCTTCTTCTTCTTCCTCCTCCCCCATTCTTTCTCTTCCCAGACAACAGCCCAAGTATGGGCATCGACGAGTTTGAACCAACTCGAACTTCAGCCCGTGGTTCGTTCTTATGAAAGGACACGGGGGCAGGTTACTTTGTTATGGGTAACTCGGTTTCTCTTGCCGGTTACCTAGGTCTCCGGTACCTTTTTGCTAGGGGGCTCTTTTCCTTCCTTGCCTTAAAATTACTTTTCTAATTACAATAAGTACGCCCTTCCACACCTCTCTTCAAGTTTCCATATAAGGAACTAACATGTGCATAGAAATGGCCCCAAAAAAAGAAGTAAGCACGAGGAAGGAATAAGATTAAAGAGTTACTGACATTATAGTCCCAATACGTCTTCCATAATTGTGCCGTGACCATCAATCAAGGCCCCCTCACTCCTTCCCACCACCGCCGCCGACGCAACCGCCAATGGGGCCAAAGCCGGATTAACCGGCGAGAACGTCGTGCCGGCCTTCGTGAGAAGGCGGAGGAGGTGGTAAGAGCACCCCATCGGTCTCCTATTCCTTTCTATTTGGTCTGGGCTGAGCTGACTCTGTTTCTTCCTTCCATTAGGCAGCGAAACCACCTCCTCCAGAGGAGGAGAAGAGGGAGGTGGAAGAGAAGATCGTTGAGGAAGGCGCCATGGAGATTGAGACCCCGAGCTTGCTCCAAATGCATCTACCCCGAAAGGGGAACGATCTGTGGGAGGAGCTTGTCAGATTACATGCCCAGCTGTACGGGCCCTGTGTACAGCACCCCAGGCAAGACTTGCACCTCTCCGTGGTGCCTGGGACTAGTAGCCAAATGGTGAAGCAAAGTCAAGTCATATTCTCGGGATTAACTCCTACCCTCCGTTATTCCCATGGCGTCGGTCAGTTACTTGGATATATCGAGTTCATTATCAAACTCATGCTCATTCGTTCCTATGTCTTGTTCTCATCATCCCAGGCCTTCGTAACTTTCAGCCCACTCCGTCAGGGGTAGTCAGGGGGTTATCAAACTCTGAGTTGGTTAACTTTGCGAACTTGCTTGGCAACATAAAACTCATCCTCCGCGTCCTTCTTCTCCCCCTTTCAGCAGTCACACTACGCCATAGTTTCTAGCTATCAGTCCTCTCTGGAACAGTCATTGAATTACAAGAGACTTCATGGAGAAAATCAGGAATTTCGAGACAGATATTGCTGCTACGTTGGCCTCGAGGAAGAGGTCTTGGACGTAGGTTTCTTTCTTCATGGCTAAGGCGACGGAGGAGACACTGCAGAAAGTCGGGCCTACGAACTCGACCTCTGGGGTTAACGACCTGAATCTTGTTGTGCCTAATGGGCATTGAAGATCTTTTATCTATAGAATTTTCTCTGGGGTTATTCTGAATCAGGGCTCCACTCCCATTATCCCGGCGAGAGTTGATGATGATTCACTATTCGATGGTCCGAAAACCCATCCTATTTCGACTTTTAATGAGCCGTTAGGGGTTGAGATTGTCTGGAGGTCCTCGCAGCTTGCTAGTGGTGGCGGTAGTCCGCAAGCAGACGTCGGTTCAGACCCTTTCATCGCCGACGGCCCTCTTTTCCAACGTCGGTTGACGAGGCTACCTTGCATTGGGATTGAATGGCTGCGTCACTCTCGTCTCCATAAGAGGGATGCGGTACGAGGCCTAACCGCTGATAGAACGAAGTTTCCTGATCTTCAACATCCGGAAGTTGGCCTTGAAGTGCCACCTGCGCATCTCTAGCCATGGTTATGACCAAGCTGCGGGCATCGTGTCTGTGTCGCGGCGTCCCTGCTACTCCCCCCATGCGACGAAATAGATAGAAGAAGCAGAACTACCGATTACCCTCTATCCTGGTGGGTTCCTACTGCTAACACAGACACGAATTTCTAGGACACGGCGCGAGAACAGTTCTCAAAAACAGGAGCTTTGGAGGAAAGGAATTTCGACCAAGAAAGAGTCTCGATACTGGCGGAAGAGAGCCGGGGAATGTGACTGGTCGTGGCGATGTCGATGCTAGGAATGATACTCTAATGATGGACTTGATTTATCTCAACTGAGTGGGGGCTAAACCAGTTAAACGTCGCCATCAGAGTGAATGGCAGATGGGAATGAACTGCAGCCTTGAAGGAGGAGGTTGCAGCTAGGCACTCGCGGTTGATGGTCACGTCTCAAGGAAAGGTGAATTAAGTGATTGGGATTTCCTGTGCTCCCCTTCTTCGCGTCGTCAACTCTTTATACCGATATTGATATAAGAAGTAGAAAAGAACGCCCCTGGTATGTCTCCAGCTTGGCCCAAGGCGGATACGCTTCTAGGCGGGAACTGAAGCGGCAGCAAGGCTTTGGTGGTCCTGGAATGTTGAGTGTGTTCTTGACGATAATATCGCCGGTACTACCCTATTGTCCTGCCATCTCGAGGAGAGATTTTCCTGAGAAAAAAGAATCCACGGGGCTGGGGGAGCTTTTGCTATGGTATCCTTATCATAGCCAGGGCTTTTACGGATGCAGAGCTGGTGAACTTGGCTTGAAATCTCTTCCTGTGAGAAAATTCTGCGTTCCCCCCCTTTTCCTTTTTTCGTTATGGGCATTGAACACCTGTGTAGTCTCTAATACCAGCATGACAGGATTTTTAAGACAGGATTACAGTTCGTCTGCTGGATCCCCTCTTTTGCGTATTTTTGTATTTTATGTGTTATTCCATTCCAGATAAGGTAAGAGACCCAAGCCGTAAGTATTAGTATAAATGTCTCCTTCCCCCCTTCGCTCCTTCTTTTCTCCTTCTCTCTTTCCTTCCTTGCCTTAACATTATATTTCTAAATACAGTAAGTACGCCCTTCCAAGCCTCTCTTTCCATATAAGGAACTAACATATGACATAGAATCATGGCCCCAAATCAAGTAAGTACCGAGGAAAGAGCAGGCTGCAGACATGGGAAGGACTTACTAACATTGCAGAACAACGGTCGCCCCTTCCCTCCTCGCCCCAGACGCCGAAACCGCCAAGGTGGTCAAAGCCGTATGAATCGGCGGGAGAGACGCGTTTGCCTCCGTGATATGGAGGCGGAGGTAAGAATCAGTCCCTTCCTATTTGGTTTGAGTATCTGACTCGTTCCATCCTTCTATTAGGGGAAAGAAGGAGCAAGGGAGAGGGAGGAGGAGGAGAGGAAGAGGAAGAGGAAGAGGAAGGAGAGAATCGCGGCCCTCCGGGCTGAGCTTGCTGTACTTCTGGCAGAGGAGGAAAAGGAGACGGAGCAGGAGGGGGAGGAGAAGGAAGGAGAGGGGGAAGAGGAAGAGAGGAAGGAAGTGGCGAACAAGACTGAAGCTTCGGCCTGAAGAGAATTTACAACGTCTTGCCCGAAAGGGCCACTTTCTTCACCTCATCTTACATATCTCGTGTCCATGGGCTTTCGTAATGTATCCGGGTAAGGCTGGATTGGTGAGTTAGTGCCCTCGACGGCTTTCTTACCTGTAGGAATCAAATCAAGCGTCATTGTTGTCATCAAAGAAGGATTGAATTGAGTGGCTTAGGACGGGGTAGGAAAAGATTATTTAGATATGATAATCAAGGGCTTGAGAGAGCATTTTGCTAACGTCACAATCTTTCTTTGCTTCACCCTGCAACTCGTTAGAGGAAACTCTCGGATATCAGATTGGGTCCGACGAGACAGCAATAGGGGTAATCACTCAGGGGAAGACAAAGCCCTAGGCAATACTCCGTCGCATTTGTATCCACTGCCGCATGGACTCTGCAGTTTTTGCAGCAGTCCTCTCACTCAAGCGTGCCCGCTTAGGACCAAACCAACTAATCTCACCGCTCGTAAAAATCTTTAAAAAGGCAAATTCCTCAAGAACCTTGCGCTCATCCTGCCATCTTTCGCGTATGCTGTCGAGTGCTTTTGTACTTGCTCTGAATGAAGATTGTATACGTACTTCTCATCTTTACGCAACTTGCGGATAAGGTCTACTGGATCCATTCCATTGTGCTCGTCCCGTAGGGTTTTCAGCGCCAGTTCGGCTATGGAATGGAGATCAGTACGATGAGGGCAACAACGCTTGACTTGTTCCCTATATATAAGAAAGCCTTCAAAGACAGGCAGGCAGTTGATTTCGGCGTAGTTAGTCATTTCCCAAACACAATCGCCGGGTTCGTCTGATGGAAAGGCGGAGGCAAGCCAAAGAGATACGGTGTGGTAAATGCTTGACATTCTGGAATAGGGTTGTCGTCTGTCTGCAAGACTAAGTACTTTTGCTAGCGGCATTCGGAATATGAGACACATACTCTGAGGGAGGATATAGATTCTTCTTCCTCGATCTTGCTGTGCGGGTGGTATGTCGCGAGATTGATCACAAATTCAACGAGATGGAGCGGAATATAGTCATGATGGGACGTCGTCCCGACGGGACTTCCGAAATATATGATAAGCCAAGGGCACCGAAGAGGGTGTCATCATGCTCTCATTAGTAGTTCACGAATCATCCATCACTCATGAATGGTGGAAGGTTGCAGCCTCATGCATACCGGCCCCCGAACTTGAGAATTTAACTCGAATGATATAAAATCACTAACGACACGCTCCATCCGCCTGACCAGTCAAAGAATGTGGCATTTACAGCCGGATATACAGCCGGATATTCCGTGGAAACAAGCATGCTTCTGAGAAAACCAACTCTATAATAAGTGACTTGCTGGTGTCCTGCTGGTGTCCTGCTGGCTTAAATCTCCTGGTTCCATCAAAATGGATTAACTTCCATCACGTCGCAATGTTAACTTTCAATCACCCAAGGACATATCAACCCATATCATTTATGGACTCTATGATGATATTGAGCTTCCCTTGGCGCTATGGTACCAAAGAGGCATCATCATGATACTACTATTATACCGCCGGCAACATCATCGGGTTTCCTCTGCCATCGACATACCATTACTGCTCAGCGATGTTAAAAACAAAGAATAGTCGCCGGTGCTTCTGATTCCCCTCTCACAGCAAAAATACCGAGATATACGTGAGTTCCATCCCCGATTATTTCTGAAAGAATGCTACCCATACATTAGACATCAGCCTTATTACCAGTCCCAAGATGACGGACCTCTATCAATCTGTAGTTGACTGGTTCGCCTCCACGTTCCCCCCCTGGGAGCTGGTAGACCGCAAAATAGTGATTGGGAGGGCAATACCCTGCGCGGAGATGTATGCCTCACATACCGTTGATGGCTTCCTTCAATACGAGAGACAGGTCAAACGTTGCTGTCCTCATCGTGCCGATCTTCTTCCAGTGGTGAAAAAAGCACTCGACCTCCTAAAGGAAGAGCATGGTGGAATGTACCCTGCACATCTTCTGCATATGTGGTATCAATCTAGAGAGTTTATGCTTACAGACGCACGTTCGACGGACAAACAGAAAAGAGCCATGGAAAAGATAGTGGAAAGATGGCATGATCCGGAAAAGGTCTATGAGGGGTTCTTTTTCTTGACTGTATTTATGCCAGGTTCTTGGGCACGTTGGGATAGTGATTTTCCAGCACGCCTGACGGAGAAAACTGCCGTGAAGACTTCAGCGTCGATTCACCAGTGGATAAGACACAGGCGAAATATTGGTCAGGGTTAGATGCTACAAATAGGAGTACAGGGGCTCTGCACCTAAATATTTCCTTTTGGGGTAGTGTTTTCCACTCCAATACGTTCCTGCTCTATTTTTTTTATACTCGGGGGTCATTTCTCTCATAACCTCTTGATCTTTCCGTGTGCAGGCCGAATGCCCATCAGTCTTCTTTCGCTTCAGCACAATCTCTTCTTCTTCCTCTTCTTCATCTTGTTTCTCCTAGCCACCGCCTCTCAAATCATTTTCACGCCGATTCTTCTGTCAGCTGCCCACAGTTACGAAACGTGAAAACTACGATGGCGCCACCAGGCGAATACAAGTATGCCTTCCTGACTTCCCACCTTGTCAGCATACTAACTTTGATTGCCACACGTCTAGAGGAGATCGAGATCTTAAGAAGAAGTTCCGGAACGCAAAGACGGTTCAGGTGTATGCTTCGATGTCTTGTTACAGCAGGGTCGATTTAGACGTCGAGAGGGAGGATTGCAAGCATTTGTTTGCCGACTTCTACTTTTCAGAGGACAATCCCAATGCTCCAGAGCAGTTGAATTGGTTTGTTCTTATATGCGCTGTTGCAGCATTTGTTTGCCAAGTGCTATCGTCCTTTATGAAACGCCCCTTCCAGGGATACCTTCAGGTCTGCACCAAGAGGCATCTTTTACTTGAGTGTGGAATCTAACAGATATATCAGCACCTTACCCCGAAAACACTTCACTTCAGAAGCCGGTCACTCGCACTTCTATTTTCCGTATCTGCCACGGCCATTCTCCGGCTTTTATACCGATTACGATGCACCGAAGCTGCAAAACGATATAGTCAAGCCCGGCTGCAGTCTTCTAACCCACCTTATCGCTCTCTTCGGCTTGCGTAGCGAGATAAAGGCCTCCTTCAAGTTTCTCAAGTAGGGATATGGGTGGTTAAACGCGGTGGTGGGACGTTTCCCCAACGCTCTAAGGTGGACTTACGTACCCAGTGACTATAAAGATTGGAGGGAACTTACCTTTCCGGTATTCCAAACCCAAGCTCGACGACATGGGGTGGCAAACCTACAGAAGCCGGGTTCGTCGATCAAACGTGGTCTGGAAGGGTCTCCTCGAGAACGGAGATTTAACCCACGAGCAGGCGAAAATAAAAAAGGCCCTCAATTTTTCGGCTTGCAAGTTTGTAAGATAGCCTCTAATACCGCCACAGCAGGTTTTTTAAAATCTGAATACAATCATACAGCAGTCATCCCCTCTTTTGCGTATTTTAGTATTTTATGTGTTATTCCGTAGAAGATAATGGGGCATGCGATGAATATTCCCTGTGTAGTACCTACATAGGTAGCTCCTAGCTGTAAGTATGTTTATGTCCCTTTCTCCTTCCCCTTTCCTTCTTTCTCCTTTTCTTTCCTTGCCTTAACATTTTTTTCTAATCTCAGTAAGTACGCCCTTCCAACCTGCTCTCCTTCTAGATAGGGTAGCTAATATATGACATAGAAATGGCACCAAACTACGTAAGTTGGAAGGAGAGAGATGCAGACGTGGAAAGGGCTACTGACTGTATGGTAGCATGGAAATCCCTACCGCGACCGCTCCTTCCCTGCCCGCTCCCGTGCCCGCCATCGCAACCGCCAGAATGGGGCTAGCCGGGTTAACCGGCAAGAAAGACGTGGTGCTCCTGCTGCCCGGTCACTCGGGAAGAAAAGGTAAGAAGCACCGAAACCTCCTGCCTATTTGGCCAGATCTGATCTGACCATGTTTCCTTCCTTCTGTTTAGGAAAGAGAGTTGGCCCGCCTCCTAGAGGCAATGGGGAAGGAGGAGGAGGAGCTCCGGAGGAAGGAGCGGAGGATGAGGGAGCTGGGGGAGGAGATTGGCCGCTTAGCTGCGGCGATGGTGAAGGAGCGGGAGGAGCTTGGGAGGAAGGAGAGGAAGGCGGAGGGCTTGAAGAGGGAGCTGCGGGCGGAAGAAGGGGAAGGAGCTGCCTAGATGAAAGGAGAGAGCGCTACTATTACTACTACCATAAGTAGTAACTATCGAAAGGAGATTTTTTTCCTGCATGCAGAAGGTGCCTCCTTAATATTTCCCACCTACGTAGTATTCAAAGATTTGCCGTACTGCTTCGAGTTGGAGGCAGGGTATGGGCCAGCTAACCACTATACATGCTAAGAGATGTAGCCATATAGAATCTCTGCAGGGAATTCTTAAGTAGCAAGTAAACATTAAAACCTTTCGAGATGATAGTCAGGTTATTTAAAAACAGTCCGTCCTTGCATTCGGACTCCGTCATGTTGGATTCAATCTCGGATCTCCGGTGTCATGATTGTTGGAAAAGGGGCCTCCTTGCTATTGGGCTTCCTATGCCGAATAAGAAGTGAGAAAGATAATTCACTTCAACAACATCAAGGCAAGATGGCCGAGCGGTCTAAGGCGTCAGGTTAAGGTCCTGATCATCGTCAGATGGCGTGGGTTCGAATCCCACTCTTGTCACGTCTTTTTTGTTTCTTTTTTTTCCCTCACTTGCCGTGAGAGGCAACGGCATCATCCTTCTGATAGAGACGCTGCATTTTTTTCGTTTTCACCTTTTCATGTAGTACGTACTCTACGCTCTTTGTGTAACATCCAAAGCTCAGCATGCTCTGTGGTGCTGTTGCTGGGAAGATTGATGGTCGCCAGTGAGCGAATCGACCCAGCATCATTCGCCAAGTTCGACTTCCTTGCTAAATTTCTACTAATAACTAGCGCGTGGGACTTGGATCGTTTGATAGCTCTCTTCCGCCTTAGAAATCGAGACCAGCTATTTTCAAGAATGGCACCGAAAAAAAAAAAAAATCCAAAAATAAGTTAGACCAACTGGGATTCGAACCCAGGACCAGCACATGGACTTCCCTTCGGACACCCATAAGTGTGCCACGCTAACCGCTGCGCCACTGGTCTACTGCTACCATAAAGTTTTTGCCCGCAATGTTTTTTGAGGCCTCAGCTCGGCCGACGTCCATCCGGGGCCAATTTTCCACACAATTCACACCGTGTACTTGCCGCCGCGACAGAGATTGTCCAGCTCGAGGATGTCTGTCGTTTTGACGGCCGATCGTAGTCGACAATGTGCACTTTGTTTTGCTTGAGTTATGTTGGGAATGCAAGTGTTGAAGTAGCGTCTTCGAAGTTTTGCGGGGAGAGAAAAAGAAAAAGGAAAAACGAAACCAACGCGCCAAGCTTTTACGAACTCCGAGCTTCGGCCATAAGCTCATTCGATCGCTCCAGAAATATGAATGAAGCTCAAGACTGATGAGTATCCGAGATTGAAGCTTGCTGGGAACCTCTCAAACCCAGGGACGATATCTTCCGCTCGTTAACATACTCTCGCCGGCCAATTGGCACCGTTCCCCTACCTGGTGCGACGAGAAATGCAGGCATGGCGGAGGTGCTTCACCACCTCCGCAGCCAGACTTAGCAGTCGGCAGCAGCAAACCATCTCAACCTCCCCCATCGTACTCCGATGTTCACAGATTTTTGAAGCCTCAAGGACACCGTCGCATGATGCAATTGACGCTGGTACCAACAATGCCGGTCCTGCTTCGTCGTCGCTTGACGGGCGTGAAATTCTGGTAAAGGGACTCATTCGATCTGTGAGGAAGCAGAAACGGTTCGCGTTTGCAGAGATCTCGGATGGGTCGACGGTGCGGACGTTGCAGGCGATTCTGACGCCGGAGCAGGCTGCGGAGTATGTGGTTTGATCCATGCGGGGGTTAATGTGACGTGACTGATGTGTATGGAGTTTTGTAGATTGACGACTGGGGCTGCCGTTGAAGTTTCGGGGGTATGGCAGCGGTGTCCTGCGGGCAAGGAACAAACACATGAACTCCAGGCTACGGAGGTGAAGCTTGTCGGAGAAGCAGATGCCCAAGTAAGCTTCCTCTTATAAAGGGTTGGAGCTAAAACTGACTTGTCGAAGACATATCCAATGCAGAAGAAATACCACAGCCCAGATTTCCTCCGACAGATCCCCCATTTACGAATACGATCTCCCTTCTCCTCTCTCCTCTCTCGTTTCCGCTCAGAATGCATCTTCCAATTGGGCAACGTGTTTCATTCTCGACCCGAATACGGCTTTGTACAGGTCCAGCCTCCGCTGATAACGTCGTCGGATTGCGAGGGGGCCGGAGAAGTGTTTAGAGTCAGGCCACGAGAAGCTGCGCTGGAGGGTGAGAACGAAGAATTCTTTCGAGCGCCGAAGTACCTCACGGTGTCGTCTCAGTTACATCTGGAAGCATATGCTGCGGAGTTGGGTAATGTGTGGACATTGTCGCCGACATTTAGGGCTGAGAAGAGCGATACCCCGCGTCATCTGAGCGAGTTTTACATGCTGGAAGCAGAGTTGAATTTTGTTGATAACCTGGACTCATTGACTGGGTTTACTGAGTCGTTTATCAGGGAACTAGTTGAGAGATTACACGGAACGCCTGTAGCCCAGGAACTCCTCGTCGCTAAACGAACCGGAGAGTCTGGAACTGATACTATTAATGCTGGAATTCAAGGACGGTGGTCATCTCTAACAGGAACAGCTACCTGGCCGCGAATCACATATACAGAGGCCATCGACATTCTACAAAAGGCAGTGACGTCAAAAAGAGCAGCCTTCGACTTCGCACCCGTCTGGTCAGCGGGTATCCAACTCGAACATGAAAAGTTCCTCGTCGACACCGTTGGTAACGGCGCACCCGTTTTCGTGACGGGCTACCCCAAAACCGTGAAACCGTTCTACATGGCCCCTTCTCCTGCCGACACTGCTGCTTCAGGTGATCCAGCACGGGAAACGGTGGCATGCTTCGATCTTCTGATGCCAGAGATATGCGAGGTTGTCGGCGGCTCAATTCGTGAACATAGATTACCGCATATCATCCAAAACATGCGCGAGCACGGGCTTATAAAGACGCAGCAGCCGGCCACGGACTCGTCGTCCCCCGCTGAGGCCTCATATCCGTATCTGAGGCCAGGCGAGGAACTAGGCTCTCTTCGATGGTATGCTGATCTTAGGAGATGGGGCAGCGCGCCGCATGGTGGGTTTGGGCTTGGGTTTGATCGATTCCTTGGCTATCTGGCTGGGGTGTCGAGTATTAGGGATATTGTGCCGTTCCCGAGGTACTTTGGGAGGGCTGATTGTTAGGGTAGGTTTGGGAAGGGAATCCGGTTGAAGACATGTAAGATTATGTATAGTAATGAATGTGAATCTAGAATAACTCTACCAGCGGGAAATCAGCTTAAAAAAACAATATTTTATTATCTTCATTTGATACTAGACTGGCATGGCCATCATTATCATTAATCGTCTGTCGCAAATACTTTTGAAATCTCAATAGAACCTCAACTCGAAAACTTCATATCGTGCATCTCCATCAGATTGCTTTCGGGGTCTTCGCATCGACAAAACGGTTTGACCGCCTTGCCAACGTGCTTACGCCTTTTAACGCATCCTGGATCGTCGAAGCCCAGCAGCACAAGTGTTGTTGAACCAATTCATCTGAATATCATCAACAAACCAGTTAACAGCCTTATTGTTCACCAGAGCTTCAACCGCGATACCCGAAAGCCCACGGAACTCAGACCCAAACTCAACACGAGTCAAATGGCAGGCCTGGAACCCGCCGCCGCAGGAAGGAATGTCGAAATTGGCGGCAGCAGCTGGTACCTGAGTCTCTGTTTCGGGAACGTATTTGGTTGCTGATACCTTGAGATGGCATGGGTTGCTGCTGTTCCCGTTGTCGCAACCAAAGTATGCTGAATTCAGGTCGAACCAGAAAATGTCGTTGGGCATGCGGGGGCCAGCGCTGATCTCTCCTGCGACCATGTTGGGAAGATGGGGGACATTGATGCCAATACGTCTGCCGGAAACTGGGATAAAGGGTTCGCGTGGGGGAGGCCCATAAGACCAGTTCTCGGAGAAGAAAAGGTGGTGATAGGGATTAAAGATGGGAGGATATGAGGCGGTATCATTGTTGGGAGGTGAGTAAAGGGGCAAGTCATCGAACTGGTAAAAGGTGCGTTAGAACGAATAACATCCTTAGATTACACGGCATTAGTACTTACGTTAATAGTAAAATTGCCAGTCTCTCCACATGATGTTGCCTTAGCAGACGGGGAAGCTGATGACTTGGTTTTCGTGACAAATGTCGAAGTGGGTTGTACGACGGAAACTTTCAAACCATCAGCCAGATTCATATCTCAAGTTAACTCATGATTATCTTACCTGGAAAAGAAGTAGATGAGCTTTGTGGTTTTCCGTCCCATTTGTTGATCCAAGACACCACCTGGCCATTCATCGTCACAACTACAACGGATCCAACCTGACGCTTTTCAACTGGGGCATTTCGTGGCTGAATAGAGACCTGCGAGGGCGTCGAAAGATTCTGGCGATTTATTTCCTGAATTGCCTGAGACGGTTTCGCGCCGGCAGTAACGAAGGTAGTCATGTTCCAACCTTTGGTGCCAACTTCCTTGTAGTGAGATTTAACCCGAGTAATCGGCTGCTCAGCAGTCTGGTTTCGCAATGTCTGGGTAGAATTAAAGCCTGGAGTATGCGTTGTAGCAGTTGGAGCTCCTGACTTGATACCATCCAGAGTTAGGGTAATTCTATCCGTGCTGCTGGAGGTAACGGTAGTCGTTCCAGGCTTTGGCACGGCAGGGATAGGGTATACATTGACCGTGGAGTAAACAGTAACCGTCTTAGCAAATTGCTGCTTGGGCGCATCTATTTCCCCTGGTGCCAGTCTAAGGGGTGCGTTGCATCCTTGAACAGCCTGCTTCTGCTGCATTTTGTTCTCTGGTTGTTCAGGCATAGCTGATACTGAAGACTTGGCCACCGAAGCGACCCTGGTGTAGGTAACAAGCACAGTCTTGGGGTCAACGGACACTGTACGAGTAGTGTCGTTTGGGAGACTCGTGGCTGTCGACAAATTGAGCCCGGACGATAGCGCAACTGTCTTGTTAAATGCATTGAGAATAGCCTGGGAGGGACGAGCAACCAGTTTCTTTTGAGCGTTGGTTCCACTAGCATCGAGTTAGCAGTGTTTAGGGCAACTATCGTTCAATCATGTTATATTTGAAACACAACACTTGACACGCGTCCATGAGTATGGAGGCTCCGAACGAGCATTTCCAACATCACAAGCATAACATAATCCTGTAATCTGGCACACCTGGGAAGAAATGAGACAACACTGCTATACTTACTTGTTGTAGAGATGGACGCCTGAGGCTAGACTCGCGTATCCAGCCACAGCTGCCGCCCAACAATATTGGACACGCATCTTGAAGACTTCCTAGTAGCTGAAGAGGGTCCTTCTCTTGTCGAGAAAACGCGTCAGTTGATATATCACCAAATGAGAGCCATTATCAAACCCGGTGAAGGGATATCTAGATACCAGAAGCTAACGAGTGACGTTCCAGAGTAGAGACCGTAAGCCAGTTGGCAGAGGATTGAACGAAAGCAGCCAACGAGCGGGATGGAGAGGATGATGTGTAGTTGAGGGTGAAGTGAGGTTGGGAGAGGATGAGAAGGGTGGTTGCTGAGGCTCCCTCCTCATGTGACCTGATTTCTGTTTTGGGCCTGTGGGGAGAAAGAGACGGATTCTACCACGTCGATATCGACCACCAGGATACTCAGGGAAGATCCCTTGGAATCAGCTTTTCTTGAGAGTTGACAGAAGGTATCCTAACAGCAATTGATGCTCTCCTGCCTGGCAGTTGATATCTTTTGATATCCGGCCTCCGTCCCTGAGCTCGACCTGATATAAACAGTTTCTCATACCTAGGCCATAGAGCTGACAAGACGAAGCCTAACTCAATCTGATAAACTGAAGCCCTCCTCCCTTTTGACTTGAGATGGTATTAAAGTGGGATATATGTGAAAGTTAAAGAAAGATTCCCCGTCATCTTTCCAGATGACGTTTCGTGGGACGACACGAAGCAAGTACCATGGCGCAAGCTCGAACTCTGTGTAACGGCTTCAATACATAGAAAAAAATGAGCGCAGCAGGTTAGACATGCATCTTCATCATTAGCAGAAGCTGGTAATTAGAGGACGTGGCGGTCTCGGCCTGTTCCTGTCGTTGAAGCTCGCCTCCGTGGAAGTTGAAGACGCGTGAATAAGTCACGCAATTCCGGAAATATTTATTTCCGAGCGCTGACACTGATTTGAGATCCCCTGAATGCGCGCGTAGGACGGAGTACAGGCCGAGAAGAAGGCGGACGAACGTTGGCATCGGCCCAGTAACGTTAAGGGTACTTGGGCGGCAAAGACCCTCATTCAGGGGCTGGTTGGCCAGTCATCAAACTAAATTTTGATATAAGCTAAAGAAATTGTCCAAGTTAGCAACACAGTTTTGAGTTACCAATTGGGCACCAGATAATATTCCATCAAAACTCACGAGGATTTCATTGCTAAATATGGCCATGCCAGGGTTTTTTGCTGATAACGACAAGCGTAAATAACACAAACGGGCCGGAAGGTCCGACGATATAAGACATATATAGTCCGAAGTATCCGTTTCAGGGACGAATTTCCTGCAGCGAGCTGACCGCTGGAGCTTCGACTTCACAGCAGAAATAACTTTGGAGCGTAAGCAACGTTCCTTTAAGGGGGATATGGGGTAAGGGGTATATGGGCCGCTCAAAAAAACGCCAGAACGAAAGAAGCCGAAAAGCTGACAACTAACGAAGACGAGGGCGAAGGAACAGAAACGAAAACACAAGCTGCAGCCGAAAAATCCCACAGAAACGCAGAGCTGAACGAAAGAATGCCCAATGCTATGCAAATACTAAAACAATATTTTAAACCCCCCGCTAATCCTTCAACCAACACCTGTTGTATGTTTCGTACAAGCTAATAATGCCACCAGAAGAAATATGAGAGCTGCGGAGAGTTTAAGGGGCGAAAAGGGCTATTCGGCTTTCCATAGATGGTAGATGTCACGCGCGGAAGGAAGGGTGGAGAGAAACGACCATCCTTGGAAAATCATAGATATCCCAGTCTTCACATGCTGGGGGAAGATCGGAAATCCTACCAGAGACGCAACGAGGCATCTGGAATTTGAAACTCCAGGAGAATGGGCGGAGCGGCGCCGTGAAGAGTAGCTTTGGGCAGATTTCCCGCGAATTAATAACGACCAATTCGGTCAGGTAATTAAGAAATCCATGTCCATATCGTCAATTATTTTTTCCCAGTCCCAGCTCGAATCGGGGTCAGTGTCCATTGTGTCCCATACTTTTTCCACGATCTGGAGAGCTGGCCCGATATTTCGCAGGCTAGAGTACGCTTGGAGGCTATCGAAGCCCTTCCTGATTCGCTCCCGTTGATAAGTTTCGAACGCCGAACATCCGAGCAGAAATAAGGGGAACAACATGATGCTATAAGCCCCGGCATCAAGAGGAAGTTGATCTAAGTAGAGGAGACCATCGTCGACAACTCGAGAGATCTTCTCGTGTGAACGCGACGGGCGTATTGTGCGGTAGAGATAGACCCAGGTCGATTGCCGGTACAATTGCGCAGCAAACCAATTGGGATTATCCGGCGGGTATGATGGCTCCCACACTCGAATACGAGAGTCAATAGCAACTGCTTCACTAAGCGTGAGGTAGTCAACCGCGGGTTCTATACCTTGGTTTATGCGCTGTCTAATTTTATCACGAATGACCGTAATTTCGGAGATGTAGAGAAACAATCCGTCGAATATGCCCAAGAGCGCACCAGCTTGCGCATGAGGCACGAAATCAGGGAGGCGAAGGTCGCCTGTCAGGCACAGAGGGCGACGATCTAGAGTGGTGAGAGCGCTAGACACGTCGTGATATTGGAAGAATTCCACGATGAACTGCCTAAACTTTTCATTTCGTGGGCGCTGAGTGACGAGCAGATACCTTGCAGCATCCATATGCGAGCGATATTCGCCGTGAGTTTCCCCTTCGCATATTGTATTGAGACAAAGCGCAATAGTAGATGCGATCATGGGATCTTCAACGGGGAATTCGGGCTCGTCACTTGTTGCCGAACGCGCAAGGATCGTGCTCCTGAGATTTGAGATGGCTCGATCAAAATGATAATGTTTTCGTTCTTTAAGGCCGGGCTCCGGGTTTCGAGCTGAGAGATGAGAGCCAGAGAGACACATCAACGAGTGCATCAGACCGGTATGTTGTGTAGCCATCGGTAGCAATATCTCCTTGAAAGGGTTTGAATCGTCGTTAATCAACGTGAGAACACGACTAAAATCGTATACGAAGTGGTCGAGGAACCGGCGATCAACATCTGTTTCGATTCCGTCTATGAGAATGGGAAGGCCACGAGGAATGGCCGCGAGCGCTTGTATCCGAGATGCTGGTACGCCTGCTGTTAGCAGACGCATGGCGGGTGGACGGAGATGTAAGGAGGAGATACCTTCTTCCAGCTTCTGCTTCCCGCTCTTCCAGACCTCTTTCACCGGGTAGCCTTCACACACAACCGCATTCTTTTGACAGTTCAAGCACGACGGCTTGGCCTCGTCGCATTTCTTCTTCCTCCGTCGACAGGTTATGCAGCCAGTTTTCGATCTTCCCTTTGTCGCTTTAATACCAGGCACGGGTAACGGGTGCTTTCGCGGTCGTCCACGCTTCCTCTTCAGCAGTGTAATCGGCGCAGTGTCGTCGTTGTTTTTGCCCTCTGCCTCCTCGCTGCCCGTCTGTCTCTGGGCTTGCGGTGCGTTTTCCAGCTGCAAAGCACGTGCCTCGTCATCGTCGAGTTCCTCCACCTTGGGAACGACGTCGTCCACCACCGTGAACTCCGTATCGGGAGAGGACAGCATTGCGAAGCCAAACGTTCGAGTCGATACCGACGAAGAGGGACTCGCAGTGTAGCTGAGGTCGGTGGATCGTCTTCTAAGCTGCGAGAATGGGTGACATTGGAGTGTGGTCACGTCGGAGATCGACTCATACGACCACGGAGAGCCTGCGTCGGCAAACGCATTGCCTGGTGCCGACTGAGCAGGACTTGAGAAGTTCTCATGGGTAGCAGAGGTCAAAGGGGTCTCATGGGGCGTTCCGGAACTCGGTGTGGGGGAAGAAAGGTCATTTGCATCCCTGCCTGGCTGATTCTTAGCTCCATTTTGAAGGGATTCAGAGTTGAGATCCAGCGCTAGCGGGTGGGTGCTGAATGCCGCTGGTCTCCGGGTGAACAACATGAGCCCTTTTCAACTAACTACTTTGCAAAAGAAACGAACGAAAACATTCGAGGTACGGGGACCATTGCGAAGATCGTGCAAGGTACGACGACGGACTCTCGTCGATTATAAGTACCGGCAGAGGGCAAGGCAGGCTGCAGGCGTGGGAGGCGCGAAAGAGGGAACAGGGGATGGCCCAAGCCTAATTGCGAGCCAATAACGACCCTATCTTCTCCGTCGCCAATTGCTGGGCGTGAAGCTAGCCAAGGGCCCTTGTTGCTTCAGACTCGAACTCTGAATCTCCGCCCAATTTATATTAACTTCTCGCGGCGGGCCACTAGCCCTGGTCGGTGGTGGGACAGAGACAACGCTGATTGATGCGGGTGCGCAAGCTGAAAGCTTTTTCAAGCCCTTCTGGACTCTCTGACCGGCATCTTTTCTGCGCTATCACTTTTCGAGCTATCATGGCGATAACAGGCGGGAGGGGGAATGCGCCATGCGGGGACCATGCTCATGCAGAGAACCTTCTGGGGATTCCTGTACCACAATTACAGAGCAAGAAAATGGACATCTCCAAGGTTTCGGGTCGGTCAAAGGAGGTTGTCCCAAGTCAACCAAAGAATTCTCTTCATAGAGCCTCGCATGACAGCCATTTCTTCGCTGACTGCGGAGTACTTCTAATTACAGAAAGTCCTGATGAAGGGACATGTTGAACGCACCGCGACTTCAAAGTGACACTGCAGATGCGCTTGCTTCTCTCGAGATGATCCTGATCGTGTTCCCGACGCTACATTACATGTACTCGTACATGCTGTTTGCTCTGTACCACGACGCTGCAGTGGCATTTTGAGATCCTGCCACATCAATGCTGGCCACACCAAGTTATTCTCCTCCCTTGTCGAGCCACAGATGTCAGGAGACAGGAGGGTGCTGCCCGATTCTGACATGGGAGGAGCACGCGAGACAGAGAAGTGGTTGAAATTCCCTGATGCATGATTGGGCTGTAAGAATCTTCGAATTCCAATCCAGTCGTTGGTGGAGCTTCCGCTGATCGTGGTGGCTTCGATACTTGCGGGAAAGTTCGTGGCCCGCTCCAGACTTCCGCCCCCGCGCCGCGGGTCAGCCTAAGCTGATGCTTGAGTTTCCGACCTTCTTGTCAGGAGAGATTTCTGCTGAGGGTGGAATCAAGGAGTATTGCTCGACGGAGTATTCTGGCAATAGATGCTTAACGTTCTCCCGGCTTGGTGAGCGTCAAGATGTATCGGTCTCATCGATCAGCACAGAGAAAGTGAAAAGCGAAGATCGTTCTGATGACTGTCACGATGATCCTCAGACCTCCCAAATCTCTTGGCCTGCAGCATTGTTTTCAAATTTCGTTGAACGGCGCCTTGTTCCGAGGAGCAAAACAAAGCATTGAGAAAACGTGGTACGAGTACGAACATCGCACTTTCTGCGGGCCTCAGCAACTCGTGCATCTGTCGTTTCCTGTCTCCTGACAGGACTCTTTCGCTGCAAGCTTCTTCATTCGAAGTCAGGAGGTTGACGGGTGGCAATCCATCCCCGGATCTTGGGCCCGCTCGTATTTAAACCCCGACGACTCGATGCATCCTGGCTTGTTGGGTGTTTGGACCCTCGTCCTTGTCCTAATTTGGCCTGTTGGCGCAGAGGCAGCTTCGGCACTTCCTATTTTGCTTTGGCTCTGCCGCTGCTTTTGCCTCAGGCGAAGCAGATCTCCTTTTTCTCTCAAGGGAGTCTCCGCCCAACCATCGCACCAGCTTACCCCCACCCATTCTCCACTTTGAACCTCGTCGGCAGCGACCCATCCTGCAACCCCGATCAGTTCGACGATCCTCTTCCGCGCGGCTTTCGAAAAAGAAACGAAAGGCGGGGGAGCAACTGGGGTGGGGACCCATTGTCATGAATTTTTTTGCAGAGACGACAAAGCCTTTGTGGCGGACGGCCTGGGAACAGCGGGACGCTGAATGGAATCCATCCTCGTAATTGCTGTGCACAGACGCGGCAGCATGGGAGCCCCCGCTTTTACCCGCGGGCCATCTTCCCCGGAGCAAGGAATGGAAGGGAGGCGATTCCCTGTCAGGTAAATTGCTGCAACCTGTTCGCTTAGCTGATGATACATTATTGTACAGGATGTTGAGGTGAGAGCTACTTGACGGGCACACTGTTCCTCCGGACATCGGGGCTACGGAGTACATTTACTTCTCTTGTTTTCCCCCTTTCACTTGGCTCTTGACGCCTCGAGTGAAGATGCCAGCCAGCCAGCAGAGATTCAAGACTGAAACTTTCCTGGTGATCTATGGAGTCCAGGTGTGCGCCATCACAGAGTTACAAGGAAGTGCGCTGCCTGGGGTGCAACGGGAAGTAAATTTACTCACTTCCTGGCCAACAACGCATGAGCCATTCTCCAAAAGAAATAAAATTTGTCAACAGACCCCTTGTTCGGGGGTCTGTCAAGTCGCAGATCTCCATTGCTTGGAGAAGACTTCCGTTCTATCCCAGATGGAGAGGACGGGAGATCGCCCTAATTCTGGAAGATGAAACTCTCTTGGGCATACCCGTACAACTCCCCTTGACACTTGACTCGGCGCTCAACGGACGCACCGGCCAGATCTATCCAGCCTGGTAGGTCAATGGCGAACATACTGCCATTTTCTTCGCAGCTGAATATCAAGCATAAATGCAGGTCTCAGCCGATGAACTTCGAAACACAATCCCAGTTAAATCCGTGTCGATTTTGCTGTTCGAAAAACTACGGAGTATGCCTGTCACAACTCCTTGCCCTGTTGCATGTGTGCCAACATGTTACTGTTTCGAACAGGCCTCGCGAACGCAAGGCTCGTGTTCTCGAAATAATTTTTGGTCAACGAGATGTCTTAGGGATCTTCTTTCTGCCTCTGAAACCTGGGATCTTTTTTGTACCCTGCTTATGATCTCCAGTATATTTCGTGATGTGGATATCTCCCGTTGGCCAACTCAGGACAAGGGATTCAAGCCAGCAGTTATCTCACTGGATATGACCTTCATCTCCAGGCATTGCCGGTGTGCGCGGTGGTCTCGATCTTGGCCTTCTTCTGGGGTGGTTAAGGGGTGATCCCGGATCTTGTTTTCTTTTCTTTTTTCCTACTCTAAAAGCTATAAACGACGGTTTGACTGCTCTTCCGCTTGCAATCGGCCCTGACCTAACACTCCCTCTCCACCACCAGCTGTTGCTATCCGGGAGTCGATGGGAAGAAAGTATTTACGAGAAACTAGGTATTTGAAATCTCATGATGTCTTGAGGGTGCGGGAGTGTGTACCGTTTGGGTCGAGGCTAAACAAAGCTACGTGAACGTATTATCGGTGCTATACGGAGCATATTAGATGTTTTCGAGTTGAACAATTCATGATTCTGTCAACATATCGATCTGTTGGAAAAGCACGATTCGAGTGAGCAAAAAATTATTGGAGATACTATCTCACATATTATGAGACTTAGAATCTCTCCCTTAACCTTGATAGTCACCCACATGAATGTAACGATTCTGGTAGGACCATACACAGAAAAAATATTCTCCTCCTTGCACTATGGATAAATTAATAGAAACATGATTCGACGAAACATCAAACAACAAATGCATTTGGTGGAGAGACATTCCTATGTCTCTTTAGGCAGTCCAAACATCATACTGCTACCCATTCCATATCCCTGAATGACACCCTATGGACTCTCTCAACACTTAGACCATCTCAGATGAATCACTTGTTTCCGAATCGTGTCATAAGAGTTTGTGGTCATATCCTCCGAGTTGCGACAGTACATGCCGCTGTGGACCCCGACCTCGAATGTGCCACTCAGGGGGCATGGATAAGGAGCATATTTTTCCGAAGCAGGGAAGGATATGGTATAATCTCCTTCCAGCGGTCCATCTTGGCCACCTTTCACGTTTGACTGGTTTTATAACAGCGGGTTTAGTGGGTATTCAGGCCGTATGAACAGCCAAATGGGAGAGAAGATGGTTTGAACATACCATGGCAGGAGGGGAATTGTAGTAATATGTGGCAAATAAGCTGCTTTGAGCCCCCTTCGCAATGTGTGCTGTCCCTTGAAAGTCCACGGCGCCTTGATCGACAGTGTATCCCTCGGCTCGAAGCCCGAATTTCACGGCGCATGTCCTGCGATTGTCTTCGAAGGGAACGGTCGGGCCAACACCAGCTTTGAGTGCACCGTACGAAATAGTCACGTTCGAGCCTTTGGGGGATGCAAGGTAGTCAACGGTCACGGACTTTTCTGCGCATCCGTTACCAGTGAACGACAGATCGACGATCTTCACTTTCTCTGGAGGGACCACGATGTCTTTGGCACGTTCATTGAGAACGGCGCTCGAGAGAACCGGGGCAATAAAGAGAGCGAATGCAAAGGCCCTCATATTGGGCGGGGAATATGCGGGTTCTCGGGGTTTGAAATACAGTCAAAGTTCTGGAAGTAAAGTGCAGATTATCACTAACATCTGGAGTATCGAAGCAAACAATCTAAGGAGCAGAAGGAACCTGCTGCAGTTTATATACCATCGGTGAAGGCTGCCCCTGAAATGTAACAGCGCATCTGAGGAACTGTCAGGCGGCCAGCAAGAACCCATAACCATGCAACCCTCCAACCCGGAAAGGCTCTCAGGGTCGGGTATTTGAGGGAGCCGAAGCTTCCAACACAAATTGCAGTCATATATGGCATCGAAATCATGAGCCTAGGCTCTAGATTCAATCACGCGGATTTGAACCTGGACCTAAGGGCAAGACGGCTTTGAATGAATACCACCTCAGAAACTCAAAGAACGGCATATGGACGGGCCGGCAGCGGTGAATGAGTCTTCAAACATGCCACCTTACGTTCAAAGTCCAACCGGATCTCGGGGGTTTGTGGCCTGAAAGTTCAACCGTTGTCATAATAGACACTCTCGAATGTTCTTCGCAGGTTGACATCAAAAGAATGTGCCGTAAAGGCGGGGGGTTCGTTCCATATGGCCCCTTGTAGGCTCGTGCCGTCCAGAGGTGATATGGCCTAGAATCGGCTGGGTATCATGGGTTGAAAGAGCAAATCCGGGGTGAACCTAGTATCCGCCGGCTCATCGAGCAGCCCACGATGTCTGAGAGGCGGGAGGGAGATGAACAAACGAAGTTTCTCCTATCCTTGGATCAAGGAATGCCAAAATATAAGAACTCTGATATAAAGCTCTCTAGTATCTGAAGAACGAAACGCGACTTGCCAGTGTAAATACTGTTGGTATCCGGCTGGATGAAGACGTTCCGAGAGCGATATTGGCTGGGCAGACATGGGCATCGCTGGCATTGTGAGTATATTGGAAGCTGGAACCGGACTTTGCTCCAACTCTGCCGTGGCAAGGCCTATTCATCGGGCTGCGGGATTGAAGATTGGCATCAAGATGTCGACTTTGGCCCGTTTGCTAATAGGAGCCTTTGTGCGACGGAGAATGTTCGTTCAGGCCATCGACTGTCACATAATAAATATTCAAACTTTTCAACGGAAAAAGCTTGCAGCCGTTATCCTAGGGAGAGAATATCGGCAACATGGCCTCTTATACGTCTACTGGCTGGGAAGAAGAATTTGCCCAGACGAAAGACGAGGCGTTCTTCGTAGGCGAGGTCTTTAGCGTGCGTTCCCCAGACCAACAACCAGCGGATGCAACCCTCTGTCTGGACTCTGGACTAACGATTCTAACTTCATAGGTTAGTCGGCTATTTTTAATGAGGGGTGAATGGCGAAATACCTTGATATAGCTGGAAACCCTTTGGCATTCAGCAAGATGAAGCAGCTGAAGTCCGACGAGCAGCGAACGACGCCGCCTTGACGACCGGCGGACTTGAGAGCATCTTCGAGCATAAGATTTTATGCGCTCTCTGGACCTAAACTTCTTCCCGGCTAACTAAAGGAGATGGCGCCACTCCGGGCCGATGAGCTGAAGAACCCTGCAAAAATCTTAAGCGTCGCTTGGTGCTATCATAGCCATCGTTGCGGAGCACCCGGCCTTCTCTTCCTCATGATGGGGATGGGCTGCAGATCGTCGCTCTCGAATTGGGATCATGGCTCATCTTTATTGCTGACGGACTGGCAACATGGCGATCGATGCAGAGAAAATATCGCATTTGGTGGCGGATGGGTTGGATGCGATCCTCCCTCTGGATGCGCAGCGACATGATGTCGCGGCAGCAGTCGGCAACCAGCTTTCTCTGCGCGGTGTCCAGCCGGTGGACGTTTCTGTTAATGACTTGGCCGTTTCAGTTGATACGACGCCACAAATATGGCAAAGCTCGCCGTCAGCGCTCTGGGCACGATTACGGAATAGGGGAAAAGAAGACCGCTTAAAGGCCATACTCGACGGCGTCTCCGCAAGCATGCCTCGTGGGACATTGACTGCAATAATTGGAGGCAGTGGTTCCGGGAAAACTAGCCTGCTAAATGTGATGGCTGGTCGGATGGGCTCTAGTCGGGTTCATACTACAGGGCGCACCTCCTTCAATGGCCGCGAGGATATCAACAACATCCGCAGCGCCTATGTTATGCAGCAGGATGTCCTCATACCGACGCTTACTGTGCGCGAAACGCTTCAGTATTCCGCTGAACTGAGGCTTCCACCGCCAACAACACGGGAGGAACGGCGGAATGTTGTTGAGAACGTCATCTTGGAATTGGGTCTGAAGGAATGCGCCGATACCAGAATTGGAACCTCTACGCACAAAGGATGTAGTGGCGGAGAGAAAAGGCGGACCAGTATCGGTGTACAAATGCTGGGAAACCCATCAGTTCTCTTCTGCGATGAGCCAACTACCGGTAATTTCCCCGTTCTCAAATATATCGGAAGGCCCTCAGTCTACTATTTCCTTTGAATCAAGTCTTCTGACATACATGTCAACTAGGACTGGATGCGACCAGTGCATTTCAGGTAATGAGAACCCTCAAATCACTAGCACAGGACGGAAGGACGGTAGTCGCCTCCATTCATGCACCCCGTTCCGAAATTTGGGGCCTTTTCGACCGCGTCGTTCTGCTATCTCGTGGTTCTGTCTTGTATAGTGGACCGGCTGAAGCAGCTCTAGCACATTTCGATGAATGTGGCTATTCAATTCCACCCTTTGTTAACCCTGCGGAATTCTTGATCGACCTCGCCGCGTATGATAGCCGATCTGAGGAAGCTGAAACCTCCTCGCGCATGCGTGTCGATATGCTCAAGGCAGCATGGAAGGAGAAGGCCAAAAGCATGGCTGCGGCTGAAAAGGCCATTGTGACCCAGCCGGGGGGACCAGATTTAAACTTGGAATGCTCCCAACCGCAGAGGAAAGTTACTTTTGGTCGACAATTCCGTGTCCTCACAGAGCGTACCTTCAAGACGACCATCCGTGACCCTATGGGGATGACAGGGAGTCTGTTTGAAGCTATTGGCATGGCCGTGATCAACGGTTGGGTATATCTGCAGCTGGATCACAGTTTAGCAGGAATCAGGTCACGCCAGGGAAGCTTATACACTGCCAGCAGCCTCAACGGCTACCTTATCCTGCTCTACGAGACTTTTCGCTTGACGACAGACATTCAATTGTTTGACCGCGAAAGGAATGAAGGGGTAGCTAGCGTTCCAGCTTTCCTTCTTAGCAGGCGCGCTGCAAGGCTGTTCCTGGAAGACCTTCCAGTTCCCGTACTGTTTTCGCTGATATTCTACTTCATGGTCGGCTATCGGACCGAAGTCGCCGAGTTTTTCATATTTCTGGCGCTCAATATTCTCACTCAATACCTTGCCGTCACCTTTGCGGCGGTTAGTGTGAGTATCTCTCGGAACTTCCCTGGGGCAAGCTTGATAGGAAACCTTTCCTTTACCCTGCAGACCATGGCATGCGGGTTTTTCGTTCAAACCAACCAAATCCCCGTCTATGTAAGGTGGTTGAAATGGGTTACCTACACCTTCTATACCTTTAGCGCGCTCTGTGCGAACGAATTCATAGGCCCTAGCGGTCCTCCAATGGGACAATTTTACGATTGTCCCTATTCGAATGATCCTGAAAGCCCGTTTTGCAAGGAATATACCGGGCGATTTATCATGGAAAGCTTAGGGATGCCACCTAATTGGATCTGGCGCCCTACGATCGTTCTGGTTGGATATGTCGTCCTATTTTATACTCTCGCAGGCTTGATTTTACAGTTTAGGAGGGTTGATATTGATATTGCGCAATCACGCAAAGCAGAGGGCGACCTATCCGCTGGAAAGGAGAAATTTTCTGCCCGGCCAGAGAGTGATGTTCGGCAGGTCTCCATCAAGCTTCATAACTACTCGCTGGAAATACGAAAGAGAAGTTTTGGGCATCGCGGTATCGAGTCTCGCCAACTGCGTATTCTCAGACCTATTTCCACGGAATTCGAACCTGGCAAACTAAACGTGATCATGGGACCTTCTGGCAGTGGAAAGACGTCTTTACTATGCTCAATCGCCCGAAGACTCCATGGATCCATCGGCACGAGATACCAGGTGGGCGGACGTATGTTCTACAACGGCTCCGTGCCGTCCGAGGGCGTGATCAGATCTGTATCGTCTTTCGTTACTCAAGATGATGACGCCTTGATGCCCTCGCTGACCGTCCGGGAGTCTCTACGATTTGCAGCTGGCCTGCGACTTCCTTCATGGATGTCGAAGGAGGAGAAGAATCGCCGCGCCGAAGAAATCCTAATCAAAATGGGACTAAAGGACTGTGCAAATAACTTGATCGGAAGCGACTTGATTAAAGGCATCAGCGGTGGTGAAAAAAGGAGAGTCACGATTGCAATACAGATTCTTACGGATCCGAAGGTTCTGCTTCTTGATGAGCCAACATCGGGCCTAGATGCGTTCACGGCGACTTCTATTATCGATGTCCTAAACGGATTAGCGGCGGAGGGCAGAACCCTCATCTTGACCATCCATCAATCTAGGTCAGACTTATTTCACTCTTTTTCTAACATTCTTCTGCTAGCGCGAGGAGGTCACCCCGTGTACGCGGGAAAGGGGGCCGATATGCTCCCTCACTTCGAGAAGCTCGGGTTTGCATGTCCTAAGACTACAAATCCGGCCGATTTTGTGCTGGATCTCATCACCGTCGATCTCCAGGAGAAGGAGAAAGAAGCGACAAGCCGCGAGAAAGTCCAACGTCTGATATCCGAGTGGGAGGACAAACCCATGGATAAATCTGTCCAAACTTCCGTTATTTCATCGCCGGCGGAACTCGGAAGCTTGAAGAGAAAGATGACTCCGTTTCACCTCATGTTTCCGCTCGTGCTGCGTCGGTCAACTATCAATTTAAGGAGGCAACCGCATCTACTCGTTGCACGTACCATGCAGGTAGTCGGGATCGCTATTATTTTGACTCTATTCTTCGCACCGTTGAAACGTAATTATGAGGCGGTTCAGTCCCGGATGGGTTTTATTCAAGAGTTGGCGGCGATGTACTTCGTCGGTAGGTATCATATCTAGCGTCTCGGTAGAATCATCACTAACAAACTTCTAGGTATGTTGCAGAACATTGCGATATATCCCTACGAACGAGACGTCTTCTACCGTGAGGAAGGCGACAATTGTTATTCCGTAGAAGCATTCATCCTCCAATATACCTGTCTCGAAGTACCATTCGAGATAGTTTCGTCCTTGATATTTGGCATCATGTCTGCCTTTGCCGTGGACCTGGAACGCAGCGCTAAGATGTTTCTCATCCTAACCTACAACTGTTTCTGCATCGTCAGCTGCGGCGAATCACTGGGAATGATGTTCTGCACTCTCTTCTCCCACGTCGGATTCTCCGTCAACATCACCTCTGTTCTCCTGTCAATCTCTACGGTCATGGGAGGGATAATGAGTCTTGATATCCCCAACGTCCTCCAAGGAATCAACTACCTCTCCCCTATCAAATACTCGGTCTCAAATCTCGCCCCGTACGCGATGAGAGGACAGCAATTCAGCTGCACAGATCAGCAGCGGCTACCTAGTGGGAACTGCCCTATCGAGACTGGCGAACAGGTTCTCTCTTTGTACAACCAGAATAAGAATCCTGAAATTCATCTGATGGCCTTGGGGATTTGCGCGATTGTCTATCGGCTTGTGGCATATGCGCTGCTCAAAATTACGAGAAGCCACGGGGTCTGGGAGAATGTTCAGGCACGCGTATTCAAGCGTTCGAAAGGCTCGAAATCTTGAGGGAAATACTTCGAAATCTACTTCTTTAGCATATATATCAACTTGAATCTACTGTTCACGATTCGTAGGATGCCGCCGCCTTCGATTTTTGAATCGTTCATCATCACGTGACTCAATTTTTAGGCTGGGGATGAAATTTTGAAGTTCGCACTCAAGCTTCAAAAAGTTTTGCAAACCAAGCCTTCCTCACCACTGCTCATTGCGACGCCTTCACGAAACGAGAAAGAAAGAAAAGACATATTTTAAAATGGCGAATGAACAATCAGCAGGTGAGGCTCTTTTTTTTTAGACATGAACAAATATGGGAGTATAAAGAAATCCGTTGGACTAACTTGATGTGATTTTTCTCTGAGTAGCTTGGCCCATCGCTGATGAGGCTCTTACCACCGAACTCCTGGATCTGGTCCAGCAGGCGTCTCACTACCGCCAGTTGAAGAAGGGTGCTAACGAGGGTATGTGCTCCCAACTAGCTGTGAAGTACGTGCAAGGACTGACAGTTCAATAGCTACCAAGACTCTTAATCGCGGTACCTCCGAACTCATCATTCTCGCTGCCGATACCTCTCCCCTTGCCATCCTCCTTCATCTCCCGCTTCTCTGCGAGGATAAGAACACTCCCTATGTCTACGTCCCAAGCAAGGTTGCGTTGGGCAGAGCGTGCGGCGTTAGCCGTTCCGTTATCAGCGCCAGTGTCACGACCAACGAGGCTAGTGATTTGACGGCCCAGATCCGAAATATCAAGCAAAAGGTTGAGCGCCTGATGATCTAGGGTAGTACCTGCGCTGGTATCGTCATCGGGACTTGGGTTGTTAGAGATGAAGTTTTTTTTTTCCGTCGAGGAATATTTTGCTATTTCGAGCTGGAGGGAGCTCTTGGGAGTTTTACGGTCATGGTTCTAATTTAAACGGCGGAGTTTTGGTGAACTAGGAACCTTTTGAGATATTATAATCAAGAGATTTTTCTCCTTTGATTCTGTGCCGTTGAATATCTCGCTTATCTTTCTCTATGCCTTATATGAAGAGATTTCCGGACAGCGTACCATGTAGAAATGGGGCTTCTGGGTTCCGCGCCTCGTAGTCTTTGAAGGCCTGCTCAGGACATAGTCTCTTATCAGCAGTTTACCAATACCACTATTCGCTCACCCAGAGCTGTCCGCAGCCAACGCCAGCAAACCGAATCCCACATTTCCCTCATTTTCTCTCTGGATGTATTCTCTCACGAACTTCAACCCAGCTTCCGATAACACGTCTTCCCCTGGCTTTAACGGTCCTTTGTCAACCGGCCCTTTGCGACCACCGTCCATTTCGTATAGATGTCCGTTTCGTCCTGACTTCCCAAAGCAGACATAATGAAAATCCACTTCATTTTCAGGGTTCTCGGGCACCGCAAAATCTCCTTGTAAGGCAACGAGTTTGTAGGCTGCTTCAAGTTCTTCGTCTTCCTCGAGAACTTTCGCACGATCTGCAGGTTTCAAGGAATGGCATGTGGTAAGGAGGTGCGATAAATGACTATTGGGTTCTATGACGCATTAGGCGTTGTGTCCAATATCATCGATCCTGCGCGCATGAGAGCTTTACGCACTTACCTATGTAATGTGTTGCTTCTCCATTGGTGATACTATGTAAAATCCCATAAAGACCGCAAGCATTGTTTATTGTCTGCTTATACCACATCACCCCATCCTCCTGTCCAGCTCCATTGTACTCATCTACTGCTTCATCTCCCCTGGCTCTCTGTTGTTCATAAGTCTCTGAGGTTGGGAAGACGAGAATGAGAGCGACCACGGGGCGGGGGATGAAGGCAAGCAGGTCGGGTTCATCAATGGATAGCACGTCATGGAACGATAAAGAGGGTGAAGCACCAAGCCTATGGATTAGTTTTGTGAAGAGTTCTGATTCGATTCCAGAGGAATATAATGTTTCTTGTACTCCATGTTTTGAGCGCGGGCGTCTGTCCTTGGTTCCGTCTACGTCAAAAGCACAAATCACAACCGGACCGGACTTTTGTAAATCCGGTGAACACGGAATATCTTTAATTCCGATATCAGCGGAGGCTACGGTGCTCCGTATCGAATCCGACCTCAGAAACACCTTCATCAGAACCCGAGAAAGACAAAGCCAACTTGGGACCAACTGAAAGAAGGACGGGGGGCCGGGCCATATCGTCACGCCCACCTTAGCTTCTTTCTAGTTGTTGAACTGCCTCGTGAAATCCATTCAAGTTTGTAACAAGGTGCCGTGCGCAAGCTGATTATCCCCAGTCAATGTATCCCAGACCATCGAACGAATCACCGAACTAACAGATTAGCCCGGAGTTTCAAGATCGAAATCGGGATTCAACGGTACTTTCTTGGGCTAAAACCGCATTGGGATGTCGGGCTTCCAAGGGGATTCTTCCCTTGGCTTTCGTATCCATCATAGCTGACTGTTTAGGCCTGATTGCCAGGGGAGGGTTGCATCTCTGCTGAGGGCGTAACTGCGATATCAAGGCCTCTAGAACTGGGAAATAGGATCGAAGACAGCAATTCGCCATTATTCAAAGTCCGAATAACCGGTAATACCACTGGATTGAACACCCATGTACAGGCAATTCGTCGTTCCCTCACCCTGCTCTTCTTCACGTCACAATGCGAACTATCCTGTTTGTCCCTCGTACTCTTCCGACGAGAGAGATCCACCTGCAAATTTCGCTGCGATCTCGATAATGGCGCTTCCAACAAGTTTCATCTCTCGGTTTCAGAACTCAAAGCAAGCAAAACTGGAGCTTCTAGAAAAGCCAAGGAACAAAGACGCGTAATAACGTTCAGGATGCTGCCCTGGATGCGGGATGCCGCCCCATAGAAGGAGTCTAGAAGCCTCCGGTTCTTCCAGCCTTCAGATCCAAGGTGGATTGATCAGCAATCTTCCACCCAGCCTGCGGGTCTGCTGCCAAATAATATCGGAGACGGTGGAGGAAACTTGGCTGTCATGCTGCTCAGTTTAGGTGGAGTTGGCAAAGGCGAGTTGAACTCGAATTTCTCAGCACGACGGAGGCAAAAGGGCGTCGAATGCTGGCTTTCTCTTCTCGCTCATCGGGGTTCATAGTGAAGGCTCTGCAACGAAGAACGTTCTTCGCCATGAATAATAGACTTCAGTTTCGCGACCTTCCTAACGCCTCTTCAAGCTTCCACGCGACGACGACTCCGGTGTGGTGCACCAAACGGGCTGACGGAACAACGACTGAAGCCTGTGAGCGGTTTAACCAATCACAGAGGTGATTTTTTGTGGGAATGAATCGATGGCCCACATCTCTCCGGAGCCACGCCGAAGGCAAAGAGCCTCACAGAACCTTATTTTGACCTGTTTCTTCGGCCCCACAGTCTTCAAGGCTCAACGCGTGGAAAGACTGCGGTAGGTTTGCTGGGATACGGCATGGTGATGTCTTTGAAGAATAAAGCCAGCTAATGTTCATGAAGAGTTTTCATTTCGTGACACAACCGTGTCTGTCTATCATGTCTATGATGATATATTTTCTATCGTGTGTGCGTCATGTCCATAACGGCAAGCCATTTCCCTTTCCTGCTGCCAAAACCCCAAAAAGACGCCCCGTAGACCCCCAAAAAATCATAACCAATCTCGAAATCAATTCGAGAAATCATCGTGCTCGTCGGCAACTATGTACAAGAGAAAGTAAAAAAAGTACGTGGCGGAGCCGGACGCCGTGGGTATCAAGGTGGCATTCGAAACGCTTATGCCTGAGGGGGAGCGTGAGGATGGCGGGCCTGCTTCTTTGATTTGCCGGCACAGACGACCATGTGAAGGCCAGCTTTTACGGGGCAGGCCTTGGTGGCGTGGTCGTCCTTGGGCTGGTAGTAGACGTCTTTGCACTTTGCCAGGCCACCCTCGCAGTTGATCTTGGGGCAGCTGTCGTCGGATGGGGTGATCGTCACGCCGCCATCCTGGAAGGGGTTGCCATCGATGTTGGAGAGGTCATAGTAGACCTTGTCCTCCTTATCCGAGATGGTGTATTCAAATTGGGAAACTTCTTTTTGCTCCTTCGTCTCGGACATCTTGATAGAGATACCACCGCCGTTGCCATTTCGCTGGAAAGACTCGGAGTAGGAGTCACCGGGCTTGATGGTTTGCATCTTAACATCGGCTGAGTCGGCGATGGACCAGACATAGACGTCGTGGCTGCATTTGTTTTCGATGGAGGCTTTGCCGTCGCCCTTAGCAATGGCGGCAGGGACGAAAGCAGCGAGAGCGGCAGCAACGAAGGCAGACTTGTAATGCATTTTGATAAGTCGGTTTCGAAAGAACGTCTGAGCGTTGTAGTGTTTCTGTTTCAAGATCGGAGTTGCTTTAAAGCAAAGAAAGATTCTAAAAAGAATGTATAAAAAGCAAGACTGTTTATTCTTCAAGAGAATGTGGTGGAGTCTTCAAGAGAGTGTGGTTGACTGTCTGAAAAAAGAAGAGCATCTAGCGGGGGGGTCGAGGGGGTATTTATAGATAAATGGGCACCCCCAGAAGGCGCCCCAACACCGACGGTCTTGCCTTCCGGGGTTCAAAAAATCCAAAATGAAGACTTTTTTTCGGTAAGTGCGACCGATCAAAGTTTGTCCTGCAAAATATCTCATCCTAGGCCATGGGTTTGCACCGGGAACAGAGGTAAAACTCTACCTGTTTCCACCGACAGCCCCATGAACGGACCGATGGTTGATAACTGTTCCCGAGCGGCAACTTGCTCGATTGGCGTGCCTGACGGCACTAGTGCTGAAAGCAGTAAAGTAATCCTGTTTGCATTCAGATAAATTTTTATGCTCCGTGGGTCGGCATTGAAGTATAGGGGCAAATTCGGTGCATCTACCAAGGGTCTTCAAAAAGTTCGATTGATTCCGGTGGTGGCGCGAAAAAATGGAGAGTTATGGGTACCTGGAAGTTAAGCTTAAAGAAAGAGGAGAAAGAAAGGCTGAATTCGCTTGAACCCAGGAACCAGAAAGTTGTTGCAGAACCTTGACCTGCCCTAGAGGCAAGAGGTGGGTCCGACGGTTCCCCGCCTGGCGTTGCCTCGATACCTCGACTTCACTGGAGCTCGGATGGCGCTACCAACGAACAAGGCCTTTCTATTCACTGGTACCAAAAATGCCAAAAAAAAGTAAGAGGCTTTCTCAGCATGACTGAGAGAGTTTGAGAAGCAGCGTCCGGATAGAAGCGTGAATTTTTTTCAACCCACGGACATTGGTTAACGTTCTTCCGTTTCGTTTGGCCTCCTTGCTTCCTGGAAAGGAAGGACGATATTGGTGTCTATGATGGCCACATCCGGGTAACATCATATTGCGTTTGAAAGCCGCTCGCCCTTCTCTTCAGGGACAAAGGGCAGCCGCCTCCCGGGAAATCCCACGTCGAAGAAGGGCCTGGCCCAACCCTAAACCTCTGGTCTTGAGGAAACTGCCTATGTGACCTGCAATTGTAAACTCGAAAATATCGAGGGGAAGTTGGCGCAAGCACTCCACAGGCAGCCCGTCGTGGATGGGGATTTGCCGTGCTCCCTCTGTGGAGCCCGAAGCTGTCAGCGTGGGGAGTCTTGAAAGGCCTCATCAGTCGTACTCGTATGCCGTGACGAATGAATAACGGTGCTGGTTGAACTTTGCAAGGCAAGGGCCTAGAACAATCGTGTCCGGCGTGGCTTGACGTCACAAAAAGCGTACTCAGGAGTCGGATTCCAGGCCCACCATGGCGACAAAGAGCCGTTGATTCTGCGTGGGAGGCCGAGAAAGCAACGTCGGCGATGCTTTCGGGGTCGTCAAGACTAGGTTCTCACGTGATGGAGCTGCGGCTTATGTAAGTAGCTCGTTCGGTCGGAAGTGTTCGGGCGAGATGGTTAGTCATCAATAGGTCTCTGGGATCCGATGAATCTTCGCCTCAGCCGGAAAGCGAAGAATATCCTAACCGAAACGGAACGTTAAAAGTAATAACTCCATCGAAGGTTGTCCTGTTTTGGAATAAGCATGGGAGATGTTGCCACTTCATGAAATGATCAAGTATTCGAGAAAGAGTCTTGCGAAATAAAAATGACCATAGCACGGGTCAACAAGTTTATAAACAGTACGCTATGGTTGAATTGGTCAACAGAGATCAGTAATAACATAACGGCATGTAGATGAGAAGAGGCTAAAAGGTTGCACGAAGAGAACATCACCATATGACTTTAAATCACCAATACGGTGGTCGCAATCCAGCTAGACCAGACAAAGTGCTTTCCATGCCTGCGGTTGCCCCTCCACCACTCTCCTCCTTTTTGCGTTGCCCGCCCAGTTCCAGCTGGATGGCTCGATGCAAATGCACCAGCCAGTCAACGTAGCTCTGGGCCTCATTATTTCTGTCCTCAACAAGGAGCCTAGCAAATTCGTATTCTGCACCGTCAATCCCCTGTCTCGCCAGTTGTATCGTGACGGACTTCGAGCCGCGCAATGTCGAGTAATATTGCAGAAGATTCCGGACCTGAGCGTTCAAGTGCGTATCGAGTACGGGCAGCGAAGAGGTGTTGGGATCAAGTGCCCGTAAGCTTGTTTTCTCCGGTCCAAAGAGATCTTCGAGCAAGTTCGGTGATACGTGAGAATGGAACCAAAGCAGACAAATCTGGCCATTGTCGACGAGGTAAGCGCCGCCTTCATCGAATCTTGAGAAAGATGCTCGCACTGCCGGGGGCACTTGGAGCTGGCCTTGCTCGTTCGGAAAGCCGTCTTCGGGATTCAGGTTGTGAATCGGAATTATGCGGGGATATAGATACAGGGAGAGTTCCTTGCACCCAAAGGACCGAAGCATACGAAGATCGTGGACACGCCGGTCCGAGGGCTCATGGCCTCCTGCCAAAAAGTGTTAAAAAGGCGCCCAAATTATAATGATAGAAGAGAGTAACGTTGTACTCACCTTTGAACGCGCGGGACTTGATTAAACAGAGCGCATACATAGAGAGCTCTTTGAGGTTTTCTGGCAAGACAAGCTGGCCCGGGGGCTGAGTTAAGGAGAAGTTTTTGCGGTAGCTTGTTAGAATATCAATCATTTTTTCAGTCAAACCGGCACGGATTTCTTTGGGTAACTTTTCGGGCATTTTCGAAGCCGCTGTTACAAGAAAATTAGCCAGGGCTCTTAAAAGGGATCGAATAGCAATTACCTTCTTTAGTCATGATATTCAGAATGGCGTCCTGGTCGAGTGTTTTCATTGTATCCATGCCACCATCACTCACTGAGGCGACGGTATTGATACATCTGACACGCCTTTGACCACCGGCTGTTGTGTAAAGGAGAGCTGCTTGGAAGTGAGCGTCCAGTTTGATATCCAATTTCCCATCATGATTGAAAATAATGCCGAACGCCTTATCGGCATCAATAGCACCTAATTCAAGGTCGGAACCGAATGTGTGGTGCATGAAATTGCCATGATAAGACGAAACTTGAAGGCCGTTGGAGCATCGAACTTTGAGTAGTGCTTGATAGCCCGTTTCCCGGTTGATAGTGTGAGATAACTCGCCAGATAGCTTGAGAACGTCTCTGGGGGCTTGGAAGTTAGGGTAGAAGAAAACTTCACCGCCAGAAACCGCGGATGCATGACCTAATCTTCCGTTAGCATGGATCCCTACTCTAGGATATGGATTATATGCTTACCGATAGTAGCAATGTCGAGATACTTCCCTCCGCCGGCAGCTAAGAAGAAGTCAACTCCTACGCCGCTCTCAGCCATCTTGTTCGCAACTTTCTTCCATCCTGGATGCTCCGTGGTTAATAATTTCTTCTCCGAATCGGTTCCGTGTCCTTTGCCGTCGTCTCGCATGAATAAGCCTCCTGGACCCCAAGTCGGCAGACTAGCTAGGGAGCACACCATTTTGCCGCCGGTTTCTTGCAGTGCTGAAAAGGCAGCGTTTATTGTTGGCAGCAGCGCCGGTTCTGGGTATTTAATTTCCGCAAACAAGGTGGGGATTTGAGTCAGGAGGGATGAAATGACATGCCTGATGTCCAGTTAGCCTTTGGATTTTGTCGTGAGAACCAATACATACTTCGACTCATAAGGATCAACGAATAAGCCTTCGCTGAGGGGGACGAATGGATCTTCGAGATCGGGCATCACAATCATTTGAGCTTGTTCCAAGCGGGCCTGCCATACCTATGAGCAGTGGCAAAGGGCGAGAAAGGCATGTTTGAACTTACATCAAGGTTGTAAAAATGAACCTCTTTGTCAAAGGTGATTATCCCAACCTTCGCGCCTTCTGGGAGTCGTCTACCGGGTGATTCGCTCTCCTCTTCCTCAGCTGCAGCCTCACCCCCATACAAAGCCCCCATTATACCTTCACAAGTTGCTTCTAAGAAACCCTTGGTGACAGCCTCCTGCGACACATCAATGACGAAAAGCCAACGTAACCCTATCGGCTCCTTGGCCCAGTATTCTTTAGGAACCATGAATTCGACAGTACCCATCATGAGCTCTGGTCTTTGCATGCGGTCAACCCGCACACCAGAAGGTTCCAGCGGCGCAAAGTACTCTGAAGGAACGTCATTCGGAAAAGTGCACATATTACAGACGAACTTATTTCCACCTGATTTGAATTGCATGAAAGGGTTGATATATGTTCTGCATCTCCGGCATCGAGGAGGTCCAGCTTCCCCGAAGTCTAACACCGGAACAGTCTGTTCTCCCGGGTCCAATCGCGCAAGCGGCTGCAAGACCATACCTAATGGTAAAGATGTTGAAGAAAGTAGCTCTGCAGTCGCGGGTATACTATTTAATGTTAATCGGGAAAACTTTGGAGACGAATTCCCTTGGTCATTTGCGATGAACGGGATAACGGCAGGAGGAGGACAGAGGCGTTCCATAGTAGGGTAGGTATGATTCAGATAATAGCGTTCGCGTATGTCGCGGAAGTGTGGGATACTTGGTATCTGGTCTGGATTGACATTGCCTTGCGTTGACACAGCACCATCTCCTGCCCCTGAGAATTGCGGGGTTGCATGTTGTTGACCAGGAGTCTGGTACGGAGACACAGGCTGATTGACCTTGTTGTCAAGAAACTGCGAAGGGCTCTCCACCCCTGTTTGCGGCATGCCACCGAACGCCTGTGAAGATCCGGCGGGAGCACCAATGTCGTGGAACGCGTGCCGATGTTTCTTCTTATGTGCGCGAACACTCCCACCCGTGTCTCCGGTGATTCCCAGTCCTCCCATTTGTGCTGTCAACCCCCCCATACTGCCCAGTCCAGGCTGTAGCTCCGCGGGCCCCTGGCCATGGAATTGTTGCGGCGGACCACCGTACTGCTGCTGGATCGGTGGCCCCGGAGGCGGCGGCTGGCTTGCGAAGGAAGGAGGGTAACCGGACGGCGAAGGGGCAACCGGAGGCGTAAATTGCGGAGGAGCAGGTTGTGTACGTATGTTTTGATTCTTTTGGTCTCCTTCAGGAACCTCACCCTGGCCTAGGTGGTGATACATAGAAAAGTCGGCCATGGTGTCTCATTCGCGGTCGGAAAAAAAAAATAAAAGGAAAGATTGAAACGAGAGATCGCGGGCTGTCGCCAAACAAACAACCGTTATATCATGACTAGACGTATCAAGAGTTCCAATTGTGTATTTGTTGAAGGGTCATTTGCAATTCCCCTCTACCCTTGTCGTCGTCAATTGACCACCTAGCTTGATGCTGGCCAAAGAAAGCACCGGAAATTCGTTAATCCGGCACGGGACGGCGGCGACTGGGGCCGTCCCCGATCGGGTAAGGCATGACATCCTCCTCGACAATTCGACATTCGTCTTTGAAAGCGAACATGAGAATGGTGCGCACTTCACAGGGAGATTTCTCGCGGAGGAATGGCCAGCATAATGCTGTTGCAATATTCGCTTACAGACTGGCTGATGGTCCGAGCCGCTTCATTTCAACTGCCTCTCAAGCCCCTGAAACTAACTTGCAATATCGTTCCATCAGAAACCTTTGGTTAATATCTTTCTATCCCTCCAACAAGCCTACGCGCCCATAGCTTGGGATACCTAGGTACATCTATCAGTCCCAAGCCGAAGTGACAGTTACTAATTTGAAGTTGAACGGCTATTCTTCTAGCCGACTCTCTGTTGGTTCGAACTGTTGGAAAGAGCTGCTAAAAGAATTTAGAACACCACTTGCATCAACAGGCCCTCACACTGAGATATAATCAATGCCCAAAGCTACGCCAATTTACCTTTCCTCGCATAACAGGCCACTAACCGAGCGCCCGGCATTCGTTGATATCTCAGCTTCGGAAGTTGTGGAAAGACAATCGGATGCAACGCTCTTTGAAGGCAGAATTATGATGAAGCTATAGGTGAAACACACAGTGTTGAAGATTACTCTTCGTTCAAAGCCTGTGTGGCAATTTCGTCTCTGGACTGGTGAAATGCTGCCTATTCCAAGCGAAGAGCGACTGGGTAATGCTTTGCCTATGCCGCAGACCTCTCGAAGATTATCTTAAATTGACGATGTCATCGAGCTCAGACGGTCAGAATGAACAGGATACTGCGAATTCAAGTTCCTCGGAACGCGGGGCGTATGTGATTGGAGCGCTTCAACATTCCTGGGGAGAAATAGAAAGAGTAGGAGAAGAAGACGCATAGACATCACATGTGATGGCCTCCTATGGCGGGAATTGTGCCTTATTGTGATTAATTGCCCAGCAATAAAAACAATTAAAGAGTATTGATAAGGCGGTAGACAGTCCCCTGCTCTTCGAAAGGTTGTCGGGCGACTGGAGCGAGGGAGCCTAGGAAAAGCCGCATGTGACGATAACCACATGTGGTTGCTTTCTCTGATGTTCGCATGAGCCGATATGGACCGACAAATTGCACGAGGTTATCTTCCCATTGGTAATGCAGCTATTGCGCAATCAGGCCATCAAACGAGAAAGATCTGTAGTTTTCGCGCTACTGCTCTCGGCAAGCCCTGATATCAAATGTATGGCTCTTATGTCCCGAATTGACGATCATCCGGCTCATCCATTCTCGGAAGGGAGTCTCATTCGATTAAGCTTGCAGATGGTGGCGACATTATCGTAGCAACCGAGAGACGTCTCGTAGCATTGGAAATTTCCGTGAACTGGTGCGTTTAGCTCTGATCATTGGAGCTATGATACTGAATTTCCGTAAGCGCTCCTGCATGCGGAAATGGGTTATCGCACCTTGTACGGATCCTCGTGAGATCGAGGGCCAGCGGACGGGTTCTGAATCCGGATCGTTTTCCCATGTATGTCGGCTAACGACAATTTAGAGCCGACTTCACGCCAGTAGCTTGTCGGTTTTCGCCAGGAAAGTGGAAATGCGAAGCGTTAGTGGTCCCGGCGCTCTGGTAACGCGCACGGGGAACGGCACTCCCATTCCCATTCCCATCTTTCCCAGCAGTGCAGGATAGATGGCCTGGGGCTTGCAGCTTCCCAGGCTTGATTTAAGCACAGAGGCGATGGTACTGTATCCTTATTTCGTGGTCTGGGCAATGTGTTCAAAACACGTTATTCCGTTCATTCGAGAAAAAAAAATGATGGCGGATCGAGTTTCCTCACTGGGTTGACTCTTCTTCTTAGGGCTGTTGGAGTGACGTTGCGAATGTGCCAGGATTGAGCCACGATCCATGGCCCACGCGGCTGAAATATGCACGTGGACAACGGCAGGATTTAAGGTTATTTCGGTTAAACTGACGGCAGGCCATGGACCGGCCCTTGAACCAGCATCCAATCCCCAGCAATCAACGGCGTGAAAGAAGGTCGGAAGTCCGCTGAGGCTTCGTGTTTTCGGCCCAGCTGCAAGCCACTCTTCTTTGCATCGAAGTGCCGTGGAAAAGGCCCAAGAAGTAAATAACTAATAACAATGGACGATGCGGGCAACCTAGCATCCCCGAATCTCCGAAGATGCAGCAGAGTGATGGAGCTGCTCCTCTAGCGGGCTTTGGATTTCAATCCTGACCGCTCTTTTGGTCCTTCGTATCATCGCAGCCATCACAGCGAAATCCTCGAACCACACGGTCTCAACGCAAGCTACGATACGCTGGTATTCACGCCCTGAAGACATTTGTTCTCACGATTCACAACATGCTTCCACTCCTCCTGCATGCCCGACGACGACAGGTGATTGCGAACCTCTCAGTCTTGTTCTTCTCCTTTGTTGGTTGACGGTTCAAAACCCGCGTTCTCCACTCATCCTCCCTGCGGATTGATTAATACGCTCAGCCCAACACCGCCTCTCGGCTGTTTCTCGTTTGAGAGTCCGAGGCAGTGGATATTTTCGTTTCAGATCAATAATTCTTCTTGACGTCAAAGCATATTTATGGAGTCATCTGGGGGATGGGATAGTGCTTGTTCGTTTCCCGAACAGATGGTTCGATTTCACCTCCGTGGGAGCAGAATGATCACAAGAAGAGGCAGAGATTGAGGGACATCTTCGGTGGATACGCCATTCGTCCCTACCGAGTTCATCCTTGACGGTGTGTTGCAGACAAGGGTTTGATGGTAATTGGGCCTTCGATGAAACTCGGCATCTGACTAATTGCACCCTTCCCCCTCTGTCGACCCGGCGGAATCGTCGGGAACGTGTTCTCAAGATGGAGAAGGGCTGTCAGTGATGCTCTCGTTCTCTGAAGCCCCTAACATATCTATACAAGAGCCGCTGGGTGACGCAGAACCTCCACAATGGTTCTCAAAGAAGGCGAGCAACCCCGTCTTTCAAAAACAGCATTCGGACACCACCTCCACAGTCTGAGATCATCGTTCGGATTTGAAACACACGTGGAGAATGGCCGAGCCACGTGTCGGTGCCTTCAATTCAGAACTGTGTGAGCTTGAGCAGTTCGCAGCAATCGCGCAGAAGCAAGCATTGCAGCCATCGCGGAAATCACACAGCGTGCAGGCGAACAGATTTGGCGCGCCTGTACATATTTTTAGAATGCGGTGGCCGGTTCGAAGGCCGCTGCACCATTTCCCTTGTCCTGCTAAATGACTCCAGAGAACAATGTTGATGTTCCGCAATCCTTGTCGACATTCATCCCATCCTTGTATCTCAAAATTGGTTGCATAAGATTTAAAGATTCAGAAGCCCAAGACGTCACAGCCTGCAGGTCTAGCGTCAATCTAAGTTCAGCTTATGGGAGACCGTTTTCCGGGAGAGGAGTAGCTGTCCGCTCATTATATCCACATGTTTTGTCGATTCGCAGAACTCAAAAGAAAATACAAGGGACGATGTGCGAAATCATGTCATGTCAGATGGGCTGCGCCAGTCGAAGCGCTCCACAACCTCCGGCTCTATCGTACCGACTTTTCGGCAGGAGATTGATTGGCTACTCGTCCCATTTTGCTTCTTCTCGACCCGTCACCGCTGAAGTGACGAACTTTGCGGTTGGTGTTACATATTAAGGGCGAGTTGCGATCAAGTGAGTCCATGAAAAAAAGACTCATGCATGGCTTTGTTTGAGGGATCATCACCGTCTTCCTTGCCTTTCTGAATTTGTGTCTATATCGCCGGTTCTAAAGCATCTCCTGGCTTTATGCACCTTGCGAATCTTTAGCTGTTCCTGCAGTTGACATGCAAATAATCTGTTGATCCGGCGTGTCTTGGAAATATGGTCCTGACGGCAACCCCACAGGTTTCGCCGAAACAGACGACTGGAGAACCCGGGAACCAGAAGACCGGAAAGGTCAAACAAGATTCTCGGGCCCCTCCAATGGCTACGATCCAAGATGATGATGAGCGTCTTTTGGCGAGGATCGGGTACAAACAGGTACGGCTTAAGTTCCACCGGCCTTTTTTTGCCTCATTGCTCAGATCAAGAACCGGTTTAGGAATTGAGACGAGAGTTCTCAAAATGGTCGACCGTCTCCTATGCGATTTCAATTTTAGGAGTTTTGGGATCTGTTCCAGCAACCTTTGGTCCACCGCTGAGTGCAGGCGGGCCTGCAACTGCAGTATGGTGCTGGCTTATAGGTTCGGTAATGGCCATGTGCATTGCCAGCTCGGTTGCAGAGCTCGTGTCAGCATATCCAACGGCAGGAGGGATGTATTTTGTGACGAAGCATGTCGTCCCTCCGAATCAGGTTGCGATATTCTCCTGGGTCCAAGGATGGTGCAATCTCCTTGGGCAGACTGCTGGTGTGTCTAGCGTGGCATATACGGTCGGCCAAATGTTGCTGGCTTGTGCCAGCATGAATTCAGCGTTTGAAGATGGGAAATACGCTTATACACCGTAAGGAGTCCAATAAAATTCCGAGTTAGGAAGCACACTGTTCCTGGGTGAATTGCCCATAAACATGGCTCTGTCGATGCTGACTGTGCTAGTACTGCTCTGCAAACCGTACTCCTAACGATTGCATTACTCTGTGTGATGGGCGTCATCTGCTCGTTGACAACGAGGAGTTTACATAGGATCATTCTATGGTTCGCTCCAATCAATAGTATGCTGTCTTCATGGATTTAGGGAGTTCTCACTGACAGATCCCAGTTCTCGCCTCGATCGGTATCTGCGCTGCACTCCTTGTACTCACACCCAACAAGCAATCGGCTAAATGGGTGTTTACCCATGTGACAGATGGTTCCGGATGGCAATCCAAAATCTTTTCATTCTTGCTGGGCTTCATATCTGTGGCTTGGACGATGACTGATTATGACGGCACGACACAGTACGTTGGTCTTTGGTTGCTTTTCACTATCACTCAAGCTAACAGAGGGAACTAGTATGTCCGAAGAGACACACGACGCTGCCATCCGTGGCCCTGTCGCTATTCAGACTGCGGTTATAGTCTCCGGCGTCTTCGGTTGGATGCTTACAGTTACAATGTGTTTCTGCTTGACCGATTTTGAGGGTATCTTGAACAGTCCCACAGGCCTCCCTGCAGCCCAGATATTTTTGAACGCAGGTGGAAAAACGGGCGGGACGATTATGTTTGCTTTCAGTATCCTCGTACAGTTCTTCACGGGCTGCTCTGCGATGCTTGCTGATACTCGGATGGCGTATGCTTTTGCTCGAGATGATGCATTACCTTTCTCAAAGTATGTATCGGAACTTGTTCGAATTCGGCCTAGCTAATGCTCTCTAGATTCTTCGCGAAAGTCAACCAATACACCCACACTCCGGTCAACGCAGTCTGGTTTGTTGTCTTCTTCAGTATATGCCTGGACCTGATTGCGATCGGATCCACCGAAACAGCCACAGCTATTTTCAATATCACCGCACCCGCACTCGACCTATCATACATCGCCGTCATCCTGGCCCACCAAATTTACAAAAACAGAGTGAAATTCATCGAAGGGCCGTTCACTCTGGGGAAATGGGGTACACCGATTAACTATATTGCAATCATCTGGGTGCTGTTCATCAGCGTGGTGCTTTTCTTCCCACCTCACAAGCCGGTCACTCCGCAGAATATGTATGTGTTTGGAAATTTCTTGCCGTGGTGCGCCAACGTGGTTACTGACAATGTGGATAGGAACTATGCCATTTGCGTTGCTGGATTCATCGCACTCTTCGCGCTCTCCTGGTGGTGGATATCAGCAAGAAGGTATGACCATAAGCGTTTCTATCCATCTCTGTCTCCACATCTCTCTGCGCGCTTTCAGTCCTCATTTTGCAATAGCTGACCTTGTTTGACCATTTCCACAGAAAATACACCGGCCCACGTACGAAGGATCTCCTCGAAGAAATTTCTACCGAAGACGATTTGGACGCTGCTTCATACCATGACAATTTCGAAGCATGAGCTGCATAAAATCGCGTTTTCCCTTACACCCAACCGTGGTGGTCCCTACGTCATAAATACCCTGTCGAGAACGGCATAAACCCGTGGAGGAGTTATATCCCTGAGCCTACATAAGTCTCCGATTCCCCGCTATACGGGCGCGGCTAATTATGGGGGTACTGTCTACGAAATGGATTGACTCTATTTGGTTCTATATTCGGAGGACTGGAGCTTCGATGGCGTTTTGACAGTTAATGTTTCGTGAATAGCTAGGAGTTCTTCTAGAGGCCGGGCTGTTTTTTGGCATCAGCTGTGGGTTTTGTAAACACTTTGGATGCTTATGTTGATGATTTTTTAAGACCGATTTGGAATATACCATGGTGCCTCTGCTGCCGCTCCCAGATACCGGAGAGTCATACCTCCCATCTTGCCAGATATATCATTGAATAGTGGCTCAGTCTTCAGCACCTCAAGGCACTATCCTGTATACATGGCTAGCCACTGGAGCAGCGGACCCCACTGATTTAGGCATGAGAAGGCAAGATCAAGAAGTTGAAGGACGGCCATGATGAAATCAGGGCCATTTGGCATACCAAGCGTCTCAAGGAGACTGCTGAGACGCCCTTCAACTAGCTTCTTGAGTTGTGCTATCAAATTGGTATTCGCGAAGATATACACCTCAAGATGTAAAATGAGCTCTCGAATCTCCTCCTTGTCATCGTTGCTTTGTTCCTCTTCGTGGATGCGATCTCGGAGAGTTGGTAGTACCCAGCTCTGCTTCAGATCCTCGGATACTTGCTGGTATAGGCCCATTCGATGAATTGTGGAGGGTTTCTTCGTGGCCCTCTATGACCATATTACAAGGAGTTACTGCCAATAATATACATCCCGAAATCCAAGCCAGGAAGAAAGAAATGAAACTCAAATAGCAGTTCGGAATCGGCCGGTTCAACCTATCATACGCAATAAATCTGTGGTGTATATTCAAGTATTTGATTCCCAGCAAACGCCCCAAAGCCAAAGAAGGAAGGGAAAACATTCCGTAGAAGCGCCAGTAAACAAACCCGAAGCATGGACAGAAGGAGAAAAACTATACTAGCCAGACGTAACCAGGGGAAACTGGCAACCAACAGACAGAGAATCAAGCAAGAACCAATATGCAAGCAAAGAACTCCGATAGCCCCTGAACCCCTTATTCCCAACCCATTCTCCAGTCAACTGTCTCCCATCTTCTCAGCCATACACAGCCGACAAAGCCAACCACACCGGCCTTGCGACCGTTCCACGGGTTTCATTCCACCCAATCTCCGCCAGCGTCTGACCAACCTTCTTCAACATCCCCTCGTCCCTTCCCTTCTCCCCAATCCAAAACCCACTAGCCTTCAACCAGGCCCCATCCCCAATCTCCAAACACTCTGTGATCCCACAGCTGACAACTCGCTCACCGTGAGGTCCCTCGCGCGGCCGGAGCTGTTCAATCAGCTCCCGTATCGTCATGGAGACGGGGACTCGGAACGAGCGCCACTGGAATGGGCGACCTGGTTGTTCCCAGGGTGGGAAGTTGGCGCCGATTAAGTGTATGGTCGTGTGGGCTTGGGGGAATATGTAGCCCTGGCCCGAGGGGAGGACGAGTGGCTTGTCCGCTGTCGTGGGTATGTGGGCTCCTGGAGGAAGTTGGGGGGGCGGGGGCACTCCCGCGGGAGGTTCTTGGTGCCAGGGCTGCCAGCCGGGGATGGCGCCGAGGTCCGGGCGAGGCACGACGGGGATGAAGTGCTGTTCTGGGGCTGGCGGCGGGGGTGCTATGAAATGCACCCCATTGTGGAAGGCCATCATCATTTGTGGTGGCATGGCCCCGAACGGAGGGCCACCATCCACGGTCACATATCGCATTTCATCTGCCATGATCTGTGTTTATATACTCGTCAGCATCAGTGGAGTCTTCCGGGGAATAGACCTTGGATACACAGATATCAAGTCCATCAAGGGGAAGAAGCCACTCACCAGAGATGCCGCTTAATCAACCTCAAGCTTGATTGAAGGAGGGTATAGTTTCCGGAATTCGATAAAAATTTGATAAAGGCGCAAGGTAAATATCTGGATAACGACTCCGAAGACGTTGCAACTGCAGAGAACCAAGACAAAGCTGAAGGGGTTTTGAAGCCATATTTATATCCTTCCCCGGGGGCAGCAGGGCCTCTTGATCTCCATTAACCAAGCAGCTCAAGCAAAAAGATTCACCAGTTGCAAAGAGTGAAAGTGGAAGACACATTAACAGGAAACCTCCATGGTGACTCTATTGCTCATACACTTGACAGCGCAGAAAGGTGAATAACACAGAAAATTCACATGAGACGACACAAACAAGCCAGTAGAAATGCTTTGTTTTCCCTAGCCATATCATGACAAGAAGGCAGCCAACAATGATATATTGTATGGCAAATCCCATTAACTCCTGTAAGCCAAAAAAGAGGAGCACTGCCTGAAGATAGGAAATGAGATAGAGGAGACAGTGAAGGCATCGTCAAAGTAATAGTACAAGTGTTAATAAGCAGGCAGATAAATGGAGAAATATTGAATACATTGTCTGCCAAAATGGAAGATGCCAGTGAAACAAAGCAACGAGAAAAAGAAATCAGCCCCACCGAAAAGGTAACTTACTTTCCACCCTACGATCCAGTAACAACAGCCAGGCAATCGTAAATCTTTCTTTTGACTGCCAGGAAGCTACCTTCATGGCGTTTCAGCGATCTGGGATCCACCGGGGACGGTCGCGCGGAGCCCTCGATTTCGATTCTTCCAGCGCCAGCTTTCCTCACGACAACAAAGCCGTCAATGAGCAGTGTGCCCTCTCCCCTGAACTCCGCTGAATGCCCCGAAGATTGCATCAGCTTGCGAAGATCAGCTAGCCGGAGATCGCCCACGTGAAGAGGCCTTGTCACTGATCTTGTTGCGGCGGCAAGATTCAGAGGGAGAACGTCTAATAAGGGGAAGTTTTCTTTCTTGACAAGTGCTTCGTTCGCACGACTCTCGATCACACTCTGTAATTTGTCTTCTTCGTCCTTTTGAAGTATGAGCTTCTTCTTTGTGGGCTCGTCGGCGGCATCCTCTAAAGGCACTGGTTCCGGGCCTTTGAGATTTGCAGTGAGAGCCACGACACCCAGACTCCGCACGTTCTGCCACTTGAGGCGTCTGACGAGGGCGCGACTTAATTTCACCATCCAAGCATTCGTATCTACACTGGCATCCACCGTATCCCCCACCTGCGGGGTGAGGATATCGACCGCCAGCTTCGTAGTGTCTCCTGTCCCAGCGTTGGCTGCTAGTAGGTTCCGACATTCACTGGCAAGTGTCATGGTTTCTTGCTTCATTCCTCCAACCAGGATTAACTTTCGAGGCTGGATAAGCGGAATCAACATCTCGAGACTGCGCTTATCATGGAGACCCGCAAAGTCCACGAATGCAATGCGAGCGTTCAAGGTGATACTCGAACGTGTGACGACCGCCTTTGACGGACCTTCAATAGCGGTGCTTTCGGCCTCATCCGCAGAAGCTTCAGATTGTTCTGTGCCGTTGATATCCACGCCATCGGGAAGTGGCAACTCGGATTGTTGTCCTGGAACCTGTGATATCTGCTGCCGCTTGTTCGATCCGGATTTATCAGTGGCCCCAACCTCGCCCCACCGCCGTTTTTGGCCCGGTGCGGCCTGTATACGCCCGTCCGGCCCCCGTTGAACCTGCATCTGCGCTTCCTCTCTTTCTTCTGCCCTGAGATACTCCTCCGGACGGATAAACTCGCCATACTCATCCCCTCGCTTTTTCGGTGCAACATATGGAAACATCCGTTCCCTGCCCCGCTTTCCCCGAACGTCATAGTCATAGACATTCCTGCGTCGGAGAAGCACGTTCACGCCCAAATCTGCATCGGACAAGGCCAGCTTGCTTCTGTTTGAATGGGCAATCGACGTAGAGAAATTAAGCACTTTTCCCTGTTGTTCCGATTCTGAATCCTCTTCCGAAGACGAAGAACTGGATGCGTCGTCCAGGGCATCGGGGGCAGCCTCGAAGCCTGTCTTTCCTCTTCCCTGGGCCGTATTTTGCAATTGTCTCTGCGTAGCGAGGTATTGTTGGTATAGGACGAGCTCCTTTGGCTCCAAAGGTAATCTTTGAACGTCGACGACTGGTAATTCCCTTCCATCGCTGTGAATCTGTTCTAATAATTCGCCGTTGGCCGACTTCTCCATCGCCACGCCGTCTTTTCTTTCCTCGTACAGTTTCCAAATAGTTCGACCCAAACCATTCCTAGCCGGGGCATCGGGCTGTTCGTCCGCCGAAGCTGCAAAAGTCTCCGTCAAGATAAGTAGATTCTCTGGCGAGCCAGCAATATCACGCAGGGCATCCCTGCTGAAACCCCAATCCATCGACGAGCCCGACGCAAGAATCACCTTCGGTGACTTCGACTCGAGAATCTTGTCCAATTTCGCTTTACGTTCGATAATCTTGAGATGCCTAAAGGTAAACGGCCCCAAACTTTTTGATCCAGCTTTTTTATCCGGTTGTCGCGCAGCAGCACCCTTTTGCTGCTGACCACCGGCCCTGGCATCTCCAGTCCCCGCCTCTGTGGAATCGCCTCCTTCAAATTCGCGAACCACGCTCTCATCCATCCACTCAAGCATACTGCGAGCAAGTCTCATAGTCCCATGGACCTTATTCCCAGCCAAGTATAACGAAGCATTCTTCAACGGATTGTCACCATCGTCACTATCCGCCGCTTCTCGCCACGCGTGCTCCAGAACATATGTAAGCTCGAGGACTCGCGCACTAGTATCCGTCGGAATAAGCACAGTTCCATGCTTCGCAACGCAGCTGCGGATCATATCCAACAACAAATCATCGCGTTTCTTTCTTCCGCCCGCAATAGCGAACTTATCCCCGCCACTGGAACTGCATACAAGTGCTGTTGGTTTCCGTAACTGCTCGATAACCTCTGTTCGATTACCGCCGGAACTTCCAAACCACGCTGCGCCAGCGATTACGTTTTCTCTCGCTTGATTCCAATCCACGGCATGGATGATAGATTCCATGCCATGTTGAATATGCCATATCGTACCTCCCACCGTATGCCCAGCATTATAAGCGGTGATCGTAAGACCGCTAAGAGGAGGAGAAAACGGCGATGGGAGCGGCTGATGCGGCTGTGAGTATTTCAGAGGGTGTATAAGAGAGAAATAGCGAGCGATATCCTCATTCGAAGGTGGAGGCAGTAAGATTCGCCCAGAACCACTCGCGTCAGACGTCGCGGATTCGGTGGGAATTCCGAGGGGTATAGGTGAGCTTGGTGTGGTCTCAGTACCCAGGCCAGAGTCGGTATCTGAGATGGAAGTGGTAGGTAGAAAGGTAGAGGCTAGCGGCGCGGAGGAATAGAGGTCCTGTAGGAGCGATCTACCAAAGGATATAACGGGGCTGGTCGCGTAGACGGGGATTTGGGAAAAAAGCGGAAAGGTTTTACAACAGTATGCGAAAGCACCGAGATGGGAGGGGGTCGCATGCGTCAAGAGTATAAGGGAGAGCGTCGGAATGTGTCTAAACAGCGATGACGGCCGGGTTAGCAAAAGCTCCTCTTGGAACAAATATTAAATCATACCTCTCCAGCTCCTTCAGTGCAGTAGTATCAAAGCTCTCATCCCAGCCGACATCAATCAATATCTTCACCCCTCCGTCAAGTTCTAGGATCGACTGTGACGCTTTCGAATGCGAGTATTGGGCCCCGAGCAGGGGCGTAAACGTGAACATGACTGCTCCTTAAAAGTCAAGGGAGAGCTCTAGCGTTGATGTCAAGCGGGCTTCTTTTGTCTAAACAGCAATCAAAGATGTCACGCATAATACATTGGTGGTAGGATATCGAGATCCGGAAATGTGTTTGCTGAAAGGAGACTGTGGCTAGAAAGATATGGATTGCCACAATGCTTATGGGGTAGATAAGATAGGCACAGCAATCATGGCTGTTTATTAGCGCAGTAATCCACGACAGGGAAGGCAAGAGACTCTGCATTCAATCGTTGGTTGATCGAGGTGAAGCTGTCCATCAGCCCAAAGAAGCTTCGGATGAGGGAGCCGGATAATCACCGGATTATTAATCTTCCCGTTATCTTATCAGATTAGATCTTGCCTTCCCCTAACTTTGACACAACAGGAGTTCGTAGGGAAGAGAGAGAAACAAGCACACAATTCAATGCTATCTTTCTTAAATAACGTACTATACAAGAGGCTAAACGTGCCATATGAAAGCTTCGCAAAGCAAGGCTGAACACCTCCATCCATAAAACCAACGAAGGCCAAGGAGCTGCTTTGCAACCTCATGTCCAACAGGTATCACTTCTTGCCCCGTCCCCTAGTCGCTTTCCTACCCGCTGCAGCCCCTCTCTTCGCCCCTCTTCCACCCCTTGCTCCCCGTGCACCTCTGTTAGCACCTCTAGTCGCAGCTCTCGTTGTAGGAGCCTCAGTCTCCGACACCGTCGCCGCCGTAGCAGCCGTCGCAGCACGACGCTGACGTTTCCTGGCGATATTAGCAGGCGGACGCGGAGTTTGTCCCTCTCCAGCGTCGGCTGGTTCGTCCGCGTGTCCGACTGCTGATTCTGCTACTGGTTCTTCCTCCTCTGGAATAATCTCGGGCATAGCCGTTGCCGTTGAAGGTCCGTTTTGTGGAGTCATGGAGGCCAGTCTTGCGCTTCGACGGGTTGGCGGGCCTCTGGATGGTCGGGTGGATGCAGCTGTTCTCGCGTTTCTTCGTGTTGTCCTTGCGCGCGTACTGGGTGCTGCCGGTTCAGGGGTTAGAGCCTCAGTAGATGCGGAAATTTGTGGCTTCTCTTCTTCTTCAATGGATTCTAGAGGAAGATCTTGCACACGAGTGTTTGCTTGTTCTTCGCTTTTGACAGGAATATCGGGCGAAGTGGACTGCTCACTAGCGGCAGTACCAGTACCTATGCGCCTACCCGGTCTTGACATGCTGGGATAAGGTGATAGCATTTGGGCTGTCGGCGCCCGTCTAATATCGGGACCCGCCTGTTTTCTTCCAGCCCAGGTCCTCATTCCTCGTACTGGGGAGGACGGTGGAGGGAAGTGTTGGAGGAGACGTCTCTTCCCAATCCTGCGCAGGACTGGAGGCTCGTTCCCTCTTGACTGCGCTCCCATCCCCTCCATGGGGGGATCGATGAATTCTACAAAGGCCGTTAGCACAAATCACGAGTGGATAGGGGACTGAAGGGGACTTACGTTCTGCAGCTGGATAATACGTCTCACGGATCGGCTCCTGTTGACCCAGTACGTCAAGCACCCGGGCGGCATGCGCACCCAGCTCAGTTGCGGCGTTTGGCTGTTCTGCTTCCCTAGCCGCCGCAGGAGATAGTGGACTGTAAGGTGGCGCCGAAGGGTCGGACTCGTAATCCGGTAGGTCCACAACATGGTCGGTACGCTGAGGCGTAGGGCTCTTTGTCTTTTCTTTGCTGACTTCATTAGGCACTTCAGTCTGTTCGGTTTCTATGTCAGCCGGCTGTGGAGCGGCGTCTGGAGCGACCTGGGCAGGAATCTGGGCAGGAACTTGTTCACCCAACGGCGTCGTATTCCCGCTACTGGTGTCATCATAAGATTCCGATATCAACTTCACTTTTGCAAGCGCCACGCCCGCCTCTCGCTCTGGATCCCCGTCTTGCATCGGAAGGCCGGTATTTCCCACGGATTCTGTTAGCAAATCGCCGCCCGCTCGATCTTCTGCTGAAATGCGTTCTGCACTTGGAGCACGAGAAGCTGCCGCTTGAGGAGGCGTGGCCTGTCTCTCTTGATCTCCATTCTGTATCTCAGGAGTTGCATCTTTCAACGGCGCTTCTGGTGAAAACCCCGCCGCATTTTCTACCGGAGCACTCGTGGGCGCTGGAGCCTGCGTAGCAGTTGCCGGGGATGGTGTTGTCCCCCAACTACTGCTGACATCATACGAATCAGACAGCGCTTTCACCTTCGCCAATGCCGCACCAGCTTCTCTCACCCGCTCCTCTGCGAGAGCCGTGTCCGTGGATTGCTGTGCGGTCTCTTTTTCGAGAGGAGGAGCCTGCGAAGCAGCAGCCTGTGGAACAGGAACCGGCGATGACGGTCTCTCCTCGCTGCGATCGCCAGAAGAAACCTCATATCTCACGACCACTCCAGCGCCAGGTACGATGTAAGCGCCCACTTCTCCTGCCGCCGCGCGGATCTCGTTGTATATATCTGGATTATGCATTGGGAAACCGCGCCATGGTTGATCGATGTTTGGTTCCAGCATTAGGCGGATGATTTTATCGTCGTTGTCCGTGTTGCCACTGCCACTGCCGCTGCTGTCATTGCTCCCTTCGGCATCATCTATATTTTGGTCGTCTTCTTCCTCACTCCCGCTAGGAGTGTATTTGATCCGCTTTCGACTCTGCCCCTCATCCGAACTGCTGTCACTCGTCTCCCCGCTCGATTCACTCGCACTCCTCTTCCGACGACCAGCGTCAGAGGAGCTCTCACCAGATCCAGATCCAGACTCAGAACCAGAATCAGTCTCATCGCCATCCTCACTCGAATCCATACTTCCCTCCGACTCAGACTCAGAACTCCCACTCCCAAGCTGATTACCACTACTCGCAGGACCAGGAACAGGATCCGATCCAGAATCGATCCAGAAGGTAAAACTAGACTCAGTCTCGGGACTCGAGGGTGGAGCAGGCGTGGTATCGGTATCGGTTTCAGGAGGAGTGCTTGACTTTTGCTCCGTGTCGTCGTTGTTGTCGGCGTCGTCTGTGGCGACAATCCTCGCTCGGAAGGGTGATAGGATGGATGAAGGCAGGAATCCGCGGCCTCGGCCTCCTCTGGGATTGAACATTTTCTTTCTCTCAAGGGGGCGGGATCAACCCGTCGCCGTGTTCTCTGATACTCATAGGATTAGCCCAGCATGCAGTTAAATGGATGCTTCCACGTACCTAAATTAAGGAGTTCGTACTGGGAATCGGCGGGAGCCGATCCTCAACGAAATAAAACTGGGTATTCGCAGCTTCGCACGCGAAGCAGAGATGAAAGAGTAGGAAGATTTTCCCACCCACGCAAGCAATGGATATGGAAACAGTATAGAAGCCAGCCACCAGTTAAACTGCAAAACTCAATCTTCCTAGAAGGAAAAACAGGAGAGAGGAGAATAAGAAAGCAAAAGGGGGAGCAAGCAGAAGGGAATATTTTCCTGTAAAGGGCTTGTCTCCCCTGATAAAACAAACTTGATATCATACTGAACGGGAAGAAATGCCAAAGAAGGGGGAGAGGCAAGACAATAATCAAACTTCCTTTCTTTCAGAGTTTTTTTTATCAATAGAATAATCAATTGACAATGGGGGGAAATGATGAAAAAAGGAGCCTGCGTATCAAACAGAATCACCTTTGCTGTCCTGAAAGCTCTGACATGAATAACACAGAACACAACACAAGTGAAAAGAAAAAAGGAGAATTTTTTTCCCCTATTATCCAGTGACAGAGACAATAGAAACAAAAAAAAAATCTCTGAAAGCAAACCTATTCAGAAGCTGAATAGCAGAAAGAGAGAAACAGTAAGATACTAGTATGTGAATTTCCTTCTTCATCTCTCACGAGTCCCAGCAAGCAGGCTGAAAAATGCATGACATTCCTCATAATGGATAAACCGTCTTCTCCTTCATCATCAAGGTATGAGGACTCGATTCAACATCTGATATCCCCCCTACATCCTGAGATGTGGTCAGAAGGGGAGGAGAAGACGTTGATGAAGTCGAGGTGATGACATCACCATCGGCATCCGTAAAGCGGTACCCCTGGAGCGGCAGATCCTCCATATCAACCAAACCAAACCTCCATTTCAACGTAAACCAGTTTTCCGCCCTGTAAACCCTGTGTGTAGAGCTACATCTCAGAAGTAGGAATGAACTTTAGAAAAGCAGTTATGCGGGACAGGTCCACTGTGACAAGGTGATCTACAATCAGCCCTGTTCCAAGGGGGATTTGGTTCCAAGTTCAAGAAATGGCACAACAGGCCAAGTCAGATCAGAATAGCTTGGCTGGCTGAGCTTGAGAGGAGTAAAGTCGAGCACACTAGTTTCATTCATCAAAGTAATAACCTAACATACAGATAGACATCCACAAGAGCCAAGTCCAAATTCCATATCCCACAAATACCTGCACCTTAACTACCCTGGGAGAAGCGAGTTGGGAAAGCACCAGCAAAGTCCAGAATATACATAAACACAAGGAATGAAGTACCAATAACAACGCACAGGATAGCAAGAATAAAAGAGGGTAAACAACAATTTACCAGGAAGGAGCATGGCATCACAAGCAAAAGGGAGATGAAAAGCAATAACTGCCTATTCAAGGTTCAAAATGCAAAAATAGTTGTCATCAGGGTCATGTCATCATCATTATTCAACAGAGGAACGGAAAACAAAGGGCAAAGCAGTTCCAAGCAGCATACACAAGAAAATAGAAAAACAAAAGGAAGAAGACAAAAACCGACTGAAGAACCCTGCTTCAAAGCACAGAAACCAAGTGTTCGAAATCACTTATTAAAAACACAAAAAGAAGCGAACAAGGGTAGTAATAATGGGATAACAATGGTTCCTACACGTCCATCCTTCCATAAGCACCCTGAAAAGAAAGGTGGTGGAAAACGGCTTTCAAAGCCGTTGGGAGCGGGGCAGCGACAAAGGGTGCTCGAGAATGAACAAGTATCCTGAAAATGACGAGCAGCGAAAGGACTACCTGCATCCAGAGGAAAAGATTTAAACACCGTAGACAGTGAAAGTATGAAGTGAAGGCTGGGTATCGTAATATACCGGAACTCCAAACCCACTTTTCCTAAACGAGATTTCAAGCGTCCAAATAAGACCGAACCTTGCAGACGGAGCTTCCACCAAACGCATCAGAGCACTGTCCGGAGGATGAAATCCCCCAATACTCACAAATCAACTTAGAAGATTCTCCCGTTGCTTTCACCTGTTGCAACAGCAACAAGTGCTTCAAGTCTTCCCATTCCACCATTCTCAGCCGAACTCGAATAGGACTTCGGTTCGGCAGTAACTGTGGCGGAAGAGCTTTCAGAATAAGGAGCCTAAACCCGGAGTAGTCAGTACATGGGCGTAGCGTCAGATTCAAAGAGTACATTCACTTACCGGCTGCGCAAAATCGCCCGGAGCATAAGACTGACGGCGTTGAATTTCACTTTCACTTTGTGCCACAGCGGCTAGTTGGTCCACTGTTGGTTTTGAAACAGGCTGAGCGGCACCATTGCTTTGTCGCTCAGCTGGAGATTCGAGATTGCGCATTGGAAGATCACGTTGCGGGGCATGAGCCGTCGGGCCATTATACCAGGCGTGCCTTTTGTTTGAATTGGGAGGACTTCTAGCCTCGGCCTCCGGAACGGGCTCAGGCGCTTTAGATCGTTGGAGGTTTTGAGGAAGAGCGGGGACAGGAGGTATAGTTTCTGAAGAAGTTGGCTGTGAACCGAGATTCTGCTGCTCTTCAATGGCCTGTTGCCCCCAACGAGCAGCGTCCCTTTGCGGGGTATTTCCACGGATATCAAGTTTGGTTAAGCCCCTCTGGAGCGTCATATCCAAAGAGAGATAACCTCTCCGGTGCCCCCCGCCAGAGATAGGTGGCTGTGGTCGAGTCACTGGCACCCGTGAATCAAAAGATGGCGCAAAGGTATGACTTGGGGCTGGCGGTACCGACTGATCCGATTGACTGGGATGATCAATCTGCATAGGCGTGGGTTCACGCCGGGGAGGTGCCAGAGGGCTCTGTTGCATTTGATCAAAGCTCTCTATCCCTGGCAATCTTTGTGGCTGCTGATTTGGGATGGACGGTTGGTTGGGAACAAGAACAGGTGGAGGACACGGGGGATTTTCGGCGGATTGTTGGAACCAGAGCCCACTCGTGGCAGGTCGAGCAAATCCTGTTGAAGGGTGCCAGGTTCGCCTTCGCCAATCTCCGTCTGTCGGCGACATCCCAGAAGCTTCCTGAGGGGTATGAGGTCCTACGGGGCTAGCATATGAGCTATCCGCTGCAGGATACGGTCCGGTCGCTGGCGCAAGCTGCCTAGGATGTATGGGCGGGTACGAGCTGGCATGCGGAGAATCAAATGGCCTGCTGCCGGATGGGACGGACAAACGCCTCCCGGGGACGTGATCCCCCCAGAAACCGGAAGTAGTCGACGCAGGGGACGTATAAAACGGGCTTCCGGCTTCTCCTAGTGTATATGTAGTTGCGGATGACGGTGTATATAGCGTAGCCGGTGACTGCGCTGAATAGCCGTGGACCTGTCCAGGCGGGGTTTTGGGAGCAGGAGGCATTGTTTCGAGTGTGAGTCTAGCCCGTGCAGAGCCATCGTTCGCCATCATTAGTGGCTGTGGCCGACGGCGTAGGTCCTGTGCTTGGCTGAATGTCGACATCGTCGATGCAATGCTAGACGTGGACAGGTTCCGGCCATGTCCACGATTATGACCACCCTGGCTGCCAGCAGTGCCAGCCCTTGCTCTCCCTTGAGGCCGTACCCGATCAGTCCGTATCTGGCGTTGGAAACGAGTCCCTGTGGCAGCGAGGGAGTCTCCTGGAATATCTTCGTTTACGTGAACTGTCTGGGCGTGTTGGCGGAGATTATCAAGGCGAGAGAACCGTCTGGAGCAGTGACATTGGAAGGGACGTTCGCCGGTGTGCTTTCTACCGAACTGTTAGTATAGTAAACGATTCCATGATAGTATGAACATACCTAATATGACGTGCCAGGTGTTCACTTCTTGTGAAGCTCAGGTTGCAGGGTGGAAAATCGGTACAGAAGAATCGCTGGCCCTTTTTCTTTTTCGACGGAGGCCCATGATCGCCTAATTCGACTTCATTATCGCTTGGATAATGCTCCCCATCCGACTCCGGCATCGGTGCATCTTCCTGTGTAGACGAGACCGCCGACGACCCTTCCCTACTCAAATGACCGTTTCCATTTGCATTCCCGGTTCCAGTCTGGTTTGATGGCGGCAGAGCAGCTGCTGAGTGGTCGTCTATGGGAGCGCGCTGATTATTCCCGCTGGGATGCGTTGGCAGGCCTTGCTCCTGTCGCTCAGGTTTCACGGACGGTTGTGGGCGTGGGGTGGGCGTTTCGGAGAATTCCATTTTGGCGTCGAGAGCGACAGGATCGATGCTCATTGGATTCACAGGGAGGAAAGCTGTCATGGTTCTCCCCAAGGGCAGCTGATACCCCCTTTGTGCAACGATATCCGATTTGTCCGACGTAGGTGGTCCAGGTTACAAGTAGAGTAGGCCTCGTGGGCGAAGGTGTAGTAGTACACTCCTACATGAACCCGAGGATGTAGGCAGCTGCCGTTTGCGAAGGTTAGGATTCACGCAGGACGAAAGGACCGACAGCCAGCGGGGAAATATTCGAGATGGAGGGGGAGGTGACGTTTTTTTTATTTTTGGTGTCGTTGAGTGATGTTCACCGGAACGGGGGACGGGCCGTGTGCTGCAGGTTCCCCCCAAATGATATTCAGCCGCATTTCTTCCACACCCATGTGACAACGGACGGCGTTCTACTTACCAACTCACAGCAGGATGTTCCCAAAACCAACAGCAGTAAAAAGACCAGTAGATGGGTCTAGCAGTAGATTCGGATGGGCAGCTACCCGTAGTTTACCCGACTGCTAACAGTGGTTCCGTCGGACCGGAAGCGGGCGATGAGAGGCGAAAACGACGAGCGGAAAATGCGTCGATGGGATCATCCGTATATTACTGCTTCCGTAAGTCGTCTCAGCGAAGAGATGACAGACCAGCACGTTTCTTCTGATGGAGAGAAAAGCGATGGTTGAAGTCAGGACGTCGAGACGATAAGAGGGGGGTGCGCGGCGGCGCTGGGCGGTTGTTGGTTGAGTTGAGAGGGGCTGACCAGGCACACAGACTTCGTTGTCTTTGTTTGGGGCAAAAGAGAGAGGGCGGGGGTGGGCGCCAACTAATAACAAGGCCCTGATAACAATACGGAGCTGAAGAAAGGATAAAAGATGAGATCAAAGGGGAGAAGCAGAAGATGTCGAAAGGTGAAAGGTGAGAGAGGAACAAAGACGGAGAAGCGAGGTAGAAGGCCTAGACGGGGAGATAAAGTTGGACAGGAAGGGATCGATGATGATGATGGAAGAGGGAGAGGAACGGGGACGGGGGAAGATCGGTGGGCTGTGGCTGAAGGGGACGAAGTCACGAAGGAGGGGGTTGTTCCAGCCTACCCAGGCCCTTAGCACCCAACTCTATAGCTCACGGACTCCAGACAACGATACGAGGCTGGGCTTGTTGGCGATGACCTGAGACACACGCAGACAGCAACGAGTCAACAGCACAGGTCCAATTGTCATGGATGACTGATTTCGATCTGGGCTGGAGAGAGAGCGAGAGAGGGGAGAGAAGAGAGGGAGCGAGAAGCAGACACAAGAACAGGAGGCAAAGACAGGCTAACCATGGCCTGAGCTAGCCGGTTGAGATCTCACACAGACAGGCACAGAAGGCGAGGTACCAGGTACAGGCACCGCCCTTTTCTCCGTCCGCCCAGCGTTAGCCTACCAGGGTAATGGGTACAACACCTGACGACGCTGATTCAGCTCCAGGACCTGCATGATCAAGGCATGATGATTTCGCAATATTATAACTTGAAGCTATGGACCTTTCTAACCTCCTTGATACCCCACTCCTCCATACATGATCAGGTCTCAACCTGCTGGATACTTTCTGCTCACTCATCATTAGAATTTGAACCTCTAAACGTTGCTGAGCAGCCAGTCATCAGTCAACCAGGGCACTTCATGAGAGCCCATGGAATACGGAGTACATACTACAAAAGAAATGCCATTTTCGAAGCGGAGGAAAGATGTGCAACACCCCAAGACCGACATGAAACACATCCCCTCAGGAGACCGCAGATCCAGGAAACAGATGCCAAGACACGCCCCCCTGCAAGGTACATTAGGTAATCCATGTGGTTCTCCACAATGACGAAATCCACACGAAAGCTGGAACGTTGAGCGCAGTTTGCGAATCTGGGGGAGATCTGGTCCGAGCTTCACCTTTTCACCTTTTGGCAACTCGAGGGCGCTTCTACTGCTGGAAATTCTTAAGGCATGAAGGCAAGGAGAGTGCGATGCTGCCTGGCCCATGAAAGTATACTAGAAACCACTGGCATCTAGCCAACATGGGACAATCCATGGCTCTCGTCGCTACTCCCATCCCAACACGCGCTGAGGACAAGAATCCGTGGAGTCTGCATCAATAGGCAACAGAAGCTGAATTTACGGTTGATACTTACCTGGTACGCTCGTCGACTAATTGTTGGAGCCTTCCTGGGAGTCATCAATCTGGGCCTGGGCCTTGATGCAAGCCATCCAAGTACCGAGTCAGTACCTGCATGAAACGCAAACCCAGAATTCGTTTTTTATTGTTTCATTATTTGCGAAGAAAAGATGGAATTTGAGATTCCACATTCATCCAGTCTTGGTATTGAAAGAAAGGCAGCTGCAAACTTTCGTGAAGAAGGGCTCGTTAAGGTCTCCACACGTCCCACCCCGCATTTGTATGCCGCAGCCATTGCGCTGACGGCGAATTGAGCTACAGGCCGAGACCTTGACGGGCCTTCCTCTATCATCTTCGCATAAGCTTGGATGTGGCCGTGGAATTCCACTATCATTCCTGGCGGTTCTTTCCGTGGTTTGTGTGGCGACGACGGGGCACAGAACGCTTTAATCCAACAGCGGGATCTCAGCTCCCACATCTCCATCGGCAGCGAAGCGTGAGATATTCCAATGGCGACTAAAGAGGCGAGACGGACCTCGTGTCGGAGAATATTTGCAGTAATCCTCCCTTGGGGCATATGTTGTCCGTCACTGGGGTGGACCGCAGAAAGTTATCTGCTATAGTACGGTTCTGAATGTCTGTGACAGGGCTCAGACTCTCAGCCCAGGCCACGGAAAATTTGACTGAAGGAAGGGGCCAATTAGGCAGTGCCGACAAGGAATCCAGTGAAAAGATCTTTTCCATGCTCCTGTCCCTGAGGTGGTTGGTCTGTGAGAGCGTGGTAATGGCCATGTGGCCCCAACCGCAAGGGTTTATCGCCTTTGCGGCACCAATGTTGTACAATGATTGCCCAAGGGTGTTCCCACCGCTGGTTGATTGGAGTTTATCCCGTCAACCCAGATGACAGACCCTTAAACCTGGCTGCGATAACCACATGTTGCCTCGTTGCGAATGTAGCGTTCAGGGCACGTTGGAAATACATCGGCTTCATCGTGGTAGAGGGATTACATACTTTTCGTACAGATCATTAGGTCACCATCGGCGTGGCATGGCTAGATCCTCCGCTGTGGTTTTCCTCTTTCCTGAAGAGCTTTCCGTTTCCGTCTGTAGGTTTATTGATATACGGCGGACGGCTCGAAGGTATTGCCAACCTGCCGCTGGAGAGAATACGTTTGTTTGGAGTTCGCAGTGCTAGGAAAGTTCGCCTCTCAGCCAACGGTTTACCCGCAAGTGAGACCTGATTGAATGGAGGGAAGACATACGCTTTTGGCCTGCTGCCGGCCCCCTTGCTATTACGCCAACTGAAAGAGCCGAGTTGGGTCTCCGCCTGAGCCATCCTTTATCGACCACCACCCACCTTCTCCAGGCCATCGTGTCTGATGAGGTTCTGCTTCTTCTTCACCTCCTCAGACAGAGTACAGCTGGGTTTAAAGCTTCAAGCAAAGTCATTTATTAGCCAAGGCCAGGAGGATAGAGGAAAAAAGCTCGAGATTTGATATCATTTTCACAGATACATATAGCAATCGGGCAACTGTGCTCAAAATATAAGACATGCAACAATGCGCCGAAAGTTTTCTTTGGAACACCTGTTTCAACTCTCCATTCGGCTTTGCGCTTCTCCCTAGCATTTCCTGGTATGTCGGTTGCCTGTTTCTACAGCAAAAGTAGTTTACTTCTACTTTTAGGTCACTCTAGGGCGTGTTAGGATGGAGCTCTGGCCGAAGCGAGACCCCTTCTTTCTGGGATCTCGCATCCTCACGGAGGATAGTCAGTGCCGGCTCCTCATTCCAGGGACAGGAGTCGATATTCCTTGGGGAAGTTATGACGACTTGGAGTTAATGAACTCCGATGGAGGGATACAGCAGCCGTAGACGATAGCGGCAATCCTATTGAGAGGACGAACATGCTTCAGATACCCGCAACCCAGGTAAGCCAAACTTTCCATGCTATTCCCGAGAACCACAGATTTTAGGGCATTCCCAGTAGATCTGATCTAGGAAGGACATTGTCCTTGTTGGAGCTAGATGATAGGGAAACATGCTTATGGGCCTGGGTAAGCGTATCCTCTTTGTTGCTGTGAAATTTGCACCCCAAAGCCATCCTTAGAGCCATAGATGTAATAATGCATAAAGAGATTGAAAGGTGCCTCCTTCGTGTTGACAAAGCTGTAGATACGTAAGGCTTGAATGTCAGGGCGTCAGAGCTGTTGTATTTAGACCGAATAAGATGCTCATGTCATGGCCTATCAAATCCAACAGCAATGATTAGCATACTTGTTAGAGCTCAATTGGGCTTGTGACATCATACCAAGAAAAGTGATGTTTTCTCAAACTCCCTCTGATTTAGAGGGTTTTGAATTTCCTGTGTAATAGATCCGAGCTTAACAACAAGCAGTTTACTTTCATTGGTGGTTGTTCAATTGCAAATTATGAGCATGGTATGTGGAGAGATTGTGTCTGAATCATTGCAGTTGTCTTGTCACTTGCGCTCAGTGGCAAGCTGCCAGCCTGAAATACCTCGGTCATGGTAGAAGTCAAGAAGTAGTCCATTCCACCATTGTAAAAATGAGCTATGATCCCTGATTTGTACTATATCAGTATTTAATTTCATATACTCTATATTAAAAACCATTTTGACAACTTAACTGAATTTCATCCCACTCCGAGCATTTCAGGAGATAACAGTGATGATGCTTCCTCTTATTTGCAAACCTGGTGTCGAGGATGTTCAGGTATTGAGACATTTGTTCTGTGCTCCTTCTTATGAGTCGGGAAGGAGAAGTGGTAGTTGAACCCTCAGAAGACTCGTAGAGCTTATTGTATTCAGTGTATCAATAGTAGCGAGAGCTCTCACCAAGCTCAGCCGGGTCGAGCAAGTGCTTCTGAAGCTCTTCCAACGACAGAGGCTGAAAGAAACAGGCCTTTGATTTGTTCGCGATCACCGCGTGAGTAAGAAGGCTTTGGCTGGAGTTCGGTGCTTTAAGCAGCCCAGAGGCTTCTCCATGGTACTTGTCTCTCAACATAGCATGCTTTTGTGCTTCAGAATCAGGCCGATCCTCCATTTTGCAGGAATTCCGAGAAGTGATGGAGGAAATGCTTCTGAGGAAGAAACAACCTTGGAATCACAAAGCGCTCAACGTCCCGAGGTCAGGGGCAAAGGTCGCCCCACCAACCCGCTTTAGGATTAGCCCCAAAATTGGGACCTCAGGGAACAGGAACAGACAAAAAGCTGCAATGTCGAACACGGTGGTTGTAACTAACGGCGAGCATTCAGTCCGTTTCACTCCAGCCCAGAGTTCGCTGCATCGTGTAAGTTATAGCAAGCAAGTTGGACAAATCTCCGTGAGCTTCTTCACACCTTTGGGCTTGCCAGTCGAGCCGGGAGTGTATATTACACTTGCAAGTTCACCTGGGTGTACATTCACTTTGGGATTTCCTCTCCCAACGTCCGAATTCGTCGCGCGATCTCGAATTTCACCAATATTGACTCGTAGGCATATAACTTTCCAACATGATAACGCATCTGATGTGCCAGGTGCAACAATGACGAGCTTCGGTTGAGCATCATCCGTCATTTGTCCGATGCGACCAGCGTGGAACGCCGGGTCGATTGGTACATATGCAGCACCCGACTCCAACAAGGCTAGAGGCACCGCAGTGAGGTCGACGGAGCGCTCCATAGTAATGCCAGGACAACATCACCACAGATCTACAGTTGGCAACCATGCTCAGCCGAGTGAAAGACCTAGCCTAATCCTGAGCACGCCGATACTCTTCCTCTGCCCATTTACAATGCCGAAAGAGATCCCAGCCCGCGGCGCAAGGCCCGCGCGCGCGTTCCATGTTGGCTCCCTTGCCCGGGTGGGATCAACATCGTTGCATCTGACGAGATCTATCGGGGGCTTTGCCTCTGAATAGTGTAAGGTATAGAAACTTGGAAAGCTGAAGATATGGCGTGCGATCAAGTGGCAGTTGTTCCTGGCATTTGGCAATTGAAGGCAGCCCACTGCTGCCTTCGTTTCAGCTTGCTGTCTCGTGGTTTTGCAACGGAGCAGAGGCCCCTGGTCCAGCGGAAAGCAAAGAAATCCCGGTTCCCAGCCTGGCGACGGTGCACCGTCATATGGAGCAGTTCATATTCGGAACCAGCTAAATTTCTTTTCCCGCAGAACGAGGATTCAAAGCGCATACATAGCTCCCAAGTGTCACAGCCGCCCTGCATAGAGTACCAGACTGGCGGCATTTTCGTTGAGGGTGCTGAGACTCCAGTACGAGGGGCCCAAAACCTTGGAAAGGGGCTGTTGGCGCTAGGGTCCGTGTGGGACGGGATACGGGCGGATATCACATTATGGTCGGGAAACGAGTTGGCCGCGGGGACTTACTAATGGTTAGCTTCAGAAGTCTCATTATCTTTCTTGATGATTGGAAACATGATTGTGAGACTTGCTTTCACCTCTCACCGTTCCTTCCTCCGGTGCATCAACCTCTTCAACACCAGCAGCCATGGCTCAAGAAGTAGTATCGCTAGAGATCCAAGGCCGTAACACGGCCGCGCCAAATGATGTCGCTCAGCTTCAACATGCGCGAAACGACAGTTCAGATCCCCAGGCGACTGCTGTCGACCCCGAACCCTCACTGCCGCCCGTCGACGGAGGAAAAGAGGCATGGCTGTTCCTGGCAGCGTGCTGGGCCGTTGAAGCTCTGGTATTCGGTGGGTAGCATAACCATACATACTGTCACTCTCGATGTAACACACTGACCCGGAAGTAACCAGGTTTCGGATTTTCATTCGGTGTCTTCCAAGATTTCTACAGCAGCCACGAGCCGTTTGCAAGTTCAGGCACTATTGCCATCATCGGCACGACCACGATGGTGAGGAAATATCCCTTTCTTAGCTTACATTGATGCTGGGGGTACTGACACAGATTTCAGGGAACCATGTACATAGCAACACCAGTGGTTCTCACACTGTGTCGCCTGTATCCCCGCTATGCTCGATGGTCAACGATGTTCGGCCTCTTTGTCGCGTCCTTGGCCATGGCAATGAGCTCGTTTTGTACTAGTGTAGGCCAGCTCATTGCAACACAGGGCTTGCTCGTCGGTATTGGTGGTTGCTTCGCCTACTGCCCTACCGTGCTCTATACAGACGAGTGGTTCGTTCGACGCAAAGGCATGGCTTACGGTATCGTCTGGGGTGCCGCAGGGTTCGGAGGTGCTGTGCTCCCGTTGCTTCTCGAATCTCTTCTCAATAAACTGGGATTCCAGACAGCCACCAGGGTCTGGGCTGGTATCCTTTTCGTTTCCTCGGCTCCCCTCGCGTTCTTCGTTAAGCCTAGGCTACCGTACTCCGCGGCAACTCGCATAAAGCCCTTGAATATACGGCATCTCACGACCAAATTGTTTGCCTTTCACCAAGTGGCCAACATCATCCAGGCGACTGGCTTCTTTCTCCCTGGCATCTACCTACCAACCTACTCCCGCAAGCTCTTCGACACCTCGAGCTCCTTGTCGGCAGTCACGCTCATTCTAGTCAATGTCGCCTCCTCCATGGGCTGCGTGATCATGGGTACAATGACCGATAAGCTCAACGTCAGAACATGCATTGTCATCTCAGCAGTCGGTGCGGGGACCTCCTGTTTACTGATCTGGGGACTTGCAACATCTCTACCTGTCCTGTGTGTGTTTTGTGTTCTTTATGGTTTGTTCGCCGGGGGCTGGACCTCAGTGTGGCCAGGGATAATGAAAGAGATCTCCCAGAAAGGTCAGAGCGACGGTTACAGCTACGTCGACCCGGTTCAGGTCTACGGCTACCTGTCTGTCGGAAGGGGAGTCGGGAATATTATCTCTGGACCTTTGAGTAACGCGCTCATCAAGGGGATGCCGTGGCAGGGACAGGCGCTTGCCGGCTACGGGAGCGGGTATGGCAGTTTGATTGTCTACACTGGCGTGGCTGGTTTTTTGAGCGGATTGTACTTCTTCGGGAAGACCTTGAAATTTTTGTAAGAAGGCGCTTCTCGCTCTTGCGGAAAGACTTTGATCCACAAAGGTTGTCGGAATTCTCATCCTTCACTTTTGCTTTTTTGAAGTTTTCACGCCCTTCAGCACGGAAGGGCGTAACTAACTACGAGGTATGGATCGCAAAGGTTGTTAGCATGAACCTTATTTACAGGGCAAACCATCCCCCTCAAAAAGCCGGAATGTCTCCCGCGCCGCGGTTCCACGCAACGATGTCATTCGAGTCACCCGAAATCCGAAAAGGCTTGAAACGGGTCGTGGGCGAGGGAACACATGAAGTTGAAGATCTGATACTTTTCTTTCAGCCCTGGCCCGTCCTCGATGACAAGTCTATCTGTCTCCTTTTGAGCTATTCTCATGCCAGTCAAGCCTAAACCAGAAACTGAGGGAGAACAACCCACCTGCTGTCACTTCAGATCCCCTTATTGCTTCAGATCACAACAGCAATGGATGCATGACCATCAACAAATCTCCTACTCTCTCCAAAAGTATTTTTCTGACTTTTACAGGATACATATACCTTATCATCAGATCCCAACTACAATCTCTCGAAGACTTTCACTGAATTCATATTCATGTGAATACTTTGGCCTGGAAGCCTGGAAGCCTGGAAGTCAGGAGACTTTTGCTGTTCTTCTCATTAACTTGAGCTCTACTTCTGAGCAGCATTTCTTTCTTCTTCTGGGGAGTTCTTTTTGCCAACAGATTTACAAAGATGCTATGGTTGATTCAATATCCTCAAACTTGTGTAAAGGCTCCCAAATTTTCTGAAAGAGGAGCCTTTTCCCACAACAGAGTCAACAGAACACCCGTCAGAGCGACACTGGGCAAGCATTACCCTGAAATGCAGACTATGGTCCATGGTTCAGCTATGACCAGCTATGGGAACGAAATCTATGCCCCACAGACGGAACCCGGCCAACCCGCGGCTCTCAAATCTGCCTCCATCGCACTCCACATTTTGCCCGATAACGAGTGAGGATCCAGAGCCTCAGAAAGATATCCCGCCTCACGCTCCCCAGATTCCTGCGGGGAGGACTGGGATGTTGGCTGCCCCCTCTCAGACAATCAAGACATTTGGACAGTTCGAAAAACGTGGTGGAAAGCCCGGACTACCAGAGTCTGAATTTATTTTTAAACCATGCGTATCTACTCGATATTCGGATCACTCTCCCTGGTTTTTCCCAGCAGTGTGTCGATCAGTTTCTTCATCAGGTACTTCAGGTACAGCCAGCGGACGAACTGAATGAAGATAGCCACTGGTGGAAGCTGGAATGGGGAGCATCTGGGGATCAGCTGCAAGTTCTCTTCTCAAAATATGGCGTCTTCCCTGCCCTCGACTCGGTGATCCAGCGTACAGATAGGGTACCATTCTATCAGGAGACCCTTCCGAATTATAATTCGGACTACAGGCTCAGTATCCCGGCCCCGAATATCACTTACAGGTATAATATTGATGAAATTTCCGATTTGCAGCATACAATCGCAACCAATATGTCAGTGAATACCGCTTAGGTGATTTGCCCGTTCCTTATTGTGGAAGGTAAAGCAATTTGGCAACTGGTTCTGGAACCCTCTGGGTTGCCCAAAATCAATACGTTGGTGGAGTTGCTGCTAGTGTTCATTGCTCAGCCATCATGACAATCAGATACAACCCGTCCGCACGAACTTCATATTTCACTTGGTCATAAACTCCCACATGGTGAAGCTATACGTCAGGTGGTTTGAGAATAATGATGAAAAGAGGATCAATTTTCACTGAATCTCATCCTACCTAATGGACGACCGACCTTGATCAGGACAGACAGTTCCATGCACATCTTTCAGGTATCTTCGTTTGGGGACACACCTCCCACCTAGAAAACCTGAAAACACACATCCATGCTACTCTCAAAGCACAACCTGGCTATCACAGAGGCAATATGAGCATCTGCACAGTGATGAACCACTTCTGCTGTTCAATATTGAGCACACATTGACTGTCATTCTGGATCAAATCTGAATACTTCAGTCACTTCAATAACTTCATCTAATGAAATCACATCTTCATCTGATGAAACTGCTCTCTCTGATCAACACATTCTGCTCTCTTCTATGGCTATTGAGGCTATCAAAGGCTGCCAGCACTGAATAGCACATTCATTTACACCAGAAAAGTCATTGTTAATGATAACATGTTTCATGTGAGAAAACATATATGAATCTCAAGATTCAAGATTGTATATTTGATAAATCCATTTGATCAGACACATTAAAGCTTGATTTGGAAACTGGGTACATTCTGTAGTGGGCCACATATTTGTTGTCTAACCCCGCCGGTCTATTCCAACGCTGCGCTATTATAACGAGTACTGGGGCAGCTCACATGTGCTTCCTCAGAAAATCAACCACCACTAGACATGTGTCAGTCCAGATCTCACCTAGCCGATTTTCCCTCTCACTCACGACTTCTAAACTCCCGCGGCTTCTCAGTAATCACCCAGTGACCACAGTCAAACTCCACAACCTCTGAATTCGGAAAGAAGCCGGATATCAGACCCAGTGCGTCGTCCCCGACATAATGGCTCTGGGTTGCACGAATGAAAAGTGCCGGTTTATCGAACTGGATGGCTGCCGGATCACGGTACGGGAAATCCCCTAGGGCGTCAAACGCTGCTGAGAGGATGTCTAGCGGGACGCGGAATCTGAGGAATGGCGAGGCCGGGTCGCGGGTGAGGTTGGTTAATAGGAAGAGTCGGATGGATTCGGACTGCGTTGGATCGTTAGCATGGATATTAAAAGAGGTAGGTAGCTTCAAAAAGCATAGACCTCCTCGTATTCTTTGAGAATCGCGTCCGCTTCAGCGAGCGTTTGGACTTTCGACTCGGCAACCTTGCGCATCCCGCGGACATATCGGGGGAAATCGTCCTTGAGAGGTAAATGGATGGGCGCATTGTCAATGGCGACGATGCGTGATACAAGTTCTGGGGATTTCAGGGCTAGTGCGAGGGCTGTTTTTGCGCCCCTGATCGTAGACGTTAATTCGTGTGCCGTTCTAGGTCAGACAAGTGAAGAGCTCACATCGAGTGGCCGACCAGGGTGGCATCACGAAGATAATGCTCCCGGATAAAGGCTTCGACGTCCAATGCCAATTCAACGTAGTCGTGCTTTGGATGATGGGGAGAGTCGCCGTGATTTCGAAGATCCTATGGCGGACAACCTCCTTGAGCTTGAGACAGCTAAAACGCGTTTGAACGACACGTACAACGGCATATACTGGGGTATCCAAATCGGATGCAAGGAACCTAGTCATAGGATTAATATTAATACTAGTATAGGAGAGGGAATATAAACTTACTTGCTCATACTCCTATTATTCTTCTTGCATCCGAACAAGCCATGCATGAAAATGATGGGAGACCTTCTTGTGTCCACATGCTTGTGTTTCGAAGGTCTATGTAATTGGTAGGCAAGCTGAACTCTAGATCCAGTAGAAGAAGAAGAATATGACCGGATCTGAAGCCGTCGCGCCCGGAGGAGCCAACAAGTAGAGCGACAGACCTGCGTGGTCATCGTAGGGGCGAACACTGTTGGGAACGAACGGGCGACGGAACTTGCAAACAGGAAGAAGACGAGATAACTTTGGCCATATCACCCAACAATGGAGATTACTGGTTGAGAAATGTGTGCGAATAGCATTCTTCTGCTGCTAAAGCTTCAATTTATATATCGTCGTCTTAATTACGAGGTGGAAATCCTTTTTTGGAGTCGGCAGCCGGAATTTCGGCAAAGTTGAGTCAATATGGCCGAATACGAAATGCCATTTTCCCATTTTCATTAATAATATTGCCGGTCCCATGATGGCCTTCGTTGTTATTGTGAAAAAAATGAAGTCTGGCTGTGGTCAGTCGTTATTTCAACCTGCTGACAGCTTCTGGATACCCCGACACTTCCCAGTACGTCTGTTAGAAATGACGAATGGCATTTGACTTCTTCGTCATGACAAGGTTGAAATTGCTTTTGCAAAATCATAGGTGTACATCTCTCGACCAAAGGCAGCAAGAGAGCAAAAGACTCATAACCAGCCAGAATAGACACATAACTACCAGTAGACATCGCTTGAAGATTCCGCATGCTATGATGAGAGTATAAAACAGAGCAACCGCAAGTTGGGACCAATCCAACGCCCGCCTCAAACCGCAAACACAAAGAAACGAGCCGCATTTCGAAAAACCCGCACCTGGTCCAAAGGCATGGTCACCTGCCAAGCGAATTAATCACAGAACTAACCATCACTGCAGCCTCTCGCTCCCAGTTTCCCACGACCAATGACACCTGTCCGCCTCGAACTCTGTTTAAACTGCTGCTCGGTAGCTGAGAGCCTCGGAGAACGCATCCTCTGATCTCTTCACGAAGCCGATCTCGGCTTGACCTCAGTGCGCGGGCAGAAACACCACCACGAGATACGATGTCGTGAACTCGAGGAGACAGAACGGAGGCAAGGGAGCGCCAAAAATGTGAAGGGAGGGAGGTCGTATCAAGAGATTGGTGCAGGAGTTGGAGTAAATTGTTCTGGTTCCGCGCAAAGTCGCCGCCTTCTTGGGTTTCCACAGGCTCGCCTGGTTCGTTAGATGGGTAGGTAAGGAATGGATGAATCGGTGGTTTGATAGTCTCTAGGAGAGCTTCTAGAGCAACGATATGCTGGCAACGTGTCGATACCTCCAGCAATGCCCGGTCGAGGCTAGGAAGCATGGACAGCCCCCGTGATAGCGCGGCTAGTGATGCAGTTAGAGCTGTATGAATATAGCCTTTTAAAGCCGCCAAAAGAAGCTCTGGTTTATATTCAGAAGCAGAAATGGCGGTATTCGGGGTAGGGGAAAGAAGATATAACGCAGTAATAGCGGATATAGTCCGCGCCTTTGCCTCCTCCTGTTGAGCATATGTTGTTGCTGCCGACCGATTGGCAGGTGAACCGTAGCTTTCTGCACCCGCAGCTTCCAGCGATAACGCGGTCATTGAAAACTTGTTGATGATTTGTTGCGATCTAGCCTTGATGCTTTCCTCGGCAGGAGTAACGAGATTACTACGAAACATCCGAATGATCTTCACCCTATCGAGTCCGTGGCCTTCCTCGCCGTCCGCAGTGGACGAGAACATCCGTCTTAACATCAAAAGCGTGTGAGACGCCCGCACCAAAGCCCGATGATCTTCTCTCGGGGACCCAGCCGAGCTACCTCCACCCATGTCTGCAGGGCGCGCCGTCAGCTCGAGCAGCTGACCTTCCAGCTGTCTTCCAAGCATCAAGCATCTCCCTACAGCTCGAGCAAGTCTCACAGTCGCCCAAGATCTCTCAGCAGCACCTCGAACCTCCTCCGCTGCTTCCCATTTTCGTAAGACATCCTTTTCAAGCCTTTCATATCCCTCTGTCAGTGCGGCAACTTGAGCTTCGACGGCCTGCAAAACCCGCTGACCGGAGTCAGTCTGGTCTCGAGTATGCGTCAATAGCGGTAGCGCAGACTTTGTCGTCAGAGTGTGAATATGAGTGTCTATCTCTTGGATATCGAAGAGGACGCGGGATAGAGGGGTAGAGAGATCGAGAGGCGTGTCGGAGGGGTTATTTGTGCTCGTAATCAGCGTATTGGCAAAGGAGGTAGGAGAGAAAGAGGACGGAGGAGGTAGGAGAGAAAGACGGATCAAGGAAGGCTTCGTAGTCGATGTAGGACGGCTCGGATTCAGCCATTGTCTTGTTGGATGCTTGCTTTTCAATGCTACTGGCGCTTCGCTAGTATGATCGTTCCCCAGGCCTGCTCGCAAAATGCCATCAAATGGGACAATTTAACAATCTTAGCCTCAAGCCCCAAAAATTGATGCGAAAGTAAAGAGCATCCATGATGCGCGAAATCAATGGGGTATATGAACGGGTTGTAGCTCACCACTGATGCAGTTGGTTGAAGCAAACCCGATCGAAAGCAAGCAAAATGCGGAAGCAAATAGAGCGTGTGCAATCTCAAGGGCAGAGTAGGTTAGCCAGGAAGAATGCAGTCATCCTTTGGGCATCGAGAGAGCTATCGCGGAGTGTGGAGAGTACGGAGAAGGCTTATGAGCTGTGAGGAGGTGAATCGCCACCGGTTAACGACGTCGAGCATCACGTGGCCAATATGAAGTCATCGGACGAAAGCAGCTAAACTCTCCAAATGTTACCAGTTTGTGATCATTGATTCATTAAAGCTTAAATATTGTACAAAGGAAGTTTGCCCACAAGGAAAATTGCCAGAAGGACTTGTAAAAGGAGCGCAATTGGGGAATATCAAGGACAACCACAATGCAGAGGATGCCCAGAGAGCATGTTCAGCCCAAAGCAGAGGTGAAAACAGACGCAAAATGTGTGTAGCCCAAAGCGAGTTGCAAAACAGTGAAAACAGACGCAAAGAGGTATATAGGTGAATCGCGGGGATAGAACTCCTGAGAAATGCAAGCCCATAGAAAACAAAAGCACAGCCCGCAAAGCAATGCCCTTCGTGATTCCAATCAAACCGGCTCCTGCGATAGCTCTTTCATCCCAACCATCTCGTACTCTCCTCCACCATCTCGATTTCGACCTCTACCCCTACCTAGAGAGAAGCCTCCTTGGTCACCACCGTCCGCTTCAATCTCAGTCGCGGCATCAGCCGCAGCATCCTGACGCCCGCCCGCGTGTTTCGAAGGCCCGAAAATGATCGGTCTGAGCTCTCTCCACTGGCACGCCCACATGCCCAGAAAAGTCATCATGGCCGCGCTGGCGGCTTGTAAACCCCACCATAAGAGATTCGTAGGTACGGAGTGCGTGTAAAAGGACGTAATTATTAGATGAATTAAATGAATGGTGAGTGCGAAATCGGGAACGAGTTTTGAGCGTGAGACGAGCAGGAGAAGGAAGATGGCACTGCGAAGCAGAACGGTTAACATGCATTCTGGCAAGTCGCTAGAAAAAGTAGCAAATACTCACGAAATAAAGCTATTGAGCAGCCAAACGAAACCGAGCGTCCATCCGATAGTCGTGTCCCCCCTGAGACTGCGCCAGCTAAGGATCAAATCCGGGGAAAAAGCAGTTCCCGCCACCAGGGCGGTGAATAGAATCAAAATCGTGGCGCAAACATAATAAGCTGTCTGTAATAAGACAATCTTTCTGATAATCTTAAGCGGAGGGAGGTCTTTCAGTGCACCTGCTCTCCGGGGCTTGGTGCGGCGAAGCGGTTGCATGAAGGATCGGAGAGGGAGTGTTGGGAGTGGCTCAACGGGTCCTAGAAGAACATATCATGTCCCCTCTTAAGGGATCCAATGAACAAAAGAAAAGGCGTCAAGACATCGACGACACAGTCGAGCCGGAGAGAGTTGAATATTGCTGAGAGGAAATATGTTTACCTAGAACATGCGATGACGAACGGCCGCTGCAGCGGACAGCGAGAACGGGCGAAAGTTCGACTCACGTGATCCGATATTTGCCGTACCTAAGCAACTTCGACGTGGAGGTGAAGGAATCAGAGAACAATTAATAGCTACTATCCGCTCGTTTCCTTCGGTATTCTCGCATACGTCACCAACTAGCCATGGGGTGGTTCTCACGCTCGTCAGACGAATCGTCGCCGAGATCCGCCGACGGCGGCGCAATTGCTCCAAACCGATCGTCCCGCGCCCAATGCTACAAGGGCCGAGACATGTTCTTCGACTGCTTGGATAACAATGGCATCATAGACTCTATCAAAAGGGACGAGGAGGCGCGAGCGAAGTGCGGGAAGGAAATACAAGAGTTTGAGACTGCTTGCTCGAAAACCTGGGTATGTTTGTTGGCTTGCGATTTGGGCAGCCGGAAGATGGGATACTAATGTGTCTCTTGTTGACAGGCGAAATACTTTAAAGAGAAAAGAGTCATGGAGCATCGACGACAGCAATCGATTGATAGGATAAAGCAAGATGATGCTGATGCCGCGGCTCAGCGCAAGACAGCAAACTGACGAGGCGGCCGGCCATTGAACCGATTGTTTTATTTTTACGCGTTCGGAAATACATGGATGGCGCAAGGGTTTGGCATACTCCATATGCATGTACATTATTTGGCTTGCCGGCAGGGTTATTATTCATTGGCTCTTTACTCTCTGATCCCTTCGCGTTGGTAGATGGCAAACTACTGTGTAAAACAGGAGGACTTTTGACCTCATGATCTTTTCATACATATAATGTGTGAGAAGAGGAGAAGCTCCAGAACCTGGTTCCTTATTAATTTGTACTATTATTCCCATTAAACAACATTATTTAGGATGAAGCCTGTCAGGGTGCTCCTTTATGTCCACCTCTGCTTCGACGTGCAAGTAAAATCCGGAAAACGCTCTTAGCCCGGATCAAATGCTCTTAAAAATCAAATCAAGAATCAGACAGATGTCAACGCTAAATTAGAGTCAAAAATGCTCGCGCCTATTGCTTCCATTTCGCCAAGTGTTCCATGATATTCTGCACTTGCTGGTGGGGCTGCAGTAGTTGTTGTAGATCCCCAGTACCTGGGGTACCGTAAAGTGATGGGAGATTGGGATTCGCCACGAAGGAAGGATTGGGTGGATGCCCGTACGGTTGTGCGGGAACGGGCTGCTGGCCAACTTTGGGCGCAGATGGAATGGGGTTGCCTTGTTTGGAAACACTGCTAAGAAGACTGGCGAGATCCGTAGGGTTGATGCTAGGTTGGGCGTTCATTTGCTGCCCAGGCGGTGGCTGTCTTTGCTGCAACGCGCCTAGAAGAGAGTGGAGGGCAGGGGCGTCCAGGGTCGAAATGAGATTCGCGACGTTGTTTGGCACTACAGCTGGATTTTGCACCGGCTGCGGTGGTATTGGGGCCCCTAAAACAAGGGGGGCGGGAGGCTGACTGGGTAGAATACCTCGCGCACGAAGAACGATTTCAGAGGCAACTTTCACATCGAGCTCAGAGTATTCTAACGAACAAGTTAGTCCATGCTGCGCTGAGCGAAGGGTAAGATCTACTGACCATTGAAACGGACGTTCTCAACACCGCTGCTACGATCGAATACCTGCAAAGGAATTTTTCCCGTGTATTGGTTGGGTCGTCCTAACCTAACAATTGCCAGGACGCCTTCGAGTATCTGGCGTTTGACAACGGCAGAAAGGTCTATTCGTGGACTTAGAATCAGAACATCAGTTCGCAGCCCACGATCTCGAAAGCCGCTTTCAATGCGGTACACAAAGCCACTGCGACACAGTAAGATGTTAGCGGATGAAAGAACGCAATACCGTATTAGGAGTCGAACCTGTCGACATTTTCCAGAACAATAATTTGGACGTCGGGTACGTCTCGGGGTGCTCTTCTGGGAATCGGCAATTCAGAATCGCTTGCATATCCATAACCCGTGGGGCTGGGGCTCCTATATCGCTTCCCCCGCGAATATGGTGACCTTGACCTTCGTCTACTTCGCTGATCACCTCTCTCAATACTTCTATCTCTCGAGCGATATTCCTCGCGACGATCGCGTGGCGGGGGTGAGCGGGGAGGCCTATAATGATCGCGATGGCGGTCATCCCTATCTCTAGAGTCGCCGAACGAAGGCCTTCGACCGTCTTTGGGTCGATCATATCTATCATGCCGGTCGCTAGCGAACCTGCCATCATTAGGTTCTCTTGACCTGCCATATTCAGGGGATCTCGATATCCGGGGCCTATGCGGGCGTGGCGTTTCGAGAGGGGGAGCGTTCCGTGTATTTCGCTGGGGCTTCGAAATTTCCAAGTCTGCTCAGTTAGCAAGGCTCAGAAACACTCTACAAACAGAAAACTTACGGATTTTCCGCCCCCTGATGATACCACCCTGTTCCGCTTTCAAAGCATCACGACAAGACGTTGCTTCCATGAATTGAACAAACCCATAAGCTTGCTTTATGGATATTTGAGCAAGCTTCCCATATTTATGGAAAAGATGAAAAAGATCACGCTTAGTGACCTTCTCCGTAGGAAGATTCCCTTTTTCTCGAGTTAACATCGTCATCTGCAAAATCTCATTGGTACACATACCGACAAATAGTCTTGACCCCATCGGGAATCTGTCCCACAGGCCTTCTGTAACATAGACCCTCTCATCATGAAGGAACTGATCATACTTTTTCTGCACGTCCGGACCCCAAGGAGCCTCAGCCGTGCCTAAACTCGGGGACCTCAGACCATTACCTGCCGTCTCCTTGACAGCCGTGTCTGGGCCAACCCCGGTGGAAGCGCCGGGAGCATGTGCAGACTGAAATGGCGCCGTAACAGTTGTGGCCGTGGACGCCCCAGAGGCTCCAGCGTGAGCGGCGTTTGGTAGCCCGCCGGGCGATGAAAAATTACTTTGCAAATATTGGGACGTCCCATTGGGAGTTGAGTTATGCAATAAGTGAAATGAGCGAATGTCATCATTGGGCGAATAATTGGGGTGGATAGCCGGTTTTTCTTGGGGAGGAGGGCGTGGGGGAAGACCTAAGGGAGATGACAATGAAGTTTCAGGATTCGAATCAGTGGCGGGCGCGGATATGGTCGTCGCGGTATTGTTGATAGCAGTGGGCGGAGAGTTGGACAGGTTATCGAGCAGGGATTGATAGTTGATCTCGTCATCTGAAGTCTTGGAGCGACCTGCTTCATCATTCAAAGCCTGCTGCTCATCTTTCGAGGCCACAGCGCTGGGCGAGGTAGTCAGTTCATGCGATGCGGAAGGTTGAACAGCATTTGCTGGGGATACACTTGTGGGGTTTGAATGGGAGTTCTGGTCTGCAAGGGGCAACAATGTGTTTGTGATAGTGTTTTGACTAGTCAGGGAAATCACTGAGGGCGGGAGTTGGGTGGAGGAGCTCAGGTCTTGAGCAAGTGAAAAATCAGATTGATTGCGTGTTTGTTGACCATCGTCAGAACCATCAAAGCCAGTTGGAGCTTGATCCTCATTGTTGGCTGCCGTCAAAGCTGCCTGGCTCTCTGGGGGGAAAGAATGTGTATATGCCGGAGACCGTCCCACGAGTGGAATACTGCCGCCAGCTGCCATCGCATCTGACTGTACTCCTTGCGACGCGGTTTCGTAGATGGACGTTTCATTCAGCGCTGGGTCCATCTGGTTGCGTAGGACAGGGATGTTTGACGGTTCGGGGATGTGTAGTGGGCGAGGGCTTTCTGGCGTCAACGTTTTCCCACGGAAGTGAAGTACATTGTCAGGAGGTTTGGATGTCATGTATGCGAGTTTTAACGTCAGGATTCATCGAGGGAGAGTAGCTGGGCTGAAGGAAGAAGAACTGAGCTGGCTTTCACTGTGAAAGGCAACTCAGCTAGAGAAACAAAGGTCACACAAACTCAAGATAAAGGAAGAAGGAAAGCTGTGATGTTAGCAGATGGTGGTGGATTGTGAGAGAAGAGTGTTGTGATGTGGAAGAAGCGAGAATCTTGAGGTCGTCAGCGTTCGCCAGATCAGATGAGGAGGGGCCCAACCTGGAAGAAGCTAGCGCAGTCCAGGCCCCTCAAGCGCCGCCTTGTGGCTTTAGCTTTGCTGGGAGCTGGAAACCTTAACTACGCCACAGATCACGTTTCGAGACTAGTGTTCACGTGACACCGCGCTTGATCAAGAGCTCGCCGCGGCTTCAGCACTCGACATGAGGGTTTGTTGGATTTATAGGAGAAATGCTCTCCCAAGGATGTCGCCGTGTCCAATTGGTATCACAAAGTGGTGCTTGTAGCTGGCTCAATCTCAGACCCTCCCTGTTGCGTGGATTCTCGAAAAATGCCCACCAGAACGCCCAGGAGCCCAGCAAAGACCAGCTACAAGTCGCCAGGAACTGGCTTGCAAACTTGTCAGCAAAGACAATCCCTAGGGATATCGGCGATGTTTCTTTCAGTAGATCAAGCGGGCCTGGTGGCCAAAACGTCAACAAGTACGGTCTTCCTCCCTTTTCCCCATCACGCAGGCTGAGCTAAACCAACTACTCTTGTCCAACGCAGAGTTAATTCAAAGGCCACTCTCAAAGTACCACTGGCAGCCCTTCTGCCCATGATACCTTCTGCGTTACATTCCCAAATACGTTCGTCGCGCTACCTTGCGGGCAGATCTGAGAGTCTTGTGATCCATTCGGACGAAAGCAGGAAACAGTCCCTCAATGTCGATCTTTGCTTCGAGAAGCTCAAGGACATACTCGTAGCTGTAGGAAAGGAGGCCATCCCGGGAGAAACGTCTCCAGAACAAAGGAGAAAGGTGAAAGGCCTGTGAGTGGGGCAGATCTTTACTTCTTCCCGGAGCCACCGACTGATCACCAGGCACAGTCAAAAAGCCGCGAATGAAGCACGAATCAAGATGAAAAAGGCTCACAGCAATAAAAAGAGTAGCCGGAGGGGTAAAGGCTATGATGATTGATTCCGTGGTAATATCATCTACCTAGTGGAGTATTTACTCTTCCAAAAACTCGAAGCAAACAGATTCCGTCTACGCTTTTCCCAACCCACCGCCAACGCCGTATTTTGCGCCCAGTCAAACCAAAAATCGATGCAGCCGGTCAATCTGTTGCAATATGTTCTGCCTTGTGCAGAGTTGCTTCCATAACTTGACGAAGCGCGGGATCAAGTTCTTTCGTCTCGAGCAAAGAACTTAGCCACTGCGTCACCTCTTTCGCAAGGCCCTTGGCTGAATCACCTGCCAAACGTTCTCGTAACCGTGTCAAGGAGGTCGAAAAGGCGCGGGGGAATTTTGCGGAGGACGGTTTTAAGCCGGCGACAGGAAGTCTGATGTAGCACATCTGAGCTCGAGGACTCCGACTGTTATTGATCATCATGTGTTCGGCAACATGTGATAAAACGGGTTGAAGGCATGGTGTTTCTTCGAATTCTGCAAACATGTTGTAGAATTCATAGCCAAGGGCATCGTCGTCGCCAAATTGTTTCATAGCGGCAGCAAATACCGCCATAGGAATAGCTCCTGTTAGAGCAGGTGTGGAATTCAGTTTCTCCAAGGCTTCTTCATCGGCTTTATCTCCGTCGAGTTTGGGGTTGACATCCTCCCCGGTTATCTCTGGGACTGTAATAACGTTCGCATCCGGATCGTCGGGGGCATTCTGGGTCGCGGGACGCTGAGTGCTTCCATCCAGTCCCAGCACTTTCTGCCGCACGGCAATACGGGCAACATAAATCATTTCTAGCTTCGCATACTGGAGCCAAAGCAAACGCGAACTTTTACAGAAGCGCAGACCTCGTTGCATATACCCTCTAGCTTGTGTCATATCCGCATGGTCTTCCAATGCATAGCGCCCAGCAGAGACCCAGAGTTCCGCTTGCGTGGGGTGTAATCGAAGAGCGCTCGTGTAGATTTCCGATAGCTTCTTGTAAGCTTTTTGTTTCCGCGCATACTCTATATATTGCATCCATAGACCTAGGTCTCCATGACATTTCCTTGTAGCTCTGTCGAGGATGAAAAATATGCGCCGTTGTCCGCTGTGCGCCGGAGCTCTAATGCCTAGTCTCTTTATTCTCTTCCGTCGCAAAAGGTCCAGGTTCATCTCAAATTCCGCATATCGCGCAAAATCGGCAGGTGTCGGGCCACGGGCATTGATTTTGTGCTCAAACTCCGACCGCTTTTTCATAATCGATGTGACCTCATCCTAACATGAAAATCAATGGGTTAGCTGTTCTGACCTCCCGACCAAATGATCACAAGGCGCTTACCTTGGAAAATATCTTTTTCCTTTCAAACTCCTTTAGCTCAGGAACCGATTGCTCGAGGTAAAAGCGAGCTTTATCAGTAGCCGCCGTCATGTTGGGCTCGTTCAGCTGTCGCTTTCGATTTCTCGACTCTCTCTCACGCCTGGATGAAGGGTTGGAGTCGAAAATGTTGACGGGGCGGAGAAACTATTTGCCGTTGTGCCTAGGCTTTTCTCCTGAAATCGTCGTTCGCGCCCTCACCACCTCGTCACATTCCTTCCCATTCCCACGGGGGCCATTGCTCGTCCTCACCCTTCTTCTCTCCTTGCTTTTGCTTCTTGACGCTCTTTTTGTCTTCTTGCAGTTAGCTTTCTCTTCGATTGATGGCCTGGCGATACCTGTTGCCCGTTTGATTACATTTTGTCCTTCATCATGGCGCCCAAGTTCCGGGATGGGGATACGGTCGTCTCTGTGAGTTCACTTGTATGACTATCAAAGCATGGAGTGTATGCTAATATACTGAAGCTCAATGGAAAATGGATCTCTTGGGCGCATACTCTAGTTGCATATTCAGCCTTCTTGGGTGCTTTAATAGTCGGAGTTTCGTTGCACTACAAGAAGATCGTTCAAAATGAATACTACGGCTACCCCGAAGAATGGTTCCCATCGGTCTCAGCTACAATCGGCGATCGCTACCCGGAACGCTCCGTCTTTCAAGTCTTCATTGCCATAACGTCTGGCCCTCGTTTCGCCCTCGTCTTCCTCTGGTATGTCCTCACCGCGCGTCCCAATTCCACCCTACCGAAAATCATCCTCGGCACTGGGCTGTTCCGGACCTTGACATGCGGAGGCTGGACGTATATTACTTCTACCGATGACCACGACTGGCATGACATCTTCATGATTTCCTACCTGGTTGCGACTCTTCCATGGACCCTCGGCTGTCTCGCGCTTAGCCCGAATAACCCACGTGCCATTAAATATCGGAAGAGATTAGCAAGTTTATTCTTCGGCACTCTCATTCCTTTAATATACTATTTTATTCAGCACAAAGTTCATAAGGTTCCCGGTGGTGAGTAAATCATGGTGTCCTAAGCAAAACCGTGATTAACCCCGTTTAGCATACACGAAATACGCATTTTTCGAATGGGCACTTATCCTGTTTGATGTTGGCTTTGATGCGGTGACGGCTCTTGATTTCGAAAGCTTCGAAATTGTGGTGAAAGATGTCAAGGGAATCAGCAGAGGGTATGTTCCGCGGCTTCCGAAATAGAAATGTACAGTCGCTATGTTCGCCTTCGATAGTGGAACTAGTTCTAAAACAATGGACAGAACTGCCAAAACAGCCAGAGACGCTGTACTCGAAAAAGAGTATGCCATCTTTCATTATTGTACTGCATCCACAACACGTCGCTGACCCTTTGATAGAAGGGATAGTACTATCAGACATTCGCTCGGCGAAGGCTTCCGGTTCTCCGAGGCCATCGATGCCGCAGCAGATATCTACAATGGGGTAAGACCTACAATATGGATCCTGTCGAACCGGGCTGATAAGTATAGTTTGTCTTTTGGTCTCTGTTGACGTCGCTGGGCGTACTAGTCTGGTGTAAGTGTGCTTTGCAGGTCATTTTCTGCACCTTCTAACCTAAACATAGATTTCCCATTGTGGAACATGGGCATTTCGGGCTACGAGGCCTTGGTTATGGTGACAGTGTCGCCGTTCCTCTTGGCTATACCGTCACTACGATCCATCGCAACACGGGATCACCGATACCTTCACCTGTTATCACTGGTTGGTCTTCTTGCCTACCTCGTTAAGAATCCCGTGTACCGTCTTTTCACTGTTGGCTTTGCCGTGGCAATGGGCTGTCTTGCGTGGACCGGCACATGGTATGGCGAACGCAATCAACCCGCACGCTTGGAAACTAGGATTATAGCCTGGACCATCGGATTGCTTGCATCTAGCGTTGCGAAATATGCCTTCCATACCAACAACCCCATTTGGCCGATCCTTCATCCAGAAAATGGGGGCTGGAACAAAACTGCCTTTGTTGTTGCAGTTGTCAGTGTCCTTAGGTCGACCACTCGTCGAAATTCCGTTGACTATCATTCACAAAATGGCAGAAAAGGCCCATCCCTTTTCGCTGCGTTCGGTCTTGGCGGGCTATTTTTCGGTTTGCATTCGCTCTTGTCTGACTCCAGTACGATGATTCTCTGGGTCTGGGAAGGACATCCAGTTCGCGGTCCGATTTCAGTACCTCATGGATCGCTCGTTATTTTCGCAATGGGTGTGGGTGTGATGGTGGGCTTATCATATCCCCGGCTCTCCGGAAGCTGGACGGCATTTGGATTAGGCTCCCTGGGGGCCACCATGCTAACATGTTATTCCCACTGGTCCGGCTTTTATGGCGCTCTTACTGTGGCCGCCTACCTCATGGCAGTAACCCCGGTTTTATTAACCTCCGCCCTACGCCATTCTCCCGCGAAAACATTTGGTCTCGGCTTCCTAGTTTACAATTTCATGGTTCTGTTCCATGTTTGGGTCGTTGCTTATGCATTCGTTCCCGGCGGCCCCCTTGTGCGAGAGCACACTGACTGGGTTATGGCTACCACAATGATTTTGATTGGAGCAGGCGTCTTTTCGGCGTCTGTGGCCAAGCCTTCGTCCCCGAAAAATAAGAAAGCGGCATCTCAAAATCGCAAGCAACGTTCTTACTACTATTATGTCCTTGCAGTCTTGCAAGTTCTCTCCGTGGTCATTGCATACCTCCGGTTCCCGACCAATGACTATACGCCTTATCACAAGGAAGATAAGGTTGTCACTGCAGGAATCTGGACGATCCACTTCTCATTGGACAACGACATGTGGACTTCGGAAAAACGGATGCGTGATCTTATCAAGGAGATGGAACTGGATGTCATCGGTCTCCTGGAATCCGATCTCCAGAGAATTATCATGGGCAATAGGGATACCACACAATTCCTCGCCGAAGATCTCGGGATGTATGTGGATTATGGCCCAGGCCCTAACAAGCATACTTGGGGATGCGCGTTACTCTCAAAGTTCCCTATCCTCAATTCGACGCACCACCTACTACCATCGCCAGTTGGTGAACTGGCTCCTGCCATTCATGCGACTCTGGACATGTATGGTGAGCACGTGGACGTGGTGGTATTCCACTCTGGTCAGGAAGAGGATCCCGAAGACCGAAGGCTGCAGACTGAATATCTCTCGAAATTGATGGGCTCCTCACCGCGACCTCTTATCCTCCTCAGCTACCTCGTCACGAAGCCCCTGGAAGGAAACTACAACACCTACGTCAGCGAGCTAAGTGGAATGAGCGACATCGACCCATCCGACTGGGACCGTTGGTGTGAATATATTTTATATAAGAAGATCCGCAGAACTGGCTACGCCAGAGTGAGCCGCAGCACGATTACGGATACAGAACTACAGGTACTAAATCATCTTTCAATCATTTTGCTTTCATAGCTGACGATGTTGCAACAGGTCGGGAAATTCGTCGTGGGACAGACTGAGAGCTCGAACGAGCGTATTTCGGAAGAACAGGTGCCTGCAGGATTGCGGTTCCCGGCGCTATTCCGAGGCCAAGGAGTTCGCGGTCATCGGTATCATGTCTTTGATGAGCCAAGATACTATAAATAATGTGTCTCTAAGAGCCCGGTTTTATCAATATCTAACAATATGGAATATTTTCCACGTCATGTCATTATAGATGGTTCCCACCGTGTTCGGTGGGTGATAGTTAGTGCGTGAGATAATCCAGACGCAAATTGTACATCAGACATGGTTCGAACTGTTTTGCCAAAGTCGTCATTCCCCACTGCCCGCTCCGCAGTAGCCAAGGCGACGAAAGCAATTGCTGATATGATGCTCTTCCCATCTTCCCGATGGCATCACGTGTATGGCGAGTGGTTGGCAGAACAAGGTTGGTCGCCGACGTCATTGCCCGTCCTTGCTTGCAACTCTCGCTATCCCAGTCTTTCCCTCAATTTCTCTGCTGCGATCTCTTCTATATAAGGACGTTGTATATCACGAAAGTGACTATTACCGCGGCTACTCAAAATTCACTTGTCTACAGCTAGTTCTATCACAACGACTAGCCCCCTTTAAACCGTTCTATACGAAGATCCCTTCCCTCTACACATCCACAATCATGTCGAAGTCACGTTTGCCGATGTGGATAGGCCTCGGTGTCGCAGGTGCCGGTGGCTATTACCTATACTCTGCCGGAGGCGACCCGAAGAGAGCAACTAGAAAATTTGAAGGTTAGTCCGGCTCTACAGTCTAAAATTGGCAATGGATTGGATTGCTGATGATCGGCGAACAGATGATGCCTCGCGAGCCGCCCGCGAACTAAGAGGCGGAAGCACCGATGCCCAGCGTGCAGGCTCTAAGGCCGGAGCCAAAGTTGATGAATCTGTGAGCACTGGATACCCTTGGATAGATGCGGCTTTCACGATTGTTCGAACCATCCACCGCCTGCAAGAATATTCGCCACCACCAAATGTACCCAGAAAGATTGGATGAGTTGTCCATGCTAACTTGTTCGACGTTGTAGGTTGACAAGGCGCAAGACACTGCGAAATCGGTCAATCAGAAAGTAACTGATTATGCGAAAGATAAAGCAGAAGATCTGGATAAATACCGTCAGGATACGGCCAAGGATTTGAATAAGAAGATTGATAATTTAGAGAGGGGCGTTGAGGACAAGGCTGCCGAAGCGAAGAGTGGTATTTCGTCCTGGTTCGGGGGTGGGAAGAAGTAGTTCGGCTCTCTTGTGGGCGAGGGGACGGGTGGATCCGTTGCATCGCAATTTGGGATTATTTGCGTGGGCCGTCCGTTATATTTTGAGACATGGGCCGGTCATGTCTTATTGAGTCCAGTCCATTCATGGATGGGTTCGTATGGCTATCAACACCAACTATTATGCAAGCCGTTAAATCACGGACAGCTTTCAGGGAATATCTTCCCTGATGGAATTATTGCATGGGGGCTTTGCAAAATGGAGTAGGCGTCAGTTAGGTTAGCAATGCTCAAATTGTTGAATTGAATGTTCAATTCCCTTTTTCTTTCTCCTCCTGTTGCTCGCTGGTGATTCCTACGTCATCGGCGCGAGGGACAATGTGATGTCTTGGCATTTGTGTCGCGAGCTTACGTAAGAAGCCAATCAACGCGCGACGCGTCGGTCTGGTGTCGCGAAATCGTGTTAATTGGAAAATCGCCAGGGAGGTCAACATGAAAGGCACAACCAAACCCATTCACAATTATCCCTTCCTCCATATTCTATTCCGCACCGCATTACCACTTCCATATATACCCGAGTATATTTTAAGCCATTGCGACCAAACAAAGAAGCAGACGAGGTAGCAGCAATGCCGACCCGAGTCCAACCCAGTCGCGCCTCCAAATTGGCTGGGCGAGGCCTACCGTCCCAGCAGGCGGGCATCCAGGCCTTTACACGAGCAGGAAAGTCCGGCGTGGGAGCTACAGGAGGAGCCAAAGATGCTACTTCTTTGAAACGCAAATTGGACGATACGGAGATCGGACAGTCGGACCTGAACACCAGCACTACCGGCAGCAGACCGCAGAGGCGGAAATTGATACCTGCCACCCCGGTCGAACGCCCTCCTCCTACCTCCTCGTCTACATTACCAAATAAATCTACACTTTTACCGTCTGGTTTTGCATCAGGCAAAGCTCAGCGGGATGTTTCATCCTCTCCTGATTCCGTCGAGGTGCACGAACGCTCAGCTGTATTTTACGACATTATCGACCTCTATTCTTCCTTTTTAAAAGCGTTATCACTACATCATGCACATAATGGATCCGCCTCGGTCGACCTTAATGAACTGCTTATCAAAATTGAGCGAATATGGAAGAAGCGCAAGGTGGTGACGGAAGACATCCAGAAACTCTTATTCATCGACAATAATATCAAAACCTCTCCGAATGGTAATGCTGGCCAACCACCCAATCGATTTCGATTAACAAGTTACGGAGCAAGAATCTATCTGGATAGATTTGGGAATGACAATGGGGAGGAACTGCAAAGGGATGAAGCAGGCCTAATCTCGAGGTTTTCGCGAGGCCTCGAGGATATGTGGGGAGAGAAATATCTGGACGGATCTGGCGATGAAGAGGACGATTCCGAGTTATGGCGAGATATTCCGCTGGTACCGATTTATAAGACACCGAGTGCGTTTCTTTCGTTACAACGCGGGAAACAACGCCCCCTGGTCCTGCAAGCTGGACTTGTGGGATCGACAGACAAAAGTATAGGAGCCAGGCCTAAGGAACAAGGAACAGTGTCAAAGGAATGCGCCATTGACCGTCGAAAGGGCCTTCTAGAGAGGGTCAAATCAAAGGCCCTTCGCCAGACAAAGCTGCCGCCGCCGCTATCCAAGGAAGCCGTCCTGCAGCGCTCTGCCGCCGGGCGCACCCTCGAGATTGTCAATGTGCTACTTTTACTTTCTCCGGCTACGACGACCGATCCAGCAATGTCTTTCTTTACCCCGCAACGAAAGGCATATAAGCTAGCAACAATTGTGCAGACTATAAAGGACTCGATGCGAAACCCCATCTCAAAAGAGGAGGTGGAAGTGTGTTTGGATATGCTCGTGCAGCCGGACGTGGCGAAGAATTGGATTAGCCTTGTTGATACCGGTGGCATGAAATCAGTGGTGTTACGACCAGCAAGAAATATCTCTCCCCAGGAAATACACGACAAGGTGAAGAGCAGGAAATTTTGATATCTAGAGCTGCTCAACGGAGTGCACTTTTGGAATATCACCTTTTTGGTATGATCCCTGTAATGGAGTTGACTGGTTAGGAGATTTGTATGCATAAACGGCATGTGTTAATTAGAATAGAATTGAATGATACCCTCAATAACAAACTCCTTTCTATCCTTACATCTCCTATCCTCAAGGTTGTGAAGGAAGCAAAGATTGACCCAGAGTCGCGCCGAAAGACGCGCTCGCACGTGACCACTTTACGCGTTGGAGCTCCAGAGAGCATCGCGAGACCAGCAAAGAACTTCAGAACTCCAGACACCGTTTTTGAAGTCGTCTGAAGCACTGTTTCAATTGAAAAAATGGCTTCGCGACCAGAACTCAAGGTACAGCTCGCCCTTCTATTTCCATTGTGACACCCCTTCTAACCGTGACTCCTACCAGGTGGACGACGATGCTGGCTTTATTCGATTCTTCCGCTCGCTTCCCCAGAAAGACGACTCCTCCACAGTTCGCATTTTCGATCGCGGAGACTGGTACACAGCCCATGGCCCCGATGCCGAATACATTGCCCGCACAGTCTACAAGACCACATCCGTTCTGCGAACGCTAGGACGGAGTGACACCAATGGCCTCCCCTCCGTCACAATGACGGTAACCGTCTTTAGGAATTTCCTTCGCGACGCTTTGTTTCGGCTAAGCAAGAGGGTAGAAATATGGTCGTCGCAGGGCGCGGGGAAGGGAAGCTGGAAAATGGTCAAGCAGGCGAGCCCTGGTAACTTGCAGGACGTGGAGGATGAGCTGGGCTCGGGGGGTGGAGCTATGGATACTTCGCCGATTATTCTGGCCGTGAAGATATCTGCAAAGGCTTCCGAGGCTAGACATGTGGGCGTTTGCTTTGCGGATGCCAGCGTTAGAGAATTGGGGGTCAGTGAGTTCGATGACAACGATATGTACTCCAACTTCGAATCGCTGGTTATCCAGCTGGGGGTCAAGGAGTGCTTGATTATTGCGGATGGGGCGAAGAAGGATGTCGAACTTGGCAAACTAAGGGCTATCGCGGATAGTTGTGGGATCGCCGTTTCAAACAGGCCCGCGGCGGACTTTACGACGAAGGATATTGAACAGGACCTATCGAGATTGCTGAAGGATGAACATGCCGCGGGGACATTACCGCAAACGGACTTGAAATTGGCAATGGGCTCTGCCGCGGCTTTGATTAAATATCTTGGTGCAATGTCGGATCCTTCAAATTTCGGCCAGTATCAGCTATACCAGCACGATTTGTCGCAGTATATGAAGCTCGACGCGGCCGCGCTGCGAGCGTTGAATTTGATGCCGGGGCCGAGAGACGGTGCAAAGAACATGAGTCTCTACGGTCTTTTGAACCACTGCAAAACGCCCGTTGGCGGCCGCTTACTCGCTCAGTGGCTGAAGCAACCCCTGATGAATCACGAGGATATTCAGAAGCGACAGCAGCTAGTTGAGGCGTTTGTAAGCGACACAGAACTCCGACAGACGATGCAAGAGGACCATCTGAGATCGATACCTGATTTGTACAGGTTGGCGAAGAAATTTCAGAGGAATGTGGCCAACCTGGAGGATGTTGTCAGGGTGTACCAGGTTGTGATCAGATTACCTGGTTTCATCAGGACGCTGGAAGCAGTCATCGATGAACAATATCAAGTCCCCCTACACTCGGAATACACATCGAAGCTTCAGAATCTTGCCAATAGCTTTGACAAATTCGCTGAAATGGTGGAATCTACCGTTGACCTCGAAGCCCTGGATAGCCATGAGTTTATAATCAAGCCGGAGTTTGATGACAGTCTTCGGGTCATTCGAAAAAGGCTGGACAGGCTAAGACATGATATGGGTGAGGAGCATAGGGAAGTGGGAGACGATTTAAACCAAGAAGTCGACAAGAAGCTCTTCCTCGAAAATCATAGAGTGCATGGGTGGTGTTTTAGGTTAACGCGAAATGTAAGTCTCGGTGTGAAAGTGATTTTGTTTGCAGTACTAATTGATCACCTACAGGAGGCGAGCTGTATAAGGAACAAGAAAAAGTATCAGGAGTGTTCTACCCAGAAGAACGGAGTATATTTTACCACCTCGACAATGCAATCTCTTCGACGAGAACATGACCAACTTACTCAGAATTACAACCGGACCCAATCTGGCCTGGTTACTGAGGTGGTAAATGTTGCGGCATCGTACTGCCCGTTACTAGAAGAGCTTGCCGGTATTCTAGCCCACTTGGATGTGGTCGTGAGCTTTGCACATGTCTCTGTCCATGCACCTACGCCATATGTCCGCCCTACAGTGCACCCACGGGGAACGGGCAATACCGTTCTCAAGGAAGCCCGGCATCCTTGCATGGAGATGCAAGACGACATTTCCTTCATCACCAACGACGTCTCCTTGATCCGAAACGAGTCCTCCTTCCTTATCATCACCGGACCGAATATGGGCGGTAAATCCACTTATATCAGGCAAATCGGTGTCATCGCCTTGATGGCGCAGATCGGCTGTTTCGTACCCTGCTCCGACGCCGAACTTACCATATTCGACTGTATACTGGCTCGTGTGGGAGCCAGTGACTCTCAGCTCAAGGGCGTCTCCACATTCATGGCCGAAATGCTTGAAACCGCAAACATTCTCAAGTCCGCGACATCAGAATCATTAATCATCATCGACGAACTTGGCCGTGGGACGAGTACATACGATGGATTTGGCCTTGCTTGGGCTATATCAGAGCATATCATCACCGAGATCCGATGTTTCGGGCTGTTTGCGACGCACTTCCACGAGCTCACGGCTCTTGAAGAGCGGTATCCCAACTCCGTGAAGAATCTCCACGTTGTGGCATTCATTAGTGATGACTCGGGCGACAAGCAAATTGAAAAGAAGAAGCGAGAAGTGACACTTCTATATCGCGTGGAACCAGGCGTTTGCGATCAGTCATTCGGTATCCATGTTGCAGAATTGGTCCGCTTCCCTGAGAAAGTCGTCAATATGGCACGTCAGAAGGCAGAAGAGCTAGAAGATTTCACGTCATCGACAGCTGAAAAACAGCAACAGCAAAAGATGGATGTAGACAAGTATTCCACCGAGGAAATTGCCGATGGAAGTGCCCTGTTGAAGGATATGCTGCTGAAGTGGAAGTCCCAAGTTGAAGCTCCCGGAAACGAAAATATGACCGCGGAAGAGAAGAAGCAGTTGATGAGGGACCTTGTACAGGCGGACGACAAGCTGCGGGCCAACAAGATGTTCCAAGAACTCAAAGCTCTATGAATCTTTTTGCGCTGTTTTCTACTTTCCGGTGGGATTTCGGGGGTTGGGCGTTGGGGAGTCTGCTTAGAGGTCAATTTCTACCAGTTCTAAGATACCATGTGCAATAAATTAGAATCATACTGCTTCAACTAAATCGAGGTCTATTTTGCCATTGTTACTCCGTATATGTATTCACAAACATCCCATATAGTAGAGTTGATAGAGCTGGTGGCTGTAGATCGCCTATCCTTAACTATTTCATGGGAATTTGAAGGTTTAGAAATGAACAAAAGCACCACCAAACAGTCAAGTCGCTGTCGCACAGGAATTTACACATACTCTCACTCTTTCAAATACTCATGAATCGAATCGCATTCGAGCTTCTGGCAACCCTCTGATCCTTTTTCCCCGCAGCATGCCCAAGAAGATACTCGATTCATGCACCCTTTCTCGATCCTCGCGCTCAGCATCTTCGTAGCTGGCTACATCACTGCCAGGTGGGATCTGGTAACCAGACTCTACGAGCTAGCTATATTCGCCTGGGATCACGGCGTTGTTGTAAGTCCTGTTGTTGCTGGCCAGCCTCCTGTTCGTACTATGGTCTGATGGACTGACAAATGCCTGTTGCTTCTCTGGCTGCTTTCCTAGACTCGTGCGACGAAGGGTTTCTGCCTCCTTTCCGTATTCTATTTCCTACTCATTATTCCGATAAACGCTCTCGTGTCACAGGAAATTAACTGGGTAAGGATGCCTTATTCTACTATTCACAGCTACGGACGTCCGGCGGGTCGCTGATCAATAATGCCTCCTAGCATCCTCGATCGGTGGGCCACGGAATATCCGCACGAGAACAATTGCGACGGCGAGGCTCCTTTTAGAGACGGAATAATGACAGCATGGTTATGAATGATGGGCTGCTACGGGTATTTTGGCCGTACGAGGTCGCGCAATCGACCGCTCCGGGTGTGATTGTGGGCTGGAGGAACTCGGAGTTTGACATATTCGTCGTCTCTGTTTTGGAGCATTTGGAGGTGTGTAGTCTTCGTGTCAAGCGGGAATTGCCTCCGAGGACAAAGATCTTACTGTTGGATTAGGCACGGAGCGTTGAAAACGCGCTGCGAACGGGAATTTTGTATCGCAACAGCCCTCACCCCGTTTCTCGATTACTCGGCCTCTGCGGGAAGCCCGTGTTACATGTTTTGGGCTCGACGAACGCGGCAGAAACACCTACGGCGTTTGCGCCGTCCCACCTCTACGCGACGACGAACCATGCGTCCAAATTGCCCCAGATATATTGCCCGCGAGAAACAAAGTTGTCGATTCAGGTTATCATGTTTAACCGGCCGGTCCCTACGCAAATGCAGTACATGTCCCTCTACCCAATGTCTTTAGCTTTAGGCGATAAGCGCATGAATACCGACAACAGCGGCTCCCCGGACGATCTTGATGCGGTGGAGGAGCCAGCAAAAGCGCGCACCGCAAAGCTGGTCAACAAGCTGAAGCTACACACAGTGGTTCGGCACCCTCTCTACTCCCAAGGAGCAAGCGCTATCCGTCATTATCAACCAGATTAATTGCGCTTTCGAGGTTGATCGGCTACTACAGAGTAATGTTAGCCTGGTGGGAACCCGTCCCAAACGAAGCTTGAGCGTTGGAGAGCGGATGGTGGAATCCGCGACAACGGTTTGGGACCTTTTCATTTACTGGATAGCGTACATTATAAGAATGTGGATCTATCCAATCATCACCAAGGCGTTCGTTACAGCGGCCATAGCGCACCGGATAGTAGCAGAAGTCATTCTGCGAGTCTTGGAATGGCGCGCACGACCAGACGCTGCTGCGTTAAAAGATATCTCCGCTACCGCCCAGCAAATAGATATCCGGCTACAACAATTCTGCTACTGGCCAATACAATACATCACTTTGCGGAAAAAGAAAGACGACTGGCAAAGTATCACAACTAGCCATCCGGACTATATCAGATATTACAACAGCCTCTGGCTAGTAGCGAACGATGTTATCATTGGTATCGCCATTGGCTCGTATCTGATTGATAATGCCGATTGGGTTGCCTCGCAAATCAACTCTACTTTGAGTGGTCTAACAGTGGATGGTCTCCAGAGAACGATTTCCTGGCTGATGGACTGGCCTGCCGGCTTGAAACTGAACAATGAACTGGCTGTCTTTTTAGGAGACTTGTTTTTATGGGTAATAGAGCATTGGGCAAGTAAGTGTTTCCTCTCTACCCTCTCTCCTTGGCCAGGGTCTAACCGTGGCATCTTTCAGGTGCACTTGAGAGCCTCCGGCCTTATTTGCGGCACGTTGTATACATGATCGGTTGCTCTGGCTTCGCAGGTGCAAGCATGACTATCGCCATGTTCTCGGATCTTACGACACTATTCACGATTCATATTTACTCGTTCTACATCGCTTCCGCACGCATATTTAATTGGCAGCTAACAATTATAATCTCCCTTTTCCACCTCTTCCGCGGCCGAAAACGCAACGTACTTCGCAAGCGGATTGACTACTGCGACTACGAATTAGACCAGCTATTGCTGGGCACGATATTATTCACCCTTTTATTCTTCTTACTCCCCACTGTGCTTGTATTTTATATCACTTTTGCTTCTGCCCGAATGGCTATAATATCTCTCAAGGCAACGCTGGATACGTGTCTTGCGTTTCTGAATCATTTCCCGTTGTTCGCGGTGATGTTAAGAATCAAGGATTCGCGGCGTCTGCCAGGTAAGCCGGACTTCTCCCACTCGCTTCATACCGTTGAGGCGCAACTTGCTCTTCCTTTTCTAACTCTTCAATCTCACAGGCGGAATCCACTTTACTCTCCGCAATCCAACAAAAGAGTCAACAAAACTTTCCACAGTTCAAGAGAGCACTACCTCGCGGAATGCTCCAACCTCCCACATTCATCTTCAATCCATCCCGCTCTCCCTCCGCGAGATGTTCGACCAATACTTCCAACTCGGCCACCGGCTCCGCAACCACTATCTTTCACCACGTGTGATCCTCTGTCTTGCAACAGGCCGCTTCGTCCCGCCCATCCACCGGCGGAACATGTATAGTATGCAGTATAGCATGCTTCCCGCACGCCGCGTCGGTGTTGCGGAAGTGTGGTCGAGGTTAACTGAGAAGGGTTCCTGGTCGTCGGGTGGTGGCCATGGAGGAGGTGGGATTGGAGGGGGGATCGGTGCTGGTTTGTATAGGGTTCCGTCTGGGTTTGGACAGAATGATAGACGAAGGGGGAATAGGTAAACAATGTCTTGAGGTTGCGGGATTGAGGAAGCAGTAATTACATTGTTTGCTCAGGGTACAAGCGGAGCCAAGCAATCACTTAGCCATATTGAATAGAATAACAAAAGTATACATAGCTCTCTGAGCAGTGCAAGCAGATTGAGATGAGACTTTATTAGGTCGAAGACCGTCGAGCACAAGTTTCAAAAATCAGCCATTTCCCTGGTGCAACATTAAGTACCAAAACGCAGAACTTCATTTTGAAATCAATAGCAGTAAAGCCATAGCCGGCCCAAAGCAATGGGCATCAGAACGCGTCACGTAAGATCCAACCACCGATAATTATTCAAGAAATAGGAAGGCAGGCACTGTGCATGAGCCATCAAGCCCAAAGCACTCAACTCTCCTTGAATGAGAAAAATGTACTGTTCCTTGATAGGTGATTGTTGTGTTGATATCCCCATATAGATCTGTTCCTCAACCCAAATCTGCACCCTACTCAGCCGCCCGCGTCTATCCGCTCTCCGGAAAGCGCGCCCGGAACAGTCAAGTCGAATAGGACAAAGCTATAGGAAGCAAAATCCGCGGAGCCCCGGTAATAAAATCATAAGCGAGGACTGTTGATCCACCTGAGAAATTCTCCAGTGAAAGTCGGAATCAGAACCGACGGTTGGGACGTTGATGCTTGAGTTTCCTTAAGATGGGATTGCGCCCCAGGTTCCCGGGAGTGGCACGTTTCTAGCCCTCATTTATAACTGAGGGTACTCATAAGGATCTGTGTAAGAGAATGTGTATCCTCCGTAAGAGCTGCTTCCTGGTTGGTATTGTAAAGAGGTCCCGTCTTCTTCGTTGATATGCCGTCTTGCATCCGGGTCTTGCTCGTTGCTCGGAAGCTGGGAGTGTTGGGAGGCAATGTTAACCAGCAACTGAGAGCGGTATTGATCTTCCGGCACTCGCTGAACTATGCTCTGTAGTGGTTGTGATGGAAAATGTGCCCCTTCGGTAGGAGTTTGAAGCCAATTTGGCCCTGGCGCGATATGAGTGTCTCCAGCAGTCGGAACGGCGATGACGCTGGTTGATGATGCCACTGTCGTATTGGGTGAGGGGGAAGTGGGCGAAGCGATGGCTGCAGGGGCGAGAGCAAGCGCAGGGGCCGTAGGTGTAGTGGTAGTATTGGTGGTAGTAGTAGCGGAAGGTTGGGAGATTGGCGTATGTTGCTGATTTAGGAACTGTCTTCCCTTGTCGTTCAGGTATGGTAGCGCATGTCGCTGCAAGTATCTCAGAACCTGGGCATTCTGACTGGTGCTCGGCTGTCTTTGGGCTTCTAACGCGGCCCTGAGCTGATCGTGTTCGAGGGTTCGGCACCACCTGTTCCTGCAGTCGCCGGCGGTTGGAATTCGATAGCCGCGCCCGCTAAATTGTGCCGTCCAGGCACTGAGAATCTGTGCCCAGCTCATCGAGGTCAGGACCTTCAAGGTTACAAATAGAATATCCTCCTCTGGGGTCAAGCGACGTCGGCCAAACCCCATCTTCACTGGGTATATTTGATGTGTTTTGAAGAGATGTATCTCTGAAAGGTGAGGGTAGTTTGAGTGAGAGCTTGATGTGGCGGTTAGGAGCTGTTTAGTAGGAAAAAGAGCTGGAAAAAGTGTGGTACTGAACAGCCAGATGTGAAAAAATTTGTGAAGAAAAAAAACAAAGACTGAGGCACGTATATATGTGCACTAACTGCGCTGCACGGCGTAAACGCCGAAACGGCACAAAAAAGCCCTAGTAGAGGGGATTAGCTGAAGGAACTGTGGCCCAAATTAGCCAGTGCGGCAGATTTGGTGAATATATCATGATATAAATTTGCCAGGCCTCAACAGTCCTATCTTCATTCTCACACCCTCCAAACCATTGCAGCCCAAAGAGAAGCGCCACAATGCACGGAGGAAGTGGAAGCTGGACACGCGAAGAGGATCTGTTCCTTGCAACTCTGAGACTAGGAACAAATTTCACTTGGGGGGAAATCCAAGTCCAATTTCAGATCCGGTTCCCGGATACGACTGTCACTAAGAAGGACCTCGAATCGCGGTTCAATAAAAACCTCAAGCCGACTGAGAAGCCTCCCAAGGAGAAAAGAACCTTTGGCGACATTCTCGACGATTTTAGGCACTACTCGAAACCAACGTACCCTGAGGAGCAGCAAACCGTCGATGGGGCTTTGGAGGTTTTGGCCAGATTCCCAAAGGATCGCCTGTGGTAAAGGGTATACATATTAAGGTAAGTCTCAAGGTTCTTTTGCACATTTCAGTCATATCAAATCTTGCCGCCAACCTCCCAGGGGATGGAGGCGTGGTGGGATACATTACAATAATTCTATTCAGAAGTCAGCACTGACAGATTGGGGAGGGTTGACAATAGCTCAGAGCATACAAGATTTAGTCCTTCTCAGGTGTTGCTCATCGTTCTCCTTGTTTCCCTTCCGGGCCTCCTCCAGCATCGAATCGATACCGCGCTCCTTCAGTGTTTTCTAGTGCCAAATCTTACTTAGCCTCCTTCAACGGTCGATCATATTGAGTACTCATACCGCAAGACACTGTTTGTACTGCTGGAATATCTCTTCGCACTCGTTGGTCGACGAATTACCACGAAGGAATTCTGTATATCAAGGTTAGTGCAGACAGCACCATGCCATGCGGTTCCCATCACATACTTTCGCTGTACCACTTGAGGAAGCACGAGTCATACCGCCTAGCCAAAATCAGTTTCAATTCCCCAAGAGAAGCTGGTGTCCATACTCTTTAACTTCATTGCATTCTGGAGCAAGGGAGGCGGACATGATGGATGTTGGAGAAACAGTCAAGAGCTTCAGGAAAAGTCTGGCAATTTATAGCTGCTGCTTCTAAGTGAGCAGTCAGGCAAGGACTCTCATTCACGTTATTTCATGTAAAGAGTGAAAGAGGTGCAATTCACCAAGGTTGATGAGCTGTGAAGCTGATTGATATCGGAGCTCTAGGTCCGGGATATCATTTTTCCGGTTAATTTTTGTTCCTCTCCAAACTTCCGCAAACTTCAGCAACATCGGCTCCATCCCTTACCCTCTCTCTTGGACAAAAACAATGGCTGCGCGGTGATATCTGCATAATGGACGTTGCGACCGAATTCTCTCCGTTCCAGGAGAAGTTGTCTGCCGCGCTGGTTCAAGCCACGAAGACCAGCGGGCAGATTGCTTCAGAAGACCTTTCTTTCCACCGATCGTTAGACCCAAAGATCTCGAAATCCCTTGATTTACAGTCGTCGCGTCTCATTGAGCTGACGAATTCTATCCTCCGAATTTCCACTACCGGCTCCGACCTGAAAACCCCTTCTCTCGAAAACGAAGAGACCGTTGATGAAAACTGGAGGGCAGTTGTTGACGTGATTGATGAGCTGCTCGAGAAAGCTGACGCTTGTCTTGACGAATTCACGGGAATAATCAAGAAGCTGACTCCAGTGCAAGAAGAAAATGGCAAATCTCTTGCTCGACAACCCGCCTCGGCCGCTCGGTTTCCCAGTATCTACAGTATCAACAGCTCGAAAATTCCCAAACCGCAACTCTCCTTTAAAAACCGCCCCAATAACCATGATACCGCACCATTCCGACCAGTACTTCGATCGAAACCTCATGCGATCGTCCCGCTGTCTGAAGATTTAATAGAAGGCACCCTTGGCACTACATCCGAACCGTATGTTGAACAGAGCGAATTGTAGAATTGTATTCGTATTTTACTCAGCTCCGCTAACCTGACTTCCTTGATTAGATATAAACATCCGTATGCCGACGAAATCAAGAACTATGCTTACCCTCCGTCCACGTACTCCGCGTCTCCCCCTCAGATGTTTCAGCCTTTTGAATCCACGAAAGCCACGTTTGTCGACACTATGGAAGGCGTGGAGTCGATGCTTGCCGAATTGAAAACCGCAAAGGAAATTGCTGTCGATCTCGAGCATAACGACACGCATTCTTATCACGGTCTCGTTTGCCTCATGCAAATCAGCACCCGGGATAAGGACTGGATCGTTGATACCCTGAAGCCGTGGAGAGAAGAATTACAGATCTTAAATGAAGTATTCGCGGATCCGAACATTCTGAAAGTGCTGCATGGCTCATCAATGGACGTAATATGGCTTCAACGGGATCTGGGATTGTACTTGGTCGGATTATTCGACACATTCCACGCTTCGACCGCACTGCAATTCCCAAAGAAAAGTTTAAAGTACCTGCTCGAGCGATTCGCAAATTTCGAGGCGGAGAAGCAATACCAAATGGCAGACTGGAGAATTCGTCCGTTGATCCCTGGCATGTTTGACTATGCAAGATCGGATACCCATTACCTTCTCTATATCTACGACCACCTTCGCAACATGCTCTTAGACCACTCCACACCGGAAAACAACATGATCGAATACGTACTAGAACAGTCAAAAGCCGAAGCACTGCAACGATATGAACGCCCCGTCTATGATGCAGAAACTGGCCAGGGATCCGGCGGCTGGTATGATCTTCTGTCTCGGTATCCTGGCCTCCTTAGCCGCGAGCAGCTAGCAGTTTACAAGGCCGTGCATCAGTGGCGAGATCAGGCGGCAAGAACAGAAGACGTAGGCACGCAAACAATTCTCTCGAAGCAGTCTCTGTTCCGAATAGCACAGGCCATGCCAGTCGACCAAGCATCCATGCTCGGGCTTGCGTCGCCTATTTCACCTTCCTTGAGAATACGAGTGTCGGAACTGGTCAAGATTGTCAAAGAAGCTAAAGAAGCCGGAGCTACCGGACCGGAAATGCACGAGATTCTTTCATTGAACGCCACGGAAACTACTACAGTTACAGCACCTCCAAGGGTTGAAGAGCGAGGCACGACTACAAGAGCTTTGTCCTCACAGTTTTGGGGGCCCACTCTCCTTCAACCTGCTGAAACACCAAATCTCTCGGCCTATTCTACCGCGGCATCGTCAGAAGCTCTCAAGCTTTCGTTACCTCTGCCTTCAGCCCCAATAGTGGCGGTAGATCAATCCAAGAAGCCTGATGTTGAATCATTGCCGCCGTCAGTATCTTCTCCCGCCTCGCAGAACCAGGGGGTGTCAGATGAGATATTTACTGTCAAACAGTTTGGGGTTCCCAAGAAGCGCAAAGCTGGGACAACCGACGAGTCATCCGCGCCAACCAACGTTTACGAGGGTGTCGACGCTGAAGAGGTATCCCTTAGTCTGTCCGAGCCAGATCTCCAGGGTTCAGCTTCGAAGCGGCACAAGACCTCTAATTCGGTTCGTACGCCGGGCTCTGAAAAAGTAGATAAACGGAACAAGGGCAAAGATACAGCAGCTCCTTTTGACTATGCGAATGCAGAGTCAATCCTCAATGCGGGTCCTGCCGGCGCTTCTAACCTTCCGGCAAAGCCACGATTCAATCCAAATGCGAAATTGATGTCTGGACCTCGAGGCATGCGCAAGCAGAAGAAGGAAACCCCCGGCAAATCATTCACCTTTCGAAAATAGACGGACTTGTTTATCCTGCTACGAAAGACCTCAATACTTTCCTTGGACAGAGATTCGATGGATGTGTTTTTCTTCCTTGTTCTTTTCCATTAATATCGAGGAGTCGGGACTGGTCTTGGTCTTGCATTTAGGCGGTGTTACTTTGGCGCAGGCTATGTGCTGTTGATAAAAGCTAGTAAGATGCGATTGCCTCGTGGACGTTCTTCCGTTTTGATACTCCGCCACGTTTTTTATCCTTTCGATTATCTTCTTTATTCTGTTTCTGAATGACCATGCATGAAGAGACCAAGCATTATTCCTAGATTCATATGCATCACCATACAATCATGCATGCCTCATTACCTTGTATTGTCACATGCCAAGGAAGTATGGAGCATTCCTCAATCATAAGAAGCGATTCCAAGCCCTGAATGAATAAACCTACATGTAGATAACAATAGTAGTAAAATACATTAAGGATCAAATTCCCATACATGCAAGCAACAACACTTGAAGTACCCAACATACATCCATCACATACATGCATTCATGCACTTGCTCATATCCGTACATACGCGCCTATAGGCACGACGTACGAATTGCAGGAAGGAAGATTCTTTTCTTGACAAAAGTCGCAATGCCTGACATGCATATTTCAACGCCTGATCCGCCTGGTACCTGCATTGGCGCCGAGGATCTTCATGCACACCCCTAACCCTGTATTTTCAATAGTTCATGCAATAGCCGTGATGAAAGCGGGAAAATCTCCTCCTCCGATGATATACGAGTATCGTGCCGTCTTTACGTGGGGCGGGAAGGATACGTCGAATTGTGGCATGGTAGGCAGAGAGGTAGGATGAAGGGTGAGGGCTTTACCGTTCTACAAGGATATGTGGTGGTGCTTCTGCTTTTGGTTGTGCCAGGTTAAGGAAGGGATTCTTTACATGCAAAGGTTGTGAGATAGGAATCCTTTCTTCGAGATCGTGAGGGTGTAACACCATGATTCACGGGCGTTGATGAACCGCTTGATGAGCGGGAGATCTGCAGCTGGGATTTGGGGGGCGGCACGGCTCCCTTGCATGGGCCTCTTCCTTGAAGATTCCGTGTTCACTCATATTTCGAGGTCGCATATCGGGTGAAAAGAAAGCAATGCCGGTAGAGGACTAATGTCTCCAACAGGAATCCCATTCCCTCATGGTGCATCTCGTCCAGTCCATCTGGGAAGAAATGAAAGGTATCCACGACTAGCTTGAATGCGACATGATCTGATAGAGGGTGGAGCAATGTGCGTCATTCCTCTACAGAGGAGGACGTGGAGGGCCCAGTAACAGTCGATTTGACTGGGAGCACAAACTATATCTGGAAAACGGTCCGTCCATCAAGGGGACTTGCCGGAGGCCGCGGGACTGTGGTGCCTGTCATGAATTATAAGGTCCGCTCATCCGAGGTTCAGAATAATATTCCCCGGCGATGTCAGAAGCAGCCAATAAATAGTCTGACCTGTTGGCACGAGAAGCGAATCGCCGCCGCCTCCGGTATCTCCCCATTGACACGAAAGCATATTTAGTCGTACAAGGCAAATCAAGAAGGAAGAAAGCATTGGGCCGGATCAGATGGCAGGAGACTCGAAAGAGAAATAGGGTCAGATGCATATCTGATATCCTTTTTCAACTCCGCAGATTCATAGTTATCGATTCTGTACAACCGACGCCTCTGAAAGCGGAAAAGGAGTACGACGACGGGGAGGGATGTTTGTACTCCGTAGCATCCGTCTGATTTTGCTCTGCTGCAACGTTTCTGCACACGCATACCAAATACGGAAAGAGTGGCAGTTGGCTGCTTGAAACCTGAGAATTAAGGTGTGTGCCATCAAGATGTCGCTGAGATCACGGCTTTCCCCGAGTCCATGTTCACGCCCCCGCCCCCAAAAAAAGAAAAGAGGAAAAAGGCGAGATTCGCATCAGAAAGTTCCCCTCTATTGCCCGCTAAAACAGAAGCTACAACTTTGGTTCGGCGACCACACGAGGAGTATCCCGATCGGAGATCGTGTTATGGTTCCTTTTTCACAGCTCAACCTTCAAGCAGCCACAGGACGAGACGGAAATTCAAATTCACGACGATGGAAAAACGGGCTCCAAGCTCCCCTTTTGGCCTTTCCATATCGCACTTGATTCAATCCGCAAGGGTTTTCAGTCATCCCTCTCATGGCTGCAGGAACGCGCATATCGTGGCTACGGAATGCGAAAAGAACCCCTGGGAGCGGAGTGTGGTGGTGGTGTTTCAGACTGGTACCTGCTTCTTGGGGCAGGGCGCTAATCTGCAGAAGGAAAAGCTCGTACCAGGGTGCCCAGGTTGATCTGCTGACCGATTTGATTTTGATATCGGTGGCTTTCTGGCGCCTGTTGTTTCATTTTGCCAATGTTTTCTTTTTGAACATGGGGAAAGTTGGACAGCAGTGACGGGCCTCAGGCTGGCGATCGGATCATGGGCCGCCTTTCTCCTCTCGATCCGTTGGCATTTCTTCTGCGCTCAGACGCTGAGATGACGAAGATCCCCCAGCTCAGGGGGTGGCAATGGCCCATGCTGTCCGCTAAATCCTTAGCGTTCCCACGCATCTGCACGTGTGTGTCGTGTCTTCTCGCCAAGCTCACAAATAGACTTTGTTCGCGCCATGCCAGATGCCAGGAGTGACGGCGTCGATGGGAGCCGGATCCTCAAGCCAAAGGAAGAAAATTTGCTGGCGTTGCCGATTCGCGGTTCTGCGGCGAGGCTCAGGAAGGAGTTGGAATCAACTTCCTGGGAGCGGGGAGAGCGAAGGAAGAGGTTTGCTTTTTCCGGGTAACAACCTCAGCCCCTGGAGCTGTAAGTTAAGCTCACAAACGTTAACAGAGGGAGGCATGTAGTTATGATGTACCTGGTGCTGTGCATCTCCGTAGAACTGTGGAGCAAAGAAGAGTTTCAGCTGTCTGTGAGAGGCAGCTGGAGGATCTGTTGATTGTCCCATCAGGCCCAGTGTACACTGACTGATGATAAGTGAACTGCAGCCTCTGGTTAGTTTCTTCTTCAAGAGCATTCTGTACGAGGAGTGTGGTCCTCGTTGTAGTGTCGTTGTATGTAGCGGAGTCGTGAGGTTGGTGGTTATCGGGCCCCATCAGCCCAAACTATCCCCGAAGCAGATCAGCGCGGCCCTCAGCGCGAAAGGGGCTGCCCCAACTTCATCCCCATCCCATCATATATCCACACACAGTCACTGATTTCTTCCCCTCTTTTTCTGCTTCCTTTTTTTTATTGTATGGTGCCTGTTTGTTGCTGCAATTGCTTCTGTTGTCATCTTATATAGCCAGCCTGCATTCACTCTTTGCTGTCTGGTTCAGAACCTCTCTCCAGCCGCCTGCACCAACCGCCTCACAACCTCTGCCTCCCCTTTCTCGGCAACACTCTGCGATTCACTCCATCCACCACGTCCTCTGCCATCTTCAGCTCTTCATCCTCTTGTTCATCTCTGCATTGACCGTCTCCCGTTATCGGATCGCCTCGACGGTCGCCTTTCGCTCGACGGCTTCTCCTCCCCATACCTCTCACAGCGTCCGAACAGCAGTCTGATCCTCGTCGATACCTGGCGAACCTCCCTGTGCAGTTGACAGTTGTATCGCCTTGGCAACCAGGTCCTTTTCGCCCTTACATATATCCCCTCTGCCCTGGTCCTGAGGGGGCGCTTGGTAGGGATATCTGCATTGAAGGAGGGGCCGAAACGCAACACCACCCCCACATGTCGACGTTGCCGGCGTAGGGAGATTCGAGAACCGACCCGTTCACTCTTTGGGTCTGCTTCTATGCGTGTATAATATGTAAGGGACCTGTCTGTTGTGACCTGAGTCGGTGTGACCTTTGCTAATACCATCTACAGGCGTAGCGGTTATCGTGTCGCATAGAGTCTTCGCACATCTTCGTTCGCTCGATATCTGAACCTGTCCCCTTATCTTATTCGATTACCATCGTCTATCAACCCGATTCTTCATAATGTCTGTCGCAACCATGCTTCAGCCTAGGTCAAGGGCGTCGCGCGCGTCCACCTCATCATCATCCTCGTTCCAGCCAATGACCAGGCAAAACACCATGTCGTCGCATGAGACGCGGTCTCTTCGGCAGTCAAAACGGATGTCCGTGACAGCTTTATACTTGTCCATGTCCGCAAAGGACAAAGATCTCGAAATATCTGATGATCTGGCTAAAGGTAATCAATATCGCTCCGTTTTTGATTGCTTCTTCGACTAACATATTTTGCTGTTGGTAGCTCAAAAGGCGTTGCGCGAGCTCAAGTCACGGATTTCCTCGCAATCCAAAAAGAACTTTGTGTTGGAGAAAGATGTTCGTTATTTGGATTCGAGAATTGCGCTTCTAATTCAGAATCGCATGGCGTTGGAGGAGGTATGGCTTCACTTTCTACGCTGACAAGCATTTTTTTCTTGCCAAGCTAACGCTGGTGTGCAGCAAAACGAAGTTGCCAGCCATCTTGAGGACTCGACTGAGCTGCAGGAGGGTGGTGCATTTCCCAATGATGACAAGACTCAGAAATATGGCAACTTACTCTTCCTCCTACAATCCGAACCACGACACATCGCCCACCTTTGCAGGCTCGTCTCCATGGCAGAAATTGACTCGCTTCTCCAGACTGTGATGTTTACCATTTATGGTAATCAGTATGAGAGTAGAGAAGAACATTTATTATTGACAATGTTCCAGTCCGTTCTGACCTATCAGTTTGACAACACCCCAGAGTATTCCTCTCTCCTCCGCCAAAATACGCCTGTTTCCCGCATGATGACAACTTATACAAGACGTGGTCCTGGACAGGCGTACCTGAAGCAAGTTCTAGCGGACCAGATTAATTCCCTCATTGAGCTGAGGGACGTGGACCTCGAGATCAATCCATTGAAAGTTTATGAGACCATGGTGAAGCAGATCGAGCAGGACACCGGATCTCTACCTGACTATCTTGCCAGATCAGTGACTGCCGAAGTCGCCGCTGAGAATGAGCAGGTGCAGAAGATCATCGAGCCAAGGCTGAAGATGCTCACCGATATTGCGAACGCTTTCTTAGGAACAATCATCGAAGGGCTTGAGGAGACGCCATATGGGATCCGTTGGATTTGCAAGCAGATTCGCAGTCTTTCCAGGCGAAAATATCCCGACGCCCAGGATCACACCATATGTACTCTGATCGGAGGCTTTTTCTTCCTACGCTTCATTAACCCGGCCATCGTCACACCTCGATCATACATGCTTATCGACGGAACTCCTGCTGAGAAACCCCGCCGTACGCTCACATTAATCGCAAAGATGCTACAGAATTTGGCCAACAAGCCATCGTATGCCAAAGAGCCTTACATGGTGAAGTTGCAACCATTTATTCAGGATAATAAGCAGCGCATCAACAAATTCATGCTTGACCTGTGTGAGGTTCAAGACTTTTACGAAAGCCTTGAGATGGATAACTACGTGGCACTTTCAAAGCGCGATCTCGAGTTACAAATCACCCTCAACGAGGTTTATGCGACTCATTCTCTACTTGAGAAACACAGCAACGCCCTGGCCGCCGACCAGCATTCGCACCTTAACGTTTTGCTGCAGGAACTTGGCCCCGCCCCGCCTCAGCTGCCACGAAAGGAAAACAGAAGCATCAATCTGCCGCTCTTCAGCAAATGGGAGACTGCTTTCGATGATCTGACCTCGGCACTCGACATTACACAGGAAGAAATCTACTTCATGGAAGCCAAATCGACATTTGTCCAAATCCTTCGGTCGTTCCCACGTCATTCATCAGTCACCCGTCGACCCCTCCGTCTCGATCGTATCGCAGAAGCTGCTGCCACCTTGAAGAATGATGCCGTCATGGTGCGCAAGGGAATCCGAACCATGGAGCTATTGAGCCAGCTTCAGGAACTCGGTGTTATTGATCGCTCGGATGATTTCAGCCTCTTGCGTGACGAGGTCGAGCAGGAACTCGTCCATCTCGGCTCTCTCAAGGAGAAAGTTCTCGAAGAAACCAAGAAATTGGAAGAAGTCTACCGGACAATCCGTGACCACAACGGCTACTTGGTTGGACAACTTGAGACTTACAAGTCCTATCTTCACAACGTCCGAAGCCAGTCTGAAGGCAAGCAAAGGAAGCAGCAGAAACACCAGGAGCTCGGCCCTTACAAGTTTACCCACCAGCAGCTCGAGAAGGAGGGTGTTATTCGCAAGAGCAATGTGCCAGAGAACCGGCGTGCCAACATATATTTTATGTTTAAGAGCCCGCTACCCGGAACGTTTGTGATTAGTCTGCACTACAAAGGTTGGTGATGGCTCCGCATTGGTGATGGAATATAATACTAACTGATATTTTTTAGGTCGTGCTCGCGGGCTCTTGGAATTGGATTTGAAACTCGACGATCTACTTGAAATGCAAAAGGACAGCCAGGAAGACCTGGATCTGGAGTACGTCCAGTTCAATGTTACGAAAGTCCTGACTCTTCTAAACAAACGGTTCGCGAGGAAGAAGGGTTGGTGAGAAAATTAATACCTCTTTTATGGCTATTTGATGAAGGCGTTTTGTACCTGCCGCCGTTCGCTGGCATCTTCCGTTTACACTTCGACACCCCCTAATGATGGGATCTGCATCGAGGTGTGGACGATTTGCCCTGTTACGAGATCCGAAAAGAAAGGGCGCATTGCTTATACCTCGATAATGCTCCCATATCCCTTACCCATTTCCATCTGCAAACTCATGTTTCTATGTATTTACCTCCCGGTGTTGTTGATGATTTTGCATACCCCTTTTGTTATGTCTGGTGTTTCTGCTTTCATCTGATCTTGCCATTTCAGACTCCTCTCTGGATCCTCCTATTCTCCCGGCGATGATACTGTATTATGTGTTGTGTGATTTGTGTTGTCTGATGTCCTGTGGAATACTTTTTTTGTTGTGCGATTCTTATGTTTCCCCTCTGCAATACCTGTGGGATACTAATGCTGGGCCGTGTCTTGTGCCTGTGATTCAGAAAGATCCTTCTCCTTTCTTGTTCTTTCTTTTTCTTTTTCTTTTTCTTCTTTTTTGATTCTGCTTGCCCTGCTGGACCAGGGCGGCGTCGACTGAGGGTTAATGGGAGGAGGAGGTGATTATTGCTATGTTGCGGGGAGGTACCCTACGTTCAAGTTTAAGGATATTTACTGCTTGAGTATTGAATGTATGATTGTTATGCCCTTGAAGAGCACATTGAAGTTAGTTGCCATCTCATGCTCCTGACCTGGTTTGAGTCTTGAGTCCTTGGAAAATTTAATTACGCCTCCCAGGCTCCCACCGAGTTTTCTCCTCGAAATCTACTCCTGCCAGAGCTTCAATTTCATAGAAACGAACCCATCAGACAAATCAGCCAGGTCCTCTTCTGCCCTTTTTTCATCTCATCCATCGCAGCAGCCAAGCATCTCTCCCCGCTAAGCGATATTGTTGCTACCACGACCGCTAACTTAACGGGGGCGGACCCACGCCGACCAAAATCCAACCTCTCCCTCTCCCAACTCCCACCTCTCTCCACGGTTACCAACAACAACAACAACACTCAACCACTACCAGGCCTCCCGTTCTCCCTCTACTCTCTCACATTACCAAAATCAAGAGGAAGTCAGAGGGTTCACATACTTCCTGCGACATACCCCATCCGCCTCCAGCCCCAGGCAACCCACCTACCACCTCCCAAACCCCACCCCTCAATCCCATACACCAGCACCCTTCCCACCACGGAGAAAAGAGAATAACAAAAGGGAGGAAAGAAAGCCAATTCCTCCTTACCGCCATCATGACAACCACCCCTCCCGCCCAGCCGACCAACCCACTCAAGCTCGATCCCAAATACGATGACTACGATTTCCCCACGACTGCTCCCATCGCGCAACCGGGACACCCTGGCCACACCACTCCAGAGCAGGATGCGCAGGTTGCGCAGCTCCGCATGATGTTGGAGGCGCTGGGATATACGGAGAGATTGGATACGTTGACGCTCCTGAGGTTTTTGCGCGCGAGGAAATTCAATGTGGAGGCGGCGAAGAATATGTACGTTTTCTCTTTTCTGTTCCATCTGTCTATTTCTTTTGCTAACGTCCTGTAGGTTTGTTGCGTGCGAGCAATGGAGGAAGGACTTTGGTACGGATGACCTGGCTGCGAATTTCGACTACACGGAGAAGCCGCAGATCTTCCAATATTACCCTCAGTACTATCATAAAACTGACAAGGTTGGTATTCCTCCTATCTACCTTCTTGCAAAGAAAATTTCAAGGCTAACTTACAACCTAGGACGGCCGCCCCGTCTACATCGAACAGCTCGGCAAAATCGACCTCACCGCCATGTACAAGATCACCACCAGCGACCGCATGCTCAAAAACCTCGTCTGTGAATACGAAAAGCTGAGTGATCCACGTCTGCCCTCGTGTGCCCGTAAATCAGGCCATCTTCTCGAAACCTGCTGCACCATCATGGATCTCAAAGGCGTCGGCATCTCCAACGCCTCCTCCGTCATCGGCTACGTCAAACAGGCCTCCGCCATCTCGCAAAACTACTACCCGGAGCGCCTGGGTAAATTCTACCTGATCAACGCCCCCTGGGGCTTCAGCACCGTCTTCAGTGCTGTGAAGGGGTTCCTGGACCCCGTGACGGTTAAGAAAATCTTTGTGCTGGGTTCTGGATATGAGTCTGAGTTGCTGGCGCAGATTCCGGCGGAGAATTTGCCGAAGGAGTTTGGTGGTAAGTGTGAGTGTGAGGGCGGCTGTGCGTGGAGTGATATGGGTCCCTGGAAGGAGCCTGAGTGGGCCCGGACGCCAAAGTGGGCGTTGAAGAAGCAGGCAGAGGAGGAGAAGAAGGAGGACGTGAAGGAGGAGGGAGAGAAGAAGGAAGATGTCGCGCCTGAGGTGCCGCAGAAGGACCAGGTTCCTGCATGAGAGAAAATTGGCCCTGCCTTGTCTTTTTAGAATTGTGATTTATGAGGCTGGAAACTATAATGTTTACTACCATTTCCCTCCTATCTCGTGATGACCCGGTTCAACGACGCGGTTGCAAAAAGAGTAGATGGAAAGAAGACATGGAAATATTTTTTTGTTTTTTTCTTATTCTTATAGATAATTTCCTTTTTCTTGTTTCTCCTGCCCTGTTCTACTTATTCTCCTTGAATATATTGGCTTTATCATTTTTATTATTTCCTTCACCCCGTCTTTTTATCCCATCACCTTGGTTCTCCTATAAAAGTACAGTTACGCCGTCTGGCTTAAATATTCGAGGGTAGGGAGGTATCTGATAGCAAAGTCGATGATTGCACCGATCTATAGATCTATGCTAAGCAATGGATATACACAGAGCCGTTCCCCGTTCAGCGCCCACCTCCTTTTAAACCATTGGGATATATATCACCAGCCTAAACGCCTACGCAAACAAAGAGTAACCCACAAAGTTGAAACAATCAATCCCATATCGCATGCGCCTACATCTTCTCCACAACTTCTGTTGCACTCCTTGCTCTCTCCACCTTCCCAACCGTGGCAGCGAGGCCCTTACTCCCACTGTCTTCCTCAACGTCGCTATCCATGTCCAGGCTCGCTTCGCCTTGCAAGCGAACTAATGTCCTCAGGGCGTCAGAGTATATTTCAGCCATATCACCATTAAGCCAGCGCGCGCGCTCTTGCGGGGTGTTGAAGGGGATTCGGAGAGTATGTGAGGCACGACGGAATCTGAGGGATGCTGCTTTTGTTTCCGACGACTCAGGTTCGTTCAAGTGGTCCATATCATGATCAAGGTTGGCTGTTTCCGCTCCTTCGTCTTCACACTCCATTTCTTCATTATCATCTTCGTTCATGGCGGCCTGGAGCGCTTCGGCGTAGCACTGCGCTGCTTTCGACGGCGCGTCTCGTCGCATTTGTGCGACTGTTGTGGTTAGGGATTCGAGTTGGGCGTAGAGTGATGTGAGGCGGGATGCGAGTGCCGAGTCATATGGTTCATATTCGACTGCTTCGCGGGTGGAGAGGAGGGATTCGAGCGGGAGTTGTGAGGTAGCGGCGTCTGCCTCGAGGCCGTTTATGCTCAGCGATGGAACTGCGGTGGTAAATGTTCTTGTGATAAACTGTGCGCATTGTTTGGTTAGTGGTGACCTTCATATCTTCTTCGCGACGACAGGAGGGGAAGAAGGGATGGAAGTTATTGTTCTACCTCATCGACCAACTCCCGCACGCGCTCTTTCATAGGATCGGAGTCGTCATCGTTTGCTGAAGGGGGGAAGTGTAGGTCTAATTTCTCACGCGAGAGGGCGACGGTGTTTCTGTAGAGGTATGCTAAATCTGCAGTGGACTGGAGCTCGATCTTTCGGTGGTGGGGGGCTTGCATTATGAGGGTTGCTATGGAATTCGTCAATTGATGCCTCCTTGTATAGAAAAGTAAATCTGAGGCATGTATAGGGGTGTTCGGGGTGTAATGCTGAATGAATGCCCATGGTCGCCGGCGATGAGGACGGGATGATCTTATCGCGACGATAAGTAAACATGTGCTAATCCAAAACAGTACTAGCGCCAAACGGTCCATTATGTCATAACTCTGGCTGGAGCCGCAACCAAAACTGGGAATCAATCAATCTGTGGGTGAGAATCGCCACGGTCATTGACATCAAAGACACCGGCGATGTCTCTCTTTCTCTTGATCATGTACGGCTGCCCTACTTTGATTGTATGCGCATAGGCTTACTTAACCTTTCGACAGGTTCCGATTGTCTCCTCCCTAACAAACCAGAAGCTTCCAATCTCATGATCTTGATGATGCCGTATCGCCCTGGTCGCAGAAACAGGAGCATTTCATCTACCTCTCTCCAGCTTCAATAAGCCGTTTGAAAATGTCAGATGGGAATGGGATTACGCTTGTGGACAACGTCAGGACGTCGCTATGCGAAGCCGTCGAAGATTTGAGCCCTATCACCAGCAGGCGCCGAAACCTAGCCCATAAGCTGACACGCACCTCTGTGCGAGAAGGCCTTGCGCGACGGAAGTATGCCAAATACCAAAGACATCGCTATGATGAACCCGCGCGTGATGATCGTTCAAGTAGAGAGAGCTCTCTATCAAGGACCCACTCGCTACAGCCTCAAAGCTCGGACTCAAGACCCCCATCGAGCGTAGCCATCGATACCGAAGGAGACGTCACGGACGGAGAGCTACCAGCCGGCGGTGTTCCTGGTGATGAAGAGAAACAGAGCGAAATCGACGTCCTATACCAGAACCAGCGCGGTACATTCTGCTTTGGAACACCATACTACTCGGAAAAGTCCCTCCTGAACCTAGATCCAGCTCCTTGGCTCACTCGGAACCTTGAGGTCAGCCCTGTCGACATCACTAATGCGCAGGTGCCGGACCCGAGTTGGGAGTGGGCGTGGAAGACTTGGTATATCGACATGTCATACGATGTGGACGAGGAAGGCTGGCAATATTCGTTCTCCTTTGCGTCGAAATTCTCGTGGCATGGAACTCATCCGTGGGGACACTCGTTTGTTCGTCGCAGGCGATGGCTGAGGAAGAGGGTCAAAAAGACTCCCAAACCAAGCAGGCGTGGTCGGGCTAATAGGAACCTGGCTTATGATACGCTGGACGACTTTCTCACTGTCAGGACGGGTCCTTATACCGGAGAGCCTAGCATCGGTGGTGAAACCAGTCGGAGAAGCTACCTGAGCACGACTCGAGAAGAGGAGGAGAGCGGAATACCGCCGGAAGATCTCACTAATATTGTCGTTCTATCAAGAGCCATGAAATTGGCCGTAGTCGACCGTGAAAAGATTGATGTTGTGAAAGAGTTTTTGCAGAGGGGCGGCGAAGAACTGGTATACCTCGAGGAAAAGGTGAGATATGCCTCAAGCCAAATGAATTGTTTTTTTAATACTGTGACAGATATCGGATATCCTCTCCATGTTAGTCTTTCAAACGTCACGGTCTCAATTACTTGAGTTTATCCTTCGTTCCATCAAGGAGATCCCTAAAGATACGGCTGACGATGCCGAAAAGCGCAAGAGACAGAATCTCCTTAACGCAGTTCGAGCCGTTGCCCGTCAGCATAAAAATGGCGAGTTCTGGAGCCATATTGACAAGGACCTTCTGAAGGTGTATGGAGATGAAATACACGAATGATCCTTAAGATACCACCTGTATTTTTATAGATCGAAACAATGTAAAACCTATTAGATTATTGCTTATCATCTTTCAATTCGATCATTCTGAACTCGGTGGTCATGTGTATCGGTCTTATATTTTCCCGGTCGAATAGACAAACAGAACAAACACAGCTCAACCTTGACCTCAAAAAAATACTGAGAAATGTCAACAGCAGCCAACGATTCGGAGCAGAGGGCTGGTTTCTCGGGAACAAATTTCCATTGCCGCCGCTGGTATGCTCTCTGGCGGCCGCGCCTGTTTGGGACGTGGAGCAAGTGAGAAGATCGCGCTCCCCGGAAACGAACCGCTGCTCTTCCTCTACCCTCGATTCTTCTCCTCGATCCGCGACGGCCCGTTAACGACAAGCTCCTCCGCCCAGCTGGGACGTCAAAAGCATCCTAATACAATAGAGAAACCTCGAATACGACCTCGAGTCAAACCCATAAGACAACAATGCCGACATTATGGATCGCAATCCCCCGTTCTCAAACCGGATACAGCGCAATCGTCCGCGCATTATCCGGCACAACACCGCTCACAAGGTGCCGAAAGTCAGACAGAATTTACGTCGATATTTAATAAGGCGCCCGGGGAAGAGAGGAATGTGCGTGGAAGACCTATATATTTAGCTGGGGCGAACCCGCGAAGTCCACTAGATGTACGGCGTGGTTCATCGGACGGAAGCAATGGTCGGGCAAAAGTCACGGGAGAAGACATGCATGCCACTGGATTCCAGCCCTCGTGGGAGGATATATCCACCTACGTGAGACGGTCTCGGGACGAGGGCGACGGACGTTCAAACTTTACAATGATCTTCAGGATAATGAAGTCTCTCCTGAGACTCCAATCACTTCCTGAGACCACAACGAATCCTGCATATGAGAAGCTGATTACCTTGACCGAAATGGAAGTCTTCCATCTAATTGGCGATATCAACGAAAATATGTGGTGCTATGAGTATTTCAGCGGTTGTCGCGTCCATGTGCTGCCGAGGAGCGCGGACAGCCCTGAAACCCTGCGCAGTGTCATCCTATCCGGCTCCCCAGCAGCCATTGAGACGACTGAGAAAGTGATTCGGACCGAACTCGAGTCTCAAGATTGGAGTGATATGCCCCCGTTTCTTCCACATCCAGATCCGAACAAGGAGAAGAACGACCCTCCTGCTGTCCGCTCTGTATGGTCCCATCGTTACTATGCTCCTATTGGCGGCAGTCGGGTTGAGCCGTTGGACCTTGAATTGGGAACTCCATGGGCGTCTCGCTCCCTGCGTGCGGAGGCGTGGTTTCGAGATATCATCGCGAAGCTCGATCCAGATGCGGAAAACATGCGGCTGAAACGATGGACTGTTCGGGACTTTGCTAATTTTGTCGAGGACCTTGCCAGATACCCCACTCTCCAGGAGCATCAGACGGACGAGTGTCGAATCATTGCCAAGGATGCTCTACTTAGAGCGTTCAAAGAGCCGTCAAATAAGAGGCTATTTTCCACAAGAGCAATGACCACGGTGATATCATACCTTTACCGTAACAAATTTTTCACCGATATTCGCGAGCTTCTTCCCTTATTTGAAGACTTTATGTCGACCCGATTATTCGATACACTGTTACTTGCCGCCGCAGGGAGCCGAAGCGTTGTGACATTTGGGTTCTATATCTCGCTGATGGAGCGATTCAAGATCAAGCCCACCGGATGGGCATGGGTTGGCTTTTTGAAAATTTTACATTCCGATGACTTCACCTGGGGAATGCTGATACGGGCCAAGCAACTGGGAGTGTTGCGGCAGCCGCGCATTCTTCAAAGTGCCGTCTCCGTAGCCATTCGGCACCGTTTTCAAAAGCATCTCCGCGCCGACAAACCACTATCAGAATTTCTCGAAGAGATGGATCAGACTTTTGGGGTGGGCTGGAGATCTGCGTCATCGACCGCTAAAATGATCTTACAGGCTGGGGCGCTCTGGAAGCCGTCAGTCGTCAGGGAGCTATTTGATGATTGTGAAAAACACGAAATGGCCCTTACCACTGCGTGCCTGAACAATTCCCTTTTCTATTACGTCGACACAACTTCGGCAAAGAACGGAGCCGAGCACTTTGTGGATATACGGCTTCGCTTTGGGATGCCAATGGACAGGGGAACTATGAACTACCTCTGGCACCTGTTTTGGCGGAGGAGGTCCTACAATTGCTGCAGGGTCGTTTGGAGATATGCGTGCATGCAAGGCTTCGTAACCAGAGCCATGCACGGGACACTTCTAGCTTCTTTGCTTCGCCCTCCTTTAACTGGGTCAGAATCGAGGAATCAAAAATGGCACAGCCTTGTCGGCAAGGTAGTCATAGGAGCCATCTCTGATATCGTGGACCCTGTGTCAGAGTACACTGGTACCCGAGAGAATTTTGCCCGGCGGTTGCTTCTCAAAAGAGAAACACCTCTCAATGACGAACGGCAACTCAAAATGGCCAAGCAGGCATTACGAAGCGATGTCAGGGCGTGCAAAGCAGCTTTCAAACCGATTGAACCGTTTGAAATGATGCTCATGAAAGCCCTGCAGCTTGACCTCGAATGGGGTGGGATTCACGATAAGCCGATTGAATGGTTTTTAGAGAACGCCATAAAGGTACCTGTTACCCAAACTGCCCAACTTAAACCGGCAACCCTTGAGAATAAATCTTTCTATCAATCCCTCTCTGATTTACTTTCTGAGAGGGAGGTTGAACAGGAGGATCACTTGGAGTCCGGTTCGGCGGTTGAATGGCGTCCCGTTCCGTTACGAGAACCGATTCCCGAAACGCAAAACAGCAAGGCGGGTCCTCCACGGTCCCCGTCTCCGTCACCAAAGAGCCTGCGGCGGCGCCGTGGACAGGCTTCACAGCTGCGCGGTTTGAGAAAGCTCAGACTCCCATCATCATCATCACAACAGCCGAGGCCGCGACGTGTATTTGTTTCGCAGAGAGGTGCTTTGAGAGAGTCTTCCTCCCCATTATCGCGGAAAAGAAGGACAGTTTCGGCTGTATCGCCAGGGAACCAAGCGTCACCTCCGCCTACCGAGAACCAGATGGTACCCGCCAAGCTTTCATCCTCCCCAGCCGAAGAGATACCAGATGAATCGGCGAACACGATGACGACTGAGATGCTGGGGTCAGGCGAGCCCCGCCTGCCGGTTTTACGAAAGATAAGAGACAAATCCCAAAAGAAGGTCATGATTCGTTGGCTAGATCAAGGAAGGACAAAAGCAACATCTCGAAACAAAGTCACCTTTCGTCAGCTAGACCTAGGAAGGACGGTAGCAACACCTCAAAAGAAAGTCACGATTTGTCCGCCAGATCTAGCAGGGACAAAAACAACATCTCAAGTGGCACATCTGGGGAGTAAAGATGAAGCGTCAGAGTCCCAAAGCACGACCGTGTTTCGTCGACTCGACATCAAAAGACCACGCGAACTATCCCCGAATACCACTGTGTTTCGTCCGCTGGAGATAGGGAAAAGGGTATAGGCCTCATGAGAGAGTATCTGGTGATTTATAGATTGCAGCGGTTCGCTAGGCCGTCAACGACGGCCCATTCCTTTATTTGTTTGGATTCCTCGATCTATACGAGGCACCATATATACCATTGTACAGTACATAGAAATATATCCATCGAAGCTGCATTCAATGTGCAGCCTGTTCCCATATTTAGAGGCTGCTTTTTGATATGGATGCGATCTCAAAAAGTGGCGTGTTGACCCGCAGTATATTCCGGGCCAGAAGGCGGAATCGACTCGAACCCTGCATCCCAAGTCCAAGGACTTTCCTCTGGTTAAGGGTTCCTAAAGATATCATATCTTCCCTAATTCAGGCGCCCTAATTCACGAATATTCACCATTGCCTTGCATCGGCGGCATTCCATCTGGGTCACCACCTCCAACCAGCCTCTCGGGGCCTACTCCCTCCCCCATTCCTGCGCCATAGGGATCCAAACCGGGTACAGAGGTGGGTATCATGCTCACTCCCTCTTTCAGATATAAGACCAGACGGTACGCGGAGTTTCCATTTAGATAGTAGCGATGAAGTTGTTTACTGCGAAGGAAGCCGAGGCGTTCGTATAATTTCATGGCAGGGAGGTTTGACACTTCTGTCTCGAGGACGACCTGTTTTCATACCACTTGATTTAGTATTCCCGATGAAGGAGACACCCGGGGAACAGGGACAAACCTCGTCTGCATTGCGCTGGATCATGGCGTCAATGGCCATTCGGACCAATCTGCTGGCAATTCCCTTCCCTCGATACTCTTCTCGTACCGCGAGCATGGCGATGTATCCGCGTAGTGGTCCACCGCGGTGAGGTTCTAGCTTTGAGACAACGACTCCGGCAAGGCTGTCCTTTTCATCCATTGCCTATTCCCACTCCCATAAATCAGCCCAAGTTTCTTATAGACCTCGAATTCTACCAAGCTTGGGAACTTGAGCGGGGGTAAACTACCATGAAGCATAGATCGCCCCACTGGTAGAGGAAATACCGGTAGACATAGATATTATACGGCTCCGAAAGGTCCTTTGAGATCAATTGGCGCATCGCCGGTACATATTCATTTTCCTTGTCGCTGTCATATTGGATGTAGCGGAATTGGGAGGACGATGCGGGGGTTGACTCGGACGGAGGAGGGGCGGCAGTGGCGGCGGCGACCTTGTCTTCTACGGCGGTTGCGGTCATCGCGGAGTCAAGGGGGTGGGCAGTCTGGCTCCGGGGGGTTCTGGGATAATCATTGAGAGGTTTGGACGGAGGATATCGGCGTTGTTGTCCCACTGGCGGTCATACTCGGTGTTGACAGAGGGCTCAAGTGCTGCAGTCGCGATGTCGTTGTCCCGAACCCGGGTAAACTTTGTTCCGTCCGGAGCTTAAGGGGAGTTAAGTTATCGACAGACCAAACATACGGCCGTAAATATTTAACTAGAGGAGCTAATAAATGCTTCTCAGCTGCGGCTGGAGAGACGAAACTTTGTGTGAGGATTCGTCTTCGTTCTTCTCGGGCGTGGACGAGGTAGAAGTGTCAAGGAAATGATCTCCTAGCAATTTTCTATGCTGTTTCTTATTCCTGCATTCGAGTTGATCTACGGAAGCTGTAGACTCGGAGCTTTTAAGATAGATTATAGATTTCTCTCTTATATACCCATGCCATCAAAAGACTCAATGTGTTAAAGCCGTTTTAAACAGGCTCCACGTTTCCCAGCGTCTTGTCGTCTCATCTGCAGCCACGCTTCCCGGATAGGTAGCCATGGCATTCTCTGGAATAACCGCTCTACTGGTTATTCTCGTCCCCATCTTCGCCCTCACGATGCACCGTCGACGGCTCTCACAAGGTCAGTTCGATGCAGAGACGGAGAAACCCAGACCAGAATCCCAGCACCGCCCGTCAGAAGCCGCCACGCGGCTCAATAACCTCCTTCTCTCAGCTCTCCCGGACAGCGTCATCTTGCCCAAAGATGCCACCGCTTTTAAAAAGTCGATGAATTCCTACTGGGCACAGCAGGAGTGCGAAGTCGTACCAGCATGCGTCATTCGACCTCGGAATGTCGACGAGCTCTGTAGCGCTGTCAAGATTCTCAAGCGCGAGTACGATCATCAAGGAGATGTCGAAGCTGGCGGGTTATTTGCAATCCGTAGCGGTGGTCATTCGCCGATTTCGCGTGCTGCTAGCATCGAGGACGGCGTACTGGTCGACATGAACTTGTTTTGTGACGTGACGCCATCTGAGGATGGATCGAGTGTGGTCATTGGAGCAGGTACCAAATGGGGGAAAGTACTGGAAGCCCTCGATGCAAAGGGTCTCGCCGTCGCTGGGGGCAGGAATTCTGAGGTCGGCGTCGGAGGCTTGGTATTAGGAGGTAAATTGAAGATGGCTTCTTTATTGCTCCTGGGCTGATCCAAGGATATCACAGGCGGCATTTCCTTCTTTTCGCAGCAATTCGGCTTGGTCTGCAACAACGTCCTCAGCTATGAAATTGTCCTAGCTTTCGGCTCGGTCACCATTGCCTCTGCGTCAACAAACCCCGATCTGTGGCGTGCACTCAAGGGTGGCGGTAACAACTTCGGCATCGTCACACGCATCACTGCTCGTAGCTTTCCTGCCACCGACATCTGGAGCGGCTTTCTGTATATGACCTCAAGCCAAGCTACAAAGACCCTTGCTGCTTTCCACGAATTCACAAGCAGAGCAAGCCCAGCCGAAAACCACGCCTGCGGGCCCCTTGCTTGCTTCACATATGTCCATCAGCTCGGCATACAAGCCATCTCCGTCCATCTTCTTCATACGAAACCCGAAGAGAACAAGAAGAAATGGCCAGAATGCTGGAATGCTTCATCTTTCAAGTCACTCTCGCGCCTCTGGAGCACCTGCAAGGTTCAGACTATCGCCAGCGCGTGCAATGAGATGAACGCCCTCAACCCTCCGGGTAGACGGCAGGTTTTCGGCACCACGACCATCAAGAATGACTCTGCCACTATAAAGGCGGCACACACTGCTTACAGCGATGCCATAGCAGCTATCAAGCAGGCCAATGTCAAGGGCATGTCCTGGACACTGGTATTGCAACCTATTCTGGCAGACTGGGTGCGGAAAGGTGATGCGAACCCCCTCGGGCTGCAGGATACTACTGAGCCTCTCGTCCTCGTCAGTTTCACCGTTAACTGGGTCGAGCACCGTCATGATCGGTTTGTTGAGCAGCTGACGCAGCAGGCTGTCGAGCGGATCGATGCTGCTGCTGCAGTCAATGGAACTGGCCATCCCTATCGGTACATGAACTATTGCGGGGGCTGGCAGAGGCCGTTCGAGAGTTACGGTGAGGAGAACTTGAAGTTCTTGCAGGAAACGAGCAGGAAGTACGACCCGGACGGCTTGTTCCAACGGGGCTGTGTAGGCGGGTTCAAGCTCGGTATGCCGGATCGCGAGTCTTGGGCCTGTTGAATATAGACCTGTAGCATGAAATGGTTTGGTTGCTTGAGTAGTTGTCTGGCGACCCCAATCTCGCGCTCTCGCTCGCGGTCTCATGGCCAGTATGCCTAGCCATCAAATCCTGGCACAGTATATAGACAGAATATATCCCAGAAACACATCTTTTGCTTCTATGCTCGTTCCGTAGCACACGCGACAATTGAACAAGCGTCGGGTCGGACAATAGCAACAAAATCGGCCTTCGCACCTCCTGACCCTCCCTTCGGACAATGGTGTCGACCTTAAGACTGAACAAACGAAACTAAAGGCAAAAAAAGAAGGTATCCCTCCCATAGGGGGAATCGAACCCCCGGCTGCTGTGTGAAAGACAGCGATGTTAACCACTACACCATATGGGAGCTGCATATTCTAGCCTTTGTTTGCCCTGGCGCTTTGTTCCTAAACCCCATCATTAGCCATAGTCATGATAAACCGGCATGCCATCTGTCTGGCATAAACTTTCGTAACAGGCCCTCCTAAACGCCGATTCATACTCGCAGAATCCGCGGTATTTTGTGTGGGGCATAAGGTTCCCAGAATCTTTTCGAGCGGGGAGACGAGCAAGCAGGGCAAAGCTCGGAAGGAGAGCGTCCTGGATGGTTTGCTGGGGTGTAATTAGATCAACCAGCTGAGGACCGTCATATTGCTGTGTCTTTTGTTTGCAATGGCGCTGGATAAGCTATGCTGACATGTTCATCTGGGTATCTGCCTCCTCTTCGGGCTATCGGGTAGCGCTGGATTGTCTGCGGACATTCGAGCCAAAGAGCCGTGGCACAGCCGCCACAGACAGATCGCGAGCCAAAGATTGACGACATCCTGCCCGCGTGCGCTAATGGCTGAATACCAGTGCTGGCAGACTACAGTGTTGGCCCAACAATGAAACCCCGTGTCGGTGCCATGGCACTGGGTACTGCGCGATTCTGACTGTGCCAGAGTAGGAGACTGAGATTGGCAACAGAGAAGAGTCCATCAGGAGGTTAACGGAGCCAACGATCGATCCATGAGCTCTGTTTTGTCGTTGTGCGTAACTAGCCTGGGGCGTTGATGTTGTTGGAGGCTCAAGGAGGATCACGAACTAGCGCGGTGATGACGGAAGAGCTGGAACAATGCTCATCGTCAGCTCCCTAAACCACCAGCCCTCTGGCGGGCGCGAGAGAAGAGGAATTAGATATAGACGATCCAGCAATAATAATTATGACGGCGTCTATTCCCGTTGCTCTCCAGCTCCACAGTTTAATCTTTGCCAGTTAGTGATTGATTACATGTGATTCTCCATTGTCCCTTGGGCCTGCGCTGCCCGATCGACGAGCTTCTCCCAACACCCAAGGCGCACACACGTCTCAGATAACTTTCGACTGCGTGGACGATGAGAAAGGCGACATACAGAGCGTTTGAGTAATGGGTACCCTTCGACGTCGTTTCGGCAGCATCTTCGAGACCCCTCCCTCACCCCCGACGCGAGAGCCTACGCCCGCCATAAAGAAGAACCACGGAAGACAAACGGAGAAATGGATTGGGAAAGGAGAAAAATATGAAGAATCGCATCCTGCCACCATTCCAAAAGCTCGAGAACCTCCCCTCAAGCGGAGAAGTAAACGACGGAATGGCTTCATATTTGGACTAGGAGGAATTTTCGGGATCTTTGTGGCGCTCTTCTTTGCGAATCACAATGAGGTTATCAGCTGGGATGCGTTGACGGATTTGAACTTGGACTCGCTAATTGATGTTATACCTGCTGGGGTTGTCAGGGATGCGAGCGAATTCTCGGTAGGATTCTATTTACTTTTGTTCTGGTTGATCTGGTTGAGCCGTTGAACTGACAACGTTGGTTCGGTTAGAAACAAGAGCGCGATGCGGCGAGTTACGATGCATTCTCGATCGGACTACAGCTTCAAGCACAGGGAATCCGAGCCACACACCCCATTATAATGGTCCCCGGTGTCATTTCGACCGGGCTCGAAAGCTGGGGTACGGATGAGAAATCCAGGCAATATTTCCGGAAACGGCTATGGGGAAGTTGGAGCATGATGCGCGCACTGGTGCTGGATAAGTCGGGCTGGAAGCAACATATCATGCTCGATAAGGAGACTGGACTCGATCCGCCGGGTGTCAAACTGCGTGCCGCCCAGGGGTTCGATGCGACGGACTTTTTTATAACGGGGTACTGGATCTGGAATAAGATCCTGGAGAACCTCGCATCGATCGGGTACGATCCCACGAATGCGTTCACAGCGGCGTACGACTGGCGCCTGTCGTACCTAAATCTGGAAACGAGAGACCACTACTTTACCAGGTTAAAAAGCTACATTGAAGCGGCGGTGAAGCTGAGCGATAAAAAGGTGATTCTGGCTTCACACAGCATGGGCTCTCAGGTCGCCATGTTCTTCCTCAAATGGGTTGAAAGCGAAGCCCACGGGAACGGCGGCAAGGACTGGGTCGACAAACACATCGACTCCTGGATCAACATCAGCGGATGCATGCTCGGTGCTTCCAAGGGTCTCACGGCCGTTCTATCCGGCGAGATGCGAGATACCGCCCAACTAAACGCCTTTGCAGTCTACGGCCTCGAGAAATTCCTCTCCAAGGAAGAGCGCGCGGAGATCTTCCGCGCCATGCCGGGGATATCAAGCATGCTCCCCAAGGGCGGCGAAGCCGTCTGGGGCAACAGCACCTGGGCCCCCGACGACTTACCCGACCAACACTTCACACACGGAACAATCCTCAACTTCCGCGAAGCAAACTCGACATCCACAATCCGCAACCTCACCGTCACGGATAGCCTCGCCTACCTCCTCGACAACAGCGAACCCTGGTTCCGCAGCCAAGTAACAAGAAGCTACTCGCACGGCGTCGCACATACCGTCTCTGAAGTCGAAGCCAACGAAAAGGACCCCCGCAAATGGCTGAACCCGCTCGAAGCGCGGTTGCCTTTGGCTCCCAACATGAAAATATACTGCTTCTACGGCGTGGGGAAGCCCACTGAACGCAGCTATTTCTACCGCGAAGACACGGATCCGCTGTCAAAACTGAATATCAGTATCGATACCAGCGTGACGAACAATGGCAACGTGGACCATGGCGTGGTCATGAGCGAGGGCGATGGGACCGTGAATCTGTTATCGCTGGGATACATGTGCGCAAAGGGTTGGAAGATTAACCGGTTTAATCCCGCCGGCGCCAAAGTAAAGGTATACGAGATGCCGCATGAGCCTGAGCGGTTCTCCCCGCGAGGCGGGCCAAATACAGGTACGTGTCCCTTCCATCAATATCATTCTGTCAATACTGACGAGGCAAAGCCGACCACGTCGATATCCTCGGCCGCTCCTCGTTAAACGATCTCATCCTCCGCATCGCAGGCGGCAAAGGCGATTCCATCGACGAACACTTCGTCTCGCGCATAAAAGAGTATGCCGAGAAAGTGAAAATATACGATGACTAGAGACTTTACCTGTGGAAGTCCGCTATCTGATATGCTACGCCACATATCTTAACTGTGGCGTCTGTGTACTTTGTGTGCCAAAAGCACTGATGTATTAATCTAAGAAACAAAGAATAATTAATGATAATGATACCCGACAAATCTCTTCTTCCTCCTTTGGGAGGCACAGTATGCAGCCAGTCTATGTTGGTGCAGAATACACAATGCAGAGTTTATTCACTCAACTGCCTGGATGGGGAAGATTCCATTGTTGATTGTCATCTCAACACATATCTGCTCAAGAGCGTATGCATGCATTGATGCAGCATTTCTGCAGGAAGTCAACCATGCCATCATGCAAGCCCAGTACCTTAGTTGACAGTCAATGAGAAGAAGTTGCAAGGAAGAAAAAGTAACTTTAAGAATTCTTGTCATTATTATCAATTAGCCATTAATAATCTAGCGAGAAAATACATTGCAGCACATAAAAGTGCAGGGAACAAAGATGGGTAGGACAACAAGTCAAGCAACTTGACAATTGCCCAGACAAAGTAGGAACCACCTCATTCAATATACCCTGTCCTCCACGTCTGCAGATTCTCCATGTATTCATGGCTTTGTTGTTCATTAGATTCCCCCACGATTCGGACTCGACGCAATCTCCGCCGTTTCTCAATGCAAAAATAAGCGAGTGGCGCAGGGTCGGGGCCCCAGTGGGTTGAAAACCTCGTATGTATTATTAAGTTCCAGTCCGCGTTGTCGGAAGGTATTCCATCTTCGGGCCGAAAGTGATCAATGAGTATCGGAGGAAGATACTCATCGGTCGGAAGCGTGAAGCGGTAGACCAGGTGCCTGTTTCGTAGACGGTGGTCGGCAGAAGTAGAGACGCCGTCTCGCATTCGCTCAGGCGGATTCCCTTTTCCCGATCTCTTCCAGATCGTGCCCGTCACTTTCGAAAATCGTAATCGACCGTGCAGAGTGTGGAACATCAACGTTGCCAACAAGCAACTGTGTAGAAGCGAACGTATGTTCGGAGGTGACCAATAAACGATGGTGATCAGCCTCGTAAAAAGTCTATGGTGCTCATGTCCATCCGTAAACGCTAACAATAACTCCCTTGATACCATGCTCCGTATCCTTAATCCCCAGTAAAACAACAGCCCATGAGCACAGCGAGTGTATGTAGAAAAAAAATATAATATAACAAGCCCTTGCGATTCCAATGTGTCGCACTATCGAAACGTCGGATGCCTCGTTGAGCGCCAATCATCGCTGTTTCCGATATTGAACGCATAATGACGACAAGCGATAAGAACGCCGTTATAAGCCGGATCCAAGAGATGCGATTTCGTAGTCATTGCGAAGGATAAACGTGAGAATCCAGAAACCGTCGGCTAACTCAAGGCTGTAATCCAAGATGCATGCAAGTCGAAAGATAAAATTCGCTCGCCGGAAGAAGAAAAGATTAATAACCAAAAATTATTAAAAGTCGATATATGTTCAAAAAAGTATAAACCCGCTTTAAAGGCTCCAGTGGGATCATTAAAAGTCTCGAAAAAGGGGTTAGTCGAATATGAAGCGGAGGGAAGAAGTTGTTTCGTTCGGGATGTTGGAGGGTCAATCAGCGGCCGGCTTCAACGTCGGCGGTTCCGGCAAGGATATCCTCGTCCCAGACTGACTGGGATTCGTCAACTGGGCTGAGAGATCCCGAAGAAATGGACGAGGACGATCCCATCGTCCATTCATCACTATCCGCATGGAAATCACCGTGCAGGCTAGCCAAGTCATAGCTATAACCTTCAGGTGTATCGCCAATTTCGACATAATCATAATCCCAGCGGACAGTTTTGTCGCTCTGCATGCGAGGCAAGAACCGTGTCTTGGCATAGTAGAAGGTCACGGCAGCCAAGAGACTTCCACCAACGAGGTCAACAGCGTAGTGATGCGAGAAATACATGGTTGCCCACCAGAGCCAGAGCGTATAAGTAACGAAGACTGGTCGGAGTTTGGGGAACGCGTGGCTGAGAAACAGCGCTTCGATGGTGGCATCAGCAGCATGGAGCGACGGGAACGCGCCAAATGGAACAGGAGATCCTTTAAATCCGGAGGTGTACAGGTCGATTCCAAATAGCTCATCAATGCGAGCAAGGCCGCCTGGGGAGCCTTCCATGCCGTAATGTGCCGGGGCCAGGCCATAAAGATTTTCGTACCATGGAGGTGAGCAGGGGAAGAGGTACTGAATGGCGACGCCAATGATGTTCATATAGCCAAAGCTTCGAGCGAAGATTGGCGTCAATCCCGGCGGGCCGAAGATGAAGAGAATGATGGAGCACACTGCAGGTGCCCCAAAGTGAACGATTCCATAAGGAAGCCACGCCAGCACATCCAGGATGACATTTTGGTGTGCAGAAAGGATGTTGCTCAAGTTTGCTCCATAGAAGATATTTTCCAAGGCTGGCAAAACCCGCACCCAGATCGGAGGCCTCCAGTCACTAGGTATGAATCTGAAAAGTTAGTCCGTCATCCCCAAAAAGAAATGCTGATGTACTTACTGGCAAGCAAACCAGAATGTGAGATATCCGATAATCGGTAAAAAAGGCAAGAAAAATTGACAAGTGATAGGAAGGATAAGCGAGGTGATAAGTCCCAGCGCAATCAAGGTCTTCAGCAACGCTCCGGCCTCGATAATCGACAGCGAAAAGATGCCCAGAACCGCCAACAGCACATACTGCCCATCATACACGGTCCATCGGTGCGCCTGGAGCGATTTGAGCGTGTCGAGCGGCGAGAAGGAGGTTTTGAGCGCCGAGATGGATGAAGAGGGTGATAATCGGCTTCGCAGCTTCGATCGCAGTCGTCGTCGGACGCGGTGCGGGAAAAGGAGCTGTATCGACCGCCATGGAAGGACGATGTTTACTTTTCCCAAGTATTTCTGCGGGTGGTCCTTCCACGATGCACCTGGATTTATCACTCCAGCCATTTTTTGGATCTCGATAGTTGTTCTTTTTTCCTTGGTTCGTTTCTTTTGGTACGTGTCCGTGAGGTCTGTTTCTGGGAAACGAGAGCTGTTCCCCCAGGTTGGCCCGGATCAAAACCGCAGATTCAAGTCAGGATTAGAGCGTTTCAGTGCAGTTCTGACGGCCGTGATATATCAACGGGCACGAGCACGAGCGTCGGGGCGACGGAGGAGATGGGTGGTGTGCTAGCTGGAGAGTTTCCAGGGGGGTCGATTGGCAGGGAGCAACGATCAAGGACAGCGCGAGCAAAGGCACCGACCGTTGCGATGAAGAGGTGGCGGAGGAAGAAAAGGGAGAAAAAGGGAGGAAGAGAAGAAGAAAAGTGGCCTGGGGTGAAGCTGAAGCTGAAGAGGAAAAGGAAGAAGAAGAGAAGAAGGGAGAAGGAGAGAAAAGAGAGAGAGAGAGAGAGAGCAGAGGCTGGGCTGGTGTGTACGGTACTGTCACAAAAGGGAGAACTGGGGCTGGGTTTGGTGGGGCCTGATTGGGCGGGCAGGGAATATTACGGTAATGGAACGGGCGTATTGAGTGAAGGGGAAAAACGAGCTGCAGATCCCGAGCGCGTACGGTACGGCAGCCTTACATGCATCATACATACATACATACATCAGAGAGCAGCCGAGGCCCTTTTCTGCAGAGAGAAGTTATCCTCCTTGATAAGAGAAAGAACAAGAAGAAAGCCATAAACATAAAGCACAGCACGGCCCTCCATACAGCAGAAATAAAGGAAGAAAAACCAACATCATCTTCAGCAAGACCATCGCCGAGAAAACTCCCGACTAAATAAAATCCCAAACGAACCAATCGCCAGCTCCCAAGCTCTCTTCTCCACCACCCAACCAGCAAAAACCACACGCCAATCCCTGGCCCACCATTCGCCGATTTTCTATCCCTTAATGTAACTTTGGCCGTACTGTATTTAATCTTTTTTTTCTTTCTTTTTTCTTTTTTCTGTTTTTCTGTTTTTTTCATCCCTGAGGAGCTCAAAGTTGTGTATTTTATGCATCGCATACTTGGCATTCCTTGTCCTCGGCTTGGCAGAAAGTAATCGTCAAGGAGACCAGCACAGCACAGGACAACAAACTCGTAGCATCATGGATCATGGAGCATGTATCATGATGCCGACTTCAGCTCGCCGACTCGTCTACCTCCCTCGCCGCCTCTTTTGACGACCCCTCCTTACGATCCCCCAAGGCTCAGATCAAATCACAGCTCAATGCACAACGACGTCAACACCCAGCCACAGAAAGCCTCATCTCACGATCCATCATCAGCTCAGCTGTCGCCGTTCAAAACGGATAAATACACCTTCAAGCAACATCTCGTACACAAGCCCCCTTCATGACGAGGAACGTAAAATCAATAATAACTCCGCTCAATCTCGGACTCGCTCTCCAACCTCATGAATCCGTCAATGTAAAACGCTGGTGCCTGGCACACAGCCCTGAAGCGGGCATGCATCGCGAGCAAGGCCAAGGCGTCGGGCCAAGCACGCGCCGACTTGCCGTGCAGTAGGCGCCTTTTTTGTCGTGATCACTCTCACACGATCTCTGCTCTCCCCCGCGGAAAATGCACTCCACCGGCTGAATTTTTTTTTTCCCCATTTGACAAACCAGGGATCAGATTCGGACCAAGTTCCGGCTGAGCCATTTCATGCACCTTCATTATTATTATTCAGCTGCCACCTGGTAATTCCATACATCTGTAGCTAATACTCATCACTCATCAAGGATCTGATCTGATCTGATCTGTTTTTCTCTTTAAAATCCATCAAACGCGCAAGTAAAAGAGGGTATCGCAACGGCACAAACTACGTGACACATCTACTTCCTCTCCGCAGGGTCAGATTGCACCACGTCAATCTCTTTCAAATCCAGCTTGTCCGAATCTGCCCGCTGCTCGCGCCCCGTCTCCAGATCCTGAGGACCAGCGTGTGCTCCCGCCGCCCGCGCAAGCTCGAATTTCCGTGCTCTCTTCTCCGGCCCAAACGCAGTCGTGACCATGATACCCGTCGCGATAATGGCCGTCGCCACTCCCATCGTGGCCCCGTAGGCCGGCGCTGGCTTGCCTGAATCTCCAATAACCATGATCTTCTCGGCTACCGCATTCACAATCTGGGCAGAGGGCGACGAAATCATGTTTCCGACCTGGTAGGTGATGCCCGGGAAACTGGACCGGAAGGCCGGGGGCGAGAGTTCGTTCAGATGGATCGGGATCACACCCCAGGCTCCCTGCACGAAGAACTGCATGAAGAACCCGCTGGCAGAGAGGGATCGCTCGCCGTGGGGCATGATCCACGCGGGGATGAGGATTCCACTCAGAAGCGCTGACAAGATGATCGAGCGGCGACGACCAAACCACTGAGAAGCGTATCCAATGATCGTCCCTCCCACGCAGGCGCCCGTTTTCATCAGAATACTCGAGCGACTCGCTGCCGCGTTCTTCATGTCCTTCTGGGTAAGCATAAACGTTGTATAGCTGTCCTGGGACGTATGGCTGTAGTAATTGAACCAGGTCATCAGGAAGATGCAATAAATCACCACCTTCCACTCTTCCTTGAGCATGCGTTTGGTGTCCGCCCAAAACGCTCCCGGCGTCTTGTTGTGTTTGCCCTCTTTCTTCGCAGCAATAAACTGCTTTGACTCTGGAAGGAAAATTCGAATCACACCCGCGAGAATCGACAGTCCGGCCCCAATCCAAAACACAATCTTCCAGGACTCGACCGAGCCCCCGACGCCCAGATTCGCACAGGCAGCAAAGACGTATCCCATCGAATATCCCTGCTGCAGGACCCCAGACATGAGACCTCTCGCATTGACCGGACAATTCTCCAGCGCGATCGCAATTGCATTGCCATACACACCACCCATAAACAGACCAAACAAGCTGCGCACTGCCAGAAACTGTGAGAACGTAGCGCTATAAATCGTCGCAATCTGCAGCACGCCTAGAACCATCATGTTGAACACCATCGGCCACCTGCGACCCCATTTGTCGCCCGCAATTCCAAAGACAGCCGCTCCCACCGATCGAAGCAGCAATGTCAACGTAATCGCCGTCGAGATAGACGTCTTGGACTGCCCATAGTACTTGGATAACTTGACCGTTTGAATCGAAAGGGCGTGAAAATCAAACGCGTCCGCCAGCCAGGAGAACAGGCCAACGAAGAAGTAGAACCAGTCGCGCAGGGAGAGCTCAGCTAGCATGCTAAAGGGGTTCTTCAGGGGTTCTGGATTCTGCCATTCATATCGGGTTTCGCCTTGCTCGTTGGTGACTTCGACACGCATTTGCCAGCGGAACAGGTCATGCCAGGCCTGTTTGGCCGTGGGGATGATCCCCTTGGTGATGGGCTCTGCCGGTTCGTTCACCGACATTTTCGAGGATGGTCGATGGTTGATCAGTCGACGTGAAGAAGGGGGTCTGCGAAAAGGGAATGGGGGAGAGAAGCCAGAGAAGGAAAGAATGGACCGGAGCAGCGTGACGTCCTATTCCTTTCTTTGCTTTTTCTTTAAAACTGGACGGGGTGGGACAGCTTTATACTAGTGAGTTCTCTGTGTAGCAGTGGCTTTACCAGAGGGTGGGGAGTGGCAGAAGGTGGCTTCTGGTGGAAAATCCCCGACCATCCACACATGTACCTATCCTTGCACATCAAAGAGGATGATATCTGCATGGGCAAAAGGCGGGGGAAGGACCATGCGACTGATCGTCGCTGCTGCACGTTACGATAGGCGTGTGTTATGTCAACAGTGCGTAGTAATCAGCATGGGGGAAGGGCAGTGTGGCAACAATGACATCCATGGATATACCAGTCGCTGATTGCTGTTTGCTGAGAAAACCGGATACACAGCACCAGCACTCAAAGTTGACTTTCTAGATGGACCTGATCATCCTTCCTTCTCCAGAATCAGAATACGTGCCGTTCTGGCCGGTGATACTCCCGAACATCGGCTGCCGATTCGGCTCCCGCGCGTGGGGCACCGAACTTCTCCCTTCTGGTCGACTAGGAGTACTCCGTAGTGCAGATAGGCTAACGGATCCGGCATCTTCGGCAATCTCGAGGCATTCGGATAACGAAACCTCGAGAATAGATAGTATCATCGGACAAAGATCCGTTCCTCTCCATACTCCTGAAGCTTCATTTGTGGAACACGTCCTAGCGGAGAGACCGATGAGATGATATTGAACGGAAGTTCTGGAACCAAACCGGAAGGGTTAACTACTGACGGAAACTGATATCTACTACTCATGGAGGCTAGGGGAGCGGAATTTCGACCGTCTTCCACCTCAATACAGTTCCGGGCATCGGGGCCTCAACCTGAACGTGACAACTAACGAGAGTAGCTCTCCATGAACCTAATATAATATGTGCGCATCCCGTCCACCTCCAGATCAACCAAGTCCGGGGAAGAACCCATGTCGGATCGTGCGTCAGTGGCACTCTCCTCCCGCGCCAAGTGTCGACGGATGGTCTTGGCAGCACAGTGATTTGCACACGATCAGTTCCAAGAGCGGGACAAGCACTGGCCGTGGCGCCCGTTAGAGTTTTCCCCCATGCTTGTCTCGACTCCAGCTTCCACGCACCTTGCACATTGGCACATTTGGCTATTGTCAGTCTTCATGTGGTTGCGTTGGTTGGCTGATGTCCGCTTTGGCCAGCGAAAAGCTGGGGTCGATCTTGTGACCTCATCCTGCGTTTTGAAACTTGGTTGATCCGAGGCTCGAGAGGTAGGAAAGCATCTGAATTTGAATTGATAAACATGTTGAGATGAATGAATTCAAGCGCTTCATCACTGGACGCGGAAATAACATCAGAATCGGCTCTTGACTTGGCATGCAGCTTGTGTAATCTTCAGTTCAACTCGTTCTTCTACTAGTGATACGAGGTTGCCCGCGACCGGAGTATGTACTAATAAGGGCGTGACTGGAATTGCCGAAGGGAAAACCGAAATGTTGATTTTGGTACGATACTGCGAGACAGGCATAGGACCGGTGCTTCCTTGGAGGCGGGGACTATTCGAGACTTCTTAGCCTCCAGGTGCACCATGCTATTCGAAGTATACCTTTTCTTCCCCCACCCTTGTTGCAAATAATTACCGGGGGTCGACGTCTGTTCCGTAGTTGATTGACCAAGTGATTGAGGGCAGCAAAAGGCAGGTTAAACAACGATCTTTTTATTCGCGACGAGAAAAGAAATGAAAGAACAAAGGTTTGATACATGACTTATTGGAGTAGAAACACGGACTTGCGCAAAGGCCAGACAAAGGCTAAGAACCGCAGCCATAGCTGCAGACTCGACCTGAAGCAGTAGAAGACTGTTCCAATCCGAAGATTCAAGGGAAAACGGTACGTGGTCAAGACAGGAACAATATAAAAAGATGCGGAAGAGAAAGAAAAGATAATGTCTAGGGAGAATGCTGCCTCCTTCTCGAGGAAAATTAACATATGGTCTGGACGCTGCGATCGACGCTGCGCAATAGGCCTCCGGTAGGACGGGAGTTGAGGAGATGATAGCAAGGTTCCATCTGGGGCGTTCTCACATCTACACGTGACGCGAATAGAGACCAGTGAGGAACTCAACGTCGGAGTATATCATCTGGCGCTTTCGTAAGGCCGGATGGGGGAAATAAAGGGGAAAATACAAGAAGTTCGGTTTTCGGAGGCACATTATCGTCACAGAGTAGCAGGGGGTTACGTTCTTAAGATAAGGTATTAAGAATCAGCCTGAATCAGGAACCCGATATGAGCGACAGGGATATATAAACATACCATCTTCTTCTCCGCCACTTTCCCGTCGAGCTGCCATTTTCCTCTGACTGCGAGCGCCATGCGGTTCCAAAGAAGCCGTGATTCCAGACATCGACCAGAACGCTACAGGACACGGTTAGCACTATTCTCAACAAGGTCTCGGCGTTAAGAAACAAACATACCTCTGCGTCCGATCCTTATATTCTTCATCCTTGTATTCCTTTACCGCCACCTTGACCCCATCTCTCGATAAAGTGACGTGGTGCTTCTCCATCGTCTTCCTCGTCTCAGCCTTGACCTTCATGACGATGCCATACACCACCAGCCCGACGACCGTGAGCACAGATAGCCCGACGAAAAGGAGAAAGAGCGGTAAAAGTTGATGGGTCATAATGAGTGTCTACTCGATGGGTATCAATTGATGGTGGGTGCTGTGTCCGCTCTGTGCGTTTGAAATGATATGTGGCTTTCAAGTTCCCTGCGTATTCGATTCGCAAGAAGCGACGGTTCCGTGGTCCGTTGTCCGTGGTCTCTGGTTCCGGCGGGAGGGAGTTACCACGATTCTCAAAGAGTCAAATTTGAAGTATTCTTTTCGTCTCGAAAGCTGCCTTCCAGTCCTGCCGATGAGGTATCTGATATATGATTCCCCGCGCTGACTCTCGCACAGAACCCGTTGGGTCTTGGCTGCTGAGCTAAATATAGGGCTGAGAACCAGACACCCCGCGGTGCCAGGGTAAGGCGCAAGGGGTTTAAAAATGATTGCGCAAAAGAGAGAGATCGATCGATCAGCCACAGTGATTGACGCGGCAGTAAAAGAGGAACAGCAAAGGGAAGAAAGAAGATTGTGCACAAAGAAGGGGTGGGAAAAGGGTTGTTTGTGTGACCCTGCTCAGCTGTGAAGTGCAGGATGACGGGGCCTGACCATTTCCCAATTGGGTTTCAGGATCCAAATAGTGGATGCCCTTGTGGCTTACGTGGCACCTGATTGGACTGCCAAGACCTTATCAGCAAACCCTTTCGCCCTACGCCCAGCCACACGGTCCACAGCAAGCCACAGTGCCGAAATTGCCGCCCGGGCTCCGGAGGACGGAAATACTGATTATCCACGTTCCGTGCCTCGAGCTGCCTCTTCTGGACGGTTGAACTTGCCTACATATGCAGTACGGAGTAGATACCAGTGAATTCTTCACAGATTTCAAACAGGCTGAATGGTTTGAGCGCCGCGTCCAGGCTCGATACCTGCAAAGCGCGAGGTCGCGAAGGAGAGCATCGTTGTTCCCCCCAAAGATCCCTCGATAGTATGAACCTTTTGCTCGATACGATTTTTGATGCTCGGGGTATACCACTTCGTTATTGGCCTCCTGCATGCTGCTGAAGCTGGAACTGAATGCCGCTCGTCCTCTCTTCAATTCTCTACCTGCTCTTTTGCTGATAGATAAACATATCGAATCTCTCGTTGTCGAGGTATCTTTTTATATATCCTGCGTCCATACTACTCAACTGCAGCTGGATTAGACAAGCACAGTCAATTAGAAGCTTTAAAATATTCTTTCTCGACCCATGGGACTAGATGTTCGACAAACGGTTTCAAGAAAAAGAACATGCCTTTCTTCCGTTCCCTGATTCCCAAGAACCCAAAGCGGAAGAATAACGTCATTTCCAGTAAACTTGTATCTACCAGCAATATCAACCCTAATATCAGTTCTCCTTATCTCTATCTTAGTCTGTCACGTAAAATAAAATCTCATATTTCGCGCTCAACCCCACTTATAGCATCAATATAATCTAATTTAATAAATAACCCCCTTTCGAAGTCGAGGCTCGGTCTTAGATCTAGATCTATCCCTCCACATATACCCTCTACCGACCATGGGCGTCTGGGTCCCCCTCCCAATCTTCTGCTTCCAATGCGGCTCCAACGCGAACCCATGCCACTGTAAAGTCGTCGGACCAACACTCGGTACGTCCCCACACTTCCAGCCATACACATAAGAACGTCTGATCAATGTGCGGAAAATAGGTTTCTATATCGGTCTTCTCTCAGCAGTATGTATCTCGCCCACAATATAAACGGAACAGAATAGTGACGATCCCGTGCAATCTAGATAATATGCTATCCAGCAGCGCTGTTCTGCGGCTGTACGGCAACAAAATTGGGCAAGCGGTAAGTTCTTCTTTTTCTTTTTCCACTTCCTTGGTACCGGCTTTGATAACCCACGTACAGCACTCTTGGATTCCCGGTGGAGTTGAACGGGAAGATCAGCTCGGCGATTCCGTTCTGAAAAGGTGATAGATTCCATTTGCCAGCAGTTTTCTTGTGGATTTTGGGGGGTGCGCTCTTCATAAAGGAAGGATCTTAATAAATGGATATATGAGAAAGATTTATATAGGCTTACAACATTACTTGGAGCAATGTATAATTTATACTAAGCGTGGAGGAACGAACATAATCATGGGGATCAATCGATGAGACTAAGGAGTAGTGGCATTCATACTTGTCTCCTAAAAAGGTCATTGGCCAAGGTAGAACAGAAGAGGGTTCAAGGAATAGGTACAGCATTCATTACAACAGCAAATTACTCATTTTGACCAGCACTCCTAAACAAGACAGAACAGATAAAGGGGGAATCTGAGGGAGGGAAAGGAGAAAACGAAAGGAAGCAAACAATATACGAGAACTGGGGTCCTCCTCGGGTCATGCTGACACGACGCTATTACATGCGCGTCCAATCTACAAGCCCTCGGCCAGGCGAGTATTCCAGAACAAGGATATGTAACAAGGGAGCAGAGAAAGCGCCCTAGTTGGCTCAATGCCGTACTAACGGCGATCCAATCTACTTGAGCTTCTCCTTCAGCTTCGAAAAGAATCCACTCATGCGATTCTTTTTCTTCTTCTGCGCTTCCCCTGGCAGAGCTGGCTCAGTCTGTCCTTGCTGTGGCGCTTCGGTCTGCGGTGCAGGCGCGGGTTCGGAGGTCTCTGGGACAGTGGTCTGCGTAGGGCCTGTTGTCACGGTGGGTTGCTCTGGCGCTGGGGCGGTCTCGCCCTCTGCAGGTGGCCCGGGTTCTTTGGTTTTGGGTGAAACGTCTCCTGGTATAGGTGTGGGCCCGGGGGCAGTAGCTGAAGTCGCCGCAGTTGTGGTGGGTGCCGGTTCGCCAACAGAATTATCGCGTTTGACGTCGTGCAGCAGTTCTTCCTCTACCTCCTTCTTTTCTCTGACCGCTTCTTCACTGCCGGCGGCCTCCGGTTCTTTATGGGCCTTACTGAGTGATTCTTTGACTATATCAGGGACGTCTTTGACGGGAGATTCCGGGTCAAGTGACTTCTTCTTTTCAAGGGGAACAGCCCCAGCAAGCCCGGCTGTTGTCGAAGTGGGAGCGGCCGACTGGAGCACTGGGGCACCGTCAGTCGCACCAGGAGGGTCAACTCTCACTGGCTGGGCGGAATATCCACCGTTTTGAGCTGTAGAAGCCATAGTAGGATAGCTGGCATCCGCGTCGTATCCAGCCTTGTCTGTCGAGACGGTGGAATCGATTGTGTTACTGGTGACGCCGTTAGAACTTGGGATCTTCTCTCCCGGGTTCAGCTTTATAGGGTTGCCGGGTCCCTCTGAGGCTGGAATCGGATTGACAGAAACTTGCTCGCTGCCCGGGGTCTCCGGGAACGTGCCAGGAGTCTGTTCCTTCTTTTCTAGCGGGACTTTCCCGGCAAGCTGGGCTGTTGTAGACTCAGGGGCAACAGAGGAAATAGTGGCGTTGGCTCCGTCCGTAGCAGAGGTTTTTGGCACATTCCCGACCAATGTGGCTGTCGTGGCTTCTGGAGTTACTCCAGACATCGTAGCAGCAGTTGTGGTTCCAGCGACGGCGGAGCTGGAAACGTTTGTTGGAGCTTGAGATGCGGTGAGGTGCTCGGGTAGAAGTACGTTATTGATGTTATGATCGCTGTCCTCTTCCTGAGGAGCTGTGGGGTCCGTTGTCCAGGTACCGTCAACAATAAACTATCAGTAGGAAGGTAAGCAAACGTTATGATCGGTATGGCAAAGAAGAAATAAAATAAAACGGAATCAGAAATGAATGCAAGCCAAGATTGTGAATTGGATTCAAGCAAGAAATGGCGTCAGGATCCCAACAAATATTCTGACGTCGAACGGGGGACAAGAGAGGGCAAAGCGGCGATGGCGAGGTATGACGTCAACGAGGCCTGGAGCTGAGAGTACCGCCCGGGTACTTGGCGAACGGCCGTCATCCCACGGGCGGGCGGGGTAATGGGCGTGTACCAAGGCCCGGGCGAGTTACACATCGCGCCAGGCTGCCTTTTCTGCCGTGCTTGATTCGTCGTTCCGGATGTTCCATTCACGCCAAAAGAGGAGCAAAGAGGGGGAATCAAGGGATCGCTCAGGGAGCACAAAGAGAGGGAAAAAGCGAAATGTCATATGACAGCATTGCGGGCGGTTGAAGAACATCGAGGAAATCATAGCTCATACCTTGTAGAGGATCTTTTCGCTGGGGCTCGGAAGGTCTACTTCCTTCGAGAATCGTCCGTCCGTCCGCTCCAATTTCACACTTTTTGACCAATTGTCAAAGGTGCCTGTGACATAGACCTCCTCTGCTGGATGGGGCCTGTACGTGATGGGGAGAAGAGTGTTAGCTTCTTCTATAAATAAACGCCTCCTCCCAGCTGAAGCGGAGAAAGGCGCAAAAATGCGATTGCAGCAGCTGTTCGCATGACCAAAAAACATGCTAAGTTTTTAGGTTGATGCTTCCCCTCATTCAACTATCAGACTGAAAACGCTGGACGCACCATTGGAATGTATATAGCCCCATGGTATTCAATCTTTGACTGGGCCAGCCAGCAGTAGCGCTCCTCCAAATTGTCCTGCTCTGGTGGTTTGGCGGCCTTTGAGTGGTGACGAACGCAGGACGGATCCGTGCTATGCCCTTTGTTATCGACCGAATTCCGTAGCGGGTATGGAAGGATATCGGATAAATATCTGGTTGGACGTATAAATAGCGGGGGGAGAAGCAAGATGCACCTGACGAAGGATATATCGATTCGTGCAAACGGGTTGCGCTTCGAAGAGCTGTGCCGGATTGGAGCTTTAGTGCGACGGGGCAGGCGCTAGCAAGGCGTCTTCGACAGTGGACGCTCTGCAGGGCAATAAATGTAATCACAAAGAACACGGCCAGCTAGATCGGTGAACAACTGAAATCAGCGTGGAAAGATATCCGTGGTGGGATGAGAATCGCGATTCTTTTGAAAAGATAAAAATGGAGCAGGGAAAGGCAGACGCACGGACTTCCATGCTGGGCAGAAGTCGCCACCACCGCCAGCCATCTACAAGGGCGCACCGATGCTCCCAGCCACTCTTAATGCTCACTCTGGTCTTTCTTTTCGACTAGTTTTAATCGTCCGTACACTTTAATATCCTCTTTTGGATATGGTTTATAGAGAGAACCTATGGGAATTAGCTGACAGTGGATGGGATCAGGAACATCAGCCACGTCCCGTCCAATCCACGTCATTGAATATCCTTGTGGCAGCAAAAGGTCACTGCACTTCGTACCTCATGGGATGAAGAACTGAGCGCATCGCTGTACCTAGCAGCTCGCAAATGCAGCTCGAACGACCGCATTCGATGGGAAAGCACATGATTCGATCATCTCAGAGGTCCTTCGCCCAGTTCGAAATCAGCCTTTGCTGTCTGCGTGGGCAGTGGTCATGCAAGTTTTTGCTTTGTTCTCTGCGTCCAAAATTTGCTCATATGGATGTACCTGTGACTGGCTTGCATGCTTGATTCTCGAGAATGCACAGAGTGGTACCGTGGACGAGTTGGATTTGGCGCGTGCTGCTTGACCTTCGAACTGCCTTTCCACGAGGTCCAATGATGTTGTCGCCCACATGGCTCGAATTTGGCTGGACATACTCCGTAATTGTCAAGCAACCATCATCACCGTGGTACGGAGTACTCCGTGCAGGTAAGTTGCAGGACGGGCGGAAGCCTGTTGGGCATGCCACACAGGAGTCAACTGGCGGCCTGCAAGAAGGGCATCAACCACATTGCAGCCAGCCCCTTTCACAATAATCAACCCGAATGGCGCACCGTAGAAGGGCCGGGGTGGATTCGACGAGTCTCCCGGGTGTTCTAGAAAACGACTGGAATGATACGGAAGCAGCTGGGAAGCTCCCAAGACAGCTGAGCCGATCGCAAAGTTTAGGGCGGTCCCTTGGCCGTAGCCAATCGCTAGAGATGCCTGACGGCGTCGTGCGACCGCGTCCCCACACTTGCTGCTTGTGAGAATTCTGTGTCCGACTCTGTTTTCGTGTCTTGCTTCATTGCCGGCCTCAAAGGGTGAATTCTGAGAGCGCGAACGAAGTAATTACTCTGTAGTCGCTTTCAAGGAGAAAGACCCCAGCCGCATGTGGATGTAGAGAAGACGTTATCCCGTGAACTTGGATGATCTTCACAATGAGCATCGAACAGGTGGCCCCTCTCAGTATTGGCGGGACTGTTTTCTGAGTTGCTTTGACTTCTTGAATCCTAAAAGAAGCCCAGGGCCAACATCATTAGTAGGGAATAGCTAGACTTTAGCCGCCTCCACGTCAAGCAGCCTGTCATTCTGTCGACGACACCGCTATTGAATCCTGCCCATTCCGTTTTCGGGCTGATCCTCTTGAAAAAAAAAAAAAAAAAGAAGAGTCAGGGTATTCTCACACAATCACAACGGCCACAGCAGCGTCCTCGAGGCATTTTGCAGGTTGAGGTTCGGTTTAGGTTCAGCAGCGCCTGGCTACATCATCGCTTCCAAGAGAATCAAGGTCCCCCTCCACCTCTCCCCCTCGAACTTCATTCCTCCACACACGCCTCCGGCCCAGATCTTTAACCAGACCACCGACGGGCTATCGAACCAACTATTGATTTTTACATCTTCAACGACAACTAGCGACACGTTGATCGTCTTCAGAACTCCCGGTTCCTCAATTGTTAGGCGAGTTTCGACTTGACGCCGGTGCCACCACATCCCCCAGCTCCAGACGGGCCACACCCTCTGTTTCACTACTCACGCATTCTCTTCTTGTTCTTGAAGCTCCTTTGGGGGCCAGGATTCCCTTGCTACGAGCAATCGGCTAATAGCATACATTGACCAAGCGCCCGGCCTTTCTTTTCTCACAGCCGACTCAGCTACACCACAGCATCGCCTGCCCCTCTTTGAGCCTGACCAGCACCCCCTGATTCATTGGAGTCGTCAAATGACCATTGACCTGATACCCCCTATACCTCGACGGTCACCAGGATCTATTTAGCTAAAGGTTTCTAATTTCCTCTAAATATTTCTTTAATTTGTCGAGCACCCTGGCTAATCAAGCGACTCGAGAATAGGAATCGAATCGAGCCACTCTTGCAGCACTACTTACCCACGAAGGCGGAGCCTTTCACTGTTACGATGTCTCATCCGCATTTCCAGTCAAACCCGTTCGGATCTCACCATGCTGGTCATGGCGAGCGGCACTCTGGCGGACCCCCGGCTTTCAACAGAATACTAGAGGAGGAAGAGGGTGTCACTTCGCCCACCGATCCCACATTCCGCACTTCAGAACCTGAGCGCGAAACTCAGCCCCACGGCGCGGGAAGAGGAGGTCCGACATTTGGCTCTCTCCCCTTTGGCGCTAGAGGAGCGAACCCAGAGCAGGAAGAAAACGTGTGGCGTCTGATGGGAAGCGCCGGTGAGGGTGGATTACCGAGCAATTACGCTCTTGGTCGTCGTACATCGGTGTCCGCAGAGTCTCTAAATCCCACAACGGCCGGAGCGGAATCGTGGAATCCTCCCTTTCACCCCAAGTCGGACGAACAACTCGCTCGGCTAAAAGATGCCGTCAGTTCGAACTTCCTGTTCGCCCACCTCGACGAAGATCAGTTCAAGACGGTTCTGGATGCGCTTGTCGAGAAGCCAGTGCCCGCAAAGGACATCAAAGTCATTACACAGGGAGATGCTGGTGACTTCTTCTATATCGTCGAGCGCGGAAGCTTTGGTGTCTTTATCCATCCTTCTGGCTCAGCACAGCCTGGGCCTGATGGATTGGGAAATCAAGTCAATGAAATTGGAACAGGAGGGTCTTTCGGCGAACTGGCGCTAATGTATAATTCGCCTCGAGCCGCTACCGTTATATCCAAGGAACCATCCACTCTCTGGGCACTCGACCGGATCACATTCAGAAGAATTTTGATGGACTCTGCCTTCCAACGACGCCGTATGTATGAAGCGTTCCTGGAAGAAGTGCCACTCCTATCCTCGCTAAAACCTTATGAACGCTCGAAAATCGCAGATGCTTTGGACACAGTCAAACATCCTGCAGGTTCGGTTATTATTCGGGAAGGAGACCCTGGCGACTCCTTTTATCTTCTTGAGTCCGGTGAAGCAGAAGCCTACAAAAATGGTATTGACGGTCCAGTGAAGGAATATAGACGTGGCGACTACTTTGGCGAGCTGGCGCTGCTAAATGATAGACCTCGACAAGCCAGCGTGGTGGCCAAAACCGAGGTCAAAGTTGCCGAATTGGGGAGAGAGGGCTTCAAAAGATTGCTCGGCCCAGTGGAGGATATCATGCGACGAACTGAATATGATACTAATGCCTTTCCCAAAATGGAATCCCAGGAACAACCGTCTATCAGGACTTAGGAGTATAAGTTAACAAGGAGCAGACGGGGTTCTTGTTTGTTCTCTTTCTTTTTATCTTTTTATCTTGATTAACTAGAAAACATGGGATGCTGATTTTCATTGCTTGCCGTGTATGTAGCATGAGCGTATGGAGGGTGTCAACAAAACCAACTTGATGTCAGCCTTAGTTTTTGTGAAAAGGATTGCAATTTATACAATGATTTTCATCATTTCCTTAATGCTACTTTCCTGTCTAACATCCTTGAATCAGCCTGAGATGCTTCCAGCTTTGGCTGATCCTAAATGGTTTGGATTGCTGCCTGAATGCAGAGAGATGAGGCTGGAGAGATGTTCCTTGACCTATGCTCAACCAATGAGCTACCCTTGGCACCACATCCAGGCTCCGCATAAGATACTGATATTGTCTTTGGACGTGAATAAATAATCCTAAACAAAATAAAGATCATACCAGCAAGTCTATACCAATGAGCTACCGCCTAACCACCAAATCACTCCGAATAACCCATTTCTCCCCACCCTTGACCTCGCGCCCCTCATGCAGCAAACATTTCTCCCCATGCCGATGTAAAAGCGCCATACCGACTTCGAGTCCGACGGCGATGGGCTCGGGAGGTTTATTCTTAGATTTTGATTTCGATGATTTGGGTGGTGGATCAGGGTAGAAGACTGTTTCGCCGCCTGTGCAGGTTGTTAAGTAGAGGAGGAGGGTCCAGGTCGTTCGACCGGGGATGGTGGTGGTGCCATTTGTGTGAGTGACGAGGACGGAGTCATCATCTGGGATGTTTAGTTAGAATATGGGTTGGTTTGGATAGAAGTATAAGTTGAGGAGCTTACAGTGCTGCGCGAAGAATTGTCCCGGTGTATATCGATATATTCGTATATTAGAATTCAACCCCAGCACTTCACCGCCCCAAACATCGGCACTGCTCTCTACCTCCTCGTCCACTTCAACTCCCCTCATAACCAACTCCTTCAGCCCCGTTCCACTCCATAACCGCTCCGCAAAATCCACATCCTCGATCTGAAATCTATCATTCACGCGAACGGCCTCGTCCTTCTTTGGACGGCCTGGCGTCGTCACGAGCGGCAGGTTCGAAAGGAAAGAGACGTAGGATTTGCATAGGCTCGATGAGAATAGGTTGCGGATTATGTAGATTTGGTCTGGGATGATGGGTTCGAGGGTGAGGTCGGAGGCGGGCACGAGAGGGCGAAGGGGAGGCCAGTTGGGGGAGGTATTTGGGGTTGTTGTGGATTGGTTGGTGGTGGACTGCTGAGGAGTGGGCTTCTTTTGACGGGAGTCCTTGGAGGGTTTGCCCTTGGGGGCCATTTTGGCAATGGGAATATGAGGGTTGGCGCTGTTTAAATCAGCCTGATGTTTCTTGAAGACGTGGGAGAGAAGTAAAGAGAGTTGATATAGTATTTGCTGTTGGCCACTCCGTGTTCAGAAAGACAATAAAACTCATTATTCCAGTCGGACTGGGGTATATTTTAGAGCAACTGGCTTTCTGATCCAGGAAAATTGAACATGTATTCTATTCCGAACATGAACAGACGGGTGTATATGGACCGTTCAAGCCACAGTCTGCTAGCTGAAACACGCAGTGAAGGTCATACCTTCAAACTAGATCAGGATAGGGGTATAACATCCGGTACAGCCTGGATCTGGTTAATTCAATATTAATCGATGGAATTTCAACCTCAGCCTCCGAGTCCTCATTGCGTTGAGATCACGACTTGATGGCCAGCTTTCATCTCATGCTCATAGGGGCTGACAGGAGGCTGGAGGAGATGTCTGTATAAAGAAGTCAGCCTAGCCCGGCAAATCACCACAATCATAAAAATGGAACATACCAGTCGTATTTCCCAACCAACATGTACTTGATATAATAGTGCTAGTATTGATGTGATGTCGGCGATCTCGAAAGACTGGAAGTGGTGGAGGAGTTATGGTTCGGCGCTAAACCCAAATCAGACTGACCTACGGCGCTCCGACAAAATCATCCCGACCCAGCGACATTTCACGACTTACCGCTCGGCCGTTGGACGGTGCACCTGGTACATCGCATGCAATGTCCTCGTCCCAGACCATGGCGGCGTCGCTGATGGGGCAATCGCCTTATGATGCGGCGCCAGAGAGGTCTGCCTTCGATCTCCAGGTCGACCGAAAGAACGACAATAAATCTCCTCCGGCATGCGACGTCACTCCCAAGATCGAGACTTCCGAGGACTCCTCGATACAACAACACCAAACCGGCTCCGATGCCGCCTTTTTAGCCTTGTCGGGTAGGAATATTGCTATGATACACTCTGGACTTGACGTACTAACGTGCCAATTTGCAAAGACGACTATAAGAAACAGACCGAACATGAGAAGCAATCCGCTGCCAGCGCCCTTCTGGCCCAGTTGCTAGCGAGCAAGCCCTTGTCGGAACCTGCTGCACCGGAGCAGATATCACCGCGGAATCCATCGTCGAGTACCGTAAAAGCGGAGGATACTACCGCTGAATCGTCCGGGATCCCGCCTACCACGTCGCAACCTCTCCCGGAATCCACGAATGGCACCGCTGAGAGCACTGTAGGGAACTCTGAGGACGGACAAAGGACAGGTTGGGATGCAGGCCAGACACAAGAGTCAGCTGATGTCAATATGGTGACAGATGATAGCATCGAAAGGGAGCATAACATGATCCTCGATGCTATCCAGCACAGCGCGAAGACAAACCCGGATTTGAATTCTCTATATCCGGATTTCACTGCTCTACCCGCGCCAAAGTCTGCGAAGGATGCTTTGATGCAAAATAATATGTTTTCTGACGCATATTTCACCGGAGTTTTCAATGGAGGCCCTACACCGCGAGTCGTCGGGTACCCAGAACTGCTCGCTGCCGGATCGAGGGGTTCGCTAAACGAGTCTGAATCTGCCGCCGGGTCTGAGCCTCGAATACAAGCTTATGCGAAACTGGAGTTCGATGATGGCCACTTTTACGTCAATACATATTCCTTTATCCTAGGCCGTGACGTCCGAGCTGCCCGTGCCGCGTTTCAACGAGACTTGGAAGTCAAGCAACAGAAAGGACATAACCCCAGCTCGGGCATGCGCACCCCGAATCGAGTGAAGCAAGAAGGCAGTCGTGCAATTATGAGCAGCGTGATCAGTGACAGAGGTGGAATCATGGGATTTGATCCGGATGTTCCTCAGCATCTTCCGCCTCAGATGAGTTGGAAGTCGTCGAATTCCTCAAACGGCCACGGAAACCATCCGCTGCTGCATATTTCACAGACGGAGCCGCAGCGTCAAAATGGTGAGCCGTCTCAAACGGCAAAAGACTACAACGCTCTTGCTATGGAATCCCTACAAGCAAACGAGCCGAAGAGGGTCGACACACTGTCTTTATTGCCCTCGGCGGATTCTTGTCCTATTATTCCGATACATCCTCCTGTGTCCGGTAATGGCGTCTCCTCACATCGAGGGATATCAAGAAAGCATGTCAAAATCTCGTATAATTTCAACAGAAACGCCTTCGAGATGGAAGTTATGGGAAGGAATGGCGCATTTATGGGAGCTGACTGGCTTGCACCTGGACAAGTCAGGCCTTTGCGAAGTGGAGACTTCATCCAAATAAGCGGAGTACGAGTGAGATTCCTTCTGCCAGATGTTCCTATTGGAGAGACAGGGTCCGAGAGACTAGAATCACCAGTGCCTGAAGCGACCGATGAGCCGACTGCGCCGGCTGCAGCGGATGATACCAAAGCAGGGAGCGATAACGAAGCAGCTGGTGGTGCTGCGGCAGATTTGTCAGCCGAGAGTGAAGAGGATGGCACGGCGAAGCCGAAGAAAGCTGTAGCGCCAACGGCTACAGAGCCTAAAACGTCGGCTGAACCAAACCAGTCGTCGTCTGGCCAGCCAGCGCGTCGTCGCGGGCCTGGCAGGCCGCCAAAGGATGGCATTATGTCGAAACGCGAACGAGCCGAAATAGCTCGGGAACAGAAACTGGCTGCACGGCGGGAAGCAAACGGTGGAGTCACCCCTCCCCCTCAAAACAGGCCAAAACCCGCCAAGTCAGGGAAGGAGGGTGCACCCGAAGAACCACCGTCGATAGTGAAACCGGAGAAACGCAAGTACACTAAGCGGAAGAAAGTTGATGGGACGCCTGGCGAGTCGGTTGTCCCTTCGATAGAAGGGGCAGATGGATCGGTGGAACCTGGACAAGAAGAGATTGTCAAGCCACCTCCTGTTAAAAAGCGCAAGCCATCACGGTCACCGTCTCCAGATTATCCGCCAGAAAGTTTCTATACCCCGAAAGAGCTGGCCAAACCTCCGTACAACTATGCTGTTCTCATCTACGACGCTCTTTCCGAATCACCAACACCAATGACATTGAAACAGATCTACCGTGCTTTAAAACTAAAATATCCGTACTTCCGTTTCAAGTGCGAGACCGAAGGCTGGACATCTAGTGTTCGCCATAATTTAAACGGCAACACGCATCTTTTCATGCACGCGGAGAGAGATGGCAAGGGCTGGTCTTGGAAACTGATCCCGGGAGCTTCAGTGGACAAGGAGAAAAAGCGTCGCCCTTCGCCGCCTCCGCCACAAGATCTATCGAATCTCAACAACAACCAGCATTTTCTACCGCCAGCGACCGGTCCGCCGTACCATATGCCTCATGGAATGCCTGGGCCGCCGCATCATCCTCCTCCACAGTTCCCGTATCAGCCTATGGCCAACCAGCAACATTCCATGAGTACGCCTCAACCACCCCGTTCTACCCAGCAACACCCCGGCACAAACACGCCGGTTTTCCCAGCTATACCGTCACTCCCGAATCCTCTCCCACCGGCATTCGCTCCGCCAGCATCATCGACATACCGCTCTCCATATCCTGCAGTTCCGCCGCCTCATTTCATGCAAATACAACGACATCATCAGCAGCCACCCCAACAATTCCAACCACGTCCTCCGCCGCAACAGCAACCTCCACCATATAATGCTCCGACCATCATCAAATTTCAGGCCCAACCATACCAACCCAATCCGCCTCCGCCTCCCCCTCCCACGCCTCCTGTCAACGCCGGGCCTCCCAAATTGCCGCCTTCTTCAACCCCGGCTCCGGAGCCCAAGATGGCATCGGCGACGGTTCCTCCACCACCACTACCATCGCCTCAACAACCGCAGCAGCAGCAACCGCAGCCTCATCCACCGCCCCCCCCTCCTCAGCAGGCCCCGAAACCACCGTCTAACCAGAACTCCATTGGCGATCCCGCCTTTGTTGCTCGCGCCAACCAAGCCATTGATAACTTTGAAGCAGTCCTCATGGAAGACTACGACGATCAAGAGTATATTCGAAAAGTACTTCGCAGCGCTCGCGACCGCGTCCTCAATGGTGCCAAAGAAAGTTCCTTTCCAGGCGGTGAGCCAAAGGACGAGGCTGTCATTATCGACGCTTTGCGGGGAATTATCGGGAGGTTGAACGAAGGCCAGGTTTAAAGGAGCTGGAGTGGAAATCTAACTCATCGAATATCTTTATCGGGATCAATTATTTATCCCTGGAATACCTTCGTCTATTACCAGTTTTATTCCCTCGGCATGGGAAACGATATTCGGAATGAGGAATCACAATTGAGGACCATCTATCGATTATCATATATCTTTCCTTTTTTGGTCTTCTCGGGTTGGACAGCTATGATATTTCTTTCATTTTCCTCCCTGTTTTTAATCGGCGAAATAAACCAAGGCACGGTGTCTGGCTGGAAACGGGGTGGCTGATTTTGCTTATGATGAATGAACGACAAAAGAATTGGCTTCCTGACACATACATACACACGTACCTACGACATATGAGGGTTGGTGTGCCCGGGAGGCAGGCTTATGGGCATGATTACCACACCTGAGTTACACTTGCATGATTCTGCTGCTTTCTGGCTCCTTTGACCCCCTTCCTTGCCCTTAGATGCCATCACGGACGGACGGGGCGCCTTTTTACTGCTTTCTGGTTAATGATATCCAAAACCCCACCTACCTGACATGCTGCACAGCATCTGTCCCTTGTTTTCCTTTCTTTTATTCAAAAAGGCACACAGTACTTCAGCTACCCAACGTTGCTACTACAAAACAAGCTGGCCTTTGGCTAATTTACATCTATACATTCTCAAAACTTACTCCTTTCTCTGTTCTTCTGCCAGCCAATCCCGTGGTTGATCTTCTGGTGAGACCTCGACGGATGTCTTGTTTGTTGTGTCTGTCTTGAGGTGCCTCATGTATCTCCTGGCCATACGAGGATAATCACTGAGATGGTATACTTAACTCCCGTTCAAGAGGCATTGACTGCCATTGAATTTATATATTCACTTACAAAGATTTACATATCACTCCCAGAGGGAGAGAAGGAGGGCAGTTGGAAGGTATTTGACGTATTATTGTCAGGAGGTAGTATAGGGAATGGGAAAGATCTTGTTTATCATCACACAGAGCCAACGTAGCTGCGCCACCCAAGACGCCGAAAATATAAACAGAATTAGAAGAAACAGGAGGCTGAATACATGCAGTTGAAGGATGCAGATATAATGCAGGAAAAAGAATTCAGGTATGATGGAAGAGCTTCTGCACGGAAGTCGATGACGAGAATAAAGAGAAACGGGGATAAATGTAATCACATAGCCATTTCGGCCCTTAATTTCTCCAACTCTGCTTCTTCGTCCTCTTCCTCTGCTTGCGCCTTGGCTTTGCCTTTGACTAAAGTAAAATGGATGTTAGTTACTGTTGCGAAGTAGACATGGAAAATAGGGCAAGGCATACTCTCTCCGTTTGCTGCAGCTGGTAATTTATCGAGCCTATCGCCCACAGGAACTGTGCCTGTGTTCAGCATCCGCTCGTCAATAGTCTCCTGTTCCATCTGATCAAGTTCATTTAGTAGATCTGTTTCGTCTATCGGCTCCCCAATTGAAGGAGTTGTAATCGCGTTTGCAATTTCATCACTGAGAACATGCTGTTCCCGGAGTGCATCCCTATTTAAGTGTCAGCAGAATGCTGTTCGTGATTCGAAGTTCTCGTTGCACGTACATTGTCTCGTCGACCTTCTCAATAGTAAGGCCCTTGTGGATCAATTTCATAGCCTCGCCAGCATTCTTCATAGCATTTAGAGTCTCTTGGTTAATGTTTGCGGATTCGATAGAGTATATTTGTTGTTCGATTTGGACGACCTGTGCGCTCGTTTGTTCAAGGGACCGTTCGTATCCCTTTTTCCGTCGGAGTGCGGCTTTGGCGACTGTATTTCAGGGTCCCAAGTTAGCAAACCAATTTCTATAAATCCGGAACCAAGACAAAAGATGCTATCGAAGGAAATGTCTCTTTTCGCATCATATAACCAGCCATACCGTTCTTATTTGTTGTAACATTCTTCCGTGCAATGGCATCTTGCTCGTTCATTTGATTTTCTAAGTGTTTCTCTCTCTTCTGGAGCATGTCCAGCTGCTGGCGCAGCGCCAGGATGGCGTTTTTCGGTGCATCTTTCCTCTGTTGCGCCGACCCGCCGCCGAACCACGACCACATTGCTGACATGGGCTTTGTACCAAGACGGGAGGCAGATGCGAGGAAGAAGTAGCGACCGGATGAAGGGCTAATAAGGCTTGACGGAAGCCAGATAGTTAAGGCTCGTTTAAGGGGGTGTAGGTGGTGATTCCGGCGAAGTTTTCAGGTCGTCGGAGAGTGCGGGGTGCCGATAGAGGCACGCAAAGGTTGGAGGCGAAGGAATAAGCGGATTTCAGGCAGAAGGAAAGTCGTGACGAGCGTCAAAGAACAGGTGCCCAGACTCTTTGAGAGCTCAAGGCGTACGGTTGGTAGAATAGGATGATCTGGAGGCAGGAAAAGAGAATACTGGCGCCTCGCTCGGCCTGACCTTCGAGGCTTCGTTATGACATCGCCAACTTTGGAGGTCACGTGGAATCTTAGTCATCATTCTCGATTGTTCCTGGGTTCCAATGACGATGACAACCAACAACAGACTTCTATGAGTACAATACTGTGAGCAAGGTGAGTGAGTGTGGTCAAGTGTATTTGCTCCAGCTATTTAAGTGACCTCTACCCTCTTGAAAAACCCCTCCTTTCCCATCCCACAAACAGGTAAGTTGTTTCTTTTTCTCCCACCCCATTCTCCCATCCAGCACCCACCAGCGCCGCTTTATGCATACCAACGCCCGTATTCGACTCGAGCCTTATCACTACAGAGAGGCCAACCTCTCTGCAGGCCATACCATTAAGCACTGGTGGATCTCAAAACAAGTTTGAGAAGTCCCAAGCCCTCCCGCATGCTAACGCATGGCTGAGACGGCAGTTCGTGCAATCATCGAGCATAGGCTCTCAGAAAGTCGGCAACCGTGTCATCCTTCGCGGAGGATTCTATTGAGTACGTGAGTACTACACGCACCGGAAGAGAATGATGAACGCATCGTCAGGCCTTGCTCTTGGCTGCTCCGTTTTCCATCCTTTGGAATACTGGAGCCGGTGTACCCAAGCACACCATGCATATTCTAACCTTTCCACTGAAAGTTAGCCCTGGTTCCCTCCTGGCATAGGCGTACAACTTATTTCTTATGCCTCTTCTGTTTGGGGGCCGTGGTCCGCTATTCGAGCGTCCATCTCTGTGTTTTTTCCTCTGGTTTTATCACCTGAGTCCCTGTGGACGGAGGGAAGTTTCAACACAACAGTTAAGAGCCCTTTTTCCTATGAAGAGCCTGCAGATTGCACGATGGAGACCAAGCTTCATGAGACTGAAAAGAAAAGAAGAGACCAAAAATCGCAAAAAGTTGGGAGTCCCTTTTGTTTTCCCGCTGGTAGCGGCAGCTACGAGCGGGCATTTTTTTCTGGGAAGCGGCTACAAGTTGGAACTATATGGCCCAAATAGGGACGGAGCGTGGGCAACAGAAGTGTCATATGCACCGCGGCTTCGATACCTAAGGCACCTTGCAGTTAGTTTACGAATTTGGTCTACGAAGAATATCTCCATGAGCTGACATTGTATCTACTTGGCTTGTTGCTCTTCATTTCGGTTTCGATTCCATCTACATCTGCCCGCCTTACATGCCTCGCGTCGTATGGGCCATCGACGGGGAGATAAGATAGTCCAGATCTTGTTTCCTTATTCGAGGTAGCAAATCAAGTCTTGCACAAGCTCGATTGTATGCAGGCGAAAATTCCTTCCCTCCGCGGCATGAAGTACCTTCCCAAGCTCATCTTACGCACATTGATTTACGGATGCGTGCGTGCAGCAGCAGAGGCAGAAGACACTGCAACAGGAAACAACGAGAAGACTTCCTAGAGAGAAGAGCAGGGGAGGTTGAGACTGGATTATGTTGCTTAAACCTACCAAAGTAATACTGCGTAGTCTAAGCGGCTTGTCTCTCAGTTCTGCTTGATGACGAGAAACTTTCTCTCCTGTTACTCTTGCTCTTCCAGCACACATCCATCAACAGCAACAGAGATGGGAGCAGAAGAGCCTCTTTGCTACCATCTCTTCCACTGGGGCCAAGTTTGCCGCCGAAGTTGAACGATTTGACTGCAGCTACGGAGTACCGGCCTACCAGTTGAAGATGAGCAAGTCGCATACTTCGAGACCACCCGGCATCATATTTGCGTGCTACCCTGGTCTCCTTGTTCTGGCTCTTGTTTTGGCCGCGATCTCCTGCGGGAGCTTCTAAATTAGAAGAGACACGCAGCGTTTTGTACGGAATCCTGCATCGAATGCATTCAGGCGGCTGTGTGATTGTGATTGTCGCGGCTAACTCCAGGTCCCATCCTCTTTACGCCGGCATGCTTCTAAACGCGTTAGGAGACATGCATTATTTCCCGTGCAGGTCGCCGCTGCAAAGACTGACAACCCGATGCTCTTCGCCCATGAATTGCAGATATTGCTGAGAGCACGTTAGTTTTCTTGTCCTTGTGGCCGTCTTTGGCGACAATATCTCTCAACTTTGCGTCGTTGAGACTCAACACCCATCTTAATTGATATCATGTATCATGATGCGGGCTGAGTGGTCTCCCTTTGTTTCAGAGAGTAAGGGCTGTAATATGGCTGGTTTAGGAACAACACTATTCTTATGGGTGTATCTCCATGCATATTTCCTCCGGACTTGGTTTCCTTCACCCTCTGTGAGAATCTCCGAGGCTGTGCATACGGTTTTCGGGCACTTGCCTTTATGTTTGCTGAGCAAGTTGCACTGTGGGAACCATTTGACTGCTGGCTCGAACTTACAGACATTTTGTCTCGGCTAGAAGGACAGACAGAGAACGAGAGCGACGGTCTGGCGGGGAAGGAGGCCTAGGTCTTTCGTCTGTTGACTCTGGGACTCTTCCCTATATAACCCTCGACTTTTCCCCCTTGAGAGGAACGTTTTGACCTCCAGCCCCAAGTTCATCATCAGCATTTGAACTATCTTTTCCCAGGCAAGTTTTCCGCCCATCTGAAAGCAAACCTATTACAGGTGTTGACTATAGAGAACAGTCGGTAAGACTTGAAAACCATGCAGCTAATCGCACCCGTTCTCGCGATGCTTTTCGCGACCGCCTTCGCTAAGGCCGTCTCTCCATCCGGCGTTTCTGCGCTGAAGGTTCGCGGAGAGGGGACTGACTTCTGCCCCGCTGGCTGTACTCACAACCACGGCACAAGCTGGTGTGCAACTGGCTGTTATGACCCAACGAACTGGACGTGTTGCCCTCATGTGCCCGATTTCCCCGATTCCGACTTTCCTGATTCTGAATTTCCAATCGATCCTCAACCCACCCAATTTCCCGAAACCACGGGGTGTCCTGAGCCTCCAGTTGATGCTGAGCCGACAGAATTTCCTGAACCTCCGGTTGACCCGCTACCTACCAACTCTCCCGAATTCCCCGAGCCAACGGAGCTCCCTGAATCTGAAGCCCCTGAGCCCACAGATGTCCCAGACCCAGACAGTGCCTGAGCTCGTGGCGATGATGAGCGAGTGACCGAGTTGACGATCAAGTGGGAGTCATGGTTGTTAATGGTTGGAGCAGCGGCTACTATTTCAGTCTACCTTTCCGGTAACCTGGAGCATAACGAGAGAATTTCCTGTGATGTCACTCTTTATGATTCTGTGATAGCATGTGTTTTATGATGGTAGCTGTCTAATAACAAGATGTTTTCAGTGGTTTTTCATTTATTTAGATAGCGGAGCCGTTGAACGCATGGGGTAACTAATCAGGGGTGCTTCGGGTCAACTCAGGGGAAGCCCAGAAGCACATGACATCTGCGGCCTTCACACTCGAAAGCCCAAGTTCAAAAGTCCAAAGTCCAAATGTCAAACGTCAAAAGTCAAAGCCCAAAGCCCAAAGCTCAAAGGTCAAAGTCCAGAGTTCAATGTTTAATGTGGACACTTTGACGTCAGCTCAGGGGAAGCTCAGAAGCACGTGACACCCGGGGCCTTCCACGATCTTACGCCGTTTCCTCGTACTCGATTTTGAATCTGACATCGGCGGATGGGCATGTATCAACGGGACAAACGCCTGAGAGCACAGCACGGCCTGCCAGATATGTAATTGATCTGGGCCTTCCCGCGCTCCTGCCACTGGAATGAACCAAGACATCCCTGGTCCTCTGCCCACGACTCTCGTCTTCCTCTCTGAAATCCCGAGCTTGCCCGTAGGCTCGAAGATACGGTTTTTAGGATGGTGAGTTGTTATCGATTGGAGAGCCGAATTTCATTCGCTCCTTTCAGTTTTGACATCTCACATGTCGCATGTCTTATACCGCCAATTTGCAACTCACATACTAATCTTGTGCCTTGCGGACAGTGTTTCGATGTATAACGTGCCAACCGGCACTCTCGTTCTCGAACATAACTACAATTATGACTCGCCTACCTTTAGATCCTACCAGTCAACAACAGCAGCAGCCGCCACCGCCTCCCCGCCAGCGGTAAACGTTGACATCAACCTGCTGCTGGGATCGCTCACACACACGGATGTTCAGATCGGGAGCTGGCTTAATATTCTAGGATATGTGAGGCAAGGGGAGAAGGCACGACAAGGTCAAGAGGGGAGAACGAGGTTGAGAGATGATGAGGGTGCTGCTCGTCGCCGCGATAGGCGTGATGGCGGCGAGGAAGACCGTTATGTTCAGGCTGTGATGGCCATTCCTGCCGGTGCCCTTCGCGTTGGGGAGTATGAGAGGGTGTTGTGTGAGGCGAAAGAGGCGGATAGGAGGATCAAGAGGCCGAGTTGAGAGGCCCGATTGAAGATTATTGTCTGGATGAACATTATTTTCTGTGCGTATGCGCCCTCCGTCCCGGCAGGTAGGATAGACCATGGGGGGATGGGGTTTTGCTGGGTTGGGACTTCCACAGCAGGATCAACACGCCGCTTCCACTATCAGAGGAATTCAATCAGATTGGGGGAACGAGATGGATCCTCTCGACACATCATGGACGGTCTCCTTGCACGGTGCAATACGAAACTTCGTCGTTGTTGGTAATTATCACGTTCTGTAATTACCTGTATTTACACCAAAAGTTACATCGCCCAAATTGCTCGCGTTTCTTTCGATCCACTCAAGCCGTCAAAATTCGAGCTTGCTTCACGCCCACTGGACATAATCCAGTCAAATCTGCCCAGGCCCTGAAAATCCAGGGTAAGCGAGGGGCGGAGACAGGGCCTCCTCCGTCGATGGGCTTCGCGACGAGTCAATACGAGGCATGGGAATGGAGCCTTGGGCAAAATTTGGAGGCTCCGTGAACATCTCCGAGGATTCGATTCCCTTTTTTTTTCTCCCTCTCATCTGGCTTTGCTCGTTCGAAGACTGGCCAGGGTGAAGGGACGGACGGGAATGCTTGTCGCGAGAATGATTCATAAAGAAAGCGAATCTTAAACTCGCCTCTCAGAAGCATTTTCTTCGTTAATCATCTCAATCTTCTTGTCGTGGAGATACCCTCGGAAGCATGCGCACAACCACCATTTCTTTTCTCCTCGCCGTGGGACTTTCCCTTGGACTCGGCGCATCCGCTCAATATCGGAAAATCCCAGGCCTCCACGATGGGGACGCCCTCCTGAAGCCGCGAGCAGCAAGCTGCAAGATTGGAGATACTTGTTCAGAATGTTTTGGGAACGGCTATATCATATGCCATTACTATGGGTGCTTTAATCCGGATATTCATCAGCAGTGCTGTGCTGGCGCAAGTATGTAGACTGCCTTGACGTCCCCTGGGGATTCGGATATGTGGTTTGAAAATTGAATCGCACAGTGAGAAGATGTTGTTTCTATTGCGCATGTGCTAATGCCTCTTGCAGCACTCTGCGTCAGCAAGGATAACAAATGTTGCGGCGATGTCGTACGTTTTCGCCCTCATCGTCCAGAAACCATGAAGCCCTGAACTAACCCTCAACAGGGCCCCGGCGTAACAGGCAAAGCAGGCGCACCCATCCCAACCACAGTCTCTGTAATCACCAGCGCATCCAAGACAATCACAATCTCCATGCCCACCCAAGAAAAGAGTTCATATACTTGCGATTTCAGAGACAAGGGCGAGGAATGCTGCCAGCGTGCTGGCAAGTATATGCACTGGTGCTCTGGCGAGTTCCCGGATTTCGTCTGCTATAACCCCAATGTTCAGACGTGCTGTAATCAGGGAACTGTCTGTGAGGGAAAGGATTGCTGTACGCTTTTTGTATGTATCATCATCTCCTGTCTGAAGATTCGTGCAGCCGGGTCAACTAACCCCTATTCCCCGTCTAGAGCGCAAAACCAACGACCCCGTGGTCCGCATCCTCATCGAAGCAGAGTAAAAGTATCAGCACCTCCGACACGCCGAGCACAAATGTTATCGCAGTTCCGACGACGCAGGCAGCCAGCTCTGAAACAACTGGGAGCCCAACAAGCTCGAATCGCGCTCCGGGAATGAGAAATGCAGTGGAGACCGCCGCGCCTGTTGCCGCTGCAGCCGTGCTGGGCCTGGCGGCTATGATATAACGGAACGAGTTTGGTGCCTCGTCATGCAGCTCATACAGAGACATTTTGCTGAGAGTAGCCCGATGTCCCCTACGGAGTCAGCCCCTATCCCGTCGAATAATGAAAGGTCCATAGCTTTCCAAATATGTATATATACCCAAAGATGGCGAAATATAATTCATGAAGACGAGGGTATTCAGTTTAGGGAACGTTCATACCGTCACCAAGATAAGTCGACAGCTTTGGTAGTGGGCGTCCAATCAATCAATCAAACAGGCTTTAAAAAAAGATATATGAAATAATCTACGGAGTACTATTTAAAAGTTGTCAGCTCCCTCGTTGATCCATCTCCATCATTATCCATCAAGCTTTCTCTGGCATTAATGACCCGCCCATCAGCAGTGATCCCGACCCTCCGTTTGCCAACAGCCTCAATCCATTGCTTCTTACTCTGCGATGGGTCCGTTTTCTCAGGCCAGAGTGACGACCCTGCTACCCTTCCCACCGAGGTTGCGTGCAGAAGCGACTTGATACGTTTCAGGCCCGTCTTGCCCATGACAGTCAGAGCGATAGCTGTCGCGAGAACCGTAGTCATTGCCGCCAAAACAGTGACTGCGGGGACCATAAAGGGGAGATGATAGCGTATATGTTTCTTGTAAATCGTAATCGGAACGGATGCAGACCCGCTGGCTCCGTCCGAGCGTTTTGAATTCCGCTTCGGTTGCGAGTTGTTCGGAGCGCTGAGCCCCCACCCCTTTGTCCCGACAACTGCATTCGCGGAAATATCTGTCCAGACTAGATTCAGGATCTTTGCAGCCCCTTCGCTGGATTCAGATAACTTCTGCCATTTAGCGTAGAGCGCAAGGCTGCTTGCGCCGGAGTAGTCGGCATGGCCTTGGAAACCCGCGGAGGAGGGCCTTGTAATCCGGAATGCATTCGATAATGCTTGGACGTAGAAATCAACACCGGGAAGGTTCTGGTTTAGTCGATTCGGCACTGGCTGAATACCGTTGATTAACTGTGATACCTCGTCCATATATCCAGGAAGATAGAGGCTCTCAGTCGCAATGGTTGTGATGTCAGATGGGTATTTGGCATTATCAGTAGAATTAGATCGACCGAGGATACCCCAAATTGGGGTCGTGTCCACCATCGTAACAGGCAAGTTCTCAACTCCCCATATCGGCACGGATGACCTGTCAGGGTAGCTCTTTGGATCTGCTCGGGTAATTTTGAGAGACTCCAAGCTAGTCCCGTTGTGCTGGAACGCTACCGTCCTCACAGTTGCTTTGACAGCAGAGGCACAACTGTACATTGGAACCGACCACAAGGAGCCTGGGTCAGCAACAAGCGGGGAGCCGGCGTCTTTTCGAGTAGCCGCACCATAAAGGATGCCGCATCCTATCACGGTACTGTTAATATTTGCAGAGCTGATACTCCCAGTTCCACCACAAAGCCTCGCTACGATATCAATTAGATGTGCCATAAACCCCTACAACTCCAGAGTACTTACAGACGAGCCTAAAGTTATCTAAACTGATGCGATGCGGGTTTTCCTTTGAGCGCGAAGAGTTCCGGTAGGAATAGTTCGTTAGGTTGAGGTATTCTCCAAATTGAGGACTTGACCGAACGGTCTGAAATCCGACGCGAAACGTAGTATTGCTCAAATATGCTGGAACCGAGAATGTTTGACCCTTCTCGACATCCAGACGCGTTATGTTTGTCATGTCGCGATCAGTAGCATTGAAATACGCCAGCGTAAAAAAGTTGTTCATCCATGCAGCTTTGGCCGCTCTCTCCCGTAAGTCCAGATTGATTTGTCCATTACTCGACACAGGTTTGAGATCTGGGCTCGTCCGAGATAGGCCGGAAAATCCACCGTGGTCGGTCAAAACCTGGTCCAGGACATATTCCAGCGACGTACCGTCGAGAGGCAGCTTGAAATCGAGAGTAACGTTCAGATTAACGCATTCAGTTTCTGGCTCAACAAAGAGAATATCTTCTTCCCACGCACTTCCATAAGGAAGCACAGGCTTTGGTATGGTGTGATGTCGGAAACCGACGCCTCCCTTCTTCAAGTCAACGATGAGTCCTTCCACCGCCTTGATGCCTTCGTCAAGGATGAGAAGTGATAGCTGCCTGAAAGACGGCCTTATATACCAGCCGGACGAATTCGAAGGACCCAAAGCATTCACGTAGGATCTCCACTGCAAGTCATATATACTCGCAACCGAAGGCGAGAACTTGTTGGCTCCATCTCGCATAGGAGTAACAAAATGCTGCGCGATGCGATAGTCTTTACTTGAACGACATACCTCTGCAAGGCCCTTTTTCTCACAGGTTTGATTAATCGAGATACCAGGACAGCCCTGTTTGTCCCCACAGGTTCTGGTAAACGGGGCATCGACACGCGGCGGCGTGCCATATCCAAACGCGGATTGATCAGGGACATATATAAACGGAGTATCCGTAGCCTTTTTCTCCGGTTCAATGGACTCGTAAAGGCCCAGTGGCGTGACAATAGAGGCTATCGAGACAACTGCCAAAGCCAGCGTAACAAACCACCCGGTGATATTCACACGTCTCGGCACTCCACGGCTTGAAACTGAATCGCTGCCAAGGAGACTCGTCCAGAGCGACGAATGCAGCACACGCCCAACAACAGACCTGTGCTAAATGTCAGTCGAACTCGAAAAAAAGGTGAGCTCCATTCGACTTCTCACCATGTTACCAGCGAGTTCTCTTCCGAAACAAACGCGACAAATACCACAGTCAGAGTGAGAGGTAAGATCAAATTCACTGCAGAAACGATATTAGCAGATGAAACCGTCGCCACATGGTAGAACACACCTAGGAACACCGCCGCCGCAATCAGGCCAGAAACCTCTCCAACGGTCAAGTCCGCCATCTCTTCCCCGGTTTCACGTTCAAAACGCCTTTCTCGAGGCGTGGAGCACTCTCCGACGGACGTTTCCGAGTCATTGTGAGGCTCTTTGACTTTCTTTTATGACTTTCCAAATGAAGGGTTTGGATGGATCCTTGAAGTCGACGGCGTGGAGGTGAATACGAGATGCCATTATTAGTTGCGGCCGGTGGTATCGTGTATGGTATTTTCGAATACATATCTGCCGCGAAACGATACAGCGCTGGTAACTTTACGGTATGGGCTGTCACCAGAATCATACAGAACATTGATATCGAATATCTACAGCCTTTGGAATCTGATGAACAGTAGTTATAAGTAGAGTATGTAATGATGCCACAAACAGAACCAACCCCTTGTCATGCATGCATTGTTCCTTTGTCATACGTCTTGTTTTACCCATTTTTCTCCCTCACCCGCTCTAACGGCAGAAACACGTTTATCCTGGACTTTCGACCTCTTGCCTTCCAGGCGCTTCTTATCCTCCTGCATCTCCCTGATAAGAGTGCTCTTCATCCGAATTTTATGTCCGTATCGATAAAAGACAAAGGGAATGGGGACGATGAGGAACTCTAAAAGGGCCAGGAACGTACCTGACCAGTTGGCCCCAAGTCGCCCGTACAAGTATGGCCCGATGAGCGGGAAAACACCTCCCAGGATACTGCGTATGACAGCGTTGCCTGCCATGGCTGAGGCGGCGTACACCCCATAGCTATGTGTGAGGTAGTTGCTGGCATAGATGAAGACAGCTGTGTTTCCGGCGCCAAAAGGAATGCCAGCGAGGATTGGAAGGACCCAGTGAACGGAGGCTGGTGCACAGGTCCACGCAAACCACATTTCGCCCACAGGGATACAGACTGCCGCAATACAGACTGCAGACACCATTGCCTCTGGCGGTACTTTACCAGTCTCTGGATCGAGTTTGTGGCTGTTAATCATTTTGCGGATAAAGGGTTCAAGGGCCACAGTCACAAGGCCGCCAATGCCGATACCAATAAAGGCCAGTCCGGATAGACCAACTGACCAGCCACGAATCTGGCGGAAGACAATCGGGTACGCGGTAAAACACAGGTAGAGGATTCCGTAGATGATAGAAATGTAAACGTTCCAAAATATGCTAAGATCTATAAGTAAGGATGCATTCAATAGGCCAAAGGGCTAATACTTACCATATTGGCTCAGAAAAGGCCATGACGAACGGCCGGCTGAGATTAATCTTTGTAACCTCCAGGAGGGACTTTTTCTCGTCATAACGACTCCACCATCGGGGGTCGTCCATCTCCTTGCGCATGAGCGCTGCTTTCTTTCGAAGAATGACAGGAGCATACGTCTCCTTGGCGATACAGCTGAATGCGAGTGCGACACCAGCAAGCATCAAGGCAATCCAGCCAGTCCATCTCCAGCCTAGGTACTGAGAAACAAACCCGCCAATAATAGGACCAACCACTGTGTTGGGACGAGTTAGTTCGCGCGACATCAATTTTTGGGGGTGGTGTTATTTGAATACCTGGTCCATTGAACGGCCCTATACTCCAGACTGAAAAAGCCAATGCGCGATGTTCGTCATTCACCAGGTCCGCGACACTGCCAGGCGCACTCGCTATCATGGCACTTCCAGCCAACGCGCCGAAGAATCGCGTGACGATAAGCGACTCGACAGAACTGCCAATTCCACCCGGAATAATGAACAAGAAAAATACGAACATGCTCACTACGGAAACTGGTTTCCGTCCATACATCTCGCTCAAGGGAGCCAAAAGCAACGACCCGAATCCCAGGCCAAGGAGGTAGGTCGTCACACCAAGCGTCACAATGGTCTCGGATACCTCGAACTCCTTGGCAATGTCGGTCAGTGCTGCTGTGTAGCTGCTCGAATGTAGGACCCTATTGGATGTTCTGGTCAACCGAAAATCCTTCCGCTTCTCGGCGTCGGAAGAGGATATGCGACGATACTCACACCACGAGCGTGTTCCATGACAGGAAAGTAATCACCATCGCTTTATAGGCTCGAGACCAGTTGCGCGGATTCTCCGGGTCACTTTCATCTTCCCAATCGACCTCAAAGTTCGGATCCGACGTCCCAGTTGTCGCGACAGAGTCGATCTTTCTTGTCCGTAGCGAGGGCTGTGATGCATTTGAGATCTGGGGCGTGATAGTATCGAGGTCTCCCTGGACTGTGCCTTCCAAGCTCTTCTCGGACTGAGACTTGGAGGAGAAAGCTGTGGAAGAGGAGCCATTACTCCTTGGAAGCCGTTTTTGAGAGGAGTCTGCCATCCCAGGTGTTTTACGTGAAGCAAAACCAACTATAGAACTGAAACTTGGGAACCTTCGCAAGAATCGGAATGAACGTTTCGACCTTAGAGCACTCGAAGCTTGAGCGGAGATTTATAGCAGTCGCGACGCACGGGAGACAATGATATTTCGTATGGATGCATCTGGGTGTGTCTCCGCCGCTTCCTCGAGGTCGGAGGGAAATCGTGGAAATTATCGTCAATTCTCGCCAGCAGATTGTCGCACGCAATTTCTCACAGGCAAGAGGGTCAAACACTGCACAAAAGAGGTCTATATCGGAAAGAAAAGAAAAAAGGAAGCTCGCTGCTCGTAACAGGCCCAAAACCCGAAAGAAGGAGCAGGGACGACACCAATGGAACCCGAGGAACAGCGGCCTTGCGTGCTCTCAGGCATCTTGATCGCGAAGGAGCGCAACAGAAGGAAAATGAGGCCCAAGATTGAGAAGCAACAGCTTCTGCCATGCCGAATTACCCGTGGATCCAACAAGGTTTGGCGAACTTCGATTCGACGTCCCCCATGCTTCCGTGGGTTCGGCTTGGTTTTTTAGTGGTAGGATGGAATGGGGCCATTCTTAGTGTGGGCAGCGAGTGAATTGTGGTATATTAAGACCAAAGATTCTCATGAGAAAGAGAGAGAGCGCGCATTCCTAGCTTTCAGGGGCTCTCTGTTGACAATAGGAGTGCTTTAACAATGAATGAGTGGACGTCTCAGGCCGGCATCGAGTTGCACAAGCTTAACGTTAACTAACTTACTTTCAACGTCGCATATTGACTCTCTTGTGCAGCGTGCCGCAAACACGAGGCCACCATGCAGCCGGCTTACGAGAACACCCTGACGGCAATAGCGGTGTTCAAAAGGGAGCAGACTCTCAACATGACAATGCTCCCGCATCCCCGCAATAAAACCAAAGACTGTCGATTCCCATACTTGGGCTCTCCATACAGGGAAGCGCACGCGGCAGCAGCGCCAAAGCATCGTGTTCCATGTCCACAAAACGCGTCAATTCAGGATGGCGCTTCCAGAACCTTCCCGGGAGTCGAAATTCCCCGGGCATCAGCCTCCCCACTGCAGGCTCTGGTGGCCCCGCCCTAAGCAAGGTTAAACGTAATTTTAGGCTTAAAAACGTCACCTTCCCACCAATCTCCGGGCAGCATCCTCCCAAACAAGAATGGAACCGCGAAGCCAAAGCCACGCGACGTCCCTGGCTTTTGATGGCCGGCCGGCAATTCGGCACACCAAAAGCAAAGAAAAGAACCTTTTTTTCTTCGGAGATGGCGGCGTGGGAACACGGCTCCGTCGGCGTCAAGGGGCGAGAGGTGTTCGGGATGGGTTCGTGCGCTGTTCTTGTTGCTGTTTTGACATGCGTCGGCTGCAACGAAACGGAATCCAGGGACTTTTTATCAGGAGCATATGTAGACTGATCTTCTCTCCGTTCTATGAGATTCTAGATGACAATACACATTAATTGGTACTAATATATATCACAGCGACGAGGTATCACGCTTCCAAAATACAGTGAAATCACGAAGAAAGAAACGAATAACATGAGAAGGAATAGAAATAGATTCAATCCTTGTTAATAACCCTCAGACTCCTTCGAGGATTGAGCATTACGCCCAGAAACGTCGGTTCCTGCCCAGCAAGCAAGTCATCCGTGCTATCGCCCGCCGCGTCCGCCCCATCCTTCCCATGCTGCTGCGAGTATTCGGCAAAAGCATGTGCGGCAGCGGCAGCGGCTGATGAGAATGTTGCTTGGCTTGATCCCCCTACCGACGGCCCACCACCAGAATTGGCTCCGCCTCCGCTCGCGGCAATCTCGGCAGAATGCGGACGCAGGAAGAAGGATGATTTGTCTGCGTATCCGCTTCCAGTTGACGAGCGTTGAGCGGCTGCGACGTGCTGTTTATAGAGCGAGAGTTGGCGCCGGTAGACATATGTGCAGAAACCTAGATATGCGGCTAGGATGGCTAGACACCCGGCGATGACTCCGGCGACTATGGCGGCGATGTTGGGTCCACCATCGCCGGACGGGGAAGGGGGAGAGTCGCCTGGGCTGGAGGTGGATGTCGGCCCGGGAACTGTGTAGGTTATCGGCTTGCCGGTGGCCATAGGGCCGCTGGTTGGTTGCACGGCTGGCTCAGTCACGGTGGCTCTACCGAGATCATCTCCGCCAATGACTGATTGGACGGCCTTGGGAACGCGATAGCCATAGCTACCACTGAGGCCGGCTTTGTTACGCTCCTTTTGTGAATCTTGCTGGTTCAGCTCGTTTCCACCCTTAAGTGCAGCATATTTCGTTCGCCATGTTAGTTCAGATGCGTCGAACACGTATATCCCGGGACTGTCGCAGCTCAGATCCTGCCCGACGTAACCACCTACAACTACAATCTGTGAGTTCCAGATGTTGCAAGTATGTCCGGCTCTTGCAGGTGGAGTGGATTGGTCCTTGGTATCAACTTTGATCCATGTGAAGCTAGGAATGGTCAATATCCACATGTCGTCGTATTGGGTTTGGTTCCCATATGGTATTAGATTTTGGCCCCCATAAAGATATATTTGCGTACTACTGCCATCAGCGGCAGAAGCAGCAACCGCGCAAGGGTTCACTCTGATTCCCGGTGTCTTTCCTTTGGTTGCTTGTTTGTACCAAGTCGAATTCGCGATATCATAAACATCGATAACGTTCATAGAAGTCTATCACAGTTAGCCATTATACCATTATACCCGTGTTTGATAAATACCTACAAAGGTCTGGTTTGTGCCTCCAGCAAGGCCCAGAATCACTCCTTCCTTGCCAAATCCAGGCACATAGACAAGCACTCCGTCTGCACGTTCAGTGAACCCAGCAGAATCCTGCAGCCCTCCTTCAGTGATATTTCGCCAGACTCCATCAGGGCCAGCTGCTTCACCCTCGATTTCCACCTCACCATTGCGAAACCCCGGAAATGTATATTCAATCATCGATTTAAGGTAGACTCTGGGAATTGACTGAGACCAATCCTTGGTGGTATACCCGTCTAAATGGCCACCGAAATACCAGCCTCTTCCGAGCTCAGGAACATTGACGCCAGCCCCTTCTGCGGACCTTTGCACTGGTTCGCCGCCCTTGGCTGAATTTTTGCCCGTAGATGTTTTCGGGCTCTTATGCTCCTTCCAGCTTTCATCCAATATGTTGTATTCCCAGAGGCTAAAGTCGACGGGCGATGTGGCGGGCTTATCAGAGAACTCCCCACCGTAGAGGAATAAAGACTTGTATGAATTCCATAAGTATCCCATCGAAATAGGCGGTGGACCAGAAGGTTTCGGTAGTCCTTTCAGTTTGGGCGAGGAGATTTCCCAGTCATTTTTGAGATCAAGGGTCAAGAAATCGCTGTCTAGCCAAGCATATCAGTAAAGACACCCAGAGGTATTGGACAACGTCGCATACTCCATGTGTTATCGTTCTGGCTGCTATCGCTGGTAGATCTCCCACCATATATGTACATCGTGCCGTTGACGACTGCGGTTTGCTGTGACCATCTCTTGCATACATCTGTAGGACTGTCTTCCCGTTTTGCCAGAGACCTGCCATCGACACCAATGAACCCGTATTCATTACACGAGAGTTGGCTGAGAGATCCAACGAATAGCAGCAACAGATAGCGGGATAATAAACCCGATACCGACGGCCATGTCGTCATCGTTGATATAGATTTCATAAGGGTTCTTCGCTGCATCCCATGCTGTTCTCAGGAGTATCTGCTCTCGACGAGGAATCGACAGCTAATCCGCTCTTCAGATATTCAACATTCAAGGGACTCAAGTCGCCGTCCAAATAAGGTGGGGGAAGCGATGACAAGAGCGAAGTTCGTGCTAGGGATTCGGCGGGCGTGCGAGTGCGTGAATGTCTCACTTTGCGCTAGAGGTGCAACGTAATTGCAAACGGGTATACAATGAACGGACAAGTAAAAAGGATAACAAAGCCCAAGAAGCCTTTGATAAATCGAAAAAATTTACTCTTCCAAAAGAGAAGGACATCGAAACCGATTTTCAACAAAGGTACTTCGACAAACAAGTACGGGCATCTTGGAGAATCGCCCCCTCTCTGACCTCTCCCGTCCCCGCCACGGCGCCACCATGACACAGCTCGTCGCGAGGATCAGAAACAAGGCTCTCGCCGTCCCCGTTCGAATCCATGTTCATTGGGCCAAGCGGGCGCTAAACAGACCCAAGCTTCAACCCCTCTCCGGAGTCTGGTGAAGATTGACCGTGTTCCCTGCAACAATGACGGCGAATCGCTCGCGAGCCGTGACAGATCCCAACTGCATCATGGGCAGCGAATCGACTCTTGTGAATGGGATCATCGTTCGAGAGAACGAGAACGAGGGGGCGACCGAAACCAGTCGATTCCACCTTCAACCAACGAGAGGGTGCCGTTGGGATGACCAAGAGCTGGCGCGATGCATGGGAATGGACGCGCGTGGTTGGTGCGATGAAACATGACAGCTTGGATGGCGCTCCAGCCCTCCATTCAGTGCCTGTCGACGCATGCTGGCTGCAGAGGGATCATGACTATTTGTTAGGGATAGATATTATGTCAGTTGTGATGGTCTGCAATGGTTTGATTGCGTGGTGGCGAAAGAGAAGGTGAAACATGATTTTTAATCTAACTTTGAGGTTGGGGCTCCTACTCAACGCAAACAGGTGCAAATTGATATTTTGACCCCTGAGATGCCTATAAATCTACTCCAAATAGAGGGCAGATTCCACGCCTGACGCTCTTAATTGCCATTATCAACTTTGACCTAACTAAAGCTTAACTTGTAGTCTTCCGGTCGGAATACTGAAAAAGCCCCCATCCTTCAACTACTTAAAATAGCAGAGATCAGTTGAGCTGAGGTGAATCAACCAGTTTTGCCAGTTGGGATGCAGAAGAGTATGGCAGGTTTTCCATCGCGAAATGGCCTGTCAACCCGGTAATACCCTTTCCGCTCAAACTGGATAATGTCATCTTCATGGAGCTCTGCAATATTTTTGTCAGCCCAGGCAGTTGAGCGGAACTCAGAATTCCAATTAATAAAGGGCGTGATGTCGTCCTCCTTCTCCAGCTTTTCTTTGGTGATTATATAGTCAAAATCAACCAGTTCCACGGGGACGAGGTCCTGGTCGCGAGAGAGCCAAGTCAGCTTCTTGCTCGTTTTCTTCACATCGCCGGCGAGATGAAGTTCCAATTCAACTTCCGAAACACAATTTGTTTGTTCATCCCGGTTGACACGGCGAACGATTGCATTCCCCCAGTTCATCAATGTAATCTCTTCATCAACCTGGAGGGAACGCGCATCTTCCTGGCCGAGGAAAGCGTTACCGGGGTAAACGAATTTTTTGGTGCCAAGGGACGCATTCTTGTGATGTCTTGGTTTAGATTCTTCTATCGGGTTGTCGTTGGCGCCCTGAACAGTAACAACAACAATATTCTCTTTCTCGATGGCTGTAAGCCGAGGAGCGACCGGGTCAATGAACTTTTTGTTGGATGCCCAGAAGGAAGTCCAATCGAGATTGACCACGTTGCGACTGGGGCCTTGCTTGAGTATAAAGTCGCGCAACGCTGGGATTGTCATGCCCCTTCTCCTAATACCTCGTATAGTCGGCATTCTCGGGTCGTCCCAGCCATGGACGGCACCTTTTGCAACCAGCTCCGAAAGTTTCCTTTTAGAAAGGACTGTGCGAACAAAATTCATTCGGGAGAAATCCCAAACCGTGACCTGGCGGAGGCCTAAGGACTGCTGTATCCAAATATATTGGGCATTTCGGTCACGATACTCATTCGTTCGCAGGGCATACGTAATGCCCTCCACAGAGTCAAGAACGGGCGCACAGAAGTCGTAAGTTGGGTATACCCTCCATGCCGTACCAGTTCTATGATGAGGTTGGAAATTGCATCGGTAGATAACCGGGTCGCGCATTGCCTTATTGAGGTCATCTACGGAAATTTTGGCCCGAATGCACCAGGCAGCCCCTGCTGAGGAACCTGACATCATTTCCTTAAAATGAATCAAGCTCTCCTCACTGCTCATATTACGGCGCTTGCTCGCGATCCCATTGCGTCTTTCATCACTCATCGTGACCTTATCCGTATCATCGGCGTATGCTTGGCCACTCCCGATGAGCTTCAGGCAGAGCTCATACATCAGTTGAAAATAATCACTAGAATAGGACACCTTATCCGGTTGGATCCCAAGGAGACTGAGGTCCAGAAGGATGGCATCCTGGAACTCTGAGTTCTCCTTTGACGGGTTGGTATCATCGAAGCGACAGATAAGGGTTCCACCTGCATTTTTTTGTGCAAAGTAGTCATTTAACAATGCAGCCTTCGCATGGCCAATATGGAGGTACCCAGACGGTTCCGGGGGAAATCGAGTCACAATACCTTCCATATCAAGCCCAATGTCATAGCTTCCACCGGCTGCACTACTCTCAACTCTTTTTTGCCGGGCAGGGGCATTAAGATCAAGAACAACTTGATTCATCCAAGGATTCATGGCTTCAACCAGAGTGAACCATCGCAATACGTTCCTGCCTTGGCGTTTCATGTTGGACATCAAAACTTTGTTCCCCCTTATTGTCCCCCATATGGCAATATCGGCCAGGGTGGGCGAATATCCCACAATGAATGACCGGAGTGTAAGGTGGTGATCAAGTTCTCCAAAGGGAACCTCCAAAGCCTTGAAATCGGCTGCTGTTAAGGCTAGAGATCGAGTAATCCATTCGGATATCTGGTCATGTATTAGAGGCAAAGTAGCTCGGGAGGATTCAGGAGTGGAAGAGAGCTTACCAGAGCAGCATTCCCAACTTGAAGTCGAGTAAAACTCTTCCGTAAATAGTCAAGTACCGCTCGATTATAGAGCGTAGTTCCATCGTGAATTGAGATGTTAATATATTCTTTGTTTGGGCCGACAAACTCTTCGTTTTCAAATACCATGGAGATCCGGCTCTCATCTCCTTGGGCCACAGATGCCGCAGCAAGAATGGTTGGGAGTATAAGCGAATGATTGGCCTTAGCCGCAATGGTGAGGAGAGCCATGATGACGGCCAAAAGATGTCGGCTTTTGGAGATCAGGAGAGTGGGTCAAGGAACTCCAGGGCTCGTCGTTTGGTGATGGCGGGCGGATTAACTTTGTCACGGTCTTCACCGCTCGATGGCCACAACATCACAATGACAACGATTTCCCAATGCGAATTGTCAAATTGCTCAACCCGATTACTCAACAAACAGACCAGAGTAATTGGTTCGTGGAATATGGCAATTTGTTGGGAAAACAGTGGCCATCTAGTGGTGAAGTATGTTACGTCTGTTAACGGCGGCGAGGCTTCTGATACAAAACATTCTACTATTCCTTGTATTGTTTAATAGTGTCAGAAGTCCTCCTAGTGTTCAATGGAGATAGGTTCATTCATTGGCGATCGAGATCGCATAAACGGCCATGACGCGAGAAGAACGCTACTAGGTCTGAGGCGAGAAGTGAAGGATCCCTTCAAACTGCCGGAGAGCCCTGTACTTTCGCGGCAGCTGTAAGAGGACACACACCCAGGGAAATCTTCCGTCTTCTTCGCCAACTCCTCCAAGTTCCGCCAGCATTTTCAAACGCGCGACGAAGAGGTTATTCCCAGGAGGTCCATTAGAACCGTCTGCCAGGGCTAGTTCGATTAATGGTACCACTGGCTTTCCGCCGTGGTTTCCAATCTGTTATCGCGAACGGGATACTGCTAAGGGCTGTCACCCCAAGCATCTGATAATCGTATGTGCCTCATTGCCGGGTTTCGGAGGTTCGAAGTTTCAGGCGCTGTGGAGACGTGCATCGCCGGTGACTATGAACGAGCCTGTTGACGCCTCCGCTCTAAAATTTCCATCCTAAGATTCTCCGCCGCAATCTCAACATTGACAATGCCGCCAACGCCGCGTTTCCACGCATCCTCCAAGCCCTCGATTTCGCCACGCGCCGTTTCTTGCCGCATTTTTCTTTCTCGATTGACGGTCTCCGTCGCTTCCTTCGTCTCCTGTAATTCTTTCTCGAGCTGCTTCAAGATGTCTTCCAAATGTGAATTGCCAATCAACCACGCGTTCTTGCCGTGGGCGTCGAGGAGTGAGAGATTTTCTTGTCGCGCGGAGAGATGCGAGCTGGCAGTGTACGCCTTTCGAAGCGTTTGACGCCAGTCTTCGAGCACATCTGAGGGATCCCTACCCTCGGTGTTTTCTGGCGCTTCCGGAGCTTCATATCTTGACAAATCAATACCACCGGTCTTCGGCTTTCCGGCTTGCTTGCGCTCTAATTCATGCTGTATCAATTCTGAAAACTTTGGGTCTGGTAGGTCCGGAAGCGAAGGATGAAGGTTGGTCAGGTAATCTGCTGGTAATTCGGCGGCAATAAGCCTACTGATCTCGGCTCGATTCTGCGCAGTGAGCTCGCTGTCAATGTCTAGAATGTCGCAAGGTCAGATGGATGTCAATTGAATTGGACAGAAAGGGCAGGGAGAATGCGTACATGGTAGAGAATCATGAGACTCATTAATTAGTGACATCTTGAAATAATGTACTCCTGACTGAATCTGGGTTCTTGAGTGTGTGGAAGAGTGTCTGCTGATGTCCTCAGATGAGGTCTGCGAAGGAAAGTTACTGATTAAGACCGCCTGGACTTTCGGTGACCACGTGATGCTAAGCATTTCAGACCCACATTCCGCAGCTAGCGTCTTGGCAGGTTGGGAAGGAGGGACACATCGACGTCATGAATTTCTACAAATGCCATTGTTTGCTGCGCCGATTCCAGCGCGGAGGCAGTCATCCTAAGATATCGATGTCTCTTGGTGGCACATCACATGGCGGCAACTGGCTTCTGACTAGTTTGCTGGCGGCACAGAAATACAAAAGGCAAGGGTAGCGCTAACATAGAGCCAGCTGAGTGCTCCTAATCTATCAAGCGCCGAGCTTGTCGAGTATTCTTCATTAGGGCCCCGAACCTTCCCACTCGCTATTTCATTCCATGCCATGGCACGTTCGGCCGTGATAACGAGCCTTGCTGGCTTCTTCCTCGGAACGTTCCTCCTATTGCACTTGTTCCTCACGATCGAACGCAACGGCAACTCACAACCGCTCTTCACGTCGACCGGCAGGGAGGGAAGAGCGGACAGGGTCGTCAAAGATGAAGACGCTTACTTACTTGGAGTAGGCAAGGCGGACATAACTGGGTACTTTTCTTCTCCTGTTTGCCGTTTCGGCTTCGTTCGGAATAAGCATTAACGGGGATGCTCGGATGGTAGGCCCGTGGTGGAGATCAACCTGATGGGGTATGCCAACATGAGCCAAGTCGGCAAAGGACTGCGTCAGCGTATATATTCCCGTGCGTTCATAATTGGGAAACGCAACTCGCCGGAAAGCCGATTCGTTTACCTGGTTCTGGATGCCCATAGCGGCGATACTGGTATCAAACACGGTATACTGAAAGGATTGGCAGCTTTGGGAGAAGAATATCGTCAGTATAGCAAAAATAACTTGGCTCTTACTGGAACACATTCACACGCTGGCCCTGGAGCCTTTTTAAACTGCCTCTTGCCCCAAGTCACTAGCTTGGGTTTCGATAAAGATAGCTACCAAGCCATCGTGGATGGTGCAATCAAATCCGTCAGACGGGCCCATGAAAGTCTGGCACCCGGGAAGCTGAGCTTTGGCACCATAGAGGTTAAAGAGGGCAGTGTCAATAGAAGCCCGTATTCCTATCTTGCTAACCCAAAAGAGGAGCGGGAGAGATACGGCTCCGATACGGACAAGACGCTATCTCTCTTGAGATTTGATCGCCTGACTGACCAAAAGACAATCGGTGTCCTCACATTCTTTGGTGTTCATGGAACATCATTATTGGGCAACAACTCCCTCATTACCGGTGATAACAAGGGAGTTGCTGCCTATTTATTTGAAAGGAGCGTGCGTCAAGACGCAAGGTTTGCGAACAGTTTCGTTGCTGGATTCTCCCAGTCATCTGTTGGTGATACCTCCCCAAATGTCCTAGGAGCATTTTGCGAAGATGGCTCAGGGGCAAAGTGCAGATTTGTACGTACCTCGCTTCCCTTCCACTTGTTAATCCGTGCTCACCGCTTCATAGGAAGACAGTACTTGTGGAGGTAAGACGAAGGCGTGTCATGGACGCGGCCCCTTCTTCCGGGAACAGGACGACGGTGCGAAGAGCTGTTTCGAAATTGGCCGTCGCCAATTCTCTGCCGCCAAGGACCTGTACAATAAAATGGACAAGGACTCCGTGAAGATCCACGGCCCATCCGCAGTTTCCTCTTTCCACACATTCCGGGACCTGTCCGACTTCAAATTCCGTTCCCCCTTTAATCACAGTCGAACTCTCACGACCTGCCCAGCCGCACTTGGTTTCTCATTTGCAGCAGGGACAACTGATGGCCCTGGCGCCTTTGATTTCACTCAAAATGGCACCGGTTCTCCGTCGCAGTCTAACCCACTGTGGTATATAGTTCGGGGCATCCTGCACGAGCCTACTCCCCAGCAACAGAAATGTCAACATCCAAAAACGATCCTAATGGACGTGGGTGCCTTGGATATTCCTTATAGATGGGCACCAAACATCGTTGACATTCAGCTTCTTCGTGTTGGTCAGCTCATTATCATTGTAGCTGCGGGAGAAGTGACAACGATGGCGAGCAGGCGTTGGAAAGAAGCAATCGCTCTTGAAGCAAAGAATGTACTCTCCATTTCAGACCCAGTTGTTCTCTTGGGAGGGCCAGCGAACACCTATACCCATTATATCACCACGGAAGAAGAGTATGGCGTCCAGCGATATGAGGGAGGATCGACACTCCATGGTCCGCACACGCTCGCAGCACATGTGAACTTAACGCTCACGTATCTGCCATATCTTTCTGAAAAGTCGGATTCTCTGCCGCCCCTACCACCAGGGCCACAGCCTGAGATCAACACCGACCGGGCTCTCAGTTTCATACGCCCAGTCATCCTCGACTCCCCGCCGGGATCCAAAAAATTCGGCGAAGTTCTCTCAGCGCCGGCTAAGGACAGGGTATTCCGACCAGGGGATACAGTCAGAACAAAATTTGTCGGCGCAAACCCACGGAATAATTTTAGGCTAGATTCAAGCTTTGCCATTGTCGAACGGCAAATTCCTGGTACAACAGATTGGGAAGTGGTCCGGGACGATGCAGATTGGAACCTGATATACCACTGGGAGCGCAAAAGCACTGTTCTGGGAACAAGCGAGGTCACAATCGAGTGGGTCATTGAAGACGATTATTATTCCACGGGCGATGCAAGGAAGATCGAGACCGGGGTTTATCGCATGCGATATTTTGGCGATTCCAAGAAGCTAGGCGGCGAGATCCATGAGTTCGAGGGAATCAGTCCCATCTTTCAAGTCAAGGGGTGACAGGTGTCGAACGCGAGGCGATCTCAGATCTTGTACAATAACGGTATTTGTACATCTAGCAACATAATATTGTTAAAAAGTAAGCTTGAAACATGTACATTTCGAAGCTGATACTCCATAGTTGAAGGAATGTGTAACCATGGAGGATGAAAAGGTACCAATGTCACAGCGCAGTCTGTTGTTTTGCCCCTGGTGGTTGGTTTGGCGATGATTGGCAGTGTTTGCTCGGTTTGCCGACACCATTCTGTTTTGGACTAGCGCAGCTTGTTTCAACGGAAAAACGTTCGGCCAATCGGCAGCCTTCCCCTTGCGGACGGCTTCACGATCCGCGACAAACAACCTCTCCAGACGGACAACATCACCGTCGCGAAAACATCGTCAGGGTGCTCAATCGCTCAAAGATGCTTTGTGGCGTGGTTTTAAAGGAGGAGGAAGGAGATCCTTCCCTGCTTCCACGCGATTTGGAACGGATTCAGTCCAAACACCAACTTGAACCAAGACTCCTTTTCAACCAGTACCTCCGTTCTCCAGATACGAAGATGAAGCATTCTCCAGATACGAAGATGAAGCAGACGGAGCTTCATCCCTCAGTCAAGGCCTTCTTGACGTTGTTCCTTACCTAAAGCGCGTTTAGGCCGCTCGGAGGATTCTCCAGTTCTGTTTTCTGGGCTTGTCCTTCTGCTTTGACATGCTGTTTTGTCTAGCTTTCCTCTGAATTCAGAGAATTCGTCCCCTATTTTCTACTGCTTCGTCCCATCTTGCTTGAACTATTAATCAGTGTCGGTACAACGTCTCGAATCTGCTGAAGCTCTTTGCTTTCACCCAATATGCGCGCCCTACCTTTAATAACAATTTTACCAACGACGGTCTCCTTTGTGTCCTCCAGTCCCATCTATCGTGTGCCTAAAGACCCGCGCCAACGATATCCTACCGGGATTGAGAATGCGACAGTCACAACCGCCGCCCACAAAGTCGTGATAAATTCCGTGATAATGACCGTCACAATACCGCCAGGTCCTGGTCCGACGGATGATGCCCCTTCAGACTCACAAGTCACGGTGTGCGTAAAGGTAGTGGATAACGGCAAGGGTGGGGGGCCATCTGCCGTTCTCTGCTCAGCAGCTACTACACGATCTACAAAAACAATCGTTTCTTCGCGTACCCTCCCAAACTCGGAATTCGTACATGCAGAGTATTCCGTTACTACCTCAGATGCGGTCAGCCCAAGCACGTTGTCCTCCTTACACAATGACGATCAATTAGATTCATCGTCCTCGGCATCGATACCGCCGTGGTACAATGCGTTTCCTCCTATACCGACACCAGGTGGGGACAATTCCGTTTTGGAGGATTTCCGTATCTCTTCTCGTGCGTCAACGACGGCTCAGATTCCGCCTTGTTCAAAAGCGCCCAAATCGACCGCGGTAACTGATCACCACCCACCTATCACTACCGTTACGTCGGCCCCAGTGACCGATGAAACTACGACGATACGCATTACAGAAACACAAGTGAAAACCGTGTCAATTTTTCCATCCGTTTCTCGGGGTTTGTCTCCTTCATCACCCACCTCCTCAACACGAAACCCCCCGGTTCCCACCGTTGCTAAAACCGACATCTCTCCTCCGACCGGTTCCCAGGGAGTCGAGATCACCCCAACGGAGTCCAATGAAATGGGTGGACTTGACTATGGACCCATCACCGTTGTACCCATAAAACTCCCAGCTGGACCGAACTGATGCTCTATTACGCCTGTTCCTTACAAAGCGGCTGGACCCCTAGGAAATTTATGCCCTCAGACATGTTAGCGATGATATGTAGGCCATTCGATAACGTACGGTATGAATATAGTATAATTTATATTTCTCTCTCATTGTGTTTGTGTTTTAGTGCAGTCACACCCAGACTGTAAGCCACCTACTTTTCCAAAGGCAACGGTATATAATCCACCTGAGTAGACAATTTGCCGAATCAAGCAGCTATCAGGTCCTTCAAAGAAGCGAATTACAACGTACAAGTACGCCGTATTTAGGAACGCGTCAATGCCTGAATAGAATCGATCGCCTCCTCCAAATCAGACACCACGACGGTAGGCCGATCGGGACCCAAAACATCCATCCACCCCAAGCCAGCCCGATCAATCCAGACAGAATTCATCCCAACATTCATTGCCCCCACGACATCGAACGGATTCCCACTGACAAGCCACATCTCCCCCATTTGCGACCGATCTTTACCTACCCTCTCCGCCAGATAATGATACACTCCCGGCGCAGGTTTAAACTTCCGCACTTCTTCAACGGATATGAGATCGTGAATCAGTATCGCCCAGGGAGATAGATCGGCGGATTGGTGCACGGAGTTGGATATCATTGATGGTGTCCCGTTGGAGAAGATGACGGGGAGGAGTTCCTGGTGTGAGCGGAGTGTTGCGAGGGCGCGCGGCACGTCGGGAAATGTAGAGAGATGGTCGTAGGCACTGATGAGATTGTCTATGGCGTCGTGGGGGAGCGAGAGATTGTGCTCTGCAAGGGCGTGGAGGAGGGAGTTTCGGGTGATGGTTGAGAAGGAGTCATATTTGTCTTGTCAGAGGTTCATACGTTAGTATCTCTAGAGCATATCTGTGTATCCTGCATGCGGATGTGACTGCTCGAATGCATACTCATGCTATTCAATCTCCAGGTGTATTCGAGTTGATATCGGCGCCACAGTGACGCAATGGAATCCCCCTGGTCATGACCGAAATGTTCTGCCAACTGCTGGGAAATAGAGCCCGTCGACAAGAGGGTGCCATACAGATCAAATGCAATTACAACTCGACCCATCTTTTGAGAAATGCGGAGTCAAAATTCTTTTTTTCGGCCGCTCTTCTTTACCCCAATACTTAAAGAGCAGATATGTGGAGTGCAGGGATGCGGCTGGATAAAGATGACTGAAAAGAGGAATGAACTACCTAGGCTCCTGGCCAACTCAAAAGCACGAAACGCCTAGAGCAACTATAACTACTACCCATCAACAAATCCCTTTCAATCAACAAATCGTCACCCGAAGTCCGGGTTGCAATAGGCGCTCATAACAAGAAACGTGAGAAATCATGATCTTTAGAGGTATCAGAAGCGGTAATGCCAGATTCGCTAATCGCTTCATGCGTCATGCATCAACGGTAATATTGAAGACATCGGTTCGTTTCTTTCTCGATGGAGTCCGCCGCCTGTAATACAAGATCGTCAGCTAAATACTTTTCCTTGCGATGCGGGAGGACGAGCGCCCGAACCATATCTTTCGCCATTTCAGAAACAAGGAGCTTTTCAAAGTCAATCCATTTTTGTTGCCGCTCGGTAAGGTTCCCATGGAAGGTCTGCGCCCTGTCAAAATCAATCCAGATTGCTCTGGCCGGGTCTTCTTCCAATATCATCATGTTCCTTGGATGAATGTCGCTATGCTCAACCAGCGCTTTGTGGATTTCATCTATGCCGCGAAGAAAGTTCTGCATCCTCTCTGGGTTGTAATTCGACCAATGCAGCTCCTTCATGTTGGGTATGTATTCGATGAAGAGGGCCGTAGGTGGATATTCATGCCTGACGAAGCGCCTCAGGTGCGGGAGACAGAGTGTGGGGTCGATATTCTCAATAGTCCATAAAAGTCCGGGGTTATGCCTGCTGCACAGATGCCACTCTCTTTGAAGCGCCCATACGCGTTCAATTCACATTTATAGATATTTATTTCGCGGTCAACGACGTCCCATGGCATTCTCGGCCCCTGGCTGCGATGCCGTTGAGGACGTCAGATCAGTTGTTCTGAATAGGGCACAGCAGTAGACAGAATTCACGAGCCACTTTCATGATGCAGGTCTTCCCTCTGAGCTGAACAAGAAAGATCGTACAAAACTTCCGTTCTGCAATTTTCTCCTTGACATCGATTTCCGATATATTGATATCTGAGAACTCCATCTGGGATATCAACTTGAAGTACAAGGCAAATGTAGATTATATCTAGCAGATTTGCTTCTTGTAGAGATCGCTGGCCTTGGCAACAAGGGTTGTTTTGAGTTGTTCCTGTTTCGCCAGAGCGGGAGCCTAATTTTAGACCCACTAAAAACTGCTTATCCCAACGCCGCTCGAAAGACGTGGAACACTCTCGTGGCGACTCGAAAGCGACCAGACAACGAAATTGTGATGGAATTCCCTGCTATTAAGACGAACTCTACTAGCTAACCAGCCAGCCATCTATCAGGAATCGAACCCAAGCAATATTGAACGAGTATCCCTTTTTGTGAATCGTGAAACGCCTAGATGGAGAATCGCAGCCAGTCAACAGGAGACAACTTCAATATCTTCCGCGAATGCGTTTCCAGATCCATTTTACAGCGCTCTCTCGAGAAGCCGAAAGCTCGTACTCGTCGCAGACCTAGACCAGGTCGAAAAATAGCCACCGAAACCGAAGGCACATTGGAAGAAACCAATGATCCGGAGGAGTTGGCTGAGTTCATTGATGTATGCTTGTCGCTTTATGGTTCTGGCAGTGTGAAAGGAATCTCATCCTCAAATAGTACCTCGCAGAAGAGACATTTAATTCCTTGCCAGAGGAAGTGCGGAACCTTTCATATTCGGTCGTACAAAGCAACGCGGTCCTCGCCGGGAAGTACTGCGATGAAGTGGAAGATTCCACACTAGATTCCTTAGCGACAGCACTTCAACCATCCGTGCTAGACTCTTTAATAGCCTATGAGCTGATGCCGGACTCTTCTTATCTTCCTAATTTCTTATACCCAATTCTGAGAGAATATCTTGCTGCGGCGACTGCAGGCCCTCCAGTGTGGAGTGAGACTCGATCCTCCTCATGTGAGATCTGCGGAAGGGACTGGATACCCCTGACATATCATCACTTGATACCCCGGGCCGTTCACGCGAAAGTGCTGAAGCGAGGATGGCATGAGGAGTGGATGCTGAACAGCGTTGCGTGGCTCTGTCGGGCCTGCCATGATTTTGTGCATAGGATCGGATCTAACGAAGAGCTGGCGAGAGAGTGGTATACTGTTGAGAAGATCCTCGAAAGGGAGGATACGCAAGATTGGGCACGCTGGGTCGCGAGGCTGAGATGGAAAGCAAGGTGACTAGCCTTTTGGAATCGATGTCTTTTGGAGCATGCCAAATTGGAATTATTTTTCCTCTGTCGCTCCATTCCTCTTTTACTGTTCGAGGAAAAGAGGAGTCGCATGCTTATCTGCTAAGATCTACTCCATGAGTATAGTATTCCAATTTTATATCCTTCTCTGTTCCCAATATCTCCAGATGCAGCTTCCACAAATATGTTGGAGTCCCTATTCAGCCTGGATGTTTTTGGTGAGTAGCACTTACTCTTCACTTTATTGGGGACACCACTGCCCGACATTCACAACACAATTTTACCCCCTGAATGGACAAGATTTCTCAAAGCCTCCCCTTTCTCTATTGTGTTTTCCTGGTTTCATTCTCAATGGTGAATTTCTGACATCTTATGTGTTCACTGCCTGTCTTGGAGCCTTGTGTGCAAGTGTTCATTCACAACCATGGAGAAGAACATTAGCAGCAAAATATTCGGAACTTCCCGTTCATCCTGCTACTTCTTGTCATTTTTACTCTGCACGCGCGACACTGTTTGTTTTCAGTCACGTTGTGAGATTCCCTCTCTCTGGTAGACGTGTATCTTTGCTCCCCCAAGCTATCGCGTTCCTCTTTCCCTTGAAGATGTCGTCTCGAAGCATGTCCAGGGAGACTACTGCTCGGAAGAGCCTTTACAACTGCTATCAGGACTATTCTGTCGCAGGCGCCGTCGGGATGGAGAGGGTCAAAGTAAGTCTCCGCTCTTAGGAATCCATATATTCAACTTTGGCACGGCTAATGACCCTTCCCGCAGAGCAACTTACCCTTCCCGCAGAGCAACTTGTTCCACCGAATCTATCTAGGCCACGCCAACCGAGTTGTTGGTGACCATGTTGCCCAAGGAAAGGTTCATAAGATTTCGCGGGCAAAGATTGAGATGCAGATCCTCGAACAAATCGACAAGTCCGCCTTGCCTACTGCCTACCGTATTGCATGGATCACATTGGTATGTGCATACCGTCCTTCCACAAAGCTAGAGAATGGGGAATTTCTACCCGTATCTGGGACGGTGCGGTGTATAGTCATGCTAAGAGTTTTAGGTGGTGCATACCGCAACATTCGATATCTACTGGCTCGGGATGCAAGATCTACATGGCCTGAGTAGCAGTTCTATCTGCCGTCTCAAGCCGGACATGTCTCTAATCCAAGCAATGGAATCCCCGCTAAGTTCGCCTTCAGAAGCCTCATTCCGCGAGACTTCACTTCCTCTTTCGGATACCATCTCAGCAAGCTCCAACACCTCTAGAGACGAGCAGTCTGCCCGGAGCCCTCTCGATGACATGATGACACCTACCTCTGACAACGAAGCTGGAGCCGGGAAAGCGACTCGAGCCACAAACGGTGATTCAGGCGTCGAGATGACTGATACTGGTAGCGTTACTGGAAGTGTGTCGCGTGCGCGGACTGCGACTCCTGCACGGCCCACTGCTGGTAGAAAAAAGCTCCCACCAGCCCAAACGGGACGCGTCACGAAGAAGCAGGGCAGATCTACAACGGCCAGAAAACAACCACGAACCAACACTGCCACGAAAATTGTTGATGATCCCGACCTCCTTGACCCAGCGGACGAAGGCAGCTATGCTGTGGATAATACCGACCGTGCAGCGAGCATCACAGCACCAGGGATTACGGAATTTGCCGTTGATCCAGATCTTCTCGAACAGGCTCTTCCTGGGAGAAAGACAGCCGCCGCAAAACGTCGGACGGCAGCATCCAAGAAGCCACGGGCTACGGCGAAAACTGGAGGCGCGAAAGGCGGTAGAGGCGGGAGAAAGAAGGCAGTGCGTTTTAACGTTCCCGGAGCAGAAGAAAATGAGTGCGAGGAGTTGTAATAAACGAATAAATGTGGTACCTTTATTGACTTTCGACCGCGATTTCGTTGTCGCTGTGTTTCTTGATTAACAGGCTCCTACTATTCCTGCTTCGGCTATCGCCACCCCTGCGACTTCGAAGGCCGGTTATAAACAAGGTCGAGGCAATTCGGTTCCGAAATAGTGAAGGCTGGAGAAGCGGATATCGCCATAGTTTGAGAGTGCCATCCGTCTGCCCGGCGAATCGAAATCCGACAAAGCGTCTTCCGCAGTTCTGAACAGTTGTAGATGCCAACCATCCGGCCTGCTCTGCAATTCTGGCTCGCCCCTTTTGATTTCATTTGGCTAATGTATTATTATATTGCATGTTTCCACCCCTGCTTGTTTTCACTTTCAGAAACAGTTTGGGGGAATCTTGTCTATTTCCTGCGGTAACTTCCACCTCACACAGTGCTTTTTGTTTCTGGTGAAGTCTTTTACTGTGTGGAATCCTCCTCCTGTCTGGTTGCATCAGCATTGCTCTTTTGGCTCCATACTTTTGTATTCTCAAGAGCATGCTCTTTATCTTAGGTTTATGTCAAGGACCTTGGTGCTGGTCTGTCAGTTCTAGTTGTGTTATTATGTCCACGAGGCAATGGCATTCTCCCCTATCAAGTGGGTTTGTTGGGAGATGATGTAGCATTTGCCCTTCACTTAAGCTATCCAATTGAGTATGTGTTAGTTATTTGATGCGTGCATTAACCATCATTGAGTTGCTTAAGATCAGGGGCAGCCTATGAAAAGCCTGTCTGGCCAATGAAGAAATCATAAATATCAGTAAAGGAGAGTGAGTTGACCCTAGTCTCATTAATCCTATATATTAATCACCTGCATCTCAACACATTTTTAATTTGTCTTTCCAAGCCATAGCTTCACAGTAGAGGAGAGTTCCCACAGTCCAAGTACTCCATCCATAATGCATCTAAAGATTTCCACACACACAGAACAACATGCAGAGAATTCTCAGACATATGTAATACAACCAGCCCATTCTAAGCCAGGACCAGAGAAAGAGAAGTTAAAAGAGCAGGGAAAAATCACACAATAGGCTAAAGTATAATGCACCTCTAAACCCCTTTCCCATAAATTCTATTATACAAACCTGAGGCATTATATGGTGCTAAAATCGTTCGAAGAAAGAAGATCAGAGAGACCTAGTCTCGTATGTTTCTTCATAGGTTTGAACTTGATCGCCAACGGCAAACTCGATCCAGTTTTCAAAGGCCATGCCGCATTCTGTCCCTTTGCGCATTTCAGTGACGTCCTTCTTGACGTTTTTGAGGGAGCTGAGAGTTCCTGTTATCGAGAAGGGGTAATTAGTACGGGTTGTGCGGGGGAAGCTTTCAAGGCAAAGGATAGATCCGACGTACCGTCATAGATTATCTCCTTGTCTCGCAAGACTCTCACTTTGTGTGAAAGGGTAATAACACCATTTCGCACCTTGCATCCAGCAATCATTGTTGTCTTGCGTTTCTTCAGATTGATCTCGAAAACCTCGCCAATCTCCGCTTCACCCGAGACACGCTGCTTGATGATTTTCGGTAGATGCTCGCCCACTTTGGCCTTGACATCATCGATCAATTCGTAGATAACCTTATGATCAAGGATCTTGACGCCCTGGAGCTCTGCAAATCTGGACATGTCCGGGTCCGTATTTTGATTGAAACTTATGATATGAGCGTTGGCAGCGGATGCGTGGTCGATGTCGAATTGGCTGATCTTGCCGACGCCGGAGCGAAGGACGCTGGCGAATACTTCGTTGTTCCCAACTGCTGTGACTGAATTGACGATCGCCTCGACCGAACCGGAAACGTCAGCTTTGACAATGAAGTGAACGGGTTTTGGACCGGAGGTCTGCTCTTTAGCGGGTTCGCTCGCATCGTTTTCGGTATCTTGCTCCTGCTTTCGTTTCTCACGCTCGGCACGACGAGCCTCGTTGATAGCTTGCATATCGTCACCCATCTTCTTGGTATCTTCCTTTGAGAGTCTTAATTCCATAACCTCCTTCGCTGTCTGCTCGTCAGGGGCTTGTAAAAATTCGGTACCGGCTGCTGGCGGACCCCTCCAGCCATCGACTTTGACAGGCATACCTGGGAGGGCTTCAGGCACGTCCAGGCCTGCTTCATTCTTTAAAGAGCGGACGCGGGCCCATGTAGTGCCAGCAACGATGACATCTCCCTGTCTCAGGGTGCCTCGCCTAACCAGCACAGTAGCAACTTTTCCACCCTTTTCGGTGGCCGCCTCAATAATCCATCCCTCGACATTGCCTGCCGGGTCTGCTCGAATATCCAGTAGCTCAGACAGAGTGACGATGGCTTCTTCCAGTTCAAGCATGCCCTGGCCAGTTTTACCGCTGACACAGATGGCTTGGACATCACCACCTTGGTCTTCCACATAGACGCCCTCCCTGCTCAAGTCTCTTTTCACCCTACCAGGGTCCACATCTTCCTTGTCAATTTTGTTAACAGCTACGATCAGAGGCACATTCGCTAATTTGGCATGTTTGATGGCTTCGATGGTTTGGGGCTTGACGCTGTCATCGGCCGCAACAACCAGTACGACGATGTCAGTAACGTCTGCGCCTCGTCGTCGCATATCAAGGAAAGCAGCATGGCCGGGCGTGTCTAAGAATGTAATCTGTTTACCGGAAGGCATCGATACAGAGAAGGCACCGATGTGTTGGGTAATTCCTCCATGCTCCGATGCTGCCACAGAAGCTTTCCGTAGCCAGTCCAGGAGTGTAGTTTTCCCATGATCAACATGGCCCATAATCGTCACAACTGGTGGCCTTAAAGGAAAGGCGGACATGTCCTCAGGAATTGGTTGGGCAACTAGGTCCTTCTCACCACCATCGACAATCGCTTCGTAATTGAACTCGGCAGCAATCAGACCAGCTGTTTCTGCATCCAAAACATGATCATACGTAGCTTCCTCGAATCCTAGCTCCTGTACCGTTTGCAAAAACGACGAAGGGCGCACCGACAGCGCATTGGCTAAATTACCAACGCTGATGAACTCAGGGAGGTATATCGGTATAGGCGCACTTTGCACTTTCACCTGCTTCTTCCCTTTCTTCCCTTTCCGCCGGCGGCCCGCGCCATCATCGTCGCCATCAGAGTAGGAACGGCGTGAGCGGCGGCCGAACCCCTCTTCTTCTTCATTATCCCTCAAAGATTGTTTCCGGCCTCCTCTCCGCGGTTTTTTTGTGTTGTTTGTAGATTCTTCATCAACTGCCTCCCGCGGTGACCTGTCATACCTGCTCCTGGTACTTCCTTCGCTTTCGATGGCCTCCCCTGAGCCCTCATTTTGTTCAGCCGATACTTGACGGCCACGAGGATTGGGCGGGTAATCCTCCGGCGAATCTGTTGGATCCTTCCGAACTTCCATCCGCGGTGGCCGGCGTTGCGAAGGATTGTATTCAAATCTCGAGCTTCTTTGTGCAGTAGCTGTCCCAGACCAGGGTGCGGGTGCCGCTCCATCTTTAGACTCCCCTTTCTGCGGAAACCTCAAGCTTCGAAAAGAGAATCCTCTCTCAGGTGCAGCGTCAGAACTCGGAGCGGTATTTGAATCGTGTCGTGAATACGTGCGATTTCTAGTTTCCCATGAGTTTGGTCGCCCACTGCCCCCTTCAATTGGACTCTGAGATTCTCCGCCGGGGAAACGTTGGGCAGAGCACCTCGGGCATCGAGAGTGTCTAGGCCATACGGAAAAGGAGCAACTAGGACATGTCCAGTTATCTGCACGTGAAAATCGCGAAGGCGAAGCGCTCTGTGTTTGGGTGGGTTGCCGTATCTGGAGAATTAGAAAATGAGTCCACCCAATAGAGTAGGAGACTCACTGTTTCTTGCCCAGACATGTTCAGTAATGAGCGATCATGTAGTCCTTGCTCTTGGCCTGAGAGCGCCGGCTTTGACGGGGAAGTAGGCCCCCATGTCGCTTGGGGAGGCGGACCGGAACTGCCAGGCTCGGGAGCAGCTGAGTTGGTAGGAGACGCTTTACGAAGGCTTTTGGCGCCCCAGGCAGAGTCGCCCGGTCTTGAAGCCCCAGCTGTCACGCTAAATCGGCGAATAGGTAACCGGCGGAGGTCATCGTCTATAGATCTTGCGACACGGATGTCTGGGCGAGGGCCGCAACAATTCGATTGTCGCAGGGCCTGTCCAATGGCACGGTGTTAGAAAATTGCGACGCAAAAGCAGCAGAGACGTGATAGTCATACCTTCAAAACAGACTGTTTCCGCATCATGGGAGTCTAGGGCCGTCAATTATATAGATCGTGCCCTTGCAATCGCAGCTCCGCGTCCTCAACTTTTTTAGCTTCGACTTGTCGCAGGAGGACTTCGGCCCGACAGATCGGCCGAGAAGCTTTGCCAAGCCTGATTCCGCCATCGGTAAACTTCTCGGCGAATTCGGGGAACTCTCCGCTCCGTCCTCCTCCAGATTTTGTTTCCTCTCCTCCCTTCCCCCGGCGGAATCATTGGTATCGCTCGCTGGGTTTATATTCACGATTTACGACGTCCTATCCTCCATCCTTCTTATCAATACTCCTCGTCAAAACCCTCGCTCGATATCGACAGATCTATATCTTCGAAGTGCGACGCTAAGCGGGGTGAGAGACAAGTCGTCACAATGAGCGAGTTAGAGGCCAAGATTGACGGGCCGGATGGGTTGCGCACTGTTAAGGACTTGTCTGCTGGTGCGATTGGGGGTATTGCACAGGTATTAATAGGTCAACCGTTTGGTATACCATCCCTGAAGTCGCACTACTACAAACACCCCCCTAATATTAAAATAGATATCGTCAAGGTCCGCCTGCAGACCACAACACAATACTCCAGCGCACTCGACTGCGCATCCAAAATCCTGAAAAACGAAGGTCCCGCCGCATTCTACAAGGGTACTTTGACCCCCCTGATCGGAATCGGAGCATGCGTGAGCGTCCAATTCGGCGCCTTCCACGAAGCCCGACGGCGTCTTGAGGACTTCAACTCTAGCCGCGGCCATGCCTCTGCTCTCTCATACCCACAATACTACCTCGCCGGCGCCTTCGCTGGCGTAGCCAACACCGTCCTATCCGCCCCCATCGAACATGTCCGTATCCGACTTCAGACCCAACCCCATGGCGCCGGCCGCCTGTACAACGGACCGATAGACTGCGTCAAGAAACTCTCTGCGCACGAGGGCGTTTTGCGCGGGTTATACCGCGGCTCATTCGTGACTGTCTTCCGTGAGGCGCAGGCCTATGGAATGTGGTTCATGTCCTTTGAGTACATGATGAATGCGGATGCGCGACGGAACGGGATCAAGAGGGAGGATGTCTCGAGTTTAAAGGTTGCTGGGTACGGTGGGCTGGCGGGTGAGGCGCTCTGGTTGTCGAGTTACCCGTTCGATGTGGTGAAGAGTAAGTTGCAGTGTGATGGGTTCGGAGCGCAGCAGGTGTACAAGGGGACGGCGGATTGTTTCAAGAAGACTTTTGCGACGGAAGGGTTGGCTGGATTCTGGAAAGGGATTGGGCCGACGCTTCTGAGGGCTATGCCTGTGTCGGCTGGGACGTTTGCTGTGTATGTTCTGACCTTCCTCCTGGTATATACACTTGCTAACATTTTATTTATAGTGTCGAATTCGTGATGAGAGCTCTTGGATGAGTATAGTTCACAGGCCAAAAGTATGGTTTCAATGTCTTGCTACATTTATTGATTCCCTGATAGATGTTCAACCTTATCAGCATTTGCTTTCATCTCCGGGATGAGCCTTAAAGTTATTTCACTGGGGTGGTATCTTCACTTTGGATTTTCCTATTTTTCAACACAATACCATGTACAGCTTTAGATCTTATCATAGGGTAGACAAATATCTTGTTGTATGTAATATACCAGAAGAAGACTATGCTTAGAATACACA